>CM031618.1:53539495-53564495 GCA_018398815.1 Conus ventricosus | reverse complement strand
AAAATGATTCCGTCACTAGAAGAGAAGGCAGCAGAAGCAGAAATATCCATCTACACAGAATATATCTACTGTGTTTGGGATTACCGGGTAGTTCATGGTTTAGTTCATGATGTCTGTTTTTCAGATTAGTGTAATGAGGGTAGGCTTCATGTTCAATTTTCTTTGCATGGTACTAACTTTCTTACCAAAGAAATCGATTACTTTATAATGAACGAGTTGAAACATTAGTGAATTTATTGAATTGTATTTGTAGGGAAAAAGCATGTTAAATGTGTTTCGAATATTGAGCGCAAACTAATGAATATTGACATCAGTGATCAACAATTTCAATGCTGTGCATCTAGGGGTTCTTTTTTTTTCTTGTTTTTTTTTTTAGGGGGAGGGGGTTGGGGAAGGAGGAGGAAGGGGGAAAAGGAGGGGCAGGAGTAGGGAAACGCTGGAACCGCACTATTTCCAGAGATTTTTTTTCCAAACATTTCATCATAGCCTGAAATTTAGTAAGCCCAAGAAAGAGGAATGAAAATCTAGGCGTTACTGTTTTTTCCTGTGAATCTTTACGTTTTACGTTTTTCCCTCTGATTACATTTTCCTCCCCATTTTTTTTTTTTTTATAGGAGTGGTTTGTACCAAAAGAATGTCTGTTCAATTTAGTAGACTATACAAATTTCAGGGTTTTTTTGTTGTTGTTTTTTTACTTTTTAAGGTCAATAATCACCACAGGTGACATAGCCAGTTGGGTAACACAAATGACAGCATTATTCTTTTTGTACTAATGACGCAAATAGCTGTTTCCTGCCCTTGTTTTGTATACATATCAGCAAATCTGTGATTTTGTGTGTGTGTGCATGTGACGTGTTCTTTACTTTTTTCAATTAGTGACTTTTTTTTCAAATGGCGATAAAATTGTGCACTTTTCAATGAGGAGCACAAAGTGATTGATGTGTTAATGCTTCAGAAGCATAGCATTTGTCAGAAAATGTACAAATCGATAACCAGTCCTGTAGGTTTGCCCAAATGGTTCAAAAACTATCAAAGGCACATAAGCACAGAGCTTATGCTTCTTTTGGTACCAATATTGGCCTGTAGTTATGTGCCTTTGAGTGTTTTACTATGGGAGCAAGAGTTGTTCACTTCTTCACAAGCCACTTCAGATTTCCTAAGTTACATGCAGAAGTAAAGATGGATACCTCACAGAATTTCTGCGATTTTCGGGCTTGGTTCCTGATATTTCAGCCAGCCACCTGACCACTTTGATGTTGAGTCTGTGAGAATGTCCTAATAAGCATCGGGAGTCAGTCACTCTTTGTTTTTTTTTTATCTATTTACCTATTATCTCCGGTAAAAAATCTTTACCGGTTGTCTTCTTTTGCTATTATATATTTTTTCCAGTGTAGTATTACTGGAATATTGGGTAATATGTGGCTGTTCAGCATTTTCCTGAAACAGACTGCAGGTTGTTTTTGGATTGTTGCTGTTCTGGTGTCCATTGTTTGGGACATATGTACTTTTTTTTTTATTTTTATTTTTTTACCAGATTTATAAATGAGTGGACTCTATTATCTTGGTTTACTTGGTGACAAGAATGTTGAAATCATTGATGCACCAAAAAAAATAAATAAAAGATAAACAGAAGAAGTACAAAGGATTTGTTGTGGAGTTTTCCCTGTGATCTAAATTCATGATCTCATTGTTGTACCCCATTTCCCCCCACTCTCCTCTCCCTTCCCTTTCTCATTTTTCTTCTTTTCTTTTCCCGTTTCAAATGCAGTTATCTTTCTTTATGCAGTGTCCCTCCAGCTTTGTTCCATTTGTGTGTTTTTATCTAACAGTGGTTTAAGTTCATCTTCATGTTCTGTGCTAGTTCGTTACTGGCATCTTTTAAGTTTGCAAATTGAATGATTTTTATTTTTGACCAATCAAGATGTACCTGATTGTGCCTGAGCAAGTTTTAAAAGTTATTATTTTGATTGTCTACCAGATGCATGTGATTTTTTTTTCTTTTTTCTTTCTTTCTTTCTTTGTAATTTGAGAATTCAGAATTTTGTTTGATAAAGAAAAATCTTTTAGCATGGAGGTTCTTTTTTCAGTTCAGTTATACAAATATTCTAAGTGTTTATCTGTTATGAATATTATCTTCATGAAAAAAGTTTTTGTTTGTTTTGTTGTTGTTGGTTTTTTTCAATCAACTATATTAAGTGTTTATCTGTTATGAATATTATCTTCTTGAAAGTTTTTGTTTGTTTTCTTGTTGTTTTTTTCAGTCAGATATTGTCATTACCTAATTTGTTGTGCTACAGCTCTAACATACCCACTGTGTTAAGCAAAGCTACAAATAACTTTAAAACAAAAATTGGAGAACAGTTTGCAGTTCTGTTTCTGTCACTGAAGCCAACATTAAAAAGATGCTCGTAAAACAAAAGAACTGAGTAATTCTTTCTACATGATCTGAAATGTATATCCTGCAAGGACTTGTATACTGATTGCGTGTTACCAGTAACACTCATAGTCATTTCTCATCAGCATGTTTCTCTTTTTCTTTTTTACAATGCAGATTATATACGTAGAAAAAAAAAATTGCTTCTAAAAATCTGTATACTCATGTAAATTACAAGCACAGTATTATAAACAGTGATTTATGGATGAATACATGATAAATGTAAAACAGTTGCACAATGTCTTTATAGTTTGTATATTTTAGAGAATGCCATCTGTAACCTGAACAAATAGCATATAATTTTAGTGCTCAAAAACTTTGCTCATTTAGAATTTTACAGTCATGTTGAAGTTTTCATGTTTTAAAAATTAATTTCTCTTGGGAAAAGGATTTGAGTTAAATTCTCAGTGGCAGTTTATCTGGAAACAATTGAAAGCATATAGTACCTAAAAAGTGGATATGGTCAAAAGCTAACATCACTTTACTCCACATTACTTGTCAGAAGATAGCAATAATTCAGTTATTTGTTTTACTTTGAGATTTTCTATAATATATATTTAGGTATGTAGAGTTTTTGAAAAATGTCAGTCTATAGGAAGAGATGTTAAAGTGTTGCATTATATTTGGAAAAAAAACACATGTTGTCATTATCTCCTGGTTTCCATGCTTTTACTGTGATCTTGAGCTCCATCAATAAATGGATTAGGATATAGAATATACATGCTCATTCATAATATGTGTATTAGAATATACATAGTCAGTGTATTTGCTTTAATCATTCCAGTAGCTTACAGTTAATTTATTCAGATTTTGAAGTTCATGCCACTGAATTCCTTTCCTTATCTTCCAACTTTCTCTCTGATTTAAAAAGCATGTGAATGATTTGATTTCATGAAGTCTGCCAGAATTATTGTGCAACACAGGTTCACCATTGTACATTGGAAGTGATGGAAACCTTGCAATAAATCCAACAACAAAGATCAACATGCACAATAATTTTTGTATCAATTAACTCTTCTTCGGATTTTCTGAAGTGTGCTGAACTTGTAGTCCACTAATCTGACAAAATATGGTCACTGGTTGTAATGAATAAACATACTGACAAAACAAAATTGTATGGCTGGCAATGTTTGTCCCTCTGTCTGTCTTACTTGATATATTTGATGTATGCATATCTCTCTCTCTCTCTTTCTGTTTGTCTCTCTCTCTCTCTGTCTGTCTCTCTCTCTCTCTCTCTCTCTCTCTCTCTCTCTCTCTCTTTCATCTTCCTCTCTTTCTCTCTCTATCAATCTGTGTGTGTGAGTATGTGTGTGTGTGTGTGTGTGTGTGTGTGTGTGTGTGTGTGTGTGTGTGTGTGTGTGTGTGTGTGTGCGTGCGTGCATGCGTGCGTGCATGTGTGTGTGTGTGTGTGTGTGTGTGTGTGTGTGTGTGTGTGTGTTTACCTCTTGGCAATGTGAGAAATTGAGAGACAAAAAGACAGAGTGGAGGAGAGAGATCAGGAAGAGAGAGATAGAGAGAGGGAGGAGGAGGTTGTCACTTTCAAGTTGAGAAGGTTTTTGTTGTTCTTGTTGTTTTAAAGTCTGTGTGTTCTTTTGTCCAAAGAGAGAGAGTGAGATAGACTGAGTTTTGCATAGTTTCAAGAATAAAAGTGTCTAGAAATTTTTAGAGTTTCTTTGTTTATGATGAGGCTTGTTTTATTTCAGACAACAACAGTGACGTATACAAAATTTACAAACTATTCAACTGTATGTCATGCAGTCTCTCTCCATATAAGATGCATACTGATAAAGACATACACATCTTTACTCCCAGCCTCTTAATTTTATTCTTTTTAATCTTCTTTATTTTTTGTTAGGGGAATAGGAGATCATAAGCACCACTGCTATGGTGAAGTGGTTAGCCTGGCTTGATTGATTCCTGGCTTGGAGGTTGTGGGTTTGATTCCCATGAGTCATTCATATCTGTGGGGGATTTCAACCCATGACCGGTTCCTTCCAATGGTCAAGTTTGCTATGGGGTCAGTTAGGAAGACCTGAATGACACAGCTGAGCTTCACCTACTTGATGAATGCATCTCTAAGATTGTTGCTGAAATGTTCTGACCAACACTGCAGCTGTCTGTGTCTTTTAAAGGGCCTGTTTCTCAGGCATGGTTGATGCTGGGACATGAAATGAAAGTTAGCATGGACTACAGTCCTGTTACGCAGTCTTAGAAGACGAGAACGGATCTCCCTAGCATCATGTTCATCATCCTCATCCATCTGCATAGAGAGAAACAAATAGTCAAAAAATTCTATGGCCCGTCATGCCTTGCTGTCATGGTGACCTCTGTTTCAGTCTCCTCTCCATTTAATAATAATAGTAATGATAATAATGAATACTTACATAGCTCCTATCCTCGGCTAGAGACCAAGCTCTAAGTGCTTTACAATCAACACTCGTTTACACAATGGGCTGCCTACCTGGGTAGTGCCGTCTGAAGAGCTGCCAGCTGGCGCTTCATTCAGTCGTTTCCCGTGTCATCCGGTCAATATCGTTCACTCAGTTTCCTTACTTCCTTCATTCTTTCCATTTCTCACGCAGGGTGCATGCTGTGTGTAACGTGTCATCCATTCCAACAGCCAAACAGGCCTACTCTTCCGAAAGTTGGTGATGGGATTTTACTTGTGTGCAAGATATTATGCATGCGTTCACACACGGAACCTCAGTTTATAGTCTCATTCGAAGGACTATATGGGAAATGGAGTCAGAACCAATGTTAACTCCGAGGGAAAAATCTCCCTGTACTGAAATGCCCTGGTGGAGATTTGAACCCGCAACCTCAGGATCACCAAGATTTCGAGTCCGGCGCTCTATGAATTGAGCTATTCCAGCTCCCATTTGGTGAGTCTGTATATTGAGGTCACCAGTATTGGCAGGTACATGGGGATTGTCATTGGACAGGTGTTTTGGCACCCTGCAGAGGGGCACACTCACAATGGCTCCATGATTGATACATCATTGCCATCACTAGGGGGGGGGGGGGGGGGGGGGGGGGGGTGGGGGGGGGGGGGGCAGCAGATGGTGTCTTGCATATGTTGGGGCAGACAGGCACCACTGAACACCACACCTTCACTACTGAAAGACTCAGACACAGTGCACCACTGAACACCACACCTTCACTACTGAAGGACTCAGACACAGTGTACCACTGACACCACACCTTCACTACTGAAGGACTCAGACACAGTGCAGTTTCTCCACTGTTTGATCGCCTCATAGTGACTTGACCTTGACCCTGTCTGTGGATTGCCAGTGCAAAGACTAAGGGAATAAGCCAAAATGTGATCATGGATAGGGAGCCAGAGTGAGTAATGTGGGGGCAGTCCCACTGGGGTAACACAGACGATTTAAAAAAACAACAACATAACATTATATACAATATGCACAATAACACATTTACATGAATAAACACAATGTACAATGTAACACATTTACATGAATTCACACAGATACAAAAAAAAAATTCAAATTTCATAGTCTGGGAAATATTGCAAACATGCCAGAAATGTGAAACTTCGTTTTGTTAATAGAGAACATACAGTTAGCAGGTGGTGTCCTTCACCACCAAGATCAGAAATGGCACCGCTGAACACCGCTGAAGTGACTCGGAAGCCATGACATGAGTAGTGAGATGCCACATGATGACTTGCTGTTGACAGTTCCCCGTGGATTTCTGGTGCTGAGGACAGGGCGGGAGGAGCAAGAAATGGCTGTGGAGAAGAAGCAGGTGGAATGTATAGTGTCATAATGATGCCATTGAAGTGGCGCAAAAGATAGGACAACAAAACAAGCAAACAAACAAACGGAAAAGCAATCCCAGTTGAGAACAGGAGTCAGTTTGAAAACCTGAAGAGTCCTACTGGGAGTCACTACTTGTTTTCATGAAACTGCATACCAAGTTATACCTCCCTTGTATAACTGGGATGGAATGACCACTTGTTGCATAAAACCGCATGTTAAGTTTTACCTCCACTATACAGGATCTAATATGAATCTTATCTTTGGGCGTTCTCAGTTCCACAGGATAATCTCTCTTCAAAAACTTAAAGTTCCAGAACAGGTTGGTTTCTCTGTCAAATTTAATTTGAACTGGCTGAGAAGATAAAAGATGGAAAGTTTATATGACGCTCTGCATAGGAACATTTCAAGCAGCACAAAGACAACAGTATAAAGCATTTTCCACATATGTAAACAACGCAGGTGCGCGCATGCACACACACACACACGCACGCACGCACGCACGCACGCACGCACGCACACAGTGTAGCACCAGATCTGGATGGGCTTTGTGTGGTGGGCTTGGCCAAGCATCACTGAAACAGAAACTGGAAGGATTTGCTGTAGGCATACTGGTCAAAACAAGTAACTGCTTTATTTGGCAGTCCAGTGGCTCAGTTGTCATATACTGACTTCCATAAAAAACGCGAAAAATTGAAAGGCTCTTTTTCGGGTGAAAAGGGGTGAATATACAATATTGAACCATTGTGCAAGTTGTTTGGGTCCAAGACTCACGTGCAGTGAAAAAATTGTGTGAGCAACACATCATTCCCGGCATTGGAGGGTCCACAAAAATGGCAAACTGGTTGCTGCATGTGAGGCACGTGCACACCATGCAGAGCAAAGTTAACCAGCGACAAGTACGCAGGCATGCAGCCTTTATAAAGCCGCGCTACAAGGTTCAGACAACGACTTGCCGTCTGAGCGCTACAGATAGCCAAGACTACGAGCAGAGGAACGCAATCGTGCCCTAGGCCATCTGGAGGCTGGTGTGGATGCCAGGCAGGTCGCCAACATCTTTAACATCCACATCTCAACCATCTATCGTCTGCAGCACCGCATGCGAGTCACTGGTACCACTGATGATCGTCCCGGCCAGGCCGTCCTCGGGTCACCACACCAAGAGAGGATCGCCATTTTGTTCGAACCCATCTGCGGAAACAGGCGGCAAACAGCCGCTAACACTGCTCGACAGGTGCCTGGGAATCTCCAGCAACGAGTCAGCCTCAACACTGTGCGGCGGCGTCTTCATGAGAACGGGCTGGCATGTAGGCGTCCTCACAGAGGTCCGGTACTGACACCAAGACACCGGCAGGACAGGCTGCAGTGGGCACAAGCCCGAATCAACTGGCGCAGGCAGCAGTGGGGATGCATACTGTTCTCAGATGAGAGCCGTTTTTGTATTGACATGGCTGATGGTCGTGTCAGAATATGGCGTCGACCTGGTGAACGCTATGCTGACTTCTGTGTGGTAGAGCGCAACCCCTGGGGAGGCCCGAACGTTATGATATGGGGTGCAATTGGCATTAACCACGCCATAGGG
Organism: Conus ventricosus; assembly: GCA_018398815.1. Lineage (NCBI taxonomy): Eukaryota > Metazoa > Mollusca > Gastropoda > Neogastropoda > Conidae > Conus > Conus ventricosus. The sequence continues at coordinate 53,556,700 of CM031618.1, read as the reverse complement.
CCAGTCATCTTTCAGAACATTGGTCCTGGTCGCGGACAGGGTGTCAATGCACAGCACTACATCCACCAGGTGCTCAGACCCCATGTCGTTCCTTTTTTTGTGCAACACCCAAACTGGACATTCCAACAGGACAATGCAAGACCACACACAGCCAGGGCCACCCAGCAATTTCTTTAGCATAACAACGTCAATGTGCTGCCCTGGCCAGCCCTCAGTCCCGATTTATACCCAATAGAACATTTTTGGGATGAACTTGGCAGACGGTTGGACCTCCTGCGTCCACGACCAGCAACAGCGCTCAACTTCACCAGGCCATCGTCCATGTGTGGGCTGGTGTGCCAAGGGGACGCATCAACCACCTGGTCCACTCAATGAGCCGCAGGTGTCAAGCAGTTGTCCATGCAAATGGTGGCCACACACGGTATTAGGACTTCAAGCTGGTTTGTCACGTGACCTTGGATTTTCCACACAAAGACATATTGCTGATGACATTTTCACACATTACCGGTGTAATGAATCAAATCACGTTGAATTCCTCGCTTCCACTCTGTACAATTGTGACCAATAAAATTCGCCCCTAACCTTCACTTGTTTTGCTTTCGCGTTTTTTATGGAAGTCAGTATATTTTGTTATTTATTTATTCATTCATTCATCTCCTATCCAGGTCTCAGATTTGTCAAAGCTTTAAATCATCAGTCTCATCTCAGAACTCAGCAGTTGGTCTAGATGGCATTTCCTTATCAGATGCTATGTCATCTGCCCGTCTTCCTGGAAACGTACTACTCTCGTTGTTCCAAAAATGTTGGAATAATGGCGCTCTCCCTAAAATGTGGAAGAGTTCGGTGGTCATACCAGTTCTGAAAGAAGGCAAGATAAAAACTTCTGTAAGCATTTTATAGACCAATCTCTTTGTCTTTTTGTAACCAGTCAAGGGTAGAGGGGGGAGAATCATCCGTCCATCACCCAAGACCGTGTGGATGTTTGACTTATTCGTTTATTCGAACCAATCAAAACCAGCCAACCAACCATCCAAGCCAGCCAAGCCAGCCTAGCAAACCAGCCAACCTGGCAAACCAACCTGGAAAATTACCGGGAACAACATATTTAAAACATTTGCAACAAGAGGAGAAATCTCCAAAAGCATAAATGAAATGAAACATACATTTATGACTACGAATACACAATCAGGGTGAATCTGCAAAAAAATGAATTCAGCATAACAATGAACAAAAGCAAAATAAAATAACAACATTAAGATACTGGCATCTGTTCTGTTACAATAAAGGTTGTACTGCATGCTAGCAGCACTGACCCTTGTGTCTATTACGACCACAGAACAGGGAAACCACAATTATCTCAACAGGACATGGACTAGATTATTCTCAGCAGATTCAGTTAGTCTCTCAAAACCCATGAAAACAAATTTCCATTTATTCATAATAATACATACACAACATCATTCAATCAAGGGGTCCTGACAAAAGAAAAACATCATCTCATTCAATACCATTGATTTCATTCACATTGGCTTTACAAAAAATCCATGGTACCAAAGGTACAATAAATTGCCCAGCGACATGTTGAAAAATGTCAGAACCAAAGAAAAAAATTTTCAACAGAATATCAACATGGGAAAAACATTATCTACCTCAGGACAGGGTGTTGACCCACACCCTTCATCTGTCCCGGCCACCTCTCTGGTGTGGAACAGGCATTTCTCTGAAAAAGGGCAAAATGTGTGTCCCTAAATCATAGCACCAAGCGTACATGATCTTTAAAAAAAAGAGATAATGAGTGCCTGGCAACAAGCCCGCAAAATCTAGCGAAGGGAAGCAACTCATACATTTCAATGGTTTACTCTTTCAAAAAAAAGGGTTTACTTCCCTTCATTCATCCATCGTCGCAACGCGCCCAAGTGAAGCCAACAATTGGAACACAATTCACAACGAAGTTTCTGATACATCTAAAATGAAAATTAAATAGATCAGCATTGATTTTCAGGAATTGCTCTCAACAACACTGTAACTACAAGGAGTGAGCATAACTGAATACTTCATTCCAGCCTCCATCACATCAGGTACAACCGTACTGATTCCATGAAAAAAAATAGCAAGCACAGAGAGAGAGAGAGAGAGAGAGAGAGAGAGAGAGAGAGAGAGAGAGAGAGAGCTGTCCAAGATCTCTTGAACGAAAAATACAACCAGTTCTCCTCCTAAGTGAAAACTCTTAGTCTTGTAAACATCTCCATTAAGTGGCTTTTAACATTTCCTTTAAAACACTTAAACAAGTCAACAACAACAAAAATATTTATCAATAACCAGATTCCCAATGAACTTGTTTTTGACATACCTAAAAAATAATCACCTTTGTCTTGGTGCTGTACCAGCCTGAGCCCGGGTCCTTCCCTTATCAAACGCACCGGCAAGACCTCTGCTAGCCGTGACGAGCAGTGGGGAAGAGATCGCGTTCTGGCGGATGCCGGAAATTATTGCCCCCAGTTTACACCAACTGCTAATACGCAGCAGAATATAGGCCCTGAGCTTCAGTAAATAACAGTATTAATCAATGCTTTGTCATTGCCATGAATAAATTCCATTAATGTCTGGTAATTTGTGCACATTCCCAAACAGAGATTATGCCAAGTAGACTGATTATATCCACAAACCAACCATTGTATTCCTACTCATCCCATTGGAATTCTAAAGATAATTCGGGAACCAGCTAATCTGGTACCAAGGCGGATAACTCTTCTGACAAAAGATCAAAATTTCACTGAAATCCCTATGCACTCGCACAAACCCTTATCAACTCTACTACAAACAAAAGATAAAAATAGCCACAATAAAACGAAACATGCTCTTCAACAAGTTCAAGAGCATGAAGATTAAACATTTGCAGAAGTAAAACTTCTGTCCAGCCACAAATCTCCCCTGCTGACAGTTATGGTCCCCATAACTTCGCCTATAGAAATAGCCTGCCGTTTGCACACAAAAATACACAAAAAATCATTGGCGACAATATAACCCTCAACAGGTAAATTGTCAAGCAAAAATTACCACCAACAGTGTGACAGCACTTAAACCGACAAGGTAGATTCCGTTAGAATTCAAAACAAAAAACAAAAATCAGCACACATAGCAAAATCAGAACATGCCGAATGGTTCATCAAAAGATCAATATAGTACAACAAAAAAACAAATCGCAGTCATACCGACCAAGAGAACGGAGGGAACAGCAGTTTACAAAACCAATCGGGCCTGGGCTTAACAACACCAAAACACCTCCCTGGGACTTAAAAGTGCCATCTCGCGCTTTTTCTGTCGCCTCCTAAACTGAGCATCGCATTCAGTAGGACATCGAGTTCACCTTTTTCCCCAACAAGAGTCCATGTTTCACTTGTAGCCCTCAAGTCTGTCATTTTTCAGATCTTCCTTTTAAAGTAAATCTGGAAAATGCATCTTTCCCAACAAGCATTCAGGGGCAGTATGGCCATTTATTGCCTATACTGCCCTTGACTCAGCATCTGTCAATCCTCATTCTTACATACCGGGGTGCAAGACAACTTTTCTTTAAAAAAAAAGGTAGTGCTTCAAAACCCCATTAAATGTCCACATTGAATACACAGATGCAACCAACATTTCTTCACAAAACCTTCAAAAACGAAATGCAATGTTCAACAAACATCTGCAGCAATACACGCAAATGAACTGCCTTCAGCCAAGTTGGAAGCATTATCAAACAACCCAACAAAAAACCTTTCCCAACAAAGAAAAAGTGTCCACTTGGCTGAAAATTCACATGCCCATGTCAAAAAAAGAACCAAAAAAACAAAAGATTTCCCAAAAGAAGGAGGAGGTGCATGCCTACGCTAACATGCTATATTCTAACATGCCACATTCACTTCCACTTCCAACGTGGGGAACCCCCTTGTTGGAGCGGGCAGATCTGCGGACAGTCATTCCGCTCCTGTCTGTCAGTGGTTGCTGATCAGGGGACTGTGGGGCAGCAGGTGGGAATAGGGGGGTTTCAGGGAGGTTTCCCTGGCTCCCCTTTGTCAGTGGGCCATGGGACAATGTGCCACTCCAGATGTGGTCACTGCTGGAGGTGGCTCAGAGCGACTCTCAGGATCCATCCTTCCAAGAGCTCCACAACAGGGGGGAGAAACTGACAAATTTCATGCCTGGCCTTCCTCCTAGCATGGATGTGGAGTTGCTCCCCTGCTTTTTTTGTGAGCCACTCTCAGACACTCCACATGTCCCTCCAACCACTGGGTTGGCATGTTGTTGCATGATCTCTTAATGCCTAATTTTTTTTTAAAATCTCACTTTTGAGTCACGTAAAATCAACGACCACACAGTCTGGCAAACTAACGTCACACACAACAAAAATTCATGCCATTGTTGGCAACAAGGACGCATTAGAATACAAAAAAAAAAAAAAAAAATGTACATGATAAAAAAAACATTTGTTATTCAAGTGACGGTCACCAAATTACTCACACATGCAGACTTCAATCAGCTGAAAAAAATTACATGTGTCTGCCTAATTGGCTGAAGTGAAGAGAAATAGTGTTCCACAAAATATACCTTTTTCAAACAGCGCACATTCTGAGTACAAAAAACAAAGAAACTCCCTGCTGCTTTATACACAACAAAACAACACACGTACCACTCTGTTATAGCTCCATCAAAAGCAGCGAACATAGCGCTAATGATTTCACCCTATTTGCACATGTACCATGCCATCCGCTCTGCAGCGAGTGCTTTCCTTCATAGTGCAAATTCATCATCTTTCAAACACAAAAAAAAAAAGTCTACCGCGACATGGCCTAAAATTATGTCCAGCAGAATGTCAATAAGCAAAGGGACTTCTACCAAGGATAAAACACGATTTGTTTCAACCACAGTGAAAAAAATCTTCCTCACACATTAAAAACACAAATCATTAAAACTCATTTCCGTCAAAAAAAGAAACTTCACTGAGAAAAAAAAACTCTCAGAACCATGGCAGTCATTACCAGACTAGCAAAGAGCGATCAGTCCCGGACTCTTACGTTTATGTTAGAAACGTTCTCACACCTTTGTTCTGCCTTGCAGACCTGTGGAGAGACTTCTTGGGGGGTGGGGAAAGTGATGAAAAAGAAATCTCCTGATTTCCCCAAATAGTCTCCTCCTCTTACCCATCCAAACCAGCCCATGGTTTATGGTGTAAGGGCCAGCCAGCCACACTTAATTCATCCCTTTTCCCAGAAAGGTTTTTAAACCTTCCTATCACCACCTAGTACCTGGTTCCATATCACCACTTTATCTCCACCCCGGAGATCCACAGTGGACTGTTTATGCCAGTCTTGTACAAAGGCAGCGTTCTGGGAAATGCTCCCCCGCTTTGTCCAAGAGCCATCTTCAATCGCTTTAGCTTGTCTTCCAGCCATTTTCCAAGGTGCTAACTTCTAGACACCTTCATATCCTACAAATTTAAAAAAATGGATCATTAAAACTTATTTCAGTCAAAAGAAAACTGACAAAAAACAACAACATAATTCATAGTAGTCATGACTCGTAGTGAGCGACTGGGGACAAAAGTTACGGATACTCACACTATACTCGAGAGTCCAGTCAGTTCACTCTGACTTCGTTCAGTGCAAAATTTGTGGGAAGAGGTTGTGGAAAAAGATAGATAAAAGACATGGTAGACAGAAAGGACAGTAAAACGACAGAACAGCAAAGGAAGAGACAGAGTTACTGAGAGCGATAGAAAAGGGACATTACTACACAGAATGTCCAGAAGGAGGGGGAACTATTTGTACAAAAGACCCCCGGCATCCCCACGGGTGTGACCAGTCAAGGGTAGAGGGGGAGAATCATCCGACCATCACCCAAGACCGTTGGATGTTTGACTTTTCGTTTATTCGAACCAATCAAAACCAGCCAACCAACCATCCAAGCCAGCCAAGCCAGCCTAGCAAACCAAGCCAACCTGGCAAACCAACCTGGAAAATTACCAGGAACAACATATTTAAAACATTTGCAACAAGAGGAGAAATCTCCAAAAGCATAAATGAAATGAAACATACATTTATGACTACGAAACACAATCATGGGTGAATCTGCAAAAAAAAAAGAATTCAGCCATAACAATGGAACAAAAGCAAAATAAAATAACAACATTAAGATACTGGCATCTGTTCTGTTACAATAAAGGTTGTACTGCATGCTAGCAGCACTGACCCTTGTGTCTATTAACGACCACAGAACAGGGAAACCACAATTATCTCAACAGGACATGACTAGATTATTCTCAGCAGATTCAGTTAGTCTCTCATAACATGAAAACAAATTTCCATTTATTCATAATAATACATACACAACATCATTCAATCAATGGTCTGACAAAAGAAAAACATCATCTTCATTCAATACCATTGATTTCATTCACATTGGCTTTTACAAAAAATCCATGGTACCAAAGGTAACAATAAATTGCCCAGCGACATGTTGAAAAATGTCAGAACCAAAGAAAAATTTTCAACAGAATATCAACATGGGAAAAACATTATCTACCTCAGGACAGGGTGTTGACCCACACCCGTTCATCTGTCCCGGCCACCTCTCTGGTGTGGAACAGGCATTTTCTCTGAAAAGGGCAAAATGTGTGTCCCTAAATCATAGCACCAAGCGTACATGATCTTTAAAAAAAGAGATAATGAGTGCCTGGCAACATAGCCCGCAAAATCTAGCGAAGGGAAGCAACTCATACATTTCAATGGTTTACTCTTCAAAAAAAAGGGTTACTTCCCTTCATTCATCCATCGTCGCAACGCGCCCAAGTGTAGCCAACAATTGGAACACAATTCACAACGAAGTTTCTGATACATCTAAAATGAAAATTAAATAGATCACATTGATTTTCAGGAATTGCTCTCAACCCAACACTGTAACTACAAGGAGTGAGCATAACTGAATACTTCATTCCAGCCTCCATCACATCAGGTACACCGTACTGATTCCATGAAAAAAAATAGCAAGCACAGAGAGAGAGAGAGAGAGAGAGAGAGAGGAGAGAGAGAGAGAGAGAGAAAAGAGCTGTCCAAGATCTCTTGAACGAAAAATACAACCAGTTCTCCTCCTAAGTGAAAACTCTTAGTCTTGTAAACATCTCCATTAAGTGGCTTTTAACATTTCCTTTAAAACACTTAAACAAGTCAACAACAACAAAAATATTTATCAATAACCAGATTCCCAATGAACTTGTTTGACATACCTAAAAAAATAATCACCTTTGTCTTGGTGCTGTACCAGCCTGAGACCGGTCTTCCCTTATCAAACGCACCGGCAAGACCTCTGCTAGCCGTGACGAGCAGTGGGGAAGAGATCGCGTTTCTGGCGGGATGCCGGTATTATTGCCCCCAGTTTACACCAACTGCTAATACGCAGCAGAATATAGGCCCTGAGCTTCAGTAAATAACAGTATAATCAATGCTTTTCATTGCCATGAATAAATGTCCATTAATGTCTGGTAATTTGTGCACATTCCCAAACAGAGATTATGCCAAGTAGACTGATTATATCCACAAACCAACATTGTATTCCTACTCATCCATTGGAATTCTAAAGATAATTCTGGAACCAGCTAATCTGGTACCAAGGCGGATAACTCTCTGACAAAGATCAGAATTCACTGAAATCCCTATGCACTCGCACTACCCTTATCAACTCTACTACAAACAAAAGAATAAAAATAGCCACAATAAAACGAAACATGCTCTTCAACTAAGTTCAAGAGCATGAAGATTAAACATTTGCAGAAGTAAACTTCTGTCCACCACATTCTCATGTCGGGAAACTTATGGAAAAAATTGTATTGAAGCGTATGATGTACTATTGTGAAAAGAACTATTTGCTTCCAGTCCAGCAGGCTGGTTTTAGAAAGGGTCGATGCACCACAGACCATCTTGTAAAACTTACAAATCAAATTAAAAAAAAACAGTTTGCCCACAGAAAAAGTACGATGGCTACATTTTTTGATGTTAAAAAAGCCTATGACAGTGTTTGGCATGCTAGGTTGCTTTACAAATTAAAAAAGATTGGTATTTCAGGCAACATGTATTCTTACATAAAAGGTTTCTTAATGGACAGACATATGTACAAGAATTGGTAAGATGTATTCTTCCTTCAGGTACATTAATATGGGTATCCCCAAGGATCAATTATTGCCCCAATTTTGTTTCAGTTCTCCTTTATGATCTTCCTTCTGCGCTGTCCAAAAATATCCATGTAGTTCAGTATGCTGATGACATCGCAATATGGATGCATACTATTTAAGAAAACATACAAAGAAGAGGTCAATTAGTCATGTGTAGAAGTCATATCAATATGAATTGGACAATTTATCGCATATATAAAAGAAAATGGGCTAGAATCATCTGGTGAAAAAACCTGTTATTATTGTTTAACAATGAGAAAATCCGCCTGTACTCCCATCCTTGAATATAGATGGCACTTAGTTGCAATATCAGAAATCAGTCAATTTTTGGGAGTCCTTTTAACACCAAAACTAAGCTGGAAAATGCACATAGAAAAATTGTTATCTAAAGCTAGAACTAGACTAAATTTTCTTAAAATTGTTAATTGCCAACCTTGGGGTCAAAATACTAAAACCCTTTTGCATCTGTCTTTGGCTCTTGTCCGCTCCAAGTTAAAGTATGGACAAGAAGTTTACTTTTCAGCGCCAAAGTATCTTTTAAAAAAGTTACAAAGTTTTGACAGTAAAGCTATTAAATTAGGTTTAGGAGTTCCTGTACAAACAAATACATATAAGAGCTACAAAGCAGCGAATGTCTTACCTTTATCGGAGCAAAGATGTCTAGAAGTAGCCAAATATCTGATTCGAAGCTTGTCAGTAAAAAATTCAGTTACTGATGATATTTTTGTAAATTCTTTTTTTTTTCTTTAACCTTTTTTAAAATTTGCATTCCAACATGTATATATACAGGGAATATTTTTGTAAATTCGAATAAAGATTTTCCAAGTAGAGCCAAGGAAATTTCATATATTCAGCCAATAATGAATTATACCGCTGAACTTATGTCTAAGTGTAATGTAGATTTAACATCGATTCCTGAATTCCCCACGGTTCCAATGATGCCTCCTTGGGAACACTTGAGTGGAAATTTTGATTATGAGTATACGGTCTCAAAGAAAGAGAAAATATAAACATTCTAGTGAACGATGTGAAAGAACACCTAGAAAATTCATATCCTGATCACCTTAAAATCTATACTGATGTTCAGTTATGGACACAGCTGACAGCGGTTCTGGTTTCGTTATTCCAAGTCTGAATATAGGAAAACATTTTTCATCTCGGAAAGGGATTTTCAATATTCACTGCAAACTGTATGCTATACTGATGGCTTTATTTTGTATATAGTACTCCAATATCCTTTTTTTAGTGTGCTGTTTTGTGTTGATTCCAAGTCTGTTTTGCAAGCACTGCAAACTTGGGATTGTAAGGCCAGAAAAGATTTGTTATATGAAATAAGGTACCTGATACACTGTATTATGTCTCAGGGTATAATCGTAGACTTCTGTTGGATTCCTTCACACTGTGGTCTCAGAGGGAATGAAATAGCAGATAATCTAGCTAAACTTGGTGCACAAAACTGTTCAGAATGTGTGCTAAATTTGCCATTACATCCTTCCAAGTGTGAAATACTATTCAACCTGGAACACTACGTTTACAAAACCTTTTTCTGTGAAAAATGCTACACACTGCCTAGCTGCTCACGCCATCTTGCTAAGATTATCACAAAATTAAGGCTGAACACATGGCAGACCAAATTTTCTCCTGAAGTTGTGTGTGTCTGTGGAAAATTCATCTCTGTGCATCACCTTCTATTAGATTGTCCATTTTAACTAAAATGTATAAGGCGAAAGGTATCAATCTTGACAAATATCAAAATGAGAGTCAAGTTCTGTCTGACTCATGCATAATTGAGGTTGCCGCCACTTTAGCCAGTTCTGATGTAGCTAGACTATTATGAAGGTCCTTAACTGATATGCTGTTTTCTTTTTCATAAGTGTATGCAGATTTGTGTTGAAATTACTTAAGAGTTTTTTTAATTATTTTTTTGGTTCCCCTGCCCCCCCCCCCCCCCCCCCCCCCCCCCCCCCCCCCCCCCCCCCCCCCCCCCCGTCTAGTATCATCTGCCGGATGAAAAGACGTAAAATTAAACCACCACCACATCATTCATTTACTTTTTTATTTACTTATTTATTTCGCTTCAACTCCTTTATGCAGGCACTCAATTTCAACGTGTTAATAGCGATCAACAAAGGAGAATAATGTCATCAAATTCAATTATGAACGAGAGAGAGAGAGAGAGAGAAAAGAGAGAGAGAGAGAGAGAGAAAAGAGAGAGAGAGAGAATCAATAATCATCTCGTGCATCAGAAAAAAAAAGCGCAATTTTCCATTTTTGTGCGCTGACAGATCGATCAGACTGCAATCATCTTTTATTGATCTCAACGCGCCCGTGGTACTCGTCAGGTCCACGTGCAGTGACGTCACAGTTTGGCGTTCTGCTACCAAGGATATCAGCGGCCATATTGCCTTCCTCGGAATCGTTTTGCGCCAGCAACTTTGGTTCAGTTCAAATGCATATGTGCCCGTAAAAGTTGTTTACATTGTTTAACCGCCCACAACTCCAACAACTAAGGCGGGCACACACGGCAACCGAACAGTACTGTAAACACACGATGGCGGTGTTCGCGTGAACAGCAAAGCGTCGACGAGGAGAAAGTGAATGACTGTGACTTTGGTATTGTAAAATTCCCGAATTTCTTGTGTAAACGATAAGCAGATCTAACTAGTCAGGTACTCGCGCGAGAGCGACCCTTAAACATGGGAAACGCATCGGTGGTAGCGTCAGGCGTGAAAGCTCAGGGTGATGCAGCGTCGAAGGAACTGTACACTCTCGTGGCTTTGGGAGATGGCGGAGAACTGCACACTCTCACCAAAGAAGCCCTGGCCGCCAAACCGCCCGATTTCACCAAACTCGATCACACCATAGTCACCAAAGTCAAGAAGTTTTTATACAAGGACGGCAAAGCCAAGAAACTGCCCATATCGGAGCTGGTGCAGATTCGCAACCGGGACCGTAAAACTAGCATCAAGATGAGCAAAGACATGCAGAAGAACGCCAACGAGCTGGCCATGGTGGATATGCTGAGTCAGCAGGACGAGGAGAGTTCAGTGAAGACGGGTGAGTGAGACAGTACGTCTCTGTCTATATATGTTACGTGTCATCGTGTCACTAGTTATGAGCTTAAAAGACAGTGTTTGGGGAGTTGAGGGAGGGGAGGGGAGGGAGGAGGGAGGCGAGGGGGACATAAAATTTGAAGGGTTAGATTCAGGTGATAATTTGTTGGAGTGTGTAACATAATAAATTGTGAAATGCATATCATGTGGAAGCATGCATTCTCTCTCCCTCCTTCCCCCCCCCCCCTCTCTCTCTCTCTCTCTCTCTCTCTCTCTCTCTCACACACACACACACACATGCACACACTCACGCAAACATAAATGTTTGGATGTGTAAGTAAATACACTGTTACTAGTCTAGTGTTAGAACACACATCATGCACAGACACTTACACACTCTCTCTCTCTCTTTCTTTCTCTCTCTCTCACAAAAAAAAAAAACAACAAAAAAGGTTATGAAAATATGGAATTATACTGCATGATATTAGGTATGTATGTAATTTTATGAGTTCAGGCCTGTTCATGGCGATTCATTGAGACAAATATTTCTCATACGATACTGCGGGAAAAATTACCGTTTTTGAACTGCCAGAAGAAGTCGTGAATGCCACAAGCCCTGAATATTTTCTCCTGTTCAATTTTTTTTTTTCCAACCGCACATGCACTTAAATAATAAAGTTATTACTAACAAATCTATAGACAAAAGTGTATACATGTGTAAAACTGCTAAGTCCAGTGTGATTGGTAGGGAAACAGAAAGTTAGGCTTTTGGGGGGAGAGGGTGACGGGGGGAGGGAGGAGATAAAATAAAAAGTAAATATGAAGGGAAAAGTGATTACTGGTTGAGTGTGACAAAAAGGGATAAAAAAGATATGGTAGACACCACTTGTGCATGATGACCCCCACCCCACCACCCCCACCCCCCGTCCTGAGCCCTTAAGAATTTAAGACAGACGATATCTTTCAACACCAGGGATGGAATCAAATGTCGGCTATCTTTGACTGGCTGAAGGTTTTATTAACAAATCTGTACAGTCTTTGTAGGTTTATCAGTGATGTGAGCATAGACAGGAACAGGGGTCCCAAGATTGGGGCTCATGAATTATTGATAGAATGCACAGGTGTAGGCCTTGCTGTAGAGATTGTGTTATGCCTTTGGCTTCCTGTGCAATTTTCTCAGCATTCCACTCGATCTATTTTAATTTTTGCTTCTTTTTTTTTTTTTTTTTGACACTTTGGTTTTAATAACCCTATTGCTCTAATTTACCTTGGTTTTAATATCCCTATTACTCTAATTTACCTTGGTTTTAATAACCCTATTGCTCTAATTTACCTCAGGATTCAGAAGATGCCACTCACACCAAACAAACCCAGGTGTAACACCTAACCATGCTGTTCTTTCTTTTTGTTTTGAATGCTATCTTGTCTTCTTTGCCTTTCCAAAAGTTATTCTCATGATGCCCATTCATACTCTCCCATAGATAGGCACACCTAGACTCGTCCCTTCTCAGTTCCATGACTGGAAGACCCCAGTGAGCAATCTAGGTCTTTATGAGGTAACCTGCAACAGGATATCCTGCCCTGCTGCTAGTCACTTTTTCTTCTTCTTCTGCGTACGCAGGCTGATACTCCTGCGGACACTCCCTGTATAGACAGGTAATCATTAAACCCATCTGCCCAACAAAGGAGTGGAGTTTTGTGTGTATGACCGTTTTTTTTATACCGCCATTAACGCAGCCATACTCCAACTTCAGGGAGCTAGTCACTTTGATAGTGCTGAGGGAAAGACGTCTTTGTTCCAGGGGAAAGAAAGTTCAGAGAGCAGTGCTGGGATGTGAACCAGCGAGGCACGGTAGGGGAGACGATCCTGCATCTCTGCATGTTGAGTGCCACGCAGACCCACTTTGACCTGGCTAAACGCCTCCTTAAACACTTTCCTGACTTGATCAACGACATCTACTTAGGGGAAGAGTATTATGGTTTGTATACATATGAAATGTGTGTGTGTGTGTGTGTGTGTGTGTGTGTGTGTGTGTTGTGTGTGGTGTGTGTGTGTGTGTGTGAAAAGCGGAATAGTTTGGTGTGTCTTGGTTCATTTAATCTGCAGCTTATCATCTTTTTACTAAACAAATTGGTATTACATGAGAAAAGTGAAAGTGTGAGTATATGTGGGGGAAGAGGGTAGGGTGGAGTATGGCTTGAGGGAATGGGGTACACTTTATATGCTTAAGAAAAATAGAGATCATGGTGAAGAAAAAACTTCAAGTTCAGTTATGCAAGGACTGAAGGTCTGTTTTTCAGGTTTTGGTAATCAGAGAATGTGTGTAAATGTTGGCTTTTCTATATTCAAATTCTGTGTAACTACTAGAGAAGGAGGAACATAAGCCGTTTGTGTGTGTGTGTTTGTGTGTGTGTGTGTGTAGATATGTGTGTCGGTGTAGGTGTAGATGTGTATGTGCTCCCAGGTGCATGTGTTTGACAGTGTACTCACACACGTCAATCCTCTCGCATGCCTGCCCCAGATTGTACATGGCACTATTCTAAATATCCAGGGGAGTCCATCCTGCACATCGCCATAGTGAACGAGGATCCATCCATGGTGAAGTTCCTGCTGGACAGCGGTGCAGACTACACAGTGAGGGCGTGCGGCAACTTTTTCTGCCCGATGACCAGAAAGATTCCCGCACCGACTGCATAGACCACGAGTGGGTCAGCGTGTGTGAGAAGACGGACTACAACGGGTGAGGAGTCTTTGTTTCTTCCTCTGATTTTGGATTTTCTTGTGTATGGCGGATGAAGAATCTTAGTTTTTGTGTCTCTCAGGTTTTTTTTCTTTTTTAATTTTTGAGTTCCTCAGGTGTTTTTTTCCCCCCACGTTTAACAGATGAGGATTTAGAAGAAAAAATATTCAGTACTGTGTCCACCAAGCATGAACAAACGAATCACAAGACAAAACATGACACATTTCGACCTCTTATGTCTTCTTCAGGCAAGATGAACAACTCTCGGGACAACAAAAATGAAGAATGAGCAATCACTTCTCTCATCAAATTCGGCGCAAGATGGAAGATTTGTTTTTGTCGCTGTCTTGTCTTGCTTTCCTCCTCTCTGGCTTTACTCCGGCATCACTCATTCTGGCTCCGTACACAGCCAGTTCCAGGTTGTTTCGTGTCCAGGGTGGATAATTGTCATCTTGATGGCATTACTGGTCATGACACTTTTCTGTGGCAGAGATTTGTAGCTAGTAATGATACCCATACACAATTCTTTGTGGACAGAGATGCCATGCAGCAGTACAATCTTAATTTTGACTCTGTGTGCAGCATTCTTACGTATTTTTTGTTCATTTGCGATTGACAGTCACATACATTGAGATACCCATATACACAGACCTCTGCAAACAGAGATGCAATGCAGCAGTACAATTCTGTTTTGATTCAGTGCAACATTCTCACATATTTTTTGCTTGTTTGCGATTGGCAGTCACGCAGCAGTACAATTCGAGTTTGATTCAATGCAACATTTTCACATATTTTTTGCTTGTTTTGCAATGGGCAGTTACGTATACTGGGGCGAATACCCACTGAGCTTTGCGGCGTGCCTGTCCCAAGAGGAGTGTGTTCGTTTGCTGTTGGCCAAGGGAGCTGACCCCAATGCGCAAGACACCAATGGCAACACGGTCATGCACATGCTGGTGATTTATGATCAGAAGGTGAGCGCACTTTGTGTGTGAACATATGGAAGGGAGGTCAGCTCAGAAAACAGCAAAATGATTTCTTTCATTTTTGTTGTTGTTCTTATCGCTCCATCCTCCATGCTGCCTGAATAGTTTTACCTCCAGGCCACTCCTCTGTACATAGCCAAGCCCAGGCTTCTCCAGTCGCAGCCTCACCTCTGGCAGTAGAGGAGGTAAATTTTTCGACAGTTCCAGACAATTCGCAAAATAATGAGAATAAATAAAGGTTAGGTTAAAGTTCCCATGGGCCTAGTGTAGGGGCAGTGTCAGAGGTTCGCTATGTCTAGGGCACGGCATGAGGAAAGGCAGAGCTCATACCTCTCTTTCTGTCACATTTCAACTTTCCCTGAACCGAATCAGGTATTCATGTACTGCTGAGTGGACAGAGAGGGTTTTTGCAGCCACAAACAAATCTGACTCCATGTGTGGTTTGAACTGACAACTGTCAGCTCTACAGGCACACGCTCCATCCATTTGACTATGGGCCCCTCTCAGACAACGGACATTAGTTTACAGTACTTTGAATGGATTGACTCTGTAAGAAGCTGACTACTTCAGAGATCATGTGAGCATTCAGAGCAACGCCTACAGTTGAAGCTGATTACTTCAGAGATCATGGAATCATTCAGAGCAATGCCGACAGTTCATCAAAAAGTTCACAAGATGGCCAAGGCTCGGTATAGCGGCGTCTCACTTTTTGAATATTGCTGTCATCAGGAAAACCAGCTGTCTTTGCTTCCCAGAGATGACAACAACTCTGAAAATCAATGGTGATTCTGTTGTTCTGTATGAGAGGTAGATAGAGGCGGCAGATAATGCATAGAAGATTGAGAAATTAAAAAAGAAATGCATGCTTAAAACTTTCTCTGCATTTCTACAGAGGCCTTTCTTGATCGAATGGATTTTTAGATCACGAACCTAGTTTGTCAAGTTCACAGTCTTGGTGACCCAGTCTTTGTCCTTTATTGCCTGATCTTTTGGTTTGCAATCCAATATCGGTGAGGTTTGCAAAATTCACCAAATTCAGATTTATGGTGAAACAAGGATCGCTTAACATGTTGGAGTTTGCATAAAAGGTAGTAACCGTATGAAAGGTCTCCTATGATGAAAATCAATTTTTGTCAACTCTCCAATGAAAGAAATCAGTTTGTGGCTGGTTAACCTAGATTTCTGTTCTCAGTTTGTATGTAAACACTTTATAGTCAAGTTCAAAATGCCGTGGAAATAAGGTTAAATTCAGGGCGAAAAGAATGCGAAAATCAGCTTCATGGGCAGTTCAGTAGGCCTCATAGCATATTTCAGTCAAGCACCACTAGTGAACAGATTGTGTTCCCATCCTTGAGAAAAGATCATTCACACGTCGATTAAGAATCAAACCTTAGTTGATTGTAAATCTGCTAACTAGATCATGGATTGTAGTTTGTAATTAGGGGAGGTTGGAATTTAGTTTTTGTGATCCAGATTCGGGAACCCATCATTCATTCAATTAAGAATGCCCTAAAGGAAAGCAGGAGAACTATGTCTTGTAGCAAGTCAGCTCATAAGGTTACCAACAAGAAAACCAGAGGTTTCTCTGGATCAGCATGTGCTGTTTTTTGATGGGAAAGTTTTGCCTTGTTGTGGTTAATTACTTTATCTTGCCATGCAAATGTGATGGTAAGGCGGCTGAGTTCTTTGGCTGTGCTATGGTTAGGTGAGCGTCAGAAGTAAATAATAAATCCTGTTCAAATTGGTGCACACATTATGAACTTCATTTAGTTCAATGCATTGCGTTTTGGGGCAATATCTTGGTAATACAGATATAGTAGGTTGTATGTTTGCTCAGTTGATAGTCCCTGAACTTAGCTTTCAAAAGTAGTTCCTGAACATAGCTTTCAAAAGTAGTTCCTGAACATAGCTTTCAAAAGTAGTTCCTGAACATAGCTTTCAAAAGTATTACCTTGTTTTGGAATGTTGACATTAGAAATATATATGTATTCAAAGTTGTACCGATCAGATCTTAAAAGCTTTGTTTTAAAAACGAATGAATGTATTGATTGGTTTTTAAGTTTGTAGTCACATGTTAAGTAATTTCTCTACACAGCCCTTTTTAAACTGCAAGGAGTGGAAATAAAAGCCTTAAAACCTTCAACACTGTATGAATAATGTGATTTCATTTATATTGTTTTCTTTGTCAGAGAACAACTGAAGAAGAGGTTTGGTGTGATCTGTCA
>CM031618.1:53511995-53534495 GCA_018398815.1 Conus ventricosus | reverse complement strand
GTCTGTTTTAAGAAGAGAGATTGCTCGTATTCAAGCAAAACAATCTATTAAACAAAAAATCCAAAGAAACGTTAAGTTGCATTATCTGTTTTAAGAAGAGAACATGATGTGGTATGACTTGAAAGCAGTTTGATCTGCAGCAAAAATGTTATGGTGATGAATGATAAGTGACATTATTTATTAGCGATGTTGTATAGGTTGAAATATGGTCTTATGAGTGACAAGAATTGGATATACCTGGCGTAGTGATATTTAATGATGGGAAGTGCTACTTAGGAGTTGTAGCACATGTGGTAAAATAATTATTTTACAAATTATACAGTGGGGTTGGTAGTGGTGGCCACTAATTTTTTTTTACACTGTCAAGCAACTTGAAGAATTTTGCTCTTTCTAAGCCGTTTAAATTATAACACTGTGCTTCCTCGGAATCTGTGTCTGAAATGAATGGCTACCATTTTAAATAGGGAAGAACATAAATGAGATGTTGTAAATGAGTGTTTGATGTGAACAAGATTTCATACTTGTAAACACACACACACCACACACACACACGCACGCACACACGCAGGCACGCATGCATGCACGCATGCACTTACACATACACACACACACACACATACACGCACAGAGCCAGAGATGCCAAACAAACAACAGCAAAATGGTCACATTTTGAGTAACAGAGAGTGAGTGTGACTGTTTAATGTGGAGCAATAAAAACGAATTGATAGTAAAGGTTTTTATGTGTACAAAAACACACATGCACACACACACACACACACACACACACACACACACACACACACACACACACACACACACACATATGAACACACGCACACACACACACATGCACACACACACGCACACGCACACACATACACACACACACAGTTGGGGAGGAAGAGAGAGAGAGAGAGAGAGAGAGTTCACTAGGAATAAGAAAACCCCAAAAGAAAAACTTTCGACGGAAAAATCATGTTCATAGAGGGAATTTGGCAGTTTTACCTAAGATAGAAAAGCATAGTATGATGATCAAACATGCCATCTTTATGAGTGATTCATGCTTCATCTTGTTTTCTTCTCCACGCACTCTCAGAAACAATTAAACAAGGTAATTCCGTGCACTTGATCTGCCCTTTTCTGTCTCTTTACACTCTTTCTTTCTTCGACTCATGTGTGTAAAGAATATTGATGTATCTTATCATGATGACCCAGTGATCTGTGTACATGTTCATAGTAAACTTCAAGTGTGTGACATTAATGATTTCACAATGATCACAAATGCCTGTCATGGCAAAATAACAAACATTGGTGACATCTTTCAAACACCTCCACATGCTGCAAGAAAATGTTATCACAGCTTGGGTTGGCAGAAAAGATGTTGAGGTAAAGTTGATGTTCAGATAAAACATATTATATAACAGACTCTTCAGGTAAATCTTTCCTTTCTGTGAAGATTCCAGTGCGTATAGAAATAAAATCAATAACCAAATTGTGAATGAATTTAATGTGAATGACTATGTGTGTTTGTTAATTTGACGTTCATTTTGAATTTGCTCACAATTCATTGATGAATGAATACACAAATTAACAAGTTTGCAAATCAGCCAATGGGTGAGCTTTATTCGATCATGTGACTGTGCAGGATATGTTTGACCTCATTTTGGAAAACGGAGGTCGACTGGAGATCACTAACCGTCAGGGGTTGACCCCGCTGAACTTGGCGGCAAAACTTGCTCGTAAGGATGTGAGTATCTGTCATTTTTCAGCTGTCAAGTGCCAGATTTTTCTCTGGACAAGACCCTTCATTGAGAAACCTGTTTTTGCTGTTGATTTTGGAGATTGAAATTATTTGGTCAATAAGGAAAATTTAAAAATGACAATGGAGACATAAAAACTATGAAGCGTTGTTGTGTTGTGTATCGGTCAAAATATTTTTCAGTGCAAATGTCAGTCTTTTGTAATTTTATGCTATTGTTACATTTGGTCTATTGTCATGGTGGTTGCTTTTTAAGTTGTGTGCTTACGTTTGTGTCTGTGTGGATCTTAGGCACATTAATAGCTCTCACTTGCAGCATAGACCACATGCAGGCCAAGCTTATAAAGGATGCAATGTATTCTAGAAGCCTGAGTCTCATGCCATGTTTAGTTTTCTTGCAGCGCCCTCTCATCACAATCAGGGGCAACAACTAACAAAACAATTGTAACTCTAAAACAACTATCAACAGTAGGGAACCAGATGGATGTTGGACGAAGAGGGGTAGATACTTTAAGCTGTGGTGGATCCGCTATGGACTCTTCATCAATACTAAACTTTGAATAGTCAAGGAAATCTTGAAACGTGAGGCAGGGGAACATAAACCGTAAAAGGAGGAGTTCCCATATTTGTTTCATGTGCCATTGGTCTGAATGTGTTTTAGTGTGTGGATACCTCAAGCAGAATTAGATTGGAGGTACAGAAAGAAAAAGTCATCTGTGATTCACAGTACATCCATTTACAGCTGTTGTTTACAGTTATGCTTCTCTCTGTTTGAAAAAAAAATATACCTGAAGGTGAGGGTAGGACCCGGAGAAGTACTGTCCTCAACCATCGAACAGACCAGCTGGAAGCAATACTGCACCACCCTTAGAAGCCTGTGCTGTGTTCACAAAGGGTGCAGGCACGCACGGGGTACTCCATTAACACGTGAAGGGACATAATTGCTCCCTGGCAGATGCTATTGTATGATGGCCTCCGGATGTGACACAACAGAACCATGGGAGCATTCCCATGGGTGTACCAGCCCTCAGCAGTTGCTTGAGGGTGACGTTTTTTGCCCATGGGCTCTGCAGTCATGCAATATGGGCTGGTACACCCAGGGGAACGCTCCCATGGAGGTTCTGTTGTGTCGCATCCGGAGGCCATCATACAATGGCATCTGCCAGGGAGCAGTTATGTCCCTTGACGTCTTAATGAAATGCCCTGTGCATGCCTGCACCCTATGTGAACACAGCGCAGGCTTCCAAGGGTGGTGCAGGATTGCTCCCAGCTGGTTTGTTCGGCAGTTGAGGACAGTACTTCTCTGGGTCCTACCCAGCACCTTCGGGTGTATCTTTTTCTTTTCTTGTGCTTCTCTCTGAATACATCCTAGCAACAGGCAAGATTATGCTGAATAGATGCTGTTTTTTCTCCCCCTCTCTCTCTCTCGCTCTCTCTCTGCCTCTGCCTTTTCTTTTGCCACGTCCACTGTAGATGTATGAACACGTGCTGGAGAAGACGCGGCAGGTCATGTGGATCTACGCCAACGTGACCTGCGCTGGCTACCCCTTGGCCTCCATCGACACCATCTCTCCTTCAGGGGAATCAACCACAACTCTGCCCTCAACCTCATTGTGTACGGGGTAAGATTTTAGCTGGCTCGTTCTCATGGCAGTATCAGAATTGATGGCTGATGTATGGTGGATTCCACTGAACGTCAAATGTGGATAAGATATCATTTTTGGTTAACATGAATGGACGGATGACAGCATGGTATGGCTATCCACAAATTTGGTTATCCCTAAATGAGGATGGTTTGAATAGATCATTTCAGTGTCTTGATTGCACATTACTGAAAGTGGGTTTCAAGCCCTGTTTAACTAATCAGTGTGTATCACTGTGAAAGTGGTTTTCAAGCCCTGTTTAACTAAGAGGTATATATCACTGAAAGTGGTTTTCAAGCCCTGTTTAACTAAGCGGTATATATCACTGAAAGTGGTTTTCAAGCCCTGTTTAACTAAGCGGTATATATCACTGAAAGTGGTTTTCAAGCCCTGTTTAACTAAGTGGTATATATCACTGAAAGTGGTTTTCAAGCCCTGTTTAACTAAGCGGTATATATCACTGAAAGTGGTTTTCAAGCCCTGTTTAACTAAGCGGTATATATTACTGAAAGTGGTTTTCAAGCCCTGTTTAACTAAGCGGTATATATCACTGAAAGTGGGTTTCAAGCCCTGTTTAACTAAGTGGTATATATCACTGAAAGTGGGTTTCAAGCCCTGTTTAACTAAGCCGTGTGTATCACTGTGAAAGTGGGTTTCAAGCCCTGTTTAACTAAGCAGTATGTATCACTGTGAAAGTGGTTTTCAAGCCCTGTTTAACTAAGCAATAATTATGTATTGCCACCCGGAACTACAACTGCTGTGAGTCTGAAAATCAAATTTTACAGGAGACAAAAAAAACAACTGATTATAATCCCCACAAGATATACTGTGAGCTGAGTTACGGTGCAAGTATTTTGATTACAGCATGTTTATTTTTAGGATAATGGGATTGGGACTTGGCTATGTTATGCCCCTTGGCCCGCTGTCATAGTATACCAAATATCTCAAACATGCAAAAAATTTGAGGTACAGCAGTTGCATTTTCGTGCGGCGATATTATGTCTTGAGTGTTTGTTTGTTTGTATGTCTTCTAATTGACAGACAGGTGTGTTTACATATATACTTTAAAACACCTGCACCCTCCCAGGTTTACATTCCTTTCCACCCCTGTTCTTATTCTCCCCTTTCTTCTCACACATGCACATTTATATTTACACTCACTTACGCACGCACGCACGCACGCACGCACACACACACACACACACACACACACACACACTCTCTCTCTCTCTCTCTCTCTCGCTCTCTCTCTCTCTCTCTCTCTCTCTCTCTCTCTCTCTCTCTCTCTCTCTCTGTCACACTCACACACACACACACACACACACACACACACACACACACACACACACACACACACACACACACACCCCTGTTGAGATCTTGAAAGCCAAAGACATGCAAAACAGTTAACCAGCTCTGCTAAACTTCCACACACATCAACTTTCAAGTTCAGTCACACCCAGGGGTTGGTTGGGCACATGGTTGAATGTGTTAAACAGCCGGGGAAGGGGGGGGGGGGGGGGGGGGGGGAAGAGGGGTTGTGGGGTGAGGTAGGAACATTTTTCTCTTTATACTAATCCTTCCAACAGAGGACTCCCCCACACCCTTCCAATGATCCAGTTTTGGGTGAGTTTTAGGGTGCTGTGGGTGTGTCTGGGCTGTGTTAAGAGGTGTTGCTCTGAATGATGATCCGTTTCACTTGCAGACAGAGGAATGTCATCTGGACATGATGGATGGACTGATTGTGGATCTGCTGCAAGAAAAGTGGAAAACATTTGTGCGAGACAAGTAAGAAAGGAAACGTTCTTAGGACATTGTGTTTCCATTTTTGATATACTCTTTTCTTTTTCATCTTCTTTTTCATTTTCCCTCTCTGTCTGTTTGTCTGTATCTCTCTGCTGCTGTCTTTCTTCCCCATTCAGCCCTGATGTGGCCCTTTGCGGTCGGCTGGGCTATAAGCAACATTATCTTATCTTATCTTCTTCCCCATTTCTCTCTGTCTGTCTCTCTGTCTCTTTTTCTCTGTAGTTGTGCATGTATTTATGATGATTTTTTAGTTTTTCTATACATGACACACTTGCTGTTAGTGTTGAATTCTGAAGGTTGTTTTCGTACATACGTTACTTGAACAGCAGTTTGGTTTTGTGTGTTAGGTGTGTGTTTCATTTCTTGGAAAAATCGTCAGCTCCAGTTATCCATAGAATTATTCAATTCAGCCTTTTATACATTCTTTGTGGCTGTTAACATTTTTTTGATTGATTTAACATTTTTAGTAAATATTTTTTTAAACATTCAGTTGAATGGCTGGCCTGTGAATGGTGCCCATAATTACACAATTAAGAACCGTTGTGTGTTTTGCAAATAGATAATAATTATGTACATGTTTTGGGTGGTTATTTTTATGATACTTTTTCTTTCCTTTTAATGTGACAGTCTTTGTACAGCCCAGTGTGGTTGGCTGGGCCCCAGCCAATAAGAAATTAAGAGTTAAAATGACAAGCTTTCATAGAACCTAACAAAGGAAGACACTCTGCATTTTAAAAAAAGTTCACCTGATGGGTGTCAGATGCAAAAAATGGTAATTTTTTACGTAAAACCCCCCCACCTCAGAACTATTGGTGGGTGAAGTTATGCTATTAACTCTTCCATCCTTACAACTCGGTTTTCCAGTTTGCAGAAATTCTACCTTTCCTTCCTGCAGCCCGGAAAATTGGTTCTGGTGGTAAGCACTTTGAACTTCGCGAGAGTCACGTTATTGGTACACGTCATGACCGGGTCGCTAGCGCGGCAATGTTTATGAATGGAATGGATGCCAGACGGCCCGTACAGCATGGGAAAGTGGTCGCCGCTCTATTCTGGCCGGTTTGCTACTGAATACGTGGCGGTTCTCATTTACACTTTTTTTTTTCTCTAAATCCAGGAATGAAGGGAATACTCGTATTATAAGAATCTAGGAACAAGAGGAAGTAATGGTTTATAGAAAAGTAGGAATGAAAGAGTTAATGTATATGTTTTATTGTTTTCTCTTATTTTCCATGCATGCCCATGGCATTATTCCCTGGCTGCTCATTCCTGGCTGTTCCCCCACACATCCCAGGTTGGTCCTGTCACAGCACCAGAATCAGCAGTCCACGGGGAACATTCAGTATTAGGTCGTCATGAGGAAACCCACCAGAGAATGCACTGCACTGCTGCTGGGTCACTTTGATGGTGCTCAGTGGGGGATGTTTTTACCCAACATACTCAAGACACTGCTATAACTGCCTCACTGACAATAAGGAGCCTGTGAGAGTGAGCAACCTCCTTCAAAGGATGTCAGTAAGTCAATCCAATGACAGAATTTTCCGACACTGAAAGATTTTAACACAACCTAACACTTGCATTTATGTGACTTATAGTTTGTGCTATCTTTTCATGCACATTGCTGTCTCCCTTTCTGTTATTTTTTTATTTGTTCTTTCTTCCAGATTTTATCGGCACTTCATACTCTTCATCCTCTACTTCTGCATGTTTGTGACGGCCTTTACTCTTCGGCCGGGTCACGACCTGTGTGCTCATAGCAACGACACCTCTGACCTGTCTGGCTGCTCTCAAACTGGCAACAATCGTACGGTTGATCCATGCTATCTGCTGCGGGATTATCGACATGAAGATACTGTAAGTTTGTGATGGTGCCATGCATGTTATGTGTGTTTGTTCAGAGAGCATGTGCGTTTGTATGTAAATCAACTTTCTTATTATGTCTCTGAGGTCTTATCTGAATCCAAGTTCTGTTGGAAACTCTGCTTGGGCCTTCATTGTTTTCCTGTAAAATGTTTGTTTTATTTTACTTGGTTTCATCTCCTTGTGATTTTTTTCATTCAACTGTGTATGTAAAGATATATTGAATTGATCATACTTGACTTATGTAGAAGGCAAGCGCATTACATGTTTGTTCCAATTAGCAAGCATATTACACAAAGTGTGTTGCAATAGGCAAGCACATTACAAAAAGTTTGTTAATTAAGATATGCAAGTATATTAGAAGAAATTTCTTACAATAGGCAAGCAAATGCTCTAAAAAATGTTACTGTGGGCAAATATATTACACAATTTTGTTGTTGTTTTTACTTGTGATAGTTGTATATACAGAACTCTTTTCTTTTTTCTTTTTTTTTTCTATAAACAACACAGATTACTTGATTGCATCGGATTTTGAGTTCCTTTGAGAATACTGGGTTTTAGCTTGCGTACAATGAATGTGGACAACCTCACATTGCTCGGGTGTGTGTGTGTGTGTGTGTGTGTGTGTGCGTGTGTGTGTGTGTGTGTGTGCATGTGCGTGTGTGTGTGTGTGTGTGCATGTGTGTGTGTGTTTAGATTTTTGTACAGTTCATGCGATTGACCTTGTTTCACTTCAGTGAACTTTTCTTTCGGGCTGTCAGACTTACCATGCCACCTAAGATGCATTGCTTCCTCTCCATTCCCACCAGCTTCTAGACGCAGCCACATCCTGGTTTGCCCCATCATAGCCTCAACGTCAGCAGTCCATGGGGAGCAGCCAGTGTAAAGTCGTCAAGAGGCAACCTTCCTGAAGAGACCCTGCGCTGCAGCTTTGTCGCTTTGGTGATGTTCAGTGGTGTTTGTTCTGATCCAACATACGCAAGACACCACCTACTAGGCCCATTACCGACAACAATAATTGCTTAGTCATGGAGCCAGCATGTGTAGGTGTCCTTCGCCAGGTCTGTTCAACGACAATCTGTATGAACTTGTCGATACGGACATCTTAACGCAGTTTCAAATTTCATCAAGGATAATGGACGTGAAGATGTCATCAAAACTATGGCCGCTGTGAGAGCAGGGCCTGAAGGGCCACATAATACTTCTGTGACCTTGCCTTTCTGTGACAGTGTGTGGCATGTCTCTATCATAAAGGTGACTGATGACTGTTGATTCAGTTTCAGGAAACTTAGCTTGGTAAGATAAACACTGCTTTTGTTTATTTGTCCCTTTAAAAGGATACTGCAAGTCTGGTTATTTTTGCTATGAAATATTGAAACAACACCACTTTTTTCAAATGACATTTTACGTGACATGATCTGATGAACTGACCTAGTTTCACTTGGGCTGAATGCTAATGGATGATAAATAAAGATCCTATGTGCAGCATACTCGAGCACAGGTAAAGGAATTCAGGGGTGTCATCCCCATCACACTGCTGTGGAAAAACCCATTGTGATCTACAAACATAAACATCGACGAGCAGTAAAACAGCAAATAAAAAAAACTGAATAACGTCATGCTGCACTCCCAGGATTATGCAGGGCTTAAAATCCTCCTCGGATCCGAGAAATTCCTCGGGAAGCCAAAAAATTCCTCGGGAAAAAAAATCGATTTCCTCGGGGGAAAGAAACCCGATCTAAAACGCCCCAAACGCGTCCGCATTCGCATATGGTTCTGATTCGTATTCGGTTCAAAGTCGCAAACAGCCATTTCGCACCGGTAGCTTTAGGCGCCTAATCTATCAAGATGGCGACTGTGAGAATCATCGACGTTCGCAGTCAAGCAGTGCCTTGAACAAAAGACTCGCCATGAAAAGAAAGGCCATTGATCCCACCCGTAGTTCAAGTGCAGGACCTACAGACTTGGATCGATCTTTAACACTTGAAGCTGAACATAGGGAGAATCGGTCTTCAAGCAATGTGCCTTCTGCAGTCAGCATCCGTACTACAGAAGTAATTGAAATTGAAATGCCTTCATCACCCAAGAAGAAGAAGCAGAGCACCCTGTCATGCTTCTTCCGACCCCATCCTAAAGATTAAATGGGCAGCTTTCCCCTGCAGACAAGGGGAAGGGAAAGAATATTTCTGCAGCTTGGCTGTGCTTGTCGTAAGAGGCGACAGAACCAGCCCCTCTCAGATTGCTTAGTTCCACATTCCAAACGTGAGTTTTGAATTTTGATAACTGTGTCTCCACCAATAACCATTTTGTTTTGTCTTGATAACCTGTTGGTCTTTTTTATGCTCTTTTCACATGAAATGTGTTGATATAAATATCATTTTAGATTTAGATGTTTAAGACCTTTGTCTTGTCTTTGACAGTGGATTGAATATCTGTATGGATGTACCTTTTCTGCATTAAATCTTGCACTTTCTCTGTGCAATTTTTTTCCCCAAAATAGGGCTCAGAATGAGCCAGAGTGTACAGATTTTGTTCTAGATTTTCAAAATTTTCTGGGGGGGCATGCCCCCAGACCCCCCTAGCAGGGCGTGCCTGCTTTGCAGGCACGCATTCGTGGCTTCGCCACTTCAGAAATTTTCCTCTGATTTTTGGATAGACCATTTTAAGCCCTGATTATGGCACCAGGTCCCAGGCCCAGCAAGACCCATTCCGGGACTCAGTGGCTCTGGGCAGAATCAGCTTTTAAAACAAAAGATTCCTTTGGATCCCAAAACCATTATGTCCAAATACTGAGCCTTATTGGGTCTGGGTCTGATAGCAATATTCTCAGTCACAACCATTCCATTAGGCTTTAGTTCCAATAGAGCCTGTTACCAATAGGGCCCAGTCCTGTAAGATCTCGATTTCAAGAGAGCCCATTATACCAGTAGGGCCCAGTCTTGGTACATCCCAATTCCAAGAGGGCTCCATTATCAGTAAGGTCCTGTCCTGGTGCATCCCAATTCCAAGAGGGCTCCATTATCAATAAGGTCCTGTCCTGGTACATCCCAATTCCAAGATGGCTCCATTATCAATAAGGTCCTGTCCTGGTACATCCCAATTCCAAGAGGGCTCCATTATCAATAAGGCCATCCCAATTCCAAGAGGGCTCCATTATCAATAAGGCCCAGTCTGGTACATCCCAATTCCAAGAGGGCTCCATTATCAATAAGTCCACCCAATTCCAAGAGGGCTCCATTATCAATAAGGTCCATCCCAATTCCAAGAGGCTTCATTGTCAATAAGGTGCATCCCAATTCCAAGAGGGCTCCATTATCATAAGGTCCATCCCAATTCCAAGAGGGCTCCATTATCAATAAGGTCCATCCCAATTCCAAGAGGGCTCCATTATCAATAAGGCCCAGTCCTGGTCATCCCAGTTCCAAAGGGCTCCATTATCATAAGGTCCATCCCAATTCCAAGAGGGCTCCATTATCAATAAGGTCCATCCCAATTCCAAGAGGGCTCCATTATCAGGCCCATCCCAATTCCAAGAGGGCTCCATTATCAATAAGCCCAGTCCTGGTACATCCCAATTCCAAGAGGGCTCCCTTATCAATAAGGCCCATCCCAATTCCAAGAGGGCTCCATTATCAATAAGGCCCATCCCAATTCCAAGAGGGCTCCCTTATCAATAAGGTACATCCCAATTCCAAGAGGGCTCCCTTATCAATAAGGTCCATCCCAATTCCAAGAGGGCTCCATTATCAATAAGGTCCATCCCAATTCCAAGAGGGCTCCATTATCAATAAGGTCCATCCCAATTCCAAGAGGGCTCCATTATATCAGTAAGGCCCAGTCCCATTAGGTCCCACCACTCAGCTCCTCCTACATGATGTGGCAGCAGTGCAATGTCTCCTCTGGTGAGCTGCTTGTTAGTGATTGTTTCTTATGGACTGCCGGTGCTTGAGGTTTAGTAGCATGTGCCTGGGTGTGGCTGCATTTAGGTGACCGGGTATGAGCAGTGTGGTAGCAAGTCATTGAGAAGACAGGGAAGGTAAAGGAGGGAGGGGGGATCATGAATGCCACACACCTGTTCATATTCTGACTAAGATGGACTCTTACTGTGTGACAGGCAAGGATGGTATTGGAGGTGTGCGTCCTGCTGGGAGCCATCATGTATCTGCTGTTGTCCATGAAGGAGATTCACCACCAGGGCTTCCGCATTTTCTTCATGACTCTCGTAAGCATTTTTTTTTTTTGGTCTTTATTTTTTTCAATTTGCACAAACTTTAGTGGCTAAAGGTCTTCTCCAGAAAGGCCCCAACTCTTCCCCCCCCCCCCCCCTCCCCCCCCCCCCCCCCCCCCCAAAAATGAAATACTTTTAAGAAAATATTTGTAAAAAATTGGAAATAGTACCTTGACAACAGCATCCTGGGTGATTTTTTTTTCCACTAAGCAACACTGGCTTCAAGTCAGCAGCACTTGTCTTGTTATCGGTGTTTAAAATTCTGAGCTCTTTTTCAGGGAATTCCACCATTGAAAACACATTTTTTCCCTTCTCCCTGTACTATGGGAGTGAAAGCTATTGTGATTTGTTTCTGATTCAATATGTCTCACTTCTGGTGACCTCGTTCAGATTTTGTTTGTCTATTTCAAGTTTGAAGATTGTGAAAGTCTTCCAAAACTAGCCTTGTCAGATTTTTAAAACTTGTATTTATGGTCAGTTCAAAGACTGAAAATGTCATGAAGAATGTTTACAAGTTTTATATCCCAAAGCAAAGTTTGCATGTTTATTCTGTGTACCTCTTACCTGTGTGCTAGATGAATGGGCTCAGCAGTCTGAATTGGTATGGGGAGGCACGTGTCTTTAATAGTTTCATTAAGGAGCAAAAGTTACTTTCTTTCTCTCATTTTTTCCTGTTTACCTCTCATGGACTTAGTTTTGTGTCTGTGTGAACTATGCTCAGGTGACTCGTCTCCATTTATGATTATATGATTGTTCTAGGTGACTGAACAAATAAACATTTGTCTGTGTTGCTCGTTTGTTCTGCTGCTGTTGTTAAGTCTATGTATTCGGTATTTATTTATAGCCAAGTTTGGAACTTCCTTTGTTGTTGTTGTGAAAGATTTCTGTATTTTGTCAGTGTTTTTATTTTTCTCTCTCCTTTCTATGTGCTTTTTTTTTCTGTTGTAACAGAAAGGAGCTCCAGCCAAAGCTATGCTGCTTCTGTCCAACTTGTTTGTGGTGGCCATGCTTCCTGGAAGAGCCTTCTGTGCTCATGAATATGAAGACATCATGGGAGTGTTGGCTATTCTCTGCACCGCCCCCTACTTCCTCTTCTTCTGCCGGTCAGTCAACATTTTGGATTTATGTTGTCTCTTTCGACGTCAAGAATGTTTACTTTGGTAGATCATTGTTACGTTATTAAGGAGTAGTTTCTTTAAAATAAAGTTGAAATGTTGTATGACAGCAATTTTTAAACATAAGTTTGTTTAGTGTTGTACATGAATGATGTGGCTGCCTGTTGATAGAGTTTTGTTAATTCGTTAAAATGTGTATAGAAATGTGTTGCATATTTACCATTGTTTTGGGTCCCCTGTATATTCATCACCCCGAAGGAAGAAGTTTTGACCTGCGTCTGTGGATTATCTGTCTGTCTGAAAGATCACGTAAAAACTATTGAATTGATTTCAGTGAAACGCAGTGGAATCATGAATGTGGCCCAAAGACCAGTGTGTTGAATTTCGGGTTGTTTTTTTGTGTGTGTCTTTTTTGTTGTTTTGTTGTTGTTGTTTTTTTGCATTGTTGGCACACAACTCGCAAATTCCATTAGTAGTGAAAGGGTTAATGTTGCATGCATTCTGTTCACCTGCTCTGTAGTCCAGCTGTGCTTACATTTTATTTACAGCTTTCTGATAATCACTTTTATGGAAGAATAGGAACAAAGATTCCTTTTTCACTTTAAACATAATTTTCGATTGTTATAGCATGTATGACTGTTCATCTCTTAAAAGAGTGCATTTAAAAAAATATATTTCCTTCTTCTCTGTTAAGTTTTAGATGTGATTGTACTTTTTGTGTGTGTGTGTTAAACTTCTATCACGTTATCTTTGTGATTATATTTTTCAAACAAATAAAAGGCAGGATGGAAACTCATGTTTGTAACGTTATTTCAGAGGGTTCCGAATCGTGGGGCCTTTTGTGGTGATGATTTACTCCATGATCAAAGGCGACTTGCTGCGTTTCTTCATCATCTACTCCATCTTCGTCATCGGCTTCTCTCAAGGTATTAATGGATTGTTCTCTTTGTCAGTATCCTGCCTTTCCCCTTTTTCCCTACCACCGTCCTCCACTTTTTTCTCCCATCCACTGTACTTTTTCTTTCTTTTGAGGAGGGAGGGTGGGGAGTAAACTGCGCTTCAGACATGAGACATGCAAAGTTAAAGAATTTCTATGGAGAATGACTAATACATGGAAATTACGTCAGTAAATCGCAGTTTGGGTATATCGCAGCATGAAGACCCACCATCTTCTCAAACCTGTCTTTACATGAATCAGAAATTTGATGTTTTGAAAGCATGGTAAGAATCGCAATGTTCATGGCCTCCTCAGTTTGACAGCTTTGAGGATAGTTTATTTTCAGATTCAGGTATCTGTACAATAACTGGTTATGCATGTGTGGAATGTATATCATAAGCCATATTCCGTAACTCATGCAAGAAATTTGATTTTGACATTTTTTTTGTGTTTCATCCCATCTCTTTACAGAATGTTATTGAGTTATTACAAGTAAGTTGTCAAAGATGGAATTGGTGGACACAGTTGCATGAGTGTGAACCGCATGTTGAAGAGATTGCTCATGGTTGCTTGGTCTGTTCTGTGGGACTGCATGCAATGACTGCTGGTGGGACTTTGTTGAATGCATTTGTTGAACCTTTTTTCCGCCCTACGTCGGAAGTTGTCCCATGCAATTATTAGATTTTTGGTTTTTTTTTAAGGGATCCTTGTCTGATACACTCTCATATTCAGTCTTGTTTGTGATGGGAATTTGTCTGATGACTTCATGCTTCTTGTTTACTTCCTTGAGATGTCAGTTTGTCCGTTTGCTTTGTGTATAATTGTTCGTCTTCTTTGTGATGGCATGATGTCTAAGTCTGTCTTGCATCTTGTTATCCTCTTTTGAGAGGAATTTATCTAATTTCTCTTTGCATCTTGTTATCTTCTTTGCGATGAGAACTTTTTTTTTTAATCAAATGTTATCTTTCTTGTGGAGGCAGTTTGACTAATTACTTCTTGTATTTTATTGTCTTCTTTGTTAAGTCAGCATCAGTATGTCTTATCACTTTCTGTGTCTTATTATCTTCTTTGTGATGGTGGTATATCTGATTACTTCTTACATATTTGTATCTTCTTTGCAACAGCATTATGCTAAATACTTTATGCATCTTGTTATCTTTTATCAAATGGCAATTTGGCTGTTAATGTCTTGCATCTTGTTATCTTCTGTGCACTGGGAACTTAGCTAATTACTTCTTGTATCTCTGTGTCTTTGTCATGGCAGTATGCCTATTGCTTCTTGCATGTGATGGGAATTTAGGTGATTACTTCTTGTGTCTTGGTGTCTTCTTTGTCATGGCAGTTTGACTTATTATTTCTTGCAACCTGATATCTTCTGTGTATGGGAATGAACTTAACCTATGTCACGGCAAATGTTTCAGTCACTGCTTGCATCATGTTTACCTTTCTTGTGATGGGAACTTGTCAGATTGCATCTTCTTTGTGTATGTCTTTGGCAATATGGCCAGTAACTTCTTGCATCTTTTTACCTTCTTTCTGGTGGCAATATGGCCGATCACTTCTTGCATCTAGTTTTCTTCTGTGTGATAAGAATTAAGCTTATTGCTTGTTACATAATGTCTTTTTGTGATAGGATTTTAGTTAATTACTTCTTACCATTTGATATATGTGATAAGAGTTTTGTCAGTTAACTTCTTGCATCTGTTATTTAGTTTGTGATGGCAGTTTGTCTGATAGGTCTTGTCTTCTTGTCTGTGATGGAAATGTGGTTAACAGGTCTTGTCCTCTTTTCTGTGATGACAGTTTAACAGGTCTTGTCTTCTTGTCTGTGAAGGCAATTTGTCTAAAAGTTCTTGTCTACTTGTCTCTGATGGCAATCTGTCTAACAAGTCTTGTCATCTTGTCTGTGTTGGGTTGCTTTCTGTGGGGAGTACCGCCACAGCCCCCCCCCCCCCCCCCCCCCCCCCCCTACCCCCTCCCAATTTTTTTGTTTTTCTGGCTGCAAATGGTTTTGTTTTTTACCTGTCCAAGTTCGCTTTCCTTCAGGAACAACTTAATGGCTGTGCAATTTGACATGTGCCCTAGGTACCTACTAAGGCAAGATCTTAGTTTGTCCAAAAGACTAGCTGTCAGACCATTACTGAAAATCTGTGTAAAGGGGAGGGCAAAAAACCCCAGCATCCTGCAGAACTCAAACCACAGACTCAGGAATCTCTCAGACCTGAGGCATTTGTGTCATCCATTAGATAACGTTTTTGCATGTTAGTTGATGTGGAAGATGGGGAAAGGTCTCTGCTCATAAAGCTGCCGGGATTCTTCTCCCGTCTGTCATAGATGGCAAGTCCAGTGTGTAAGGCAAAGGTCTGAGCAGTTTTCTGCAGTGACTCCCACTGATCCCTTCAGTTTTTCCTGGAGATCTTCCAGACCGCGCCATGTTTGGTGCCGGAGGATATCGAAAGCAGGACAAGACTGCACAATGTGGTATGGCGTCTGAGGACCAGTATCACATGGGCATTGATGGGTATTGGAGATCTTGATTCCTTAGAGACTGGAGATGAGTTGGTGCTGGCCTGTGCTGAGCCTGAAGATGGTGACATGCAGTGCAGTGTTTTTGTTACAAAGTGTTGCACAGGATTTGGGTTTCCCACTGGAGTGAAGATGAATCCCAATGTCATTGATAGTAGCTTCAGCTTCTCCTTACTTTGGAGATGACCCCTGATTTCTGTGTGTAGATATGTACCAGTGGTGCAGTGATGTCTTGATCATTCATGGAAATCCTTTTATTAGATTGGAAAAAAAACAACCACTTGATGGTAGTTTGAGCTCAGACAGATTTTTGTACTAGTTTTTTTTCTTTCTTTTCTTTTGAATGTTAATAGTTGAATATTGTTCATGTGCTGCCTATTCACGGAGCATATGAATGATAAGACACACTGAATATCAGCTGACAGTTCTATATCTGTACTGTTCTGTGCGTAAATTGTCGGTGTCTGTTGTTCTTTGTGTGTGTGTGTGTAGTGGTCATGCCTTCAAGGCATGGTGTTCATGGCCCAGGCAACCACTGAGGACCTGTCAGGGATGAAGCCATGTTGGAATTAGTTTTTGCTGACGAATGGTTTACTGCCTCCAAGACATAGAAGGCACTGGTCTTTGCTGGTCCAACGTCAGTACTGAACACACTGGTCCAACATCAGTACTGAACACACTGGTCCAACATCAGTACTGAACACACTGGTCCAACATCAGTACTGAACACACTGGTCCAACATCAGTACTGAACACACTGGTCTTTGCTGGTCCAACATCAGTACTGAACAGCCTTCTATCACTTTTTTCTTTCCCTTCACAAGGTAAACCTCTTAGGGTTTGACACAACTCCTGGTGTCTCTGTTGCTGTATCAGATAAATATTTCTAGACTCCATGTTGTGAGATACAGGGCTACTACCACTTGTCTGCAAATCAATAAATTTCAGTGAAATGTCAAAATGAAAAACCACAATACAACAGATAATGTTCTCAATTGAAAACAACAACAAAAAATCAGGGGAGATTAAAAAAAAAGACTGCAATTGATGGAGTGTATGGCACATTTTCAGTATGCTAGCAGATAACAGTACTGGCATCATGAAATCTCATGCAAACTTCTTCTTGAGGGAGGCAGTGACCATTTCGTCTGCTTGACTGAAGGCAATATAATGTCATGGTGTTCATAGCAAGATGCTACAAAAGTGAACAAGATCAACAAATGAACCGAAAAGTGGACGAAACACCACTGGATGCTCAGGTTTTATTCCAATTACACCAAGTTTTGACAGCAAGTTTCAGATTTTTTTTTTTCAGGGAAGGAGAAGGGTGGGTGGCTGGGTAGAGCATGTACTCCTGACTTTCCCAGAATTGTCAGCCATTTTTCCTTGTCCTCAGTGGGAGCCCTGAATATGAGAGGTAGATTAACCTATTCCATCCCTGCATCTGTTAACCCTTTGCTGTCTGTGCTTGGTTCTCTTCCAGCCATGTTCATAAGAAGATAGGTTAACCTTTTCCATCCCTGCGTCGATTAACCCTTTGCTGTCTGTGCTTGGTTCTCTTCCAGCCATGTTCATAAGAAGATAGGTTAACCTTTTCCATCCCTGCGTCGATTAACCCTTTGCTGTCTGTGCTTGGTTCTCTTCCAGCCATGTTCATAAGAAGATAGATGAACCTTTTCCATCCCTGCGTCAATTAACCTTTTGCTGTCTGTGCTTGGTTCTCTTCCAGCCATGTTCATTGTCTTCCAAGGGGTGAAGGGATCCCCCTTTGTGAGCGTGGGCGAGTCGGTGATGGGCATGTTTATCATGTCGCTGGACAGTTCGCTGATTTCTATGACAGCTTTGCCGATACCAGTTACCCCACCATGGGCAAAGTAAACCCGATTTTTGGTTTGGTGTGCTTCTAGAGGTGTTTCACGTTTCAGTTCATAATGTTTTTTTTAAGCTTTGTGTTGGTTTGTTGTTGTTTTTTTCTTGGTATCAGCTGCACCGTTTGTTTTGGCTTGCTGAGCACTCTACTGAAGAAAAAGAATGTAAAAACCAGTGTCGAGTGTTTCCTTTATTTTATCTTATTTTTACTTAGAAAATCACAATGTAGATACATCATCTCAGATGTCAGGATGAAAGGTTCTTTCCATCTACGATGGACATGTGGAAACAGTGTAGTTGTGAATTATTGTAGCTATTTGCTTTTTTAATGGAGGGAAAGGCGGGTCAGTGGCAAAATGGCTGCATTCAGTGTCAGGATGGAAACAGTTCCTGTGGTGAGAAATACAGGCCACCATCCCTTGCTGTAGAGATGGGGATTTAAGATATTGTGTAAACTTTAATTTCATCTCTATATCTCAGGTATGTTACCATTCACAGAAATTTTTTACATGCCATAAGATGTAAAGACGTCTGTTTTAACACAGCCCCTTCGCTGCTTATAGAGGTAGAATCAGTAGTGTTTCATAACATTTAATCATGGTAATCAACAGCAGCAACAAGAACAACAAGCATGAAGGTGTTAGAAAATAGACATTTTCTCTGCAAATTCAGGTTGTCAGTTTATGTTTGTGTGTGTGCAATGTAAATTTTGTTGTAGTAGGCGTATGAACAATATTTTATATGCATTTATTTTATATAGTTTACACAGAGAAGTATGCAAGAGTTTTAGTTACAATTCATCCATTTTTGTTTTTAATTCATCCAGATTTACTTAAACAGTGTTTTGTTGTTGTGCCTTCCATTTTCAGTGTTTAATGTTGTGATTTTGGATTTTGTTCTTGTTGTTGTTCATATCACCTTTGTGTACCCATATACTTACAGTGTACTTTAAGCATCATTTAATAAAGAATATACTAAATGCAATACGGTGCCAAAAGATGCACCAGATGAAAATGTAAAATGTATTCACAATTAAACATGAAATTATTTTCCGTCACAGTCTTTTTTTTTTTCAAGTTTGCTCATGGCTACACAATTGGTGTGTCAATTTCGAAACTGTCGTGTTTTAACAGCGCTATTAATAATAGCGTAATTATGCTTAATTGCAAGACATCTTCAGCTTCGAAGGAAGAAAGTGCTCAGCATAGAAACTGTGAAAAACAGAAATTTACCAAATGATCAGTTTAAAGAAAATACTCTTAAGATAAGATGGCAGATTCTCAGACAAAAAATATGGTGGTTGCACAAGTCTATTACATGAAGTTCATGTGAGTGTCTTTGAGTTTTCTATATTAAAAGAGCATGGATGGATGCATGCATATATGCATGCGTATGCATGCACTTGGTGTTTCATGTTGTGCTTTTTTGAGCATGAAATGTTATTAAGAATCTTTGTGTAGGAATTGAGTTCTCACTTTTAGCTGATTTAGTGGTTTGAACGTTTATGTCTTAGTCCAGGATAAGTTTCAGTAGCATATTTTCAAGTCATAGAGAGGATACCGCTTGATGCTCAGAAAATGTTTCATTTCAAATGAAAGTTACAAAATTCAAACACTGATTTACAGATTCAAGTTTGAAGCAGACATGACAGAAAGCTGTATTTGTTTTAGTGTACCAGATTCTGAAGAGAATGGAGTTCATTTCAATATCTTTGATTTTGTTTGTTTGGCAAATCAAGTATCTAAACTGTTTTGTTATAAATGAAAAAGATAATCTTGATGTGTATTACCTCTTTATAAATTAACACAAAGCTTTTTGCTTGTTTTTAAACATGAATATAGTCAAATTATATAGAAATCTGGTAGGGGCGGAGATGCAGGCTGAATAGGTGAAACTTCTGTGTATGCAAAACAACATGCATATGCAGAAAGTCTTACATTTAGGAACATCCATTAAGATCACAGTTGGATGAGAGAGATTGTTGTCTGCTAAACCCTTTCTCTGCCAGCCAGTATCATTATGCAGTCAGTTCCAGGGCTTGTTTCTTTTTTCAGCTGAGGTTCTTTCTTGCTGGTGATTTCCAAATGCTGCACAAAAATTATATGACAGGTCAGAATATTCAGGAGTTTTCCTTAAACTGTTTAGTGAAAATAACCGCAGGGCAGTTTTCAAAATGAAAAAGATTTAGCTTCTACATTTGTTGCCCAGTGACGGCTGACGTTTTTGTAGCATCAGTCACGTTCAAGTCAAGGACTGGCATTGACAGCACGGTTGGCAGGGAAAGGGTTAATCTTCAAATTCGATGTTTTGTGTCGTGTGCATGCAGACCTTTGAAACTAACCTCAGGAACAGATTTGATGTTGTGTGCCCACGCACCGTGTTGTGGTTTTTGCTGTGTGCATGTTGTCGGCACCGCCCTGTGACAGCCATGTTTATCGCATTCCGAGGCAGAGGAGTGGTCTTCTCCTCGTGGTGGGAATCCGCCGTGGGCCTGTTCTCCATGACTTGTGGCGAGACGGAAGAGATGTATGAGTATATTGACGATCTGCCCCCTCCCTTCACGCAGATCATCAAAGTACGTGTGTGGTAGAACGGAGGAAGGGTTTGGCGGGCTCAGGTGAAACAAAGCTAGGGCTGAAACTAAACGTTAAAAAAAAACTATTGGTTGGTTGGATGGTTCTTTGTCCATCGGTCATCACGATTCAGCAAAATCTAACAAACTGATTTTAACCAAACAAACAAACTGATTTACTGATTTTAACCAAATAAATTTTAACCAACCAAACAAACTGATTTTAACCAAACTTGATGGAAAAACAGGGTGAACTCATTAAATGTTGGTGTGGATCTCAGACCTGTTTACCCATATGATTTCACCATGTTTTGTACACATGCTTGGCTAAAATATGACCTAAAAAAGATGTGAAACAAGATCTAGAGAGGAAGTTCATGAGTGGTAACTACATTTACCGAATGCAACCATGGTGTTGTCTTTGTGTGCCAGTTTAGGTACTTTGACTAAAGAGCAACAGCTCTTGTTAACTCTTTGCGCATGAAATCATATCTGGCTGTGTCTTAGTCTTCAACAATAATTATTCCAATATGTAGGAACAATAATGGGGGCTGCAGGCCCTAAAATATTGGGGGAAAAAAAAAGAAAGAAAACCAGAGAGGAGGAATTCGCACCCAAGCATGCTGATGAATCAGGTATGTAAGTAATGTGGAAGATTTTTTTTTGGTTAACTGTAGCTTCTGCAATATTGTGTATCCTTTACTCACTGCTGTACACAGGCAGGAGAAACAAAGCCCCCTCCTTCCTCCTGCAAAACATTTGGAAGATAAATGCACACACTCCATCGCCATCGCCATTGCTTTTACAAAAGTTTGGAAGACTTGTACACACTCCTTATAGAATATACACTTTTTTTTTTCTTTCTTTTTAGGTACACCAGTACTTTAAGGGTAAACAGGTCTGGGTCTGGATCAATGGTTGGATCCAGGATCTGTTTGAGTTGACATAGGTCTGCACTCTCCTGAATGCATTCCTAGTGGTTATAAGTGAAACGGTCAGTTGATGAGTGTTCGTACACCATGGGAGGTACGACAGAGCTGTTGAAAAATAAGAAGTCTCATGCAGGTTTTGTGTTGTGCACATTCTCTCTAATCAAAAAAACTTGTTGTTGAGACCTAAGCCAGGTCAGAGTCAATGCTGTGTGTTTTCTGGAGCTATGTACGTCTTTGGAACAGAAGTTATTAATGGGGGAAGAAAGGGAAGGGGGGGGGGGGGGGTTTCGTTTCAGTGAAAACTGGACCTGAAAGTGGGATGTAAACCCAGTTCACAAATGTCATTTCCTGTAGAAGGGTACGTTACTCAGTTGTGAACAGTTTTTACTCAGCTTGCCAGACCCTGTGACAGCCATAAACATACCTGGCCTAACACCCCCCCCCCCCCCCCCCCCCCCCCCCACCCACACACACACAGCCCATTTATAAAGAAAGCTCCCCATCCCACATTAAATAGGAGCCATACTGGCGCTCCATGGTGATCTCATTTCGGCTTACTTCCCGTTGACTGACACATCATATCCAACACTGCATTTAATGCAAACTGGTTCCCATTTTTCCCCTTGCTTTGGAAACATCAAAAAGAATTATGACGGTTGTGGCTCTGAATTCTGTGGTGATTTTGGAGACGTGTGTGGACCTTCCTGTGTTGATGTTGCATCAGTTCCTTCAAGTTCAGGTTTTTAATGTCATGAAGTGTGTGTGTGTGTGCATTCCGTTTTTTGTTGTTGTTTAGTCTCAGCCTAAAGGTTTGTGTTTGACAGATGCACTTCCAGTCCCAACAATGTTCATTCTCCTTTAGAAGGAAATGAAATGCTCTAAAGACAGGGATGTTCACCTGCGTACATGCTGAGGCAGTGGTAGATGATCATGCCTTCAGTTTCCTCATTCATATGTAGGGAAACCAAGAGCCTTTCAGCAAAGATTTGTTTTTTCACCTTATGAAAATTACATGCAAATGATTTCCTCTTATTTGAGACTGTTTTCTCACCTTATCCCTCTGCCTACCGCATGACTTTGTGCTATATGACTATGAGAATACCATGCCAAGAGAGGTAACTCCGCAACACATACACACTTGCCATAAAGAAACCTCAATAGAAAATTTGTTTTTAACTTATCTATTCTGTAAAAATAATGAAAAAAATTCAAAGACATCACTCCATCCAAAACAGCCATTTCCCCCCACATATAGT
>CM031618.1:53469495-53506995 GCA_018398815.1 Conus ventricosus | reverse complement strand
CACACACACGCACACACACACACGTACACACACGCACGCACGCACACACACACACACACACACACACACACACACACACACACACACACACACACACACACACTTACTCACACACACACACACACACACACACACACACACACACACATAAACACCAACTGCAGGGTACACCCATATGAACAAATGAACGTGTCATTTTTTCTTCTATACAGGGCCAAGGAATCCCTCACATTATGCAACTCTCTATCCATGCGTTTCCCTCATGTTTACTTCTCACCCTGCTGTTTCAGTGGGCCAAGATCGTGCTGATGATCGAGCAGAGCGTCACGCCAGAGGATCGAGTCGGACATCAGTGCAAGTATTCACAGCCTGCGGGCGATGGCAAAGGGCGCGTGTTTGTTGTACGCTGGCACCAGTCCGTGAGTAGCTTCAGCCTTTTTCTTTCTTGGTTCAGATTTCATAATTGATCTTTTGAAAAATTTTAAGTACTGTACCCGTCAAACATGAACAAATGAATCACAAGACAAAGTACGATGCCCTTCGACCTCATAGGTCTTCTTCAGGCGAGATAAACAACACTCGGAGCAACGAAAATGAAGAACGAGCGATCACTTCTCTCATTGAATTTGGCACAAGAGGAACTGGATGGCAATTTTGTTTGTGTTAGGTGATCTTTTAAACAAAAGAGGCACTTTGCTTTTTCGACTTAGGCGTGATGAAAGGGAGGAGTGGGGGGGGGGGGGGGGGGGGGGGGGGGGGGGGGAGGGGGGGGGGGGGGGTGGGGGGAGGAGGGGGCGGGGGAGGTGGGGCGGGGGTTTGTAGTGGGCGGGAGGAGAGGTGGAAAGTTCTATGCGATGAGTGAATCAAGTAACCAACCTTCCAGGTATTAGTAGAGCAGTGAGCTGCCAGTAGTTGCACAAAGCAACTTCAGGTTAGAGCAGTGAGCTGCCAGTAGTTGCACAAAGCAACTTCAGGTTAGAGCAGTGAGCTGCCAGTAGTTGCACAAAGCAACTTCAGGGTAGAGCAGTGAGCTGCCAGTAGTTGCACAAGCGTTTTACAAGCAGACTTGATCCAAGTGTTCATCATCACCTTTTTTTTTTTTTTTTTCTTCTTTTACGTCAGACTTGATGTAATCTATTACAGGGATGTGTTTCTGTATGGAATGCCCCCTTCCGTCTAAAAAAAGAAAAATTTTCAAATGCCCCCTTCTGTCTAAAAAAAAAAAAGAAACAATTTCAATTTCGCTGTCAAGCGATGCCTATGGCCCTGGAAACGCTGCAGTTCTTACTGAATGAAAAAAAAATTGATGACCTCTCCAGAAGCAGTGGCTGCAGACTGGGTGACGCTGAGGGAATAAACTAAAACCAGTTGTGCACATGTCCTCCACAGGAGGACAGACTTTCTGATGAATGCCACAGTGGCACTCCTGTCTGTGCATTATGCCATTACTGACAGCCAAAGAGAGCAGACAGAGCGGACGTTTAGAGAAGCTTCACTGAAATGAAAAGATGACTAGCTGTGACAAGCGAATGAAAATGTGTGGGACTGATGAAGAAGGTTGATAGTGAATCCCTCAGCAGACACCCCCCCCCCCCCCCCCTCCCAAATAACACACACACGCACCCCCCTCCCAAATAACCACACACGCACCCCCCTCCCAAATAACCACACACGCACATGCGTGCATGCATGCACACACACAACACACAGACATATGCCACACACGCACACAGACAACACACACACACACACACACACACACAGAGCACATAAACACACACACACACACAGAGCACATAAACACACACACAGCACATAAACACACACACACACACACACACCCCAACCACACACACACACACGCACACACATGTTATGTACACCACCCTCCGCTCACTCCCAGCCCCACGCCGTCCCTACATACACACACACACACACACACACACACACACACACATACACACATACACACACATACACACACACACACACACACACACACACACACACACACAACTGATGCTCCCAGACCTTCAGACCAGCACACAGTCTGCAAGTGTGAATTCTCCATCTATCATGGTGGCCATGCTGGCACATTGAATAATTAAAAAAAAAACCAAGTTGACTGTGAAGCTGCAGGTGAATATCGGACGATTTCTGAAACTTGATACAGACCTGAAGGCGCATACTACAGGTTTTTTTACCTCTGCACAATGAACACCATGAGAACAGGTGGTGTAAACCGAAGGTGAAGTGTTTAGTTTCAGTCAAAAAGTGAAAGCGGTTTTCTTGCTGTTTCAGGGTGTGCGTAAACACGCGTACAAGCACGCACCTGCACAGCATCACATTTTCAGATATATATTACTGAGCACCTGAAAATTCTTGGAATGTCGGGTTGTTTCTGGCTTTAATATTGTGTGTCCCTGATGGTGAGATTTTTGAGGTAGGCATACCTGGTATTGGCATTGACAGTGATCATGTAAGAGTGTGAAAGGATCACAGTTCACATGTCCAGTGCATTCATTCACTTGGCTGTTTTTTCAAAGGTTCGTTGTGTTAAAAGAGAGGGTTTTTGCCGTCTGCGAGGAACGAGGAAGGTAAACCACCATGTCTCTGAAACCTGGGCCACAGTTGGTCGTTTTTACCAAAGCCTTCTAGCCTACCCCCCACACCCCCCCAACCCCCTGTTATTCATGCACCCATTTGGATTCACCTGTTCTTATCAGTGTCATGTTATCAATGCCGAGAAGACCTAGTCGATGTCCAGTCACAGCACCACCGTCACTGCCGATTCCCCTGTCCCTGGACAGAAGGCAGACACTGTCGTCACTGCCGATTCCCCTGTCCCTGGACAGAAGGCAGACACTGTTGTCACTGCCGATTCCCTGTCCCTGGACAGAAGGCAGACACTGTCGTCACTGCCGATTTCCCTGTCCCTGGACAGAAGGCAGACACTGTCGTCACTGCTGATTCACCTGTCCCTGGACAGAAGGCAGACACTGTCGTCACTGCTGATTCACCTGTCTCTGGACAGAAGGCAGACACTGTCGTCACTGCCGATTCCCCTGTCCCTGGACAGAAGGCAGACACTGTGGATGGTTCACTTCCCTGGAATCCATCACCGGCAGTGAGAGGTCCACCACACCCACACATCCTCTGTAGGGCAGCAGAGAAATGTTTTCAGCTCTGTCCAGGCTGTAATCTATTGGAATCTTAAACAGTTTTAAATAATACATCCGCCAAACATGAACAAACGAATCGCAAGGCAAAACATGGCGTGCTTTGACCTCTTAGGTCTTCTTCAGGCAAGAGAAATAACTAAAATCTGTTTGGAATGACAATCACATCCCCATGAAAACGGTCATACACACAAAACTCCACTGCCTGTCTATACAGGCAGTGTTCGCAGGAGTATCAGCCTGCGTTCGCAGAAAGAAAGAAAGAAAGAAAGAACATCCCCATGACACACAAGATCAGACTATCCACGGCCCCTTTCCTAGGCTCCACCCTCCCATTTCCCCCCCCTAAAACAACAATACAGATCTGTTGAATCCTCATCTTGTTCATTCCTTGGCTGAAACTTGAAAGATTCACCGCTGGTGGGGGTTTTTTTTTTTGTGTGTGTGCATATGTGACATGTTTTTAAAACCCGTTCAGAAGCCACATTCCATTCGATGAAGCGTCGATTTGCCCAGTCCTGTTGACAGTGCGTTCCTTTGTTGTGTTTTGCAGGAGAAGGAGAAAGAGGAACTGATGAAGCTGAGAATCCAGAACAAGATTCAGCAGAAGATGATGGCACAGCGCAAAAATGCCATGCGTAAGAAAAACGCTCCCACCATTTATAGCAATTAGGCCCGGGACGGCGGCAGAATATTTGATGCTGCTTTCGTGGAGGCAGCTTTCTTTGTGTGTGTGTGTGTGTGTGCAATGTGTGTGGATTGTCAGAATTTTTGTTGGGTTGGGCCAGTCATTTTTTGTTGTTGTTCTCTTTACATTTCATGTGCTGTGACTGTTTTGTTTTCTTTTGTTTCTTTTTTTTTTCAAACTGTTTCATCTTTTTTTTCAAACTGTTTC
Source organism: Conus ventricosus (assembly GCA_018398815.1). Classification (NCBI taxonomy): domain Eukaryota; kingdom Metazoa; phylum Mollusca; class Gastropoda; order Neogastropoda; family Conidae; genus Conus; species Conus ventricosus. The sequence goes on along the minus strand of CM031618.1, from coordinate 53,502,921 downwards.
ATCTTCCATAGCTTCCGTTCATTCTGGCCGTCAGTCCACAGCCACACCCTGACTTGTCCTGCCATAGCCCTGCAGCCAGCAACCCACAGGGAGCAGTCACTGGCAAGTCATCAGCAGGCAACCCATCAGAGGAGACACTGCCCTGCTGCCGAGTCAGTGTGATGGTGATGCCAGTTTTGATCCAACGCATGCGGGACCCCACCTACAAAGTTTCCAACTGATGACAAGCATTTCCTAATTGCGGAGCCAGCGTGAGTGACTCCTGAGGTCACCTGACATCCATCGAACGACAGTCCCCATGATTGAAATTGGTGACCCTAACAGAACCTCACCAATGCATAGACAAAAAGAGAAAATCAAAACTGAGGTCATAGTGAGAGCAGGACCACAGAATTTTACACCTTTTCTATGCTGATCAATGACAATGAGGATGATGAAGACGTAGCATGGATTTCCATCCGAGTCGTCGGAATATATCCTGGTGTCAGCCAGCCCCAAGAGATACAGATACCTGCAGTGTTGGTCAGAAAATATGAGCAGCACTCTCAGAGACACATCCGTTAAGCGTATGAAACTCGACCGAGTGGTTCTGGTCTTCCCAGTTGAACCATAGCAAAGTCAAGTCTGGGTTGGAGCCAGTTGGGGCAGGACAGTCTCTCAAACAAATGGCTGTGATGGAATCGAACCCAAAAACCTCTGAGCTGGGAATTTGTGGCACTAACCGCCATGGCAGCTTATTTGTTTTTTTTCTGATGCATAGTTTAGTTGTGTGCTTGTATGAATGCCTCTTGTGTATATTGTCTTGGGGGTCATCCAGTAGAAAGTCATTTTTGTTCTGTGGATTTGTGGATACATTTTCATGGGCTACATTTTGCTCCTGTGATGTTTTCGATCCGTGGCTGTGTGGGTAGATCATGTTGGCGTTGTGTTTGTGCGGTATGCATCATCAGGATTTGTTTTTTTATTGTTTTTATTTTTGTGTGTGTGTAAAGATTCCCTACAATTTGATTGATTTTCTTTCTTATTCTGGTTGATATTTAACCCCTTTCATTGCCACAGTGTTGGCCTGGCTACTGCAGTTAGAAGGCCACAGTTGCTGATTGGCATCACAAGCAATGTGTTGTTCCATTTTTGTTTGTGTACCTACTGTCTTTTCAGGTCTCCTCTCATGTAACAAAAGCCCATAATAAAATTTGTGTAGTAGTATTAATATTAAGATGATGCATAAATGATAACAGATGGTTCATTGGTTCAAAAGCCGCAGCCTTGTAAATCAAGAACTCCATGGTAGCTGCTACACAGCTGGGTTTTAGCTGCTTGCAGCTTGAGGATCGCTGACAATGAAAGAGTTGATTTTGTAATTGAGGAAGTGACTTGTATTTGAATTATTATCCAGCATAGCGGCTAAGATAAGGCAAGGTAATGTTGCTTATAGTCCAGACGACCGCAAAGAGCCATATCAGGGCTGTCACTGCGTTGAAGTCAACTCACAAGTCATTCATTCACACAACCCTTTAAAAACATCTTTAAAAAACACACACTCGAAATGTTGTTAAAAATCTTTCCACTGTAAAATCTCAGATCAGATGAAAAATGTTAATCTCTTTCAAAAATTCAAAATCATATCAGGTGGAACATCTCTGAACAAGGTTTTCATGGAATCTGCTTTAAAATGTGTATGTCTCACATCATTTAAGTCCCTACACTGTAAAAGAATATGTTTCATTGTGAGTGGTACACGACATGGAATGCAACGCAGAGCTTCTTCACTCTTTAAAAGGCATTCCTGTCAGACTTTCTGGAATTTCCCTTATTTAAGAATTATTTCTGAAATCCCGAACTTAGCATTAAAAAGAAAAGCCAGAATTTCAAAATTTTGTGCATAAATAAGGGGCCTGGGGTCATTTTTGAATAGGGATGATAAGTAGTGTAGAATGAAACTTGAATGATGTTAGATGGGGAGATCTTGGCAGTTATATTTATGGAAAATGCGTTTTCCTTTCAAATTCCACATTTATTAACTAAAACACAAGGGAGAGAGAGAGAGAGGGGGGGGGGGGGGGGTAAGAAATGCTTTCAGTCAAAAGCTGAACTGCCCTCGTTCACCCCATAAACCCTCTTCATCTCCTGGTTCCTGAATTTTGATTTTGTAAGGTTGGCAGCAACGTTCCAGTACTACTTGGCCTTGCTAAACTAATGCTCCAGGGAGCTTTCAGGAAGCATAGGGAGGGGAAGACAGAAAAAGCTGATGGACTGACAAACATAGCGGAATGGTCAGGGAAGTCGTGATGATCAGTGAAATCATGAGCAGACCTGACCCAAGGGACACAACTAACAGAAGTTGCAGAACCTGGTGAAGTGTTCTTCACCGTGGTGTCCAAGTGACTTGTGGGATGATGGGAAAGAAGAAGAAAGAGGATTACTTGATAACTTTTTTTCCTTTTAATCATTCTGTAGGTCAGATTTAGTTTTGAGGGGAGAGGTAGACGAAAATGTTTGGAGCGATGGCAATGGGCGATGCATGGAGTTTCTCTTTGCTATGACTGAGATTGAACTTTTTGGTTGATTTTTATGTTGTTTTGAAAATTATTGATATCAATTTGTACTTTTGTTGATTTTTTTTGTTTTGTTTTTGTTTTGATTATTACATCCACAGCAGATCATGAATGAATACTGATCTTTGCTTTCTGTGTGAATGTCGGCTTCTGCATTGTATTTCTGTATTCTTTTTCTTTTCCTTCTTTTTTTTTATTTTATGAGTTTCAATGTGTGGTTGAATATGTTGTTTTTTACACTTTAGTTTAACATTGTTGAAATGGATTGATTAAATCAATAATGATAATGATAATGTTGTTTACTTATAAAGTTTTTCACAAGGTATAGTTTGTTATGAATTTTTGCTGTTTCTGTTTGGCTTTTATGTATTTGTCAGTTGTTGATGTTTTTGACTTAGTGGTGCTGGTGCGATAGGAATAGTGGTTTTCAGTATGTTTGAATTTAGAATTTTGTTTTGTTTGTTTTTTCAATGGAATGTATACATTATGGCATAGACTGACTGATGAATTGAACTTTTAAATGAATGTTTAGGGTATATGACTCGTGTAGGCTCTCAGTTCCCCCCCCCCCCCCCCCATCACCTGCACAAACACACAAACACATGCACACACATTTACATGAACTCTAACACAAACATGCATGCACACTCATACACTCACGCACACACCCACACACATTCTCTCTCTCTCTCTTTCTGTCACTCAGGTACACACGCTCACATACGCAGGAGCAACATAACGATTTTGCTATGAATGTGAAAGCTCCACCCCCAAGTTAGGAAATATATGCCGTTATAATGCAATTTTCAACCATGTGGTGATCTTCTTGTAGCATTCTCAACTCCACCCGCAAGCTAAAAAGAGCGGCCAAGCTGTTCACGAAAGCAAAAGCCGAGCAGAGGTTTGATTCTCCGTGGATTGATGTGTGGATTGATGTGGATTGATGTGCCTTTGGCGTAGACTGGTGGTGCTCCATGTCTCACAGACTGATGGTGGAGAACTCATATAGTCTTTGTTTTTTAAAAAAATCTGCAAATTGGAGATGGGGGAAGGGAGGGAGATGGGGATTTGTGGCAGGTGCTACCATGTCTTTTCTTTCTCTTCACTCCTAGTGGTCCTGAAAGTGAAGTGTTAGGTGCCCCCAAAAGGCTGATGCCAGAAGCGGGAAGAGTGTGCATTGTGCACTGAATGGGAGGCGTTTTGCATTCAGAGAGCTGATGACCTTTGGCGAAGAGGCTGCCTTGGTGACCCTAACCGAACATTTCATATCCTCTTTGTTCCGCACTTAATGATTTGCACTCTACATCTGAAAGTGTTTGGGTGCCACTCTGTGTATGTTTTATGAGCTGACAGAAGTAAATAAGATGATCAGCGATTCAACACTCACCTTCCCCTCACCCTTCTCTCTCATCTCCCCCCCATACTCTCATCCTGGCCCCCCCCCCCCCCCCCCCGCCCCCACCCTCTTCCTCCATTCACTATCATGCACACTTTTGTCCTCAGTCATCCATTTTGTTTTTCAGGCTTTCTAAACAGATTCACAACTAGCTGATTTACAGATAAGAATGTTTAACTCAAAATTGAAGGAACTGAAATGTTCTTTTCAGGTCCACCAAATTCCAGGCAAGCCAGATACATGCATGTGCTGCCGAGACTAAGGAATCTGTTCATGTGCACCAAAGTTTGGGTGCATCAGTTTGGGGGCAAAATGTGTTTTGATTGTAGTTGGCAAACCATGAAGAACTAAAAGGTGTTAAATCCTGAAAGTAAATTTCATTGGATATTCAAGGAACTTGCAAACATCACAACTTGTTTGTGCTTGACATGGAGCATCACAGAAGGTATCGGTGCCAAGCTGGTAGATGGAGTCGACTGTTCCCTTCACAAAACTCCATGCTGGGGTCTGATCCGTGTTGTGTTGTCACTGTGCACACAAAGTGTTCCCAGGTCTCTCTGTGATGTGCTGAGCTTGATTCTCTTTGGGTTCCTTTTGTTGCTGTCGCTTGTTAGCCGATGTTTGGTAGAACGCGGACTTAGTTTGACCATAAGCATCCACAGTATTGATAAAACATTGTTGCAATATTGGTTCATCATACATCTGGTTCTGTAAAAATTGTTAAGTTAGGCATATCTTCTGCGTGTCCCCATATCCATACAAATGAATGAATTCTGCGTCGCTTCTATTTTTGACAGTATTAGCGCTTTTTACTCTTTAGCTTATCTACATGTTTTGCTTATGTTTTGTGAAGATGGTTTCAGATGTTTAACCCTCTTGTACTCAGTTTCTCTGACTGCAAACTTCCCCTAGATTTCAGATTCTTTTACAGGTTTCAGCCTAAAAATGGGTATGTGTGATTATTAACTTATGGGGAATGTATCTGAACCTCTAGGAGAAAGAAAATTGGCAGACAGTTTCAGAAGAGCATGCACTTCACTTTGAACTCTATTTTGTCTGTCTTAGAGATATAGGTCGTGTCACTGTCACCAAATTGTCACCAGACACGTGACATTTTATGATGACAATTAAGTTTACAGCATGCAAGCATGCGAAATCACCATGCTGATGCAGGCTGTTAGTGTAAGATGAAACCTGAGGCCTACCTGACGTGAACCATCTGCTGCCTGGCAGTACAGGTGCCACTGGTTGTCCCACCAATGTCATACAAAACTTGTCACATGTCACACACAATACTATAAAAGGGTCAGGTGCGCCCTTTGCAGCTTGTTTTTGTCTTGTATACCTGTTTCTTTCATCGGTAGCAGTCTTAAAAAACAAAGAGGAACAAACAAAACGAAGAAAACAAGTGGTGTAGCAGTGTCAGGTAACGAGTGAGCCGGCCCAGTGGGTTCATGAAACTGACGCACGCTTGCCGTGCCATGTGTCGCAGGCCGCCATTTGGTCTGAAGCGCTGCCATTGGAACATTGTATTCCGGGTCGCTTTGCACTTCACCGTCTTCTTCAACACTACTAGCTACTTCTATATCACTTTCATTCTCCATTTTTCTTTCAAATGTCTCCACTTCTACAATAATTTCATCTAACTCCTCTTGCGAGTGGTCGACCATCTCGTCGTCGTTCGTAGCAGACGCGAAAGCCGCCATTGTGAAAGTCAGTCAGTTTCCATTCACAAAGTTACTCGCTGCATTCTGTGCCTATTCTCAACATCACCCAAAAATAGTGCCAACACATGATTGGGCCATGCCTGAGTCTTCCTAGTTTCTGTCTGTGACTGTGTGTGTCTACACACGTGATCACTGCGTGATGGAAAATTCCCACAGAGAGGTCCCGGTACGTCCCGGAACGGGAAGAACAGGCGCCCGACGTTCAGTCCCGGATTCTCCCGTTGCGAGTATAAGAGGGTTAAAGAAACCTTCAGTGCTGCAAAAGAGCACTAGCCACCAGAAGTTAGCAGTTACTGTTGTAAGCTTCACAGCTCTTTTTTGTTTTGTTTTGCTTATATGTATAGAAATAGCGAGAAATATATAATGAGTTGGTAACCCTGAATAAAAATGAATGTGTCACATCGTTGTTTATCTGTAGATCTCTGCACATGTGTGGGTTTGTGTGTTGTGAACTTGCATTCTTAGCTGTCTAAATGAATGTCTTGATATCTTATGTTCAGTTTTATTTCTAAAGCGTTTGTTCCCAAATATGTTTATTTGGCTGATCGATATGTTTTGTTTAGTTATCATTTTCAGAATATTTTGTTCTCACTTTCCAGATTCCATCAGTTCATATTTCTTATAAATTCATACTACAACCCACATCCTTTCCATGCAGTATGTGACTGTTTTTTAAAACAGAAAGTAAGGTCAGGTTTTCACCTAGGTTAGGTAATGTTGCTTATAGCCAGCCAACTGTGAAGGGCCATATCAGGGCTGTCGCTGCTTGGAGTCGGCCAATAAGTCGGAGGTTTTTACCTTTTATGATATTTGCTTCTTTGTCTCTCAAACAAATGTGTGATGGTATTGAGACAGATGGCAGGATATACTAGAAATTACCATGGATGTACATACACATGTGTGCATGTATGCACAAACATGACGGTACTTGTCACTTTTTGATTATTTGATTAAAAAAAAAAAACAGACATTTAATTTCACTCACTTCAGCATATGACCCGTTTCAATGATACTGAAAGCAATTGATCCATGTACTTAAAAGACCAGATCATTTTTTTCAAATCTGAAATAACTTTCAAATTTAGTTTTCTATGTTCACATTACTGTAATGACAAAGTAGCCTTGTTTTTGTTGCTGTTTTTATTTTTTATTCTTTCATGTAGTTTCTTTGATGCATGAAACCAGTTTCCTATACATCTAAATGCTTTTTTTAATTTTCAGACCAGTGTGTGCCCTTGATGTTTGTCTTTTAGTTTTGTGAATCATTATAGTATTGTCGCTTGCAAAACACAATATGTTTCACACGTTTTCAAAAGGTGTATGCAATGTCACTGTATTTGTTTCCTAATGTTCGTTTGGATGTTGTATTTTCTACACGTGTGTATGTCCTTCCATTTTTTAATGCATGCTGCAATACATTCAGCATGGGATGCTTGAATTACAGAATATTACACTGACAATATTGATTGCATTACACGTTTCATTTTGAAATTTTATGTCACGCCTTTATCTCTCAGTAGTGGATATTTCTTCTTTCTTTTTTTTATCAGTTCCTTTTCTTTCCATATATGGATTGTTTCCTGATTGTCACAGGGATTTGAAAAGGGGGGACAGATTCCAATATTCCATTGTTCACTACTCAGGGTGATATGTGTATTAGATCGATAAGTTTACTGGAAGTAGATTAGTGCTTATGAGAAAGGTAAGGCAAGTTCTTTAACAATTTGTTTCCCCTCTCTCTCTCTCTCTCTCTGAAAATGTTGTACTAGTTATTGCCTCTTTAGTGTCGCTCTCTCTAAAACTGCCTTTTTTTCCCACTAATTGTTTACTGTTGTCTAGAATTCTATTCTGGGCGCTTGATTAATGAAAGACAAAAGCCAATAGAAGCCCTTTTTTCCTTTTTTTTTTCTTTTCTTTTTTTATCTTCTCCTCAGGTAATAGAGCAACTAGTTACCAAAGTAGTTCGTCGCTGTCTGTTCTACAGTGATGCGAGTCGGTACGGTTTTGTATGCATTTTTGTTTCCTTGAGGTGGTTTTATATGCATTTTTGTTTCATTCAGGTGTTTTTGTATGCATTTTTGTTTCATTGAGGTATCTTTATATGTATTTTTGTTTTATTGAGGTGTTTTTTGTATGCTTTTTTGTTGTTGCTTTCATTGAGGTGTGTTTAAAGAGTTTTTTCTTGCCATTTGATAATCTGAAAAGAGTGAACTTGGCATAATGGTTGGCATACCCAGGAGAGGCTGTTGTCTGCCTTGAGTGTATCAGTATCTGAATTAATCAGCTCTGAATTGTTGTACATGCTGCTTTATTACAGGAGCGCCTTCCCTTTTTCTTTTTACACGGCTACAGGTCTATCAGGAGGTCAGCAGAACCATAGTGAATCTGAGGCTGGTGATCCTTTAATTGCCTTGATTGGAACCTACCTTTTTTATGGACTACTTAATGATTGATTATAACTCTGTTCATAAATGCAGATTTGTATATATTTGATAATTCTGTTCATTTATCCAGATTTATATATATTGTATTTATTCAGATTGACCTGATAATACCTCACAAACGCATACGTGCAAAACTTGTATGTGTAAGTATATACTTACACAAACACAGCATGCATATTGATGCACAAACATTTATACATACATATACATATGCACAACTTCAAGCATATTCAAGTATACATAAGAATGCATGATCATTGATACATGTACATATGTACACATGGCACATTATTGCACGTTTACCTTTTTAAGCTTGGCATTCAATCGTTCCAAAGTAAAACAACATTGAATGTAGACACAAACAACAGTAACAAGTATATTATAATACATTAATCACAGTCTTCAAAAAAGTTTCAAACAAGCAAAATGATCAGATGATGTTTTAGAATGCAGACATTAAAAGTGAAAGTTAGAGTAAAGTGTTTTGGAAAGATGTGCAGACACTAGCATTAACATTGTACATCATCATCTAACTGTGCACTGGTTTACTGACGTTTCTTTTCAGGCTCAACGACACTCAACAGCTTCCTCAGGTTGATACAGAGTGAAATCCAGGTGTCTCAGTTCACCTGCAGGCTTGCTGCGGTCAGATCATGGTGGGATGGTTTCTTCAGCCTCTTCTGGCAGTCTGGCATGAAATCGCAGCTACACACAGAAAGCCAGTCGACTCTCATACAGCACGGCTCTCAACTGAAACAAGATTTGTTCTTGCTAAGGTGTTTGTGATTCGTAATGATCTCTTTCAACTGTGTAAAGAATGTGTTGGGGGGGGTGGGGGGTGGGGGTGGTGGAGGACGTTGTGGAATGATAATCTACATGTTCTGCAAGTATTGCATGCACTTTCTTGAAAATCATGTTTGTTTGTAGTTTTACTTCGTGGTTGTGAAAAGGAGCCAGTGTCTATGCTGCTGAAGACAGATATTTGTTGAGCTAAAGATCAAAGTAACCGATGGACAGTTTTTTTGGGGTTTTTTTGTTTGTGTTTGTTTTTACTTGTTGAGTTCACAGATTTATTTTTACAGTATTATCATTCTGTTTTTACTTGTTTATTTACTTGTTGAGTTTGCAGATTTATTTTACAGTATTATCATTTTTTTTATTCGTTTGTTCATTTTATCTAAATTGTTTGTTAGTTACCAGATAGATAGAGATACATAAACATTTTTAACTTTTTCTAAATTGTTTGTTAGTTACGCAGATAGATAGAGATACATAAACATTTTTTAACACGATTGTTATTTTTTTAACTTCAAATGGTTGATCAATATACATTTCTCTTTTAACAACATTCTTATTTTTGTAATAGATAGAGATATATAAACATTTTTAACAACATTGTTATGTTTTATATTAGATGGTTTATCTATACACATTTTATAAAATAATGTTTTTTTCGTTTGAATGGTTTATCTGAATTTGTTGTTTCTTTGATTCACAGAAAGTTATTCATTTCATTTAATTTTGTGCATCTGCAGACCCTTTTCATTGTTTGGTTGGTTGGTTTTATTATTCATTTCATTTCATTTTGTGCATCTGGCAGACCCTTTTCATTGTTTGGTTGGTTTTGGTTTTATTATTCATTTCATTTGATTTTGTGTTTCTGGCAGACCCTTTTTCATTGTTTGGTTGGTTGGTTTTAAAGAACTTGTCAAACACATGCTGATGTGTTAACTGTTTTATTTCTGTTTAAAGTTTGAAATGTAATGCTAATGCATTTGAATCATTATTCACACTTTTTGTGTTACTATACTGAAACGACTGTTTGTATTTTACATTCCTTTTAAGTAGTTTAAGTCCATAAACTCGTGACCGTTGGATTGTTAAAATTTATCATGTTACAGAATGTTACAGCGAGACATTTTAGTTGACAACTTGGGGGGGGGGGGGGGGGGGGGGGGGGGGGGGGGGGGGGGGGGGGGGGGGGGGGGGGGGGGGGGGGGGGGGGGGGGGGTGGGGGGGGGTGGGGGGGGGCCTATATACTTATGATATGAACCATACTTTACCACTATGACTAACACCCCCCCAACGACATAAATAACATTAACAACTGCTGATACAGAGTTTGCATAATGACTGCTGCATTTATTTTCACTGCCTTGCCTTTATTTACAGTTTTGAAACTTGATGTCTGGACCTTAAACTGCTGTTATATATATATTCTTTCTCTTAATGCACATTTGCATTTCATACAATAAAAGGGTGGTTTACAATCGTGTTGAAAATGAATGGTGTTGCGGAGGCATCTTTGTTTTCTTCGCAGATTGTTCTGCTTCTGACCTGTCCACTTTGTCTCCGTTTCTCTCACTGTCCATCTGTGTGTGTGTGTGGTGTGTGTGTGTGATGGTTCAGTGTAGCTGCATGCAAAAAAAAAAGAAAAAATTCAGCCAGCCAGCTTGGAGACTGCATAGTATGAAAAGTATCTGCTGAATTAGCATTTGCATCATATATTGCTTTGCCCTTCATACCCACTCAAACCTACATTGATTTGTGTATTGTGTCGAGACAAGACTTACAAAGATCGTAAAAATGTAACATGACAGTGTACTCAATTTCAGTTTAAAATCCCTCAATAGCTGGTTATAGAAATAATTGCCATTTTTTTTTTTTTATCTGGATGATTTCTTTCAACCAAAAAATTAACTTTGATAAAAAGTCAAACCAGTGATCGTCAGAGTTCCCAACTAACTGTGGTGTTTTCACACTATGTATTGAGAACCATGGTGAAACAGGTACAGGAGAATTGGGAGAGAAAAAAATGGTAGCAATCAAAACGATCCAAATAGCGACCTCGATTGTGTCACTGGAAAGGAACTAATCTTTTGCACTAAGCTCAAATCAATTTCACACGCGTTTTACAGTCACACTTTACAAACAGTTCGACTCAACATCGTCTCACAAGCAAGCATCATACAATCCAAATCCTAACAGACACCGAATCCTGTAGTAGTGATATAGATCAATGGGGTGGAGGGGGCGACAGGAAGAGGGAAGTATGGTAGAAGGGCATGAAACTACAAAGAAAAAAAATCTAACACCAAAAATACAACAAAATTTTAAAAAGCATCAAAACGTCATTGAAATAAAATTACAAACAAAACAACAAAGCTTGACTGTAATGAGAAGATATCTTTAATAAGCCAGGGAACGTTGAATAAGAAGTAAAATGGTTGTCTAAATCTCGCTTCTACCTTGTTGTATCAGGTAGGGTTTAGAGGAGAGACTTGTTTACGCCCTCGTGTAAACAGCACAGATGATCGAGGTAACCTAACCTGATGCTTCACATTTGGTTTTGATGGATGGTAGGTGAGCAGTGGGGAGGAGGGGGTGGGGGTGGGTGCATGTTGAAACTAGCTATTTTACAGTTTTACTATCTACACTCTTTCGATAATCAATCAGATACTACTTCTCTCTCTCTCTCTCTCTCTCTCTCTCTCTCTCTCGTCTCGTTCTCTCTCTCTCTCACTCTCTCTCGGAGGCAGTTATCTAGAGATCGCTTAAACAAAGGCTATAAGAGAATCTAGATACTGAGAAATGCAATAATTCACAGAAGCGCAGAGAAAAACGAAATAAATCGAGAACAAATTTCATCAAATCAGAACCCCAAAATTGGTAATGGAGAAGCCATTAACGAGCATCAAACAAATCAATCTTCAAAATCAAATATAATAAAGACAACTCTGTCAACAACTGAACACCCACTTTTGCACTATAGCCATAAAGTTGTCACGGCTGATTCTTTCAAGAACAAATGAACCTTCAAAAAACTGAAACAAATTGCCATGATAAAATCATCACGCTGAACTTTAAATTCCACCAATAACAGGTAATAGAAGATCTATCACTACCTAGCGCACCTAAAACAGTCGAGTTACCTACAGGTGATGCCTAGACGCAAAAAACTATCAGCTCCGCAATTACAGATACGTTAACATACGTCTTCCAAATCTATGTATCGACAAAAATCATTTTCCAATAGTTTCAAAAAGCAAAAAGTCATTCCTATCTACAAAGCAGGTGACAGCTCGACCCTGCAAACTACAGACCAATTCAATCATTTCCCTCTTTACAAACCTTTGAAAAACACATAAAACAAACACACATTACACCACCTTAATACATACCACTTGCTTACATCCAAGACAGTCCGGTTTACCGACACAACCATGATACAAGCCACACAGCTCTAATACCTGGTTGATGACTGCTAAACAGTACAATAACAACAACAAAAATTGTGGTGTCCTATTTAATGATTTCAAAAAAGCATTTGATGTGGAAAGACCACAACCTCTCTTAGAAAATTATAATGTATGGCTTAGTCCACAAGAACTCTAACGCTTTTATACTCAAAATCTCACAAATAGGTCACCAATGTGTGAAAAATAATACAACTTACTCTCATTTCAAACACTTTCACAATGCGTCCCACACGGCTCTATCTGGTCCGCTTATTATTCACATTTACATCAATGATCTACCTCTACATATCACATCCACCTGTGAACTTTGCTGATGAACAACAATTCCACACAAATCATTCTGATGTTACTGATCTTGCACAAACTTTAACAAGAAAGTGCGAATGAATCTTCGGACATGGGACTGAACGAAATCACATGTCGCTTTCAAACCCTCAAAAAACTAATCCATGCTTATCACAACCAGGCAAAAAAGACAAAATCTCCTCTTAAGTTTCCTCCTGACATCATAAAGATGAACCGTTGAACAGGTTTCCATGCCTCAAATGCTAGGAAAAACACTTGAAAAACAATAGATATGGGCACGCTCACATAACCACACTATGCAAAAAAAGTTCACAGAAAGTTATATCAACTCTCCCAAAACAACGCATCCTCTGACCTGCATTTCCACGCAACTCTTTTTCAGTCTCATAATCAATCAAACATAGACTATGATCAACTCAATGGGACTGTGCTAGCCGCTAACACTCAAAACCATTGTTAAGCCTCCACAAGCGAGCACGTCAAATTAGTCCTCCTAAAAAGCGTATCCTTCTGGACTTGGACTATAAAAAGATTCAAGTCTCCCATTAGTCTGAGATAAGAAAATCAACAAGAGGATCAATAATGCACAAGATTGTGTCTGGGGAAGGCACCCTCAACAATAGTTCACAGAATTCCCATAAATTTCCTCAAGGAAAAGGACTCTACCCAAACTCATGTCCCTGTTCCCCTAGAAATGACTATTCAAATCCATTTAACATATACATCCTGACAATGGAACTCGCTCCTGAATCAACCAATACCACGCCAATGCCTATCAACCTCAAACACCATTATTTCAACCATCTTATGTGCCAGTACTTGCATACTCCGCCATAAATCCACCCACCAATCAACACCACCCTCTTTGCCTAAAGTATGTTACCTGTGTCCATTTAGAAAGTGTTTTAGTACATGAAGATGCACATTATGATATTTTGTTAGTAAGAATGACTGTATGAGTACATGTGTGTGTGTGTGTGTGTGAGTGTGTGTGTAGTGAGGTGTGTGTTTGTGTGTGCGTGCGAGTTTCCTACACCTCCTGCCACTAGTCTTCTGACGAAGATGCATGAATTCTTATGTGACTTTCTCTCTCTCCTCTCTCATTCTCTCTCTCTCTCTCTCACACGGTTCTGCTGGAATGACATGATTTTTTATCCAATATGATATCACTCCTACACGTGGCGACAGGGCTATCAAATTCATTTCCCACCTCCATTTGTGCTTTATTTCTAACCCCCCCCCCCCCCCCCTCCCCCCAGTGTTTCAAAAATCGATTGTCTTGTATCCTTTGAATTTTCTGATTGTCAGATTGTTCTAAACATGCTCTCATACGCCACCCACCTCTAGCCCTTCTCCCCCACCCTCTCATCAGCACTCTCTCTCACTCTCTCTCTCTCATCATCCCTCATCCACATCTCACTGCACCCTCGTGCAGACTTTACCCTGCACTCCCTTCGCTCTCGTCTCTCTCTCTTCGCCTCTCCCCTCACCTCGTCTCACTCCTCCTCTCTCTCTCTCCTCTTCCCCCCCCCCCCCCCCCCCTTTAAAAATTTTAATCCCGTATTGTATTGTAGTTTCTAGTCACTTTTGCATGCTTCCTTTTGTTCGTTTATTTTATATGGTTGACTACCTACTCAGGCGAGGAACTGGATGTAAAAAAGCACATCAGTAGCTTATCTATTATCCCTCGTAAATAGAGAATTTTTGTCTTTGTCTTGTCTCTCTCTCTCTCCTCACTCTCTCTCTTCCTATCCCTCCTCTCTCTCTCTCTCTCTCTCTCTCTCTTATCACCAGGGCTGATCATAGTTACTTAACTCTCTCTCTCTATCCTCTCCTCTCTCTCTCTCCACTCTCTCTCTCCTTCGTCTCTCTCCTCTCTCTCAATTGCAGTCTAATCTACAGTAACTACTTCTCTCTCTTCTCTCTCTCTCTCTCTCTCTCTCTCTCCTCTCTCTCTCTTATCACCTAGGCCTGATCAATAGTTTACTACTACTCTCTCTCTCTCTCTCTTCTCCATCTCTACCTCTCATCCATCTCTCTCTCATCTCTCAATATATATATATATATATATATATAATTAAAAATATATATCGCCAGTCAACAAAATACTCCTCTCTCTCTCTCTCTCACTCATCTCTATCTCATCTCTCTCATCTCTCTCTCTCTCTCACAATCCCAGTCTAATCAACTCTCCTCTCTCTCCTGTTCTCTGTCTCTCTCTCTCTCTCTCTCTCTCTCTCTTCTCTCTCTCATCTCTCTCTCAATCGCCAGTCAAATCAACAGTCACTACCTCTCTCTCTCACCTCTCGTCTCTTCTTCTCTCTCTCTCTCTCTCTCTCATCTCTCATCGCCAGTCTATCAACAGTCACTACTCTCTCTCTCTCTCTCTCTCTCTCTCTTCTCTCCTCTCTCTCTCTCAATCGCCAGTTCTAATCACCAGTCACTACTCTACTCTCTCTCTCTCTCTCTCTCTCTTCTCTGCGTTCTCAACCTCTCTCTCTCTCTCTCAATCGCCAGTCTAATCAACAGTCACTACACACACACTCTCTCTCTCTCTCTCTCTCTCTCTCTCTCTCTCTCTCTCTCTCTCTCTCTCTCTCAATGGCCAGTCTAATCAACAGTCACTACACACTCTCTTCTCTCTCTCTCTCTCTCTCTCTCTCTCTCTCTCTCTCTCTCTCAATCGCCAGTCTAATCAACAGTCACTACTCTCTCTCTCTCTCTCTCTCTCTCTCTCTCTCTCTCTCTCTCTCTCTCTCTTATCACCAGGCTGATCAATAGTTACTACTACTACTTTCTCTCTCTCTCTCTCTCTCTCTCTCTCTCTCTCTCTCTCTCTCTCTCTCTCTCTCTCACACACACACACAATCGCCAGTCTAATCAACAGTCACTACTCTCTCTCTCTCTCCCTCTCTCTCTCTCGCCAATCTAATATTAAGCTAACGCCACCCAACACACTGTAGCCCATTTATGGGGGAAACAGGAACGGGAAGGACTCTTACGACAACGTCAAACAGAACCTGGATTCACGTGATCTGTCGATCCTGGATGCGTGCCACGTGTTCTGGCATGTCCTCGGGCCACGCTCTCTACCACTCTGCAGAGTTCAAACTCTGCACATTCTGCGAACAAGCCAGCAGATGCGGGTAACCCCCACGACCTCCAGTTGCCTGGGGTACAAAAAAAAGAAAAGAACAACAACAACAAATATATATATATATACACACACGCTTGCGCGCTCGCTCACACACACACACACACACACACACACACACACACACACACACACACACATCGTCAGGCCTGACGATAGCCAAGCGCTAGAAACAAATTTGTAGATATTTTTAATACTCCTCTTAATACTTGTTTTATCTAATGTTGCTCCACAAGGGGTTGAGCACTTGTAGAATCATTTTAGGCTTTTTAACCCTACTGATCTCTCTCTCTCTCTCTCTCTCTCTCTCTCTCTCTCTCTCTCTCTCTATTATATATATATTATATATATATATATATATATATATATATTATATATAAACAGGCTCTCACACACATACCTGTGGCCAAGTATTTGTGTGGTTTGGTTTTTCTTTGTTTCCAAAAAAAACATGCCTGGATTACGCTTACTGCATTTCATTAGTATGTAGCTAGCTGCTACAAGGGCTACAAGGGTTCCTGAGAAAGCCTTTTGACAGGCGAAAGCTTGAGAGAAAAACTATTGAACTCCGTGGGCGGCGTGACGACTTCTTGAGCATCACCATTTTCTTGATCTGTTCGACTTATCTTCTGTCAGACGGTACCGGCATCTGGAAAAATTGACAGATCAATATATATATATATATATATATATATATATATATATATATATATATATAATGCTGAACAATTAAGTAGAGACGCGATCAAGTGTATTTTCTAACAGTCTGGCTGTCAACCTCGGGTGATGTCGATGGAGGAAGGACTAGCGCACAGCCCAAACACACTCACAGCTTGCTTACGATCTCATTCTATATCATGCATTCGTCACATCAAACCACTAGTAAAGTCTATAACTTTACTACACATGATCATAGAACGAAACATCAATGCATATGGAATCAAACAAAATAAAACATTCTCTCTTTCCTGAACTTCACAAAATCATTTATCTAAAACATCATTAACTAACCCGGGTATAAATAGATTTCTACTTTACCTGGCCAGGTGATCTTAACTATTCACGAATCACTGTCTTTTCTTTTCTTTTTTTTTCTTTTCACTGTCACTTTCACAAGCACGACACAACTGCTGGCACTGGTGTTGGTCTGCTGGCACCTGGTCAGGTTAGACTGCTGGCACTGGCGTTGGTCTGTGGTTCTGCTTGACGAAGTGACGCTGCCAGGTATGAGGTCGAACCCCGGTTCAGATGGAACAGTGACTATCAACATCGATCTGTTCTCCTTTCTTTCTTCCTGCATTAACGCATTGCACTCTCTCTCTCTCTCTTCTGGTCTGCTCTATCAAATGGACATGGTTGCTTTCTTTTCCTTTTCTTTCTTTTTCTCTTCATTAGTTAGCAACTCTCTCTCTCCACATCTCTCTTTAGTCCTTCCTCTGCAGACTACCTACGGTGCTAAATGCTACAACTTGGTTCTCTCCTCTCTCCTCATCCTCTCTCTCTCTGCCCTTCTCTCCTGCAGAGCTTACACTCAGAACCTCTCTCTCTCTCTCTCTCTGTTCGTTCTTTTTCCTCTCTCACTCACGCATTACTTTATCCCTACCTACGTGTCCAAGGGTGAGTACCATTGGTCAGTATTTTTACCGCCTCGAACCCGAAGTTATCTCCCTCTAATTCCATTGGATATTCAAATCATGACAGTCACGCCTACACGCCTTACTCTCTGTGGTGGTCAATTGGTCATTTAATTGATTAGCTTGATTTCACCCCCACCACACACTACCTTCTCCCTCTCCCTTTCCGGCGACGTCGATCTAATTGTGGGCACTGGTCGTAAATTGGCCAGATCAGTCTGGCCCAGACCTGTCGAGACGTTGGTCAGCCACTCCGACTGTCTACGAGGCCGATGCTGTCTCCGTGGAAGATTAGGATTAGCCTCTCGCTGTGCTCAAATTGGCCGGATGAGTCTGATCCGGGCGTTGAGACTCGTTTGACCAGACATCGCGGCGTCGGTCAGCTACTTAGTCCGTCTGGCTGGACAGACCGTCTCTGTGGAGCCTCTCCGCTATGCTTAATTGGCTGGACCCGACACATGGGCCCGTCTACCTGGCGCTCAGAATATTTGAGTTTGAGCTTATGTCCAAACAACCTGGACCACGACTTTGGTTGTTTATTTTTTTGTCCGTGACAATTTCCCCCTTGCAAAAGACTATGCACCGCATTGTCTCAAAACAACGGTACAAAAAAGACAACAACCGAATTTGCTGACACACAGCTACACGTGCAAAGTTTGAAAAATACTTTACAACAAACGGTTTGCAAATTATAAAATATATCATTAGTGAATATCACCCCAATGAGTTATCATTGACGTGCGCTCTTGCGTTATTTCAACTCATTTTATAACAACCTCTGTGCGCACTTATGCAATTCCCCTACCTGCGGATTTGCCACATCTCCTCTTCGCAGCTATTATGAAAAGCACAATCTAATATGACAACGATCCATGACACCTCACGAGGAATCTCCATCCTCACTTATCGCAAACAGTGCACTACTACACAAGCGACTGTATGCTCCAACATAACTACATTTACATGAACAAATCTCACACAAAAATATGAACCATAGCCAACTGGGAATGAACCCATATCCAATCAACATAACTGTAATCAACACATATTATCAACAAAGCACCCCGGATATGACTGACTTCCTCTGAGTTGCAGCTTGCTAGACTACACGGCTTAAATAGTCAGCTCCGACATTCTGTCGACCTGGAATGTACTGCACTCGATACCTGTAGGGCTGCAATGCCATTGCCCAACGCAGCACTCTGCTGTTTTTCAACTGCGCCTCCTGCAGGAATTTGAGTGGTTGATGATCAGTCTCTATCACGAACTCTTTCCCATACAAGTATTTGTGGAATTTCTGCACGGCCCACACAACGGCTAAACACTCCTTCTCTACAGTTGTGTACCCTTCTTCACACTTCGTCAGCTTCCTGCTGGCATACTTCACAGGAAACTCGACCCTTCGTGCTCCTGCAACAATACTGCACCTACTCCACCATCTGTCTGCAACAAAAATGGTTTGGACATATCTGGTAGCTTCAAGATGGGACGGGAAACTAGTCTTTCCAACACCGTCTGCAGTGCTTGCTCTGCAGCGTCTGACCATTCGACCACTGCGGTTTCCCTGCCTTGACCAAATCACTGAGAGGACTCGTGATTGCTGCGAAATTTGGTACAAACTCCCTGTAGAAACCAATAAAACCTAGCAGACTCCTGACTTCTGTTTTGGTCTTTGGTCTCTCTGAATTCATCATCTTCTCCACCTTTCCCTTTTCTGGCTGCTTTGTGTCGCCTCCAACAACAAAACCTAGGAACTCCTACTGTCTAGCCCTTCATACAGTGACACATCCCTGTATGACTCTTCTGGAAACTTAGGCAACAAAATCTCCCCTTCTTCTGTGGGTCTCTTTCACCTCATCAATGATTGCTGCTGCGCCTATGTGCTGAGTCTCACGCTGAATATATTTGCGGAGCAAATTTGCATGGAAAAGTTTTGATTTCCCATTCACATCGATTCGGTAGTCCTGATCTACCTTTTCAATGATGGTGAATGGTCCCTTCCAATGCATCAGCAGCTTGTTGTGATCCGTGGGAAGCAGTAACAGGACTTGATCTCCCACCTTGAGGAATTGCTTCCTCACCTTCCTGTCATATTGCTTCTTCTGAACGACCTAGCCTCCTGCAAACTCTCCTTTGCGACCTTACATGTCTCCTCTAGCCTATTGCATAGGTCCACCACATACTGATAAGTGGTTTTGACCTCTTCTGACTCCTGTTCTCCGGACCACAGCTCTTTGAGAATGCACACTGGTCCCCGAACTGTCCGCCCATACAGCAGCTCAAATGGCGAAAAGCCTGTGCTCTCCTGAGGGGCTTCCCTGTAGGCGAACAGTGCCGCTGGAATGTAGCGGTCCCAATCTGCTGGCCTTTCCTCACAGAGCTTCTTTAAGATGCCCTTCAGCACACCATTGAATCTCTCCACCAAGCCATTGCATTGTGGGTGGTATGGGGTAGTGAGAAGCTGTGTGATCCCTAGCAGCCTGTTGACCTCCTCATCACGCCTGAGGTGAACTGTGACCCTCTGTCACTGAGAATTTGTGACGGCACGCCCACGCGAGAAAAAATGTCTACCAGCCCTTCAGCGACCTGTTGCGTATCTACGCCTTTCAATGCAACTGCTTCTGGGTATCTGGTCGCGTAGTCCACGAGCGTCAACACATACCTGTGCCCACCTTTGGAACAGGGCGAGATTGGCCAATCAGATCAACAGCCACTCTCCTGAATGGTGTGTCAATTAAAGGGGGATGTTTAAGAGGCGCCTTCCTCTTCACCCCTCTTGTGGCTGACCTTTGACACACGTCACATGACATGCAGAAACGCTTATGTCTGCCATTGCCCCTGGCCAATGAAAATCATCAAAGATTCGGTCAGCTGTTTTGCTGGTGCCGAGATGACCCGCCATGAGCGACTCGTGACCCACTGACATGACAGTGACACGATAACATGCTGGTACCTCTAACTGAGTTGTCACCTTACCTGTCTTCCCCTTGGTGAACACTCGGTACAACATTCCGCCTTTCACCAGAAATTCTGTCTCACCTCCTCTAACCACCTGTTTCTCTCCACCTCTTGCCAACTCCCAAGACTTACGAGCGAAGGGTCTTGTTCCTACGCTGCCCTAAACTCATCAGGCGACACATCTATGCCTGACTTCCTTGCCGGAACGACTAACGGTTTATCAACCTTTTCCTCCTTCTTGCTCCGTGTTTGAACTGCTGCCCCTGTAGCAGTCAACAACTCAGGATCCCCTGGATCCCTTGCACCTGGAATATTTCCAATGATCAAATCATGAAGGGGTTTCTCCATCACCAACGCAGACAACTCGCCTGAGAAGTAAGGGGTACGTACTTCTATCTTAGCAACTGGAAACTCCCTCACAGTGCCATCGATTAGAGTACAGGTCTGGATTTGCCATGTCAAATCCCCTTTCTCGACCAGCGTTGTTCTAACTACACCACATGAACAACCAGTGTCTCGTAACACTTTCACCCTCTGCTGGCCAATCCACCCTTCTTCCACTGGTAACGAACCACTCAGCCTAGTGCCCTCCATCCCTGACACTGACTGCTGTCCAGTGCTAGCCATAGGCTGCACTCCACCCTTTCAGACTGAATCCCTTTTGGTTCCACTGCAGGTCGTTTCCCCTGGCGACCCTTATCGACTTCTTGCAAGGCTGCTGCCTTCTGGAACCTCATGCGACAATCCCTCGCCACATGTCCCTTCTTGTGACAAATGAAACACCTAATGTCCCTTTGCCCTTCCTTCTGCCCCACCACTGGGTTTGCAGACTTTGCAGGAAACTCTCCTAGTCTCCTTGCACTCTTCTCACCTGTGCCTAGCACCTGTTTCTCCTGCACCTTAGTGCCCAAACGTGCCTCCCTGTACACCTCTGCTAACTTCAGCAACTCCCCTGCTGTCTCTGGCTGTCTCTCTTTCAAATGTATGGTTAACTCAGGGCCGCAACCTGACAAAATCTGTTCCTTCATAACCAGCTCTTTCAATTCAGCGAACTCCTTCTTCGTACCACTCAACTCTAACCATTTATCAAAATAGTGATCTAAACGTGCACCAAACTGAGTGTACGTTTCCCCTGCTTGCAATCTAGCTGAACGAAATTTCTTTCTGAATCCTTCCTCTGTGAGGTCAAATCCCTTCATCAACGACTCCTTCACGGCACCAAAATCAGATTGTTGTTCTGCCGGTAACGCAGTGAAAATCTGTAATGCCTTACCCGTCAATAGCGCTGACAAAATGACTGCCCACCCTTCTGAAGGCCAACCCTGACTGGTCGCAAACGTTTCGAAACGACTGATGTATGCATCAATCGAATCGGTTCCTTCAGAGAATTTTGGCAACTTGGGTCGGGGGGCGTAACTGTGCACAGAGTCACTGGAAAGTGAACTACCATCATCGGTGGTCTCCCTTTGTATTTTCACTCGTTCTAACTCTAATTGAATTCTTAATCTTTCTGTTTCCTGCGCTTCCTTTAGTCTTTCTGTTTCCTGCACTTCCCTTAGTCTTTCTGTTTCCTGCTTCATTCTTTCTGTTTCCTGCGCTTCCCTTATTCTTTCTGTTTCCTGCGCTTCTACTGCGATACGGCGTCTTTCCGCTCGCTCATCTCTTTCCATCTTTTGTTGGTTTTCAACGAATGCTCGCAACTCATCTCCTGAGTAGCCTAAATCACGAGCGACGCTCACAAGTTGTTCAATAGGGGTGTTCTTTTCTTCCGCCATTATCTCTCTTTTTTTTTTTTTTTTTTGAACAAGATTTTATTACTATGACAGCCAAACTGGTGGTTACCGACACGAGTGACGTAATAGCACAATCCTATGAATGATAATATTAGCTTGGGACAACGTACTTAGTTTTTATAAGACGCCTAGCGCCTGACCCAACTATGAGAGCGAATTATAGGCAATCTGTGCGAAATAAGTACTCTGGGGCTGAAATGCCAAGCCTAGTATTAACTATCTTGGAAGCAATGCCAAGCCTAGTATTTAACTATCTTGGGAACATACAGTAAGACAACACCTTGTCTTAGGATTACAACATTTGATCCCACCCAGCTTCCTCTCTGAGAAGTTGAACAATTATAATAAATGGGCCAGAATATCCTGGCAGGCTCGCCAATAAATTGTCAACCTCGGGTGATGTCGATGGAGGAAGGACTAGCGCACAGCCCAAACACACTCACAGCTTGCTTACGATCTCATTCATATATCATGCATTCGTCACATCAAACCACTAGTAAAGTCTATAACTTTACTACACATGATCATAGAACGAAACATCAATGCATATGGAATCAAACAAAATAAAACATTCTCTCTTTCCTGAACTTCACAAAATCATTTATCTAAAACATCATTAACTAACCCGGGTATAAATAGATTTCTACTTTACCTGGCCAGGTGATCTTAACTATTCACGAATCACTGTCTTTTCTTTTCTTTTTTTTTTCTTTTCACTGTCACTTTCACAAGCACGACACAACTGCTGGCACTGGTGTTGGTCTGCTGGCACTGGTCAGGTTAGACTGCTGGCACTGGCGTTGGTCTGTGGTTCTGTTTGACGAAGTGACGCTGCCAGGTATGAGGTCGAACCCCCGGTTCAGATGGAACAGTGACTATCAACATCGATCTGTTCTCCTTTCTTTCTTCCTGCATTAACGCATTGCACTCTCTCTCTCTCTTATGGTCTGCTCTATCAAATGGGACATGGTTGCTTTCTTTTCCTTTTCTTTCTTTTTCTCTTCATTAGTTAGCAACTCTCTCTCTCCACATCTCTCTTTAGTCCTTCCTCTGCAGACTATCTACGGTGCTAAATGCTACAACTTGGTTCTCTCCTCTCCTCATCTCTCTCTCTCTGCCCTTCTCTCTGCAGAGCTTACACTCAGAACTCTCTCTCCTCTCTCTCTGTTCGTTCTTTTTCCTCTCTCACTCACGCATTACTTTATCCCCTACCTACGTGTCCAAGGGTGAGTACCATTGGTCAGTATTTTTACCGCCTCGTACCCAAAGTTATCTCCCTCTAATTCCATTGGATATTCAATCATGACAGTCACGCCTACACGCCTTACTCTCTGTGGTGGTCAATTGGTCATTTAATTGATTAGCTTGATTTCACCCCCCACCACACACTACCTTCTCCCTCTCCCTTTCCGGCGACGTCGATCTAATTGTGGGCACTGGTCGTAAATTGGCCAGATCAGTTGGCCCAGACCTGTCGAGACGTTGGTCAGCCACTCCGACTGTCTACGAGGCCGATGCTGTCTCCGTGGAAGATTAGGATTAGCCTCTCGCTGTGCTCAAATTGGCCGGATGAGTCTGATCCGGGCGTCGAGACTCGTTTGACCAGACATCGCGGCGGTCGGTCAGCTTACTTAGTCCGTCTGGCTGGACAGACCGTCTCGTGGAGCCTCTCCGCTATGCTTAATTGGCTGGACCCGACACATGGGCCCGTCTACTGGCGCTCAGAATATTTGAGTTTGAGCTTATGTCCAAACAACCTGGACCACGACTTTGGTTGTTTATTTTTTTGTCCGTGACACTGGCTCAAGCCCCAACCAATATTATCTGAAACCTGTCCACAGAACTGTGAAGAAGGCACTGGCAAACAAAGAGCAGATCAGCCGTTCTAAGGGGGGTAAAGAGGTGAGCGTTTCTCACGTGACCCTCCACCTCCACCCCCACCTCTGTGTTCACTGTCAGTTATTCCCGAAACTAATCACGAATATCTTCTCTCTCTCCCCCCCTCTTCCCTGCCAACTATTGTAGATCGAGGGAGAGGAGTGGGGCAGGAGGAAAGGGGGTCCATGATCACACCCCCACCTCTCCTCCCGATCTTGAGGAAGAGGGAGAGAGTCACACACACCCTCCCCCCGTAACCCCATTCCCTCACCCTCACCCCTATCTGCTCCTCAACCCCTGTTCGCCTCCGCCATCCTACCTAAAGTTCTAGTGATTGCTGAAAAGACACACACACCCACACCCAGCCCCACCCTACCCATCTCCCTCCTGCCTTTTCTCGTTGTAGGTTGGGAAGCTCATTACCTAACTGTCCAGACCCTGTAACTCCTTGGTATTTCCATTTCACACTCTGGAAAGTAACCCTGTAACTCCTTGGTATTTCCATTTCACACTCTGGAAAGTAACCCTGTAACTCCTTGGTATTTCCATTTCACACTCTGGAAAGTAACCCTGTAACTCCTTGGTATTTCCATTTCACACTCTGGAAAGTGACCCTGTAACTCCTTGGTATTTCCATTTCACACTCTGGAAAGTGACCCTGTAACTCCTTGGTATTTCCATTTCACACTCTGGAAAGTAACCCTGTAACTCCTTGGTATTTCCATTTCACACTCTGGAAAGTAACCCTGTAACTCCTTGGTATTTCCATTTCACACTCTGGAAAGTAACCCTGTAACTCCTTGGTATTTCCATTTCACACTCTGGAAAGTAACCCTGTAACTCCTTGGTATTTCCATTTCACACTCTGGAAAGTAACCCTGTAACTCCTTGGTATTTCCATTTCACACTCTGGAAAGTAACCCTGTAACTCCTTGGTATTTCCATTTCACACTCTGGAAAGTTAGTACTCGCGCACCAGCAATGACCGGAAATATTATCAAAGAAAGTGTGGTATCCCAACTCACGGACTAGGGCCTTGTATGCTTTTTCTTTGACTACTGGTGCGCTGATTTTAAGATTGCACTGGAGAAAACCTAGGACGTGACTGGCCTTTGACCATACGGCTTCAAAGTGCTAGTCCCAGCTTAACCGACGATGGATTGTAACTCCAAGGTATTTCACAGAGTCGACAGTCTGTAAAGCGTGGCCATGTAGTTGGTAATCCCACTTCTTATACTTTCTACTTCTGGTGACAGGTAGAGTTGTGCATTTCCCCGGGGTGAAACTCCATGTCCCAGCTGCTTTCCCAAATGGCAAGCCTATTGAGGTCGTCCTGCAGCTGGCCATGGTCACATTGGTAATGGACCACATTGTATACTGCAGTGTCATCCGCAAAGACTCTGGCCAGTGCTGTCAGGTTTTCTAGGAGGTCGTTAATGTAGACTAGGAATAAACATGGGCCTAGTACAGAACCTTGTGGGACACCTGATCTTCCACTACATGCCTTCTGTGTCAGAGGAAGCTCCCAGTCCACCTGCTAACTTGTCCTTGGATGCCGAAGTCGGAGAGTCTGTTGTGGAGAAGGCTATGATTTACCTTATCAAATGCCTTTACAAAATCCATGACAAGGATGTCAGTCTGCTTTCCTCTCTCCACATTCTCAACAAGTTCATCTACGAATTCCAGGAGCTGGGTTTCACACGATTTTCCTCTCCTGAAGCCATGCTGCTGGTCGCACAGAATGTTGTTGACTTCCAGGTGGTTCATGACTGCGCTGACTATGATGTGCTGCAGCAGCTTGCAGCAAATACAGGTCAGGGACACTGGTCGATAGTTGGCAGGATTGTAGTGTTCTCCTTTCTTAAAAACAGGAGTAACTAGAGTGTTCTTCTAGTCTGTTGGTACTACTCCGATGTTGATGGAGGTCTGGTAGATGGTGATTAATATAGGCGCTACTTCGTCTGCTAATTTTTTTAAGACCTTTGGGTTAATTTTATCCTGGCCGCCTGCTTTGTGAGGGTTCGGATTCTGTAGGAGCTTGTGAACACCGTCTCTTTTACGTGGATGTCCTTCAGTGTGGGATAGTTTCCACTCATCAGTCCTGTCTTCTGTCGAAATTCCTCGCTGGTATATTCATGTCTGCTGCTGAAGACCGACTGGAACTGGTCGTTTAGCAGTTCTGCCTGCGCCAGTGGATCTGATATCAAGCAGACATGCTTCTTGAGTGGTGCAACACTAGCGCCGGATGCCCTCTGGTACTTGATATAGCTCCAGAAGCGTTTGCTCTTGACAGGTTGCGCTGTGTCTTCTTCTGTAAAGGTGCTGTGGAGGCAGAAGTGTTTGCTCTTGACAGGTTGCGCTGTGTCTTCTTCTGTAAAGGTGCTGTGGAGGCAGAAGTGTTTGCTCTTGACAGGTTGCGCTGTGTCTTCTTCTGTAAAGGTGCTGTGGAGGCAGAAGTGTTTGCTCTCGACAGGTTGCGCTGTGTCTTCTTCTGTAAAGGTGCTGTGGAGGCAGAAGTGTTTGCTCTTGACAGGTTGCGCTGTGTCTTCTTCTGTAAAGGTGCTGTGGAGGTAGAAGTGTTTGCTCTTGACAGGTTGCGCTGTGTCTTCTTCTGTAAAGGTGCTGTGGAGGTAGAAGTGTTTGCTCTTGACAGGTTGCGCTGTGTCTTCTTCTGTAAAGGTGCTGTGGAGGCAGTTCCAGTAAGCCTGACTTAAGTTTTCCGTTGGGTTTCACTCTTCAGTTTCCTCGCCTTATTGTTCAGTTCCTCTGTGCCATGCTCTTTCATCTTCTTGTAGACTCTGTCTCTACGTCTGATGAGCTTCAGCAGGTCTGAGGTGATCCAAAGTTTCCTGGCCTTAAGTCGGAAAGTCTTCTGTGGAATGTGCCTTTTGATGGACTGTTGTAGTGTGGTCGTGAATAGAGTCCATAGTTCTTCAGTGAGAGCAGTGTCCTTGACTTGCTCTATGTTTTCTTTTAATTCCCTCATGTTCTCTTTTATGCTCCGCCAATCTGCTCTGGTGTACAGTGGAATCTCTCGGCGTTGCTGACGTCGTTTCTGTGTTTTGATGTTAGTTTCACAGAACGCGACGGGATGGTCAGAAAGTCCAGGGATAGTCTCTGTGAGGGGTTTATGGTCAGGCCAGTTGGTAACAATAAGGTCTCTTTGGTAACAATAAGGTCAGAGACATCGTCACTTTGGGTTGGTTCATGGCACATTTGCTCAAGGCCAAGGTCGCTTAACATGTCCACAAAGTGATTGTGAAGGCCAGAATAGACTTGGGCTTGGGGCTCATCAATGGCTAGTCCCAGCTAGGGAGGTTGAAGTCGCCGCCTAAGAGTATTAGTTTGACCTGCAGCTCTTCTCAGAGGAATCTCACACTGCGATAAACTAGCTTCATCAGCTACACTGGGCCTGTAGAAAGCTCCAATATAGAGTGTTTTGTGTCCCTTCAACGTCACTTTTGCCCACAACACTTCGCAGTTGGTTGCCAAATCATCTGCTGGTAGACTGTCTAGAGTGGAATGTATGGCAACGATGACACCTCCACCTGACCTAGTCCCATCCTTCTGGTATACTTTGTAAAGGTCACAGCCCAAAACTTGGATGTTGGTGATAGAAGCATCCAGCCATGTCTCTGTGCCGAAGATTATATCTGGCTTGACACTGCTGATCAGATTTGACAATTCAGCTCTCTTACCATCAGCTGATTGAAAGTTTACGTTCACTAATCTTAAGGATCTTTCTTTCCATTTGTTCTGTTGACTAGCTCGGCTAGGTGTAGACGCATGGGGGTCGAAAACTACATTACACACTTATGTTTGCCACAAACAGCACAGTTCCGGGGTAAGTTCAGATCCGAGTTGGTTAACTGCTCGTATGATGCCGAGTTGATACTCTGCCACAGTTCCGGGGTAAGTTCAGATCCGAGTTGGTTAACTGCTCGTATGATGCCGAGTTGATACTCTGGCACCCGACATGAAACCACTGTCCGCGTCTTTCGCGTTCAACACCTTTCCCATTCCAACTCACAGCCACATCACAAGTGCCACAAAGCTAGATTGTTGCACTGGAACTGTTGCCAGGGCCTGGAAACAGGTTCTGGTGGGTATGTTTCAGCAAGCAGAAGGAAAGCCAAGCATAGCAATACTACTTTTGTCGCAGTGCGAGATGAATGGAGCCTGCGAATGTAGGCGACATGCATTCAGTCTTTGCACAAACACCGAGTCGGCCATGTAAAGGAAAGAGTGTTTTCTTGTGGCAACAGTGTCTGAAGTCATCACATCCTGCTGGAGGGTGTGGGTCAACAGCAAAGACTTTGTATTCCAGCAACAGCAGAACAGTCACAAAGAGAGTCAAGTTTGTTGAAAATATACCGTCGGTGGCCGAAAGACAGTCAAGCACAACCGGAGCGACCGGAAGTAGACAGTGCACATGACCAGCTTGTTCCCCCTCACTGCTAAAGTTTACAACTACACAGATTTACACTTAATAATTCGCATGAAACTCGAGGTATGGACACTCAGAGCTAGAATGAAATACAAAAACTAGGTCTTGTACATACAACAGAGCAAAAAACAAACAAACTACAAATACTTATAAACATGAAATATACAGGCATCCGTGATGAAGATGCATCTCCCCTCACGCACGCTCTACCCGTTTTCAACCCACTGGAGTTGGTTCAAATGATTCGATGTTTGATTAAGTTGTGAAAAGTAACTTGTTTTTCCCCTGGTGCTGGCAAGTTCAGCACCACACAACCCACTCCTATTGGTCTGTGTGCCTGTGTTTTAAGAGTATCACAGATGAAGCACCTGCTTTCTCTCTGATCTCTTCGGAATAGGCTATATATATATATATTTATATATATACTATATATATATATATATATATAATATATATATTCCTACACGTCCCCTCCGTTCTTACTCTGATGACCGAATGTTTGGAATTCCCTCATATAGCCTGGCTGAAACCAGCTCGGCTCTAGAGCATTCTCGTTTTCTGCGGCGACACTCTGGAATTCGCTACCCTGATATCTACTCCGTGTCCCTTCCTTCCCGATTTTCCACGTCTGCACTTACAACTTATCTGTTTCAATACCAGTTGCACATCACCTGTAATATTACTGAATCACTACATGGCACTTGCACGCTTTGCTCGTGTACGAATGAGCTGTTCACCGTGTTAGGCTATATAGTGTAAGTGTTTATGTAGGCTATGCGATATTGTGTTCCAGTGTGTGCGTGTGTGTGTGTGTGTGTGTGTGTGTGTGTGTGTGTGTGTGTGTGTGTGTGTGTGTGTGTGTGTGTGTGTGTGCGTGTGTGATTCATTTTACGTCTTTCCACTAATCGTGATATTAGACGTAAATTTTTTTTTTAAATCGTGCCGAAAGAGAGAGATGGGGAAAGAAAGAGCGTATGTGCCTATGCTTGTGCACGCACGTGTATGTGAGCATGTGTGTGTGCTCGTGTGTGTGTATGCGAGTGTGTTTGGGTATGTTTGTGTGTATATGTGTGTGCTTATATGAGTGCTTATATGAATAATAATGGTAATTATTATTTTGCCTCAACACTGGAATTATTTTTTTCATGTCTTGACATGTAACAATATGATCACGTGTTGTTTTCTTTTTAGATAAACACACTATGTTTTTAACATATTTTGTTTTAAAAGCATCAAGTTTCCACCTATACATCAATGAAAGTATATTTTTGTTTAAACTAAAATTATGTTGAATGGTTTTAATATAAAAATATCAAACTGATTTTGATTGTCATGTTCTATCATTCAATCTTTGAAAGTTTTCGAAATATATGTTTAACTAAATTGCACTGCTCATGTACCGAAAAGGGTAGGTTAAGATCTTCAGAACCACAGATATGTTTTGCTCCACGCTTAGCTGCCATATCTACTTTATCGTTGTAATAAAAGGAACAGTGTGAAGGAATCCAACAAAAGGATAATTGGGTGCCTCCTTCAATAAGCATGTGGATCAAACAGCTTATCTCAATAATCATTTCAGGCCTAGTATGCAAATGAAAAGCTTTTATTGCCTGAAGGACTGATTTTGAATCTACACAAAACAGAGCTTGAAATATTGTTTTGGGGAAATTTAAAAGGTTATTCAAAGCCATGAGTATTGCTGTTAATTCAGCTGTGAATATGGATATGTTACATCCAATGTAAAAAGATTTCTCCACCCTCAAGTCAGGGATTAAGAATGCACAACCTGTTTGCTTATCAATACATGAACCATCTGTGTATATTTTTAATTGGTTAGTGTATTTCTCGTCAATATGACACTTAGTATAACTTGCTAGCATATTGATATTTTCATCTTTTTTTATGTTGGTGTGATCAATATCAAATTGGGCCAGGGTGGAATAGGACAAAAAGATGGTCTGGGAGATAAATTTCTTTCTCTAAAAAAACAAACAAACCCAGAATCTGAAATTATTTTTGATGTATAAGTTGCTATAGTTATTTCAGAAGTTATAGACTTTGCTCTTTTCGGAAAATCAAAATCTGATCTTATTTTGATTTCTGATTTAATGTGTTTTTCTAGCTGTATTTTTAATGACAAATTTACACGTTAAATCACTATAATCATCTAGAGGAAGTACCTGGGCTTCATAATGTGTACGTGACGATGATGCGTGCACAGGAAGTCCAAGGCTAATTTCAATGCCTTACATTAAATATTATGCAGTTTTTGTAATAGATATTTAGGCGCATTAAAGAATATTTCTTGGGCATAAGCAGTGTGTGTGTGTGTGTGTGTGTGTGTGTGTGTGTGTGTGTGTGTGTGTGTGTGTGTGTGTGTGTGTGAGAATGAGCGCAGGCATGTATTTATGATTCGTGACCGCAGGGTGTGTGTGTGTGGGGGGGGGGGGGGGGGGGGGGGTCCTGCGTGTTTTTTAGATGTTGTGTTAAAACTTGTAAAGCGCCCTATAGCCTACGTTGTTAGGATGGGCGCTACATAAATCGTCCTCATAATTATAATAATTATTATTATTACGTGTACATGGTTGACGAGTGTGTGTTTGTGTGTGTGTGTGTGTGTGTGTGTGTGTGTGTGTGTGTGTGTGTGTGTGTGTGTGTGTGCGCGTGCGCGTGCGTGTGCGTGTGTGTGTGTGTGCGTGCGCGTGTGTGTGTGTGACATGTATTAATCATCAAACAGATTGAGCGGCAGTGTCGTTGTTATTGTAGCTTTGATGCATTGGGTTTGTGCTGCGCTGACACGGCACTCAATTAAGCCTACAGGTCGTACGAAAGGCGACCTCCAACTGATCACTTTCAAGGGAAGCAACTCCAAGTTTTTAGCGGTTGTATCAATTGCACGTGCAGGAAAGTACTCTTATATGAAAGAGTAATGCCTCTTACGTATTGGGCACATGTACTTAAACAGCAACACTTTTGAAAATGAAAAAAAGATTAAAAGCAATTTTGTATTTCATAAAATTTATGCTATATCTCACTTCAATATATCGTCTACACACTTTTGAAAATGAAAAAAGATTAAAAGCAATTTTGTATTTCATAAAATTTATGCTATATCTCACTTCAATATATCGTCTACACAATTATGTTTCTATTGTTTAGAAGATGTAGTCACAAGCATCTATCAAACAAAGAAAACAGTTGAAGGAGATCTAAAATAAAAATCAAGATCTCTCAATCAAATCAAAAGTGAAAAAGTACATTCTCCTCGATACAAAAGCGCGTCAACGTCTACATAAATACGCTTAACATCCTAATTCACATAGCAACGAACAATATAATCACTTAAATTTTCGTAATCACATCTGCAGCGATACACGTTTAGTTTCGTTGTTCTGGTTGTTGCCTGTACGTTCTATCACGCAGAGATCGCTCAAGTTGTTCAGGTAGGTAGTGGTACATATTTCTATTCCCACATGGATATTGGTCTTGGTTCTTGATGTCAAACACGCACTGTGGCATTGAGCAAAGCTTACTTACCATACACATTACTTCCATATCGATGAGATCAGAAAACGCTCGTCGACTCGCCCTTTCACTTCAGTGGTTTGTCGGCTGGTCCAACACACTCCCAATCCTTTCACTCCGGTATCTATCCACCCCACCCGCCTGTCGGCGCCTATAATCAACCAGTGGTTGATTGCCACGTTTCATGACTGTCTAATGGAATGGAACGAAAGCAAATTTGACCAACCAATGAAAATAGGGAAAACGAAAGAAATTTGGGTACAGGTGAGAGCGGAAGGGCGTTGTTTTGAAGAAATGTCACAGGAGAGCAGTGTCTCCAACAAAAACGCGAAGCTAGGGGAAAACACGGTCTCAATCAAGAAATGCGCACACACATACAATGGGACAAAACTACCACACACACACACACAAAATCTTCTTACAGACTATTTTCCTGCTCTACTTTCACAACTCAAGACCTATCAACTTAAAACATTTTCATGAACGTTAAACGTAAAATACGAAACATATCAAATCAATTTATGTGTGACATATGAAACAAAAATTTTATACGCTTTTTTCTTCCAACATTTTTCCTACAGATGCACACACATCTGAGATTGACCACCGCCACCTTCTCTGCCCACACACAAACAACCTGGGAGGCGCGTGCTCCAGGTTGTTTTGAGGCCTCCCCCTCCCGATATCTCCTCCCCCACCACCCCCATATCGCTCCCCCCCCTCTCTCTCTCTCTCCTGGACAACTCCACCACCACACACATATCCACCCAGGTGTGGTGCACAGGCGCGATTAGCCTCCAACGTGGCCCACTTGGTAAACGGGTTTTATCTCCTGGCGGCGTCCCGAGAGCTCACGGACACTCCCCCACCCTTCCACGCAACAATGGTCCTGCACGTAAAAACCCCGCCCATCTGTGAAGACACGCTGACACCCGGCCCCCGAGATACCCCTCCCTACCCGACAATCCGATTACCCCGACGTAAGCGTAACGGGGACGACACCTCTTTCCACCCACCACCACCCACCACCCTCAAAGAAAGACAAACATGGTCCCAGAGCCTCTCACCCGGCTTTGGGATAAAGATATAAGGCTGGAAAGCAGCCGACGACAACACGAAAGGGGACACCAAGAAGTACAACGAAGGTGAACAACATTAACGACCACCACCGTTGAACAACAACACCGACCAACTCTCCACCATGGACCTCTAAGCCAAGGCAGCTGTTGCGGTACAAATTGACCACTCACTACAAATTGACCACCCGTGGACAAATTGTATCGGGTGGTCAATCTGTACCGCAAAAGCTGGTACAAATTGACCACCCCTGGCGGGGGTGTTCCACTCGCT
>CM031618.1:53416995-53461995 GCA_018398815.1 Conus ventricosus | reverse complement strand
AGCCTCGGAGGTCTATAGATGAGGAACGAAGAAAGAAAGAGAGAAACAGAGAGCGGCAGGCGAACAAGCGGATAGAAGACAGGTAGACAGATAATGATGAGACAGATAGAGCGCCCAGAAGACAGACAAACAGTGGTGAAACAGGCAAGCGAACACAAGCGAACAAAAGACAGACTGATAACAGATAGACAGATGACAGACAGATAGACAGGCAGATGACAGACAGACAGGCAGATGACAGACAGACCTACAAACTGATGGCAGACAGACAGACAGACAGACAGATGACAGACAGACGACAGGCAGATGGCAGACAGATGACAGACAGACGACAGGCAGATGACAGACAGACAGATGACAGACAGACGACAGGCAGATGACAGACAGACAGATGACAGACAGACGACAGGCAGATGACAGACAGATTGATGGCAGACAGACGACA
Source organism: Conus ventricosus (assembly GCA_018398815.1). Classification (NCBI taxonomy): domain Eukaryota; kingdom Metazoa; phylum Mollusca; class Gastropoda; order Neogastropoda; family Conidae; genus Conus; species Conus ventricosus. The sequence goes on along the minus strand of CM031618.1, from coordinate 53,461,550 downwards.
GGCAGATGACAGACAGACGACAGGCAGATGACAGACAGCCAGACGACAGGCAGATGACAGACAGACAGATGACAGACAGACGACAGGCAGATGACAGACAGATGCAGGCAGACAGACGACAGCAGGACAGACGACGACAGGCAGATGACAGACAGACTGATGGCGATGACAGACGACAGTGAGCAGAGACAGACAGATGACAGCAGATGACAGAGACAGACAGAGACGACAGGCAGATGACAGACATATTGATGGCAGACAGACGACAGGCAGATGACAGACAACAGACGACAGGCAGATGACAGACAGACAGACGAACAGGCAGAATGACAGACAGACAGGCGATGACAGCGACAGAAGCAGTGACGGACAGGACAGATGACAGACAGACAGATGACAGACAGACGACAGGCAGATGACAGACAGACAGATGACAGACAGACGACAGGCAGATGACAGACAGACAGATGACAGACAGACGACAGGGCAGATGACAGAGACAGACAGACGACAGGCAGATGAACAGACAGACAGATGACAAGAAACAGACGACAGGCAGATGACAGACAGATGACAGACAGATGACAGACAGACAGACAGACAGTCCAGACCTGACGGAGTGCACGAGTTCCTCCATCCACTGGTATTCCGGTCTCAGCATGGGTCGAAGGCTCACGCCTCGAATTAGAACGTCCTTCTCCTCTTTGCAAAAATGCAGGTACAAGCAAATCACCAGCTCTGCGGAGAAAAGTCTGTGAAAACACACACACACACACACACACACACACACACACACACACACACACACACACGCACACACACACACACACTCAACACACACACACACACACACACACACACACAGAAGCGCGCGCGCACGCAAGCACACTTACTCACTTACTTTCAAGCACGCGCACACACACACACACACACACACACACTTACTTATAAGCGCGCGCGTGTACACACACACACATGCACGCATGCACGCACGAACGCACACACACACACACACACACACACACACACACACACACACACACACACACACTTACACACACACACACACACACACACACACACACACACACACACACACACACACACACACACACTTACACACACACACACACACACACACACACACTTACACACACACACACACACACTTACACACACACACACACACACACACACACACACACACACACACACACACACACACACACACACACGCACACACACACACACACAGACAACCGAAACAGGATAATTACACAAACTCGCTTTGTTACACACTTCACTCAAAACTTCCCTAAACGCAAAAACTAGCAAACAAAAAAAAAATCTCTCACTCGCACAATAAGACCCAACACAAACCAGACGGACAAACAGAAGAGAGTTTCCCCCTTTTGACCAACCACTAAAGTGTTCACTATCTACACAAAGTCATTTTTACCATGATTTCACATCATTATTTTCATTCACGTACGTTTCACCAGGTCCCCAGGGGCTCACAAATAATTGTCCTGTTACAAATCGGCCTTAAACAGTGCCATCAAGAATCTCTCTCAGCAAACAGAATGCCTTTTGCCCACAGAGACCACCTAAACACACTTTTTTCTTCTTGGTCCTCCTCGAACAAACAGGCGAATCCTGTACCATCCCCACCCGCACGCCTATCCTTCCTTCATCTTGCCCTTGAAGTACTGGCCTGAAGAACAGCCAGAACACCTTGCCCAGGATGTAGGCACTCAGGTCCCCCTAGAACAAAGACAGACGAATCCTACCCCACCCCCACCCTCCCCTTCCTTCATCTTCCCCCTGACATGATCCACTGACCCGAAGAACAGCCAGAAGACCTTGCCCAAGATTGTATGCACTGCACTGAGATTCTCCACTACAACAAAGACAGATGAATCCTGCCCTATCCTCACCCCCACGCCTCCCCTTTCTCAACCCCCCCCCCCCCCCCCCCCCCGACAGGATCAACTCACCTGAAGAATAGCCAGAAGACCTTGCCCAAGACTGTATGCACTGAGATTCCCCCCTAGAACAAAGACAGATGAAATCTGCCCTATCCCCCCCCCCCCCCCACGCCCCCCACCCCTTCTTCCATCTTCCCCCCATGACATGAGGCACTGACCTGAAGAACAGCCAGAAGACCTTGTCCAAGACTGTATGCACTGAGATTCCCCCCTAGAACAAAGACAGATGAAATCTGCCCTATCCCCATCCATACGCCTCCCCCTTCCTCCATCTTCCCCCCATGACATGAGGCACTGACCTGAAGAACAGCCAGAAGACCTTGTCCAAGACTGTATGCACTGAGATCCCCCCCTAGAACAAAGACAGATGAATCCTGCCCTATCCCCATCCCCACGCCTTCCCTTCCTTCATCTTCCCCCTGACATGAGGCGCTGACCTGAAGAACAGCCAGAAGACCTTGCCCAGGATGTAGGCACTGAGGTGCAGCAGGACGTCCGGCAGGAAGAAGATGGCCCAGCCACAATAGATGGCGCTGTACACCACCACGTCCTGGTGTGCCATCTGAGCAGGAGACAGAGAAAGAGGGAAGGGAGGAGAGGATGAGGGTAGGAGGTGGGTGGAACAGCGTGGGGGTGCATGAAGTGTTTTTTTTTTTTCCAGACTCAAAAGGGACAAACAACAACAGCCACTACCACCACCACTGCTACCACCACCACAACAATAACACACACACACACACACACACACACACACACACACACACACACACACACACACACGTGCACACACACACACACATACGTGCACACACACACACACACACACACACACACACACACACACACACACGCACGCACGCACACACGTGCACACACACACACACACACACACACACACACACACACACACACACACATTCCATCATTATTTTAGTGTTAAAGGGTGTACATGTAACAACCATCCAAATCTTCTCAACCCTCTCCCCTAAACTCTCTCTCTCTCTCTCTCTCTCTCTCTCTCTCTCTCTCTCTCTCTCTCTCTCTCCAAAAAAACAAGGGGGGGATGGGGGGGGGGGGGTGTTTGTGTGTAGATCAAACATACAACCCTCTTTTAATTAACAGTAATTTCACTGTCCTGTAACCTGTTCGTCTGTGTCCTTGGCGGTAACTAACCTCATTTTCTTTCTAAATTTTGTTTCATTTTCCGCCCTCAGACACTTCGTTTTGAAAGTAAAATTGCATCAAAATCGATCTGTCGTGGAGGGGTGTATAACAATAAGGATGATTATGGCAGTTGTTGTTGTTGTTGTTTTTTTTTATTTATTTCCCGAATGCCATGGAACTCTCTCCCTTCTGATCTTTTCCTCATCCGCGCCGTTTCCACACGACAGACAAATGAAAATAACAGCAAACAAACAAAAGCAACAATAAGGTCACAGTATACATATGCATTGAAGCATATGACTGACTGGCCTCTGTACAGTCTTCTGTGCCTTCTGACTGGCCTCTGTACAGTCTTCCTTTGTTGTGTTCCTCCCCTCCTATGATTAAACCTCTCGCTCTCACTCACTCTGTGTGTGTGTGTGTGTGTGTGTGTGTGTGTGTGTGTGTGTGTGTGTGTGTGTGTGTGTGTGTGTGTGTCTCTGTGTGTGTATGAGACAGAGAGAGAGAGAGAGAGAGAGAGAGAGTGTGTGTGTGTGTGTGTGTGTGTGTGTGTGTGTGTGTGTGTGTGTGTGTGTGTGTGTGAGAGAGAGAGAGAGAGAGAGAGAGAGAGAGAGAGAGAGAGAGAGAGAGAGAGAGAGAGAGAGAGAGAGAGAGTTTTTCACGTATTTGTGGTTTGTACTTTTTTTCAGTTTGTCCGAAATGTTTCCAAAGCTAAAGAACTAAGGGCACCGTGCCCTAACCCCACGCAGGAACGTTACTAAGAGGAACAGCACACAAGGCAAGGAAAGTTGTATGCCATCGAGTCCCACTACAGGAACTACAGGAAGAATGGCTTCTTCCCACGCACTGGGAGAAAATGGAACGACCTTCCAGCTGAGGCAGTAACATCAGCCTTCTTCTTCCTAAAATACTGGTTCACTCAAAAACGAGTAGGTCACCAGCGCGCATGTTGAAAAGTAAAATAAAATAACATAAACTAGTGCGACTCAGTCTGTTGGTCCCTGGAGCAAATTTGGCAACAAGGGGTCGCACTCGATATTCAAGAAGTTAAAAGCAATGGCCAGATTCAGGCCCAGGTAACCATAAAATATCTGGGGAAGTTAAAACAGAAAATCGTCAATATGCAGATCTCAAAACTGTCGTATCAATTTGCTTTTTAAATGAGACTGCATTTGTGGCAATCTTGATGGCACCCGGCAGTGAGTTCCACAGCCGTACAGAACTAGGATAAAATGAATGTAAGTGGCTGTCAATATTTGATGCAGGTATGGTATAACATTGACCGCCACTCCTGGTGCTACTTTTATTCAATACTAGTTGTTCCATTGGAATATCAATTAGTTTAGCTCTGCCTTTGAAGAAGATGTTAAGTTTGATAAAAGCTCTTCTGTCTTCTAAGGGTTTCCATTCTAATTTCCTCATGTTCTTCCTAGTATTCCCCTTTTCTCTGATGTGGTTCCTGTTATGAACCGTGCTGCTCTCTTCTGAATCTTTTCGAGGTTATCGATGTCCTTTAGATGGTAAGGATCCCAGACTGAGCAACCATATTCCAGTACTGGTCTAACCAGTGTTTTGTAGCAGTCGTCTTTAACCTGGGGGCAGTCATTGATATTCCTGTATAAGAAAGCTAAGATGTTATTTGCTTTCTTACATACTAAATTGTAATGTTCTTTCCATTTGAGACGACTATATATAATCACGTCTACATATTTTGCAGCATTGGTTTCTTTAAGAACAGTATTATGAATAGAATATTCTGATGTAGTTGGTGAGCGTTTATTACATATACGCAACACTTGGCACTTTTGGGCATGAAATTCCATTTTCCAAGTTCTTTCCCACTCTTGTAAAGCGTTTAGATCTTCTTGTAGAATGCGTGTATCATTCTTGCTTCTGATTGTTCTATATACTAAGCTGTCATCTGCAAAAAGCCTTGCTGGAGGGCTTCAAATCCTGGATATAACCCCCCTCCCCTCCCCCTTCCCCACCCCCTCTCCTGTACCCCCTCACCCCTCTCTCGCCCCTGCTGTCCTTCCTACCCACTAAGGAGAAGGGTCTAAGGGTCTACCCTTGCCCCTCCCCTCCCCCTTCCCCACCCCCTCTCCTGTACCCCTTCACCCCTCTCTCGCCCCTGCTGTCCTTCCTACCCACTAAGGAGAAGGGTCTAAGGGTCTACCCTTGCCCCTCCTAGAGGCCCCTGCTGTCCTTCCTACCCACTAAGGAGAAGGGTCTAAGGGTCTACCCTTGCCCCTCCTAGAGGCCCCTGCTGTCCTTCCTACCCACTAAGGAGAAGGGTCTAAGGGTCTACCCTTGCCCCTCCTAGAGGCCCCTGTTGTGCTTCCTACCCACTAAGGAGAAGGGTCTAAGGGTCTACCCTTGCCCCTCCTAGAGGCCCCTGCTGTCCTTCCTACCCACTAAGGAGAAGGGTCTAAGGGTCTACCCTTGCCCCTCCTAGAGGCCCCTGTTGTGCTTCCTACGCACTAAGGAGAAGGGTCTAAGGGTCTACCCTTGCCCCTCCTAGAGGCCCCTGCTGTCCTTCCTACCCACTAAGGAGAAGGGTCTGAGGGTCTACCCTTGCCCCTCCTAGAGGCCCCTGTTGTGCTTCCTTCCCACTAAGGAGAAGGGTCTAAGGGTCTACCCTTGCCCCTCCTAGAGGCCCCTGCTGTCCTTCCTACCCACTAAGGAGAAGGGTCTAAGGGTCTACCCTTGCCCCTCCTAGAGGCCTGAGCCTGTCAGTGGGTGGCCCCAAGCCTTTCTTCCCTTCCCAACCCACCTCAAGCGGTTGATCCAGGCAGCATCTTCATACAGATTTTGTTATTAGCGGAAACCCATTTTTTTTTTTAGTGTCAGAATCTTCAACTGGTTGAAGGTGGACAGCTAAGAAAGAAGAAGTAGGTCTTTGTCTTTAATAAAATCTCAACAGAGAGAGAGAGAGAGAGAGAGAGAGAGAGAGAGAGAGAGACAGAGACAGAGACAGAGAGAGAGAGAAAGAGAGAGGTGGCGATGTAGAGGGCGGTAGTTCTTTCTTCGACTATCTTTCAACATAAAAACGTGAGATGAACCTGAAGCAGGACAACAAACTAGGGGGAAAAAAATCATTAAACAAATCGATAAATAAATGAAACAAAATAATGACAAAATGAAACAAGATGCGATAAACAGCAACAACATTTCAAAAATGGAGGAAAAAAAAAACAAAAACAAAACGGGGGTGGGGGGGGGGGGGGGGAGCAAAGAACAAAGCGAAAACAGCGAAGAACAAAGAATGCAAAGACGGACAAAACTTTTGAACCAACCAACGGGCTGTTGCACCATACACAAAATGACTTTAAATAAACTTAGATCATAGCACAATGAGCCGTGCGGCCGGTTTCTAAAAATACCGCTGACCTTGGCATCGGGAGACCCAGTGACGGCCCTTGACACAAACCAGGTGGCAGCCACAGTCATGAGGGTTTTGATTGGCCAATTCACGGGCATGTAACTGACAAATTGCCTGGTTCAGAGGACTGAACTGAATTAGAAAGCGTTTGTCTTTGTTTCATCGTTATCATCATAGTTTTTAAAAAAAATTCAAGTCACAGTGTGTCATCATCATATTTTCAATCTCATAAATGATCACAAACAGATAATTAAAGACGTTATTGATTAACAATCGTAATCATCTTTGTTTTTAAACATTACTGAATTTACTTTCTTCGCCATCATATCGTCATCATAGTGCGGGGGTTGGGGTTGGGGTGGGGATGGGTGAGGGGGTGAGAGGAAAGGGTGGGGAGGCTTTTTTTTTTCTTTACTTAGAAATGTCTAGTCCGTTGACATATACGAGAACACTGACCAAACCAATCCAACACAGTCGTTTGGCGAAGAAAGACTGAGATAGGGGAGAAGGGGGGGGGGGGGGGGGGGGGGAGGGGTGGCCATTAGAGTAAATGAGGTGTGGGGGGGGGGGGGGGGAAGAAAAAGGTTATCAAAGACGGGGAGGACGAGATGAGTTGAAGGAATGGGGGGTGGGGTTGTTAACTTGATGACTGGGAAAAGTGTTGAAAGATTGGGGTGGGGCGGCGTCGTGTGTGAATATCAGCTAAAGGGAAAGTTGTTCACCGAGTGAGAAAGGAAGTGTCAACCTATTACGTCGCTAAGTGGCGGGAGACGAGGCGGGAGGGAAAGATAGGGGCGGCGAGGGGTGTGTGGGGGGGGGGGGGGGGGGGGGGGGGCTAGAGCCAAAGAAAAATGCGCTATCAAGCGGGGTGGTGATTGGAAATGCGAGGTGGTAGGGAAAGGGAAGAGGGGGAGGTAAAGGAGGGAGAGGAGGTGTCACATTCAACGTGACGTTTCTTTTTCTTTCTTTCTTTCTGTTTCTATCTTTCTTTCTTCTTTTTAACGTTTCTGCTTTTCGTTTTCCTTCTATCCTTCTTCTAAGTTCATTGATAAACTGAAAATCGACGACAACTTCCACTCTGTAAGTTCCATTCTTCTTCGAGGGTCCATATTGTTCGGAGACATATCATCGTGTTGGATACCTCTAAAAAATGATTTTATAATAAAATCCAGATTCCGGAATTATTGGACAAACAAGGTTAACCGAATATTTGTGGTAGCTGAAAACAGAAAGCTGCCCAGAAACCCACATACCACCCTTCCATTCATTTACCAGCGGCCTTCACGACCGAAGCGATCAAGGGGGGGGGGGGGGGGGGGGAGGGGGGGGGGGGGGGGGGGGGGGGGGGGGATTTGCGGCAGTTCAGTTTTGAATGGTAAAGGGAAAGGATGGGATTGGATTCCATTAGGGCTAGGTTCATGTTAGGGCTAGGGTTAGCGTACAGCCGTTTTGCATAAATTAGAATTTCATACAATCTTTAATGATTGATCTGACAAACTTTGACATATACATACGCCCACTAGTCAAGCGGATATGATGAACGTAAGATATTTCTCATTCTCTGAATCTGTCAGGCTTTGCATATCCAAAACATCAGGTATGATACCATTCCTTTATATGTTAAAGAATGCACTCATAAGTGTGAAATACCCCCATCTGTTTCCATACAACACTATATCTGGAGTTCCTGTAATGTCTTTAAAAAAAACCCCAAACATTTCAGCATCAGAAGATTTATAATAATTTTCCAGTCTGAAATTTTAATTTTTCATTTCAAATGTGTTGCGCAGCATTTTGCGAAGAATGTTTATCATCCATAAGTATGTTGCAACATAGCTTAAACACCTCACACATATTGACCGTTAATCTTTAAATCACACATGCGCATGCAATCATTCACCGTTTTAAACAGCAATCTTTGTTCTTTCACGAACTCAGTCAATATTGCTCATTATCATAAAGCTCCAAAGAGGTTAACATTGATATTGATATTAGGCTTCTTTTTCATATGTTCATGTGAAATGAACCTTGGGGGTGGTTTTCTTGGTTATTTATTTGTAAAGTTTTTCGCCTCGGTTTTAGATTTAATCTTTTTGATTTTGCACCGAATGGGTGGCTAGCTTTTTCTTTTTTATGTGTGCTTCTTTCAAACTACGTATTTCTGTTGCTTCTTTCAAACTACGTATTTCTGTTTTAAACTATTATATATATATATATATATAATATATATATATATATTATATATATATATATATATATATATATATATATATACAAGAAACTAATAAATTCCAAGGATAAGTACCGAGCACCGTTCCAGCAACTTACAGAGCAGCTTGGTGTTGCAATCACTGCAAGAAATATTGAATTATAAACAAAGCTTGCTCTTATGTCTTAGATTGAAGAAATAGGGGGAGATACGCATTCATATCTGCAGTGGTAGATGATTCTGCCTAACTAACAGTATGTGCTTGAGTGGGTGAATGGGGAAAAATAAAATAAATGCTTCTCAAAATGAGCCTTCAGCAAGCTTATATTCTCCAAGGGGGAGACATCCTCCAATAGGGAGGAAACTCACTAACATATAACTCCTGGTCATATACCGATATTTCGAAACTTGGTTGTTTCTCCTCAGTGACCTCGGAAAGTGGTAATTTGACTCCTCTGCCCTTTTCAGTTTTAAGAAGAACCTTGGGGGTGGTTTTCTTGGTTATTTATTTGTAAAGTTTTTCGCCTCGGTTTTAGATTTATCTTTTTGATTTTGCACCGAATGGGTGGCTAGCTTTTTCTTTTTTATGTGTGCTTCTTTTATATGAGAGAGATTTTTAAAAAAAATTTCTGTCAAATATCAAGGCCGTATGATTTGAAATAAACGACCAACTTCAGTGTTAGCAAAACATCTTTCGGTATTTTCCAGTTATAGAAATTAACTTTGATCTTTCACAGACAGAAAATCCGTTTGAAAACGAGCGAGTGTCCGTTAGAACATACGTGACTCCTATCAACTCAAGCTGTCACAATAGCATCGCCAGTCCTTCTCTCCCCCACCGCCCCCAATCCCTCCCATCCCCTTGGAGGCTATCAAGCTCTCTGAGGCTATCAAGCTCTCTGCAAGCCAGTGTTAGCTGCTACTAGTGCTAGCAAACCTACTTGGAGGTCCATTCCAGTCCTTGCATGATGACGTGCAACTCGCGGTCCGGTCGATCCCGTCTGCCGGATTTGGCTTGTTCCTGGTCAATTCCATGGAACCTGGCATGCCGAGATGTGGTGTCTGGGTCCCAATTCGTCGGCGAGCAGGATGCTGCATTGTTCTGCGAGAAGGACTAACGTCATACGAAGGTTGTTGTTTTTTTGTCTGCAAGTTACGTCATATTCGACTGACGTTTTGTAGTGTGACATTCAGATCCTCCTCCTCCCTTACCTCCTCCCCCTCCCCTCCTTGCTGTGGTGGTGTCTTTGATCTGTTTTTAAATGATGGATGCTGTTTATGACGACGTCGTCACATTCCAGTGGCGTCGTTAACAATGAAAACGTGGGGGGAGGAGTAGACTGTCTCTCCCCCCCCCCCCCCCCCCCCCCCCCCCCCCCCATCCCTTTCTCAGTTCAGTTCAGTGGTTATTTTCACGTCTGTTCATCATGGATGATATTGGACGATAATAAAAGGCAACAGGGATCACTGAGAATGTCAAACACATACTGTCTCTGGTCATTTCCCCTCCCTCTCTTCTTCACATGTTAGAATCCAGACACTCCAAAAAGAACATGTCTGAAAATATATATTTAAAAAAACAATCACAACAGTCTGTCCAACTCTGACTGGGCAGTAACCTGTGCCATGTCCGTAAAACGTGTGTCATATAACATATGGTCAATGCTTTCAAACTATGCAGTATTTATACTTTTTATGTGTATCCCCTTGCTAAAATTGGGCAGCCTGGTAGTATTGATGGACAGAATCCCGCCCCCCCCCCCCCCCCTCCTCCCTCCTTACATACACACCATAGGCTACATCAGGAGGGAATTTTGTTTTCCACGTGTGTCACCTAGTTTATTGATTACCTGTGCTAAACATCTTGGGCAGGAACGCAATACATGTGAGTTCTTTGTGAAATTTCTGTTATGTATACAGTTTTCCAACAAATGAAGTATTTCACTCATAGATAGTTTCGAAGGACATTTAGAAATAGCACCCCCCCCCTCCCCCCCCCCCCCCCCCCACACACACACACACACACCAATATTTTAAGCCATAAAACAGCATTCCGAAATCTCCCGATCTCCATCATCTTTCTCTCCTCTCTCTCTCTCTCTCTCTTAGTGTATTTACGCAATGACCACATGTGCGCCTGTTGAGGTCAAAAGTTCATCAACCATTAGTACAGTAATACACTGTGACGAAACGCTTGACAACCCCATCCGATCGGTCCCACTAAAACCCCAAACCAAAAAATAGATTTCAAATCTATGCCCACTCCCCCTCCCAACCCCCCCCCCCCCCCCCCCCCCCCTTCGCCCACCTTTCTCTCTGTTAGGACGGCGCGTATCGCACGATTGACACGATGCTCTGACGAAGGAATATTTTACGTCACGGAAAACGCGTGACGCCTTTCGTTCTCGCCGGCCTTCCCACCCCCCCCCCCCCTTTCCCCTCTCCCGTGCCGCGACACAAAGGCGTGTCACCGCTCTCTCCATCACCACCCCCCCCTTCCCCCCCCCCCTCTACTCTCCTTCCCACTCTGAGCAGACATCGGAGATTTCATTTAGAGAATGTAAATATGTTTGTTCAAGACCACCCATCTTATTTTGCACGAAAACCCCCTTTTTCACATACAAATCACGTCCTTCTCATGTCAGTTTTGGCCAAAATCAACACCTTTTCACAAACAAAATGAACACGCAAAAAACAGCAAAAATTGACGTAATCAGTACATTAAAATGGGGGGTTTCCGTGCAAAAATAAGATGGTGATCGTGAACCCGCATATTTACCTTCTCTCCAAGGACATAAAAAAATTAAGGGTTTACAGTACGCTCTTCTACTTCCAGCGCTATTAACGTCCGCGGGATTGAGCCCTTACTACTTTTCTAATATTCTCTTCTACCTCAAGCACTATTAATAAATCAGAACAATCAGCTGGCCTTCCATCTTGATTAGTTATTTTTACATCCAATGAATTTATAGCCCTTAATTAATTCTTTAAATTGGCTGTTTCCGTCAAACCTTTATAACTGATAATCGCAAAACCCTGCCTTAATTGACAGAAGTGCTCGTAGAACTGTAGATGGATAGCCATTAAACAAATTAACATCTGTTTTTAACTGTTGTAAATGGACATACAAAATTGGGTTTACAAGAAAATCAGAAGGTTTATTACCTTCAAATTGATAAGCATCTTCTCTTGGGCTAAATCTATAAGCTCTGTCATTATTGTGGAAACCCAAAATTTTAGCCAGGCCTTTAGGGAAAGTGTACTCTCTTCTTTCTTCTAGTGGGAAATGTATAGTAATTCTGAGGTTTGCTTCGTTGATTGTTAGCAATATGCCAAATTCGCTAAGTACTTCTTTTAAAGAACAAAAGTTGTAATAACCTTCTGGTATTTGTATATGACTTACTTGACTGCCTTGTTTGTCATCAACATTAATCCAGTTATTTTGAGCCCCTTCAGATATGTTAAACCACTTAACTTTAAAACCAATTTCCTTAAGGCCAACCCTACAACTCCCGCGCCAATTGACAATTGGGTTCGTTAAGAACACACGTTTGTTTTGTTGGGTTATATAGATGTACATCTTTTTTATAACTATTTTTAAAACTATTTAAAAAATGGAACCTTTTAAATATAACGAAAGTGCCACTTACAATGTAGGAGCGTTTTATAACCCCAAATCTTTGGACTTCAGCATATTTAACTATTGCAGTAGATGATCATATGGCTTCCAAGTCAGACTTGTAAAACCACTAACTAGATATTTAAATCCACCAATAAATAGTGATAGAGTGCCATCAGCATGGTCATCTCGCCCTATGACGTTTTACCAGAATCAGTTAAATTTTGCCGTTTACTGCGCAACTACTGGCTGCGGTGTTTCATATGCAAACCATTTAAACCACCCCAATCTTTTAGTAAGGTCAGTATATAACTTTCAGTTTATTACCAGTACAGACGAATACTATAACTGAACTACAAGTGCCCCTTCCAAGCAACAACGCATTTAATCCATTTAAAAGTCCAATGGACAATAATGCATATGAAAGAATCCGAAACGAATTTAACATTAAACCCATCAACTAACTTTAGACAAAAGTTAGACCGCAATCATGGGTTAGGACACATTGTATTTGTGGGGTGCAAAAAGAGAATATAATTATGACTACTGGCCTGGCCACACCTCTTTTCAACCAGACAAACAAGTTCGATTAGGGTCAATTGAACCAAAAACACCCTAATGCCTGGACAACATTTATCTTAGATGAAAGTAAAGGTCTATCAATGCCAGGAGTGCAAAGAACTTAATGACTCCATAAGGAGTTCCCTGATCTTGGCGCTGGCGATGTTATAATGCCAGGCACTGCTAAAACTATCATTCAAAATAAATATTACATCGACAGATCCTAATGCTACTGTTGTTGCTAATTTGGGCAGGGCTATCATTAAACATATGGCAATTAAACTGGAGGGCAGAGAAGAAGTCTTTGTACTTAGGCGAGGCAGACATTTTTGCCCTCTATCTGACCTATGGCTGCCTAAAAAAGAAAGAAAAGAGAAAGTTATATAGGAATACAAAGCCCAAACGGTCTCAAGCACAGGTTTTAAAGCGGGGGATGCAAAGGATGATGTTAAAGATGAGGCAGTAGCAGAAGCATTTGGCAACAGATTCTGCATCCCTCTAGATTTTGAACTGTTAAAGACGCATATGCCATATTACCAAGGTGCACTAAAAGAAAAACTTACTTATGAACTGACATTTAATCCTAGCGATTCTGTTGTTCTGTCTGAAGACCCCTTATCCAAATACACAGTCAGCGACATTTCTCTTGAGTTTGATGTTGTTACTAACCCTGAATGGCCAGAAACAATCTTAACCCAGTATAAAAATAAAACAGTTATATATTATGAAAGAGTTATACACTCCACTACAGAAAATAGAAACAAGCGAGACACTCTCTGGAACAACATCTAAATCAGTGTCACGGTCAAAATAGAACAACCAAGTCGTGGTCCAGGTTGTTTGGACATAAGCTCTAACTCAAATATTCTGGGCGCCACGTAGACCGGCCCATGGTTCGGATCAGCCAATTAAGCATAGGGGAGAGGCTCCACAGGGACGGTCTGTCGGCTAGACGGACTAAGCAGCTTTGACCGACGCCTCGATGTCTAGCGAGACGAGTCGTAGCGCCTGGCTCAGGCTCATCTAGCCAATTTGTGGAACCAGCGCCATTGTTAGTCGGACGTCGCAGGTTAAAGCAGGAAAGGGAGAGGGAGAAGGTAGTGTGTGGTGGTGGGGTGAAATCTAGCTAATCAATTAAATGACCAATTGACACCACAGAGAGTAAGGCGTTGTAGGCGTGACTGTCATGATTTGAATATCCAATGGAATTAGAGGGAGATAACTTCGGGTATCAGGCGGTAAAAATACTGACCAATGGTACTGGCCCTTGGACACGGAGTGAGGGCATAAAGTAATGCGTGAGTGAGAGTAGAGGGGAGAACGAGGGGAGGAACGAACAGAGAGACAGAGAGAGAGAGGTCTGAGTGTGATCTCTGAGGAGAGAAGAGCAGAGAGATGAGGGGGAGGAGAGGAGAGAACCAAGTGGAGCATTAGCACCAAATATAGTCTGCAAAGGGAGGACTAAAGAGAGATGTGGAAGAGAGAGTTGCTAACTAATGAAGAGAAAAAGAAAGAAAAGAAAAGAGAAAGAAAAGCAACCATGTCCATTTAATAGAGCAGACTAGGAGAGAGAGAGAGAGAGAGGTGCAATGCGTTAATGCAGGAAGAAAGAAAGGAGAACAGATCGATGTTGATAGTCACTGTTCTATCTGAACCGGGGGTTCGACCTATACTTGGCCAGCGCCACTTTCATCGACAGACCAACGCCAGTGCCAACAGTCTACCTGACAGGCGCCAGCAGACCAAGACCAGTGCCAGCAGTTGTGTCGTGCTTGTGAAAGTGACAGTGAAAAAGAAAGAAAAAAAAAAAAAAGAAAAGACAGTGATTCGTGAATATTTTTAAGATCACCGGGCCGGGAAAAGTAAAAATCTATTTAAAAACCCGGGTTATTTAATGCGATTTAGATAAATGATTTTGGAAGCAGGAAAGAGAAAAATGTTTTATTTTTTTTTGTTTCCATATGCTTGATTTTTCGTTCTATAAAACATGTTTATAAATTTTATAGACTTTACTAGTGGTTTGTTTGGAGGGAAAGCATGATAAAATAAATGAGATTTTTAACAAGCTGTGAGTGTGTTGGGCTGTGCGCTAGCCCTTTTCCCCCAAACGAAAACACCCGGGGTTTGAAAAATTTTTTGGCGAGCCTGCCGGGAAATTCTGGCCCTTTTATTAAAAATTTGTTAAAACTTCTCAAGAGGAAGTTTGGGGGGAAATTCAAGTTTTGTAATCCAAGACAAGGGTTTTTCTTACGTATTTTTCCCCCAAGATAGTTAAATCCCTAGTTTGGGCCCATTGTTTCCCAAAGAAAATTTAATACTAGGCTTGGAAATTTCACCCCAGAGTACTTTTTTTTCCACAGTTTTGCCTAAAATTTTCGCTCTCATAGTTGGTGGGGGCGCTGGGCGTTATAAAAACAAAAAAAACGTTTTCCCCAAGCAAATTTTAATCATTCAAAAGGATTGGCTTTTACGTCCTCGGTCTAACCACCATTTTGGGCTGTCGTAGTAAAAAAAATCTTTTTCAAAAAAAAAAAAAAGAGAAGTTTAAAAAGGCGGAAGAAAAAACACCCCTATTAAACCCAATTTGGGGAAGCGTCGCTCGTGATTTGGGTTTACCCCGGAAAAAGATTGCGGCATTCGTTAAAACCAACAAAAGATGAAAGAGAAAACCGCGGAAAAAACGCCGGGGTTCCCGTAAAATGCAGAGCGGGAAAGGCCTAAAGCAAGCGCAAGCAGGAAACAAAAAGAATAAGGGAAGCACGGGAAACAAAAAGGGAATGAAGCAGGAAAAAAGAAAAAGGCCGGGCGCAAGAACAGAAAGAATAAAGGGCGGGAAACAGAAAGAAAAGGATTCAGGCAAATTTAAAAAACGGGCTGGGGAAACCCCCGGAAACAAAAAAATTAAAAGTTTAAATTTAAGAGTTAGAGAAAGTGAGAAACAGGGGGAAAACCACCGGGATGGGAGTTCAGTTTCCAGTGACTCTGGGGCGCATTTTACCCCTCCCCGCCCCCAATTTGGCCCAAAAAATTCACTGAAGAACCGATTCGATTGATGCTTACATCAGCTTTTGGGAAAAAACGTTTTGGGACCATCGGGGTTTTGGCCTCCAAAAAAGGGGCAGCCCTTTTGTCGGCGTTTACTGAGGGTTTTAAAGGGCATTACGGGTTTTCCACTGCATTGCCAGCAAAACCCCCCCCAAAACTGTTTTGGTGCATTTAAGGGAAAATAAATTGATAAAGGGGATTTGACCTCACAGGGGAAGGGGTTCAAAAAAATTTTCGTTCAAAAAATTTTTTCAAGCGGGGGAAACTAAAACTCTTTTTTGGGTGCACGTCTAGATCACAAATTTTGAGAAAGGTTAGAGTTGAGGGGTACAAAAAGGAGTACACTGAATTGAAAGAGCTATTTCATGAAAAAACCAATTTTTGTCGGGTTTCGGCCCTGAGTTAACCATACTTTGAAAGAGAGACAGCCAGAGACACAGGAGGTTTTTTAAATTTCCCCAGGGGTGTACAGGGGGGGCACGTTTGGGCACTAAGGGCAGGAGAAACGGGTTTCCCCGGCACAGGTGGGGAAGAGTGAAAAGGGAGACCGGGGGAGTTTTTCTGAAAAACGGGAAAACCCATTGGTGGGCCGAAAAGGGAAAAGGGACATTAGGTTTTTTAAATTTGTCAAAAGGGAAGGGAAAAGTGGCGGGGGAAATTTTTCGCATGAGGTTTCCAAAAAAGGGGGCCCCCAAGCAAAGGGCCAAAGGCAAGGGGGAAAAAGGGTTGCTAAGGGTTTTCGTTCAAGGGAAAAAGGGGGGAGGGGGGGGTGGAAAAAAAAAGGGGTTGTTCCATTTGGAAAAAGGGGGGAAAGGGCCCCAAAGGGGGAAAAGCAACCTGGCAGCATAAAAAAAGGGGTAAAAGGGTTTGGGAAAAAGGGCACTAGGCCCTGGAGGGCTTTTCCTTTTTTGGAAAAAAGGGGTTTGGATTTCCCGGGGAGGGGTTTGGAAAGGGGTATGGAAAAAACCCCTTTGTTTTTAAAAATATCCCGGGGAAGGACCGGGGAAACCTGGTTTTTGATAAAGGGGATTAAAAAAGGAGCAAAAAAAAAAGGGGTATCCTTAACCCGGGGCCACCGGGGGGTGGGTTAATTTTCCCCAAGATAAAAGTTTATTACCCGGGGGGGGGGGGGGGGGGGGGGGGGGGGGGGGGGGGGGGGGGGAAAAAACCAGGGGGGGGGGGGGGGGGGGTTTGGGGGGGGGGGGGGAGGGGGGGGGGGGGGGGTGGGGGGGGGAACCGCGGGGGTTTGGGGGGGGGGGGGGGGGGGGGGGGGGGTTCGCTCGTAAAAGTCTGGGATTTGGAAAGGTGGAGAGAAACAGGGTTTTTAGAGGGGGTTAAAGAAAAATTTTTTCTTGTAAAAGGGCGGGGCTGTTGTACCGGTGTTTCCCCCAAAGGGGAAACAGGTAAGGTAACCACCCCTTTAAGTCCCCACCCGGGAAACCCGTGACACGTCGCCCGGGGTTTCACGAGTCGCTCATGGGGGTCATCTCGGCACCAGAAAAAACAGCGCCGAATCTTCGATGATTTTTTTTGGCCGGGGGCAATGGCAGCCCAATAAAGCTTTTTCTGCATGTCATTGCCCCCCCGTGGGGTAAAAGGCACCAAAAGGGGGGTGAAAAGGAAAAGGGCCCTCTTAAACACCCTTTTTTAAATTGACACACCACCCGGAGAGTGGCTGTTGATCTTTTTGGCCCCAAATCTCCCCCCCGTTCCAAAGGGGGCACGGGGTAGGGAACATGTAAGGTTCAAGGGAAGGTTTGAAAGGGGGCGGGGGTCGGTCAGAAGAAGCAATATGAAAAAAAAAAGGGGGGCCCCCAAGGGGGGGGTTGGGGAGATCGGGGGCCTGGTACGGGGGGGGGGGTTAAAAGGGGGTTTCACAACAAAGGCTCCCTGATCTTTGGAAAGGACCTTTCACCCTCACTGAAAAGGGCCTTTGGGGGAAATTACCCAATTTTAAGGGGGAAAAAAACCCCCACCAACTCCCAAATAAAAACGCTGAGACTCCCCCCCAAGGGGCCGCCCCTTTCCATTGGGGGAAAAGAGCCCCCAGCAAAAAGGGAAAATTTTTTTTGAAAAAAGGCCCCCAGAGACAACGGGATTTTACCCCCAAAAAATAAGGGGCTAGACAGTAGGATTTTCCTTTTTTGTTGCGTAGGCGACACAAAGAAACCCCGAAAGGGGGAAAGGGTTTGGGGAAAAGATTTTAATTCAAGAGAAAAAAACCCCAAAAACAGAATCCAGATTCTGCTGGGTTTTTATTGGCTTCTCCCAGGGATTTTTTTCCCAAAATTTTCGCACAACAGAGTCCTCTCAGTGTTTGGGTTTAAAGGCAGGGAAACCCCGGCCCTTGGCCCGAAAGGCAGACCTGCAAGCAAGCAGGGGCAAGGGTTTTTGGAAAGGCTGGGTTTCCCGCCCCATCTTGAAGCTCCCCTGAAATGTCCAAACCTTTTTTTTCGGACAATGAAACGGGCGGGGGGAAAAAGGGTGAAAAAAATTTTTTTGCAGGAGCATGAAGATTTCGAGTTTCCTGTGAGGTATGCACCCGGAAGTTGACAAAGGGGGTGAAGAAGGGGTAACCCCAACGGGGGGAAAAGGAGTTTTTTAGGCTGCGTGTGGGGCCGGCAGAATTTTCCAAAAAATACTTGTATGGGAAAGATTTCGGGATAGAGACAGTTCACCAACCACAAAAATTCCGCAGGGCACAGCTGAAAAACAGCAGGGTTCTGCGTTGGGCAATGGCACGCACCCCCTACAGGTATCGAGTCAGTAAAATTCCAGGTCGACAGAAGGGTGGGGGTTTGACTATTTAACGTGTAGTCTAGAAAACGAAACCCTAAAGGGGAAGTCAGTCATATCCGGGGTGATTTTTTTGATAACATGTGTTTAAAATTACAGTTTTTAATGTTTGGGAAAGGGGTTTCCTTCCCATTGGGCTATGGATCAAAATTTTCTTTGTGAGACTTGTTCATGTGAATGTTTTTAAAGGGCAGGACATACGTCGCTTGTGTAGTGATGCATTATTTGCAATAAGGGGAGGATGGAGATTCCTCAGTGAAGGGGCCCGGGAAATCGGTTTTCATTTTAAAAATGTGCCTTTTCAAAAAAAATTGGGGGAAAAAGAAATAGGGCAAATCCCCATAGGGGAATCGCAAAATTCCCGCACAAGGGGGCGATTTAAAAAATGAATTGAAAAAACCCCAAAGAGGAAACGCAAAGAAAAACCATTGGAGTGGTATTCCAACAAAGATTTTTTTTTAAATAAAAATTTATAAACCGTTTTTTTGTAAAGTATTTTTTTCAAACTTTGAAACTTTAAGCGTTTGTCAAAAATTTTGGGTTTTGTTGTTTTTTTTGTACCGGGGTTTTTTGAGACATGGGGTGCATGTTTTTTGCAAGGGGGAAATTGTCACGGTAAAAAATAGAACAACCCAAGTCTTTGGTCCAGGGTTTGGACAAAAACCTAAACCAAAAATATTCGGCCCCACGTAGCCCGGGCCCAGGGTTTTCGGACCCAAGAAAAATTTAAGCATAGGGGAGAGGCTCCACAAGACGGTTTTTTTTCCTTCTGGGCCCGGACAAACAGTTTTGACCGACGCCTCGATGCCTACGATACGGGGCCCGTAGCGCCGGGCCCCTCACCCAAAACTAGCCTTTTTGGGGGAAACCAGCGCCATTGTTATCGGACGTCGCAGGTTAAAGCGGGAAAAGGGGAAAGGGGAAAGGAAGTGTGGGGTGGGGGGAAATCTACTAAAAAATTTAAAATGCCCAAAATTGACCACCACAAGAAAAGGCGGGGTAGGCGTGACTGTCAAATTTGAATATCCAAGGGAAATTAGAGGGGATAACTTTCGGGAAATAAGGGGTAAAAAAACTGACCAAGGGAAACGGCCCCCTTGGACACGGAGTGAGGGCATAAAGAAATTTCGTGAGTGAGAGAGGGGGGAAAAACGAGGGGAAACGAACAGAGAGCCCAGAGAGAGAAGGTCTGAGGGGGATCCGAGGAGAGAAGAGCAAAAGATTAGGGGGGGAAAAGGAGAAACCAAGTGGACATTAGCCCCAAAAATATAGTCCAAAGGGATGACTAAAGATGATGGGGAAAGGGAAGAGGTTGCAAACTAAAAAGAGAAAAAGAAAGAAAAAAAAAAAAAGAAAACCCAACCATGCCCAAATTAATATAGCAACTAGGAAGAGAGAGAGAGTGCAATGCTTTTAATGCAGGAAGAAAAAAAGGGAACAGTTTCGATTTTGGGTGTCACTGTTTCTACCCAAACCCGGGGGGTTTTCACCCATACTTGGCCAGGGGCCATTTTCATCGACAGCCCAAAACCCCAGTCCAACAGATTTCACCTGACCATTCCGCCACAGACCAAGACCATGCCACCCAGTTGTGTTTCTTTTTAAAAGTGACAGGAAAAAAAGAAAAAAAAAAAAAAAGAAAAGACTGTTTCGTAAAATAGTTAAGATCCCCTGGCCAGGAAAGTAGAAATCATTTTTTACCCGGGTTAGAAATGCTTTTTTAAATTTAAATTTAATTTTGTGAATTTCGGGAAAAGAAAAAATGTTTTTTTTTGTTTGATTCCATATGCTTTAAATTTTTTCGTTCTATGAACATTGTAGAAAAGGGTTAAAGCCCTTTCCCTAGTGGTTTTGAGGGTGCCGAATGCATGAAAATGAATGAGTTTGTAAGCAAGTTTGTAAGTGTTTTTTGGGCTGTGCGCTGGGCCTTCTCCATCGACCTCACCCGAGGTTTGAAAATCAGTCCTGAAGCTTTAAAAGGGAAATTTGTTTTTTGTTTACTAAAGGAACCACCCTTTTCAAAGAGAATCAAAAACTTTTAAAACCCAAAAATTTTTTTGGGAAAAGGGTTTGACTGGCAAAAAATGGCAAGTCTGATCATTGTTTTCGGGCCCGCGGACTTTCCCCTAAACCAAAAATTTTGAAAATTTAAAATTTTGTTCCCCGGGGGTAGGCAAAGAATCCTAAAATTTTAAATGGGTTATGAAAAAAACTTCCCCTTTTAAAATATGTAAGACCGAAGACTATTTTAATAACTAAAAAAGGGCTTTGGTTGGATTTTAGACCCAAACATTTAAAACAGTTTTTTTTGGGAAAGGGGAAAAAGGGGTAGGGAAAGATGGTTAAAAAAAAAAATTTTCCCCCAAAAACAGACGGAAACGCACCAATACAAATCCCATGTTTTTTTGGTTTTAAATCTCGGGGCTAAACTTTGAAAAAAACGGGCAAAAGACGGGCAAAAATAAAATCCCAAAGAAATATTCTAAAAAAAACAAGGGAATTTTTGAAGTTTCAAAACCAAAAGATCCCACTTTTCCCTTTTATCTTGGGAAAACGGGTGTGGGAAAACTGCCCCTTCGTACTTTTTTTGTTAAAACAAAATACAGGTTTAAATACGACCCTTTAAAAAATTTTTCTGCACAACCTTTAAAGAACAAAAAAGTTTACAAAAAAAAGGGTTTTATTTGGACAGACGAGAAAAAATTTTTTTAGTTGATCCAAGCACAAACGACGACGTAAAAAACATTACAAAAGACTTTTTTGAGGGAACTGAAAACGGTTAAATTAAAGGGAAGACTGTTCAGCTGAAAAAGACTTTGTTAAAAAAAGAAAACCCCTCTGCCCAAAGCTACCCCTTTAGGGGCCGTCACGCCTTATTTTTTCCGTGGGGCCTTAACTCAAAAAAACAATGCTTTTTTTTAAAAGACTTTAGATCACAGTTAAAATGGGTTTTGGTATTATTTTAAAAACTAAGACAAAAAGTTTTTAGAAATGTTTAAATAAAATTTATAAAATAAGGACAAAGAGGGAAAAAAAAAAAAATAAAAGAACATTTAAAAAAATCAAAGCAGCTAAGCTTTTGTTTTGGGGAAACTAAACCCCCCAGTTAAAATGCTTTTATTTTAATTGCAGATTGTTTAAAAAAATTTTTTAATAAAAAAAAGAATGTCCCCGGGGGCCCCAGAATCAAAAGGCATTAGCTCCAAAATGTTTTTCAGAAAGAGCAAAAAAGCCCCTACCCAACACAGCCGAGTTTAATCGATAGGGGTGATAGGAAATGTTTTTTGGAAATTTGAGTACAAAAGAGAGGGGTTTTTACAAACGAACAGAAATTGAAGCCCAAAAAACACAGCAATATCCAAAAACTAAACAAATAAAAATCTAAAAAACAACTGATTAGGGGCAAATAGAATCCCGGGTTTTATAAAAAAGGACAATAACGGGTTTTTTCCCCCTTCCGGGAAATTTAAACGGGATTTTTAAATTTGCCCTTGCAAACCCCAAAATGTATACTTTGATAAAAAACCCAATTTCAGAAAGGCTTTAAAATGCGGCCCCTTCCCTTACTACTTGTTCCCAGGAACAAACAAAAAAGCAGATTGTAAAAGATAAATAAAAAACGGAAAATGTGCTGAGCAGAAAGAAGTCCTTAGTTGAAAATGGGGGATGACACAGTAACCCTAGAACTTATCCCAAAACCCCCCAATGCCTAACACTGCTACTTTTATTTTTGTTTTATTAATTTCCCCCAGGGAGTCTAATTTTAGTTTGCCAGAACGTGTTAAACACGGGGGGTACAATTAAACGTCTGGAAACTTGGGTTTGGGGCCCCTTAAAACTTGTTTTTTGCCATTACAAAAAAAGGGGTGAAATAAAAACTTTTTTATCATCTGACAAGGTTTAATGGAGGGTTGAAAAAAAGACAAAAAACAGGAAAACCCACTTATTTTCCCTTAAGTAAGTTTTATTTTATTGCTTTTAACTCTGTTTTTTGGGAAATGCAACCGAAGGAAACCCTTTTTTAAAAAAATTAATTTTTTTAAAAAATTTGGGGGTTCAAAAAGTTTTTTGGTTAGAGCAAATAACTTAACTTTAAAAGGGAAAAAGAAAGCGCCCTTTGGGTAATTTTAGGGCAAATAAAAGAAAAATTCAAAAACTTTACAAATTCTTTTTTTATGAAAATTTCCTGGCCCTCAGTTTTAGCTAGCGTAAGGCTGGGTCTAGTGTTGCTGTTTTAAACTACTGGGGTTGGGGGGGCCAGCCTCTTTGCATTTAGGGGGCCCTTTTGGGTTTAGGTTTAGGCGCCCTGTCTAAAGATTGAAGTGGGTGTTTAAAAAAAATTAACCCCCTAAATTACAAAAACACACTGCCATTTCAAAACCCTACATCAGCCAAAAAATTTGTTCATTAAGATTAAGAAAATCAAAAACCCTTACGGATGAAAACATTACAGACAAAAATTTCAGAAGCTTAAGGCTTTAAAGGGAGGATTACAGACGACCCAAAAAATTTTAAAAATTTAAAAGGAGTGGAGAAAGACTTTTACTTTACGACAGGGAGACACGATGCAATTTTAAAAAGAACATTGAAAAACAAACACTTTATGGGTTTTAAAAACCCAAAAAAAGGGCCCCAAAAAAAAGTTTAAAAAAAAAATAATTTAAGGGAAAAAATAAAAAATATTTTTTTTTTTTTTGTTAACTCACTGTGTTTGCGGGGCAACTTTAGCACCTTTACGAACAAAGGGGTCTTTTTTGGGGGGGCTTTTAAAAAAAGAAGATTCTCCTTTAAAAAAAATACAGGAGGGGTTTGTTTTTTATGATTCCTTTTCCAAATTCATATACAACAACGCACCAAATTTGGGTCTGAAACCTAATTCTAAAAAACACCTTCTGCCCTTTCCCGGGCAAAACAAAATATCTTCTTTTAGTCCAAACGGGAAGATTTTTGATTAAACCTTTTATGCTTTCCGTAATGCTAATTTTTTTTTAAAATTTTATTGCGTTTTTCGGTTTAAAAAGGCCCCGTTGCTTTAAAAATTCCCCTTTAATTTTTCATGGGGCGTAAGACTGCTGGCAATCTCCTAAACCCCTTCTGTTTTGCGTGCCGTAACCCTTTGAGTGTCCATAAATTTCCCTGTGAATTGATAGGTAAACAAAACGTTTAGCCCGATTCTTAAAAAAAGTTTTTTTTACTAGGCTTGTGAATTCCCCCATGGCTGGGCCGGGGTCCCCCTCTTAACTGTAAAAATGGGTGGTTTTTAAAAAAACTGGTTTCCCGAACCTTAAACTCTTTCCCTCACAACCCGAATTTAACCAAAGGGTACTTTAATTTGGGGCCCCCCAAGTATAATTTTTTTAAAGCCACAGCCACGCAGTTTTGCTTTTTAAACCGTTAAAGGTTCGCCCCTTTGTATCTTGAACCATGCCCAAAAACGTCCAAAGCAACTTAAACTTTTTTTCCCTTTTAACTTTTCATGGGAAGAACCCAAAAATTTCCCTTGGTGGGTGTCATTTGGAACGATTTAAAAAAATCTAGGCCCTTTAATTTTTCTTTTTTGGGGAGGCGATAAAGCCAAATTGCCTGTTTTTAAAGCCTTTTTTCCCCACTTAATTTAGACACCTAAACACCTTTACTCATTTTTCAAAAGCATCTTTCCTTTTTTCCCAAAACCCTTTAGGGGAAAAAATATTTTGTACTTCGGAAATTTTCCAAATTTTTAAAAGCAAATTTAATTTTTCACAAGAAAAATGGGGCAACAAGAAAACGAGGTCATGCCCAAAATGCCCAAAAAAAACTAATCTCTGCCGTTTCTTTTCCTGGATGGTTCAAAAAAAATCCAAATTTTTTGGCGGTTTGGGGATGTTAGAAATTTTTTTTTCCCGTTACCCAAGTAATACTCATTCATTGCGTCAAACAAATTTTGTAAATGTGTTTCTCTGCATTTCCCTTTCTCTTTTAAATTTTTTAAATTTAAAAAAGTCTAAGAGACAATTCGCCTTTTTTTCATAAGCCTCTCTTGCCTTTGGGTTTAAAACTTTCCCTTGCCCGTTTTTGACGTTTTTTCCCCACCTTCATCGGACCCAATTTACTAAAAATATAAATTGCTTCCAAGAAAGGGGCCAAAAATGTTAACAATACTCCCCCACCTTTTAAAACCAAACCCCGACATCTTTTATAAATCAATATTTTCTAGATTAATCGCCCCCCATGTATTAATATTTTCTGGGGTAATCCCCGTGTAACAAAAAAAAGTCTTTTGACCCCAATCCCGCAGTAAATTTCAACTATAACCTAAAAAACGTCCCAAAGTCTAACCTTTCCCAGGTCGGCTGGCCCCCTTTTTAAAAAATTTTTTTTTTGCTAAAACGCATGCCAAAACTAAGGCCCTAATTACCCCCAAAAGGTAAAACGTATTGATAATCTTTTTTTCATTTTTTTCTTTTTACTAACTAAAAAATAAATTAAAAAAATCCTAATACGA
Organism: Conus ventricosus; assembly: GCA_018398815.1. Taxonomy (NCBI): domain Eukaryota; kingdom Metazoa; phylum Mollusca; class Gastropoda; order Neogastropoda; family Conidae; genus Conus; species Conus ventricosus. Next base: position 53,436,302 of record CM031618.1, on the reverse strand, counting down.
AAGACTGTCTAAGTGCTTTTTTTCAGATAATCTTTTGTTGTTTTTAAACAAAAAAAAAGGTTTCAACTAGTTTTGGCGAATCTTCAATTTTTTCCCATTTTGGGGGGTTTTTTTTTCCAAAAAAAAAAATTTTGCAAGGTTTTAAAAAACTATAAAGCTAACGAAGGCCCTCAAATTTAAACCCGCAAAAACTCATTTTTAAAAGGGATAAAATTATTTTTTATTGTTTTAAAAAAGGAAAGTGACGAACTTTTTAAAGGTTTGGGGCAAGCAACTACTCCAAAGACCACTGCCATAAAAAAAAATTAAATCCTGGCCGGTGTTGAAAAAATAGAAACCCAAATTTTTGGGACGAAAAAAAGGTCCCCAAAAAATCCAACCAAATTTTCTTTCATCAGACGTTTTTTTTGGGAAATCTACGCTAGGTACGAAGCGGGAGTTAGGGCCCAAAAAAGGTTAATCCCGGGGGGTCAGACCAAAAAATTTTGTCCCATATGCAATTTTTGTTAAAACAAATTTGGGGCCAAAAAATTTTATTCAGAAGAAGATTTTTAAAAAAAAAACTTATCAAAAATCCGGGTTTTAAAAATTTCCCCAAACCGCATTGGGCAAAGTATTTCAGATTTGGGACATTGTTTAAAGCCCAAACCCCTCATGGATTAAATTTCTTTTAATCATTTAATTTTGATCATAAAAAATTTTAAACGGGAATAAAAAAAAAGAGCGTCAGGGGAAGAAACCCCCAACCCCCGCAGGGGCCAAAAATCCGCAAGTGAAAAGTACCACAAGTGAATGTAAACCCCCAAGGGGAGAAATGTTACTAAGTCTAAAGCCTGGACGTGTTTGGGGCTGGCCATAGGCAAACTGAAAAGGAACAGACTAAAAAAAGCAAACCCAAACAGCAAAACAAAAAAAATTTTTAGATAGTAATTTCAACTATTTCCGCCCCCAACAACCAAACCCCAAATTTAAAAACAACACAATCACAATCAAACGTAAGATTTATTATTAAAAAAAATTTTTTGCTGTTGTTGGGTTTGGGGGGGGGTTTTTAAAACATACAAATGTTTTAAAAAGCCCTAAATTAGCCGCAAAGTCACAAAATCCCACAAAAACCCTAAAAGAAGAAGAAACCAGCTTCTGCAAAAAAATTAAAACCCCTGCCGTAGACCCATTTTTCCCATGGAATAGTTTTTTAAGAACTAGATAAAACTAGAAAAGTACAAGTTAAAATTAAATTTAAAAAAGTACATTTTAAGTTTAAATTCAAGTAAATTACAAGTTTGGGTAAAAAAAAAATTTTAAAATTTTGTTAAGTACTAGTTAAGTTCTGTTAAGTACTATTAAAATTCTTAAATAAGTACTAGTTAGGTTCTTTAAATAAGTTCTTTTTAGGTTTTTTAAATTAAGTACAAGCCAAGTTTTAAACTTTTAAAGTTTTTTTCCCAAAGCCCCACAGCATATGAAAAACAGGATTGACCTAAGTTCCCCCTTGAAAATTTTTTAGAGGGCAAGTGATTTTTTGTTAACACAGTTTGTGTTTACTTGATGAAGAGTAGAGCGCAATTAAAAATTTGTGGATAAAAACTTTGTTTTCAAAGAGGCCCTTCTTGTAGTTATCATGGTTAAAAATTTTTTTTTTACAAAAATTCTTTTCTTTTTCCCCTTAACCTTCTTTATTACAGAAGTCTGGTACAACGCTATAAAATCTTTGACCGCAAACCAACAAAATTCTTTTTAACTGTTTTTAAAATTTAAACCCTTTTCTTTCCCAAACACTTTCTTTTTTCCCGTTTTAATGAAAAGGCAAACCCCTTTTTTGGGTAGTCGCATGTGTCTTTCCACCCATCAACCCTTTAAACTACTTCATTTTCCCAATTCCCTTGGAAAAGTCCCTTTTGTGGTGACGTCCCAGAAAAAAAGGTCAATTTTCGTGTAAAAGGGCTCTTTCTTCTGGGTACAGCGGTTTAAAGAAGGCGTTAAAAGAAATTTTTAACATCAATAACCCTTTGGGCAACTCCCAATACAGCAAACCAATAAACACCCGGGTTGTCCAACTTAACCTCCTTTTTTTTCTCAAAATACCAACCCGGGGGTTCGTTAAATCTTCAAAAAATCTTTTTAAAAGTTTGGGTTTAAAAGGCAAAAATTTTAATTTCTTGGGGTTTTTTTTTGTAAAAAATTTTACAACTTTTGCGATTGTGGGAAATTTTTCCCTAGTTTTGGGCCCAAAAAAGCTTTTTTGTTTTTTTTTAAAATTTTTAAAAAAATTTTTTTTCTGAAGGTCAGTGGGGTTTGGGGCCCAAGAAAAATGTTCCCTTTTTGATGTATGTCCCATAAAGGGTCTTTATCAAAAACAATGATTCTATGAACAGCAGTCAGTTTCAGTCCGTGTCTTAATTTAAAAATGTAGGAGCTGGTAATGACAGACATATTTAGTTTTTAAATTCTAAAATTTGGGGACAAGTTTAGGAGGTTTTTGGGGGGGGCCAAATTTTTTAAACTTTTTGCGGGCCAGAGGAAAAAACGGTTGGGGGTCTGCCCGTTCCCGAGGAAAACCCAAATCTACTTCTAGAAAAAACCTAACTGGTTTTATCCCGGGGGACAAACGTCCACCCCCTTAATGCCCCCTTTAAAAAATTTGTACCCTGTCCAGTTAAAATTTCCCGAAATTCCCTAATGGAAGCGGTTTGGCCCAAAAGCCCATCCATCCCGATTGTTGGCGTCTAAGTACATTAAAATATTGGGTTTTTAGTTTGGGGCAAAAACATCAAAATACTTTTTGTTGGCTTTGCAGAAAAAATTTAGGCCATCAAATTTCCTCCCCTTAGGGGCCCTTCAATCATCGAATTGTGGTAGAAACAGAAAATTTAATCAATCTTGATGTTTTTAACTTTTAAAAAATGCAAAAACCCAAAAAGGCCCCGGGGCAGACCCCCAAAAGTGATAAAATTAGACAAAGTGTTTCAAGCAATTTGATCTGTAATTCTAAAAACGTCGCCAAAAAACACACGTTTAGCCAATAAATATTGGGTCGTTATAGCGCCCATTGTTTGACAGGTAAAACCTGTCCAGGCTTTCTGAGCGTATTCATAATCCCGCATCATTTTTTGTCTTGCCTCTAAGACAAAAAAAAAGAAACACCTTTTAGGAGGGGAAACAAGTCTTCATCAAACCTTTTTCCCACGAGTTTTATGTATTCATAAGGATGACCCTTTACGCACCAAAGACGGATCAAAGTTGTTTAAATGATTTGGGAAAGGTTCCTTTTAACGAATTTTTGCTAACTTAAACCCAAACAAAACCCTCAATTTTGGGGAAGTCCCTAAAAGGTAAACAGCAAGGTAAAATCCTTTACTTTTTCCCCGAAGACTGTGCAATGCAGGTAACCCTCTTATATTCAGAAGTCACTGCTTGCATGATAAAATGAGAATCGTAACCTCGTAGGTTATGAAAAAAGATAGACAGTTTCCATGTCTTAGGGTCAACCTTAAGTTGAAGATTACAATTGTTGTGCGCAGCCCCTCTGAACTTTCCAGTAATGTGATTGTGGTCTCTCACAGTCACGTCTTTACTGTTAGGTGTTAGCTCTAAGCCGCAAATCCAGCAGTGAGTGGCTGAGTCATAACGTTCTTGGTCTTCAGGATCATAACAATGTCTGAAAGATTTATTTTGTTTGATAACTGATTGCAAAGTTGTTTCATCTGCTCTGAAAATCTACTAGCTGCGTTGGGCCTCTGTAAATCTCTGGGTGTGTGTGTGCCCCATCTGACCTAACAACAATAAACGCATAAGAACAGATCTGATGGTAGGTTAATAAGGTTGTTTTTTGTTCTTGGTGTTGTGGACCGTAGTACTGCGGCAAGAGCGATTCAAAGTCAGCATAAACCACATATGGGCTCATTTGCATTTTTTGTACATTCTTAAAGCTAACTTTAGACCCTGGTTTAGGTGTGAAGAGTTCGGTTTCACAGTCTACAAAACTTTTACAATGTTTCTTATGACTGGCAGCTACTTCTATAGTAGGGATTCTGACCAAACATCTTCTACAAAGCTCTTGTTTAGCCGGATGCTTTGTAGTATAGGCTAACAGTCTGCTTATTGTTCTGATTAATACATAATGACTCTTTGTACTATCTGCAAACAGTATCAAGTCTACATGCTTGTTAAGTGGTTCGCCTAAAGTAGGAGCGTTGGGAGAAACCCTTAGAGGCACTAGATTGTCTTCTACAGACCATGTGTATACGTTTACAGTGATTGGTTTGTTTTGCTCTGCATGCTTCCAGAGGCAGCGCACACACCCATCACCCCACTCGCAAAGGTGGATTCTTTAGGCGGAACGGTCTTTTGTATCATAAGCTAAATAAAGATCATTCACAACTTGTGGTCCCGGCGCCACACACCGGACCCGAGTGATGGAAGTGGGACATACACTCTGTTTGCCAGGACATATCAATGTAGGGCCGACAGTGCAATGGGTGATGAAGCAGTACTATTGGCCAGGGATGGCAGAGGACATAAAGAAATATGTCTATTCCTGCCCCCTGTGCCAACACTGGTCATCCAGCCAAGGGGGCGATTCATCCCCAGGCCAGCCAGACCATCCAGACGCAAGCCAACCGGAGCCCAATAATGTATTCCGAGGCTCCATCGGTGTCTTGGTGACTCCAGAGCTAGTGCCACCAGCTTAATGGACCACGATCAAAATGAATTGTCAAGCAGGAGCTTCTCTCGAGAGAGAATCTTTTTTCGGGGGCCTATGTGACGAAACGCTTGACAACCCCATCCGATCGGTCCCACTAAAACCCCAAACCAAAAAATAGATTTCAAATCTATGCCCACTCCCCTCTCCCACCCCCCCCCCCTTCGGCCCCCCCCCCCCCCTTTCTCTCTGTTAGGACGGCGCGTATCGCACGATTGACACGATGCTCTGACGAAGGAATATTTTACGTCACGGTAAACGCGTGACGCCTTTCGTTCCGCCGGCCTCCCCCCCCCCCCCCCCTTTCCCCTCTCCCATCCCGCGACACAAAGGCGTGTCGCCGCTCTCTCCACCCCCCCCCCCCCCCTTTCCACACCCCCCCCCCCCCCCCTCTACTCTCCTTCCCCACTCTGAGCAGACACGCGGAGATTTCATTTACATTTTGTGGAATGACCGTCTCACACTCACCCCCTCCCCTTCCCCTTCTATCTGCCGTGCCCCCCCCCCCCTCTCTCTCTCTCTCTACCCAGTGACACCGAGGCAATCGCCAAACCTCCCTCCTTCTCCCAACCCCCCCCCCACGGACGCATACATTAAACTGGCCGTAGTTGAAACAAAGGCCTGTGGTCGATTTACACACAATGCCAGTTAAGATCAAACAGTTCACGAGGCGACTAGTGATAAGACTAGATCCCTCCCCCCTCCACCCCTGAGGTATGAGTGACAGGTTGTCAAACTCGAATTCCGCAGTTAGAATCCATATATACCAGACACACAGGGGATAGCTTCACTGACCCCTCAAGACTGCCTGTAGACAGGACCAGTAGAAGACAAAAGAGACAACTAGAGAAGTCGTGGGACAATCCTGGTATCCTCGTTGATCTCCAGTCATCCACTGTTCATTCCCAGGAAAACTGTACCAGAAGCTGGGACTTCACCCAACACCAGGACGACACCAGACAACCAACAGGAGCTACACCAGTGGGGCAGTCACCAACCACAGGAGAGATCAACTACTCTCTCCGAAACAAAGCTAAGTTAGCTTACCACCTGGACTCAAAATGATCAGACCCTTGCCCTCACTTTATGATGAGACAGGGAGACTGTCTATGAGTATCTCTTTGGTTACATTCAGTGTAACTTAGACAGACCCCCCTGTATGCCAACTTAAAACTTGCTGTGCACTGAGTGTAAGCGAGTGAAGTAGGAGTGAGGAGGGCCCCTCATTGTGGTAGTCCCATGAGAGTTAAACCCTAGCCTATTCAGAGTTGACATGCCAATACTTGCCAAATGTGTAAGCAATAAAAGTTGATGTGTGAAAGTGCACCTAACTTGTGTCAGTTCTCTGTGTTCAATCAAATGTTGAATGTTTGAACTTCTCTCTTTCAATTCTGTCTCTTGGAGCTACAAGTACTTTTATGAGTACAAGCCTAAGGAAAACTATCTCAGAGCCACTGTCCTGTATTTTACCCAGTCCCGGAATTAAATAAAAATTTTCTTCGATGACTAGTACCGGAAAGTTGCTCCTTCCACCACTAGTAAGAGAGAGGGTGTAGGTGAAGTGTTAAGATAATTCCCATTGAGAAATTATCTCCAGTCCTTCCCCTAGAGGACCCACCTACACACACATACCTCATTCACATCTCGTCACATTTTTAAACAATGAGAGAAAAAGAAAATGGGGAAAAAGTAGGAGGATGGAGGCCCCACGAGAGAGAGAGAGAGAGAGAGAGAGAGAGAGAGAGAGAGAGAGAGAGAGAGAGAGAGAGAGAGAGAAAAGGGGGTGATTGAGGTTGGAGGACAAAAAAAAGGACAAAGACAAAGACAAAAAAGAAAGAAAGAAAGAAAAAGTTCATCAAGAAATCTACTTCTGTCAGAAAATGAAGTCACGGTTCATTCAAGGAAAAACAAACAAGCAAACAAAACAACAAAACACGTGGCTTAGGTATTAAAAAGTGGATCAGCGCGACGTACTATGATGTAATATGCATGATGCTCTACTGTGACTATATCATCTAGTTTGCCAAGTTTGTGTGAAGCTCATGTTCGTGTTTGCTGAGAAAATGCCAACATTAAAGTTTACCTCACACACACATGCTCTCAAACGTACGCACGCAAATACAACCAAACCAGTGTGATTACACAGATTCGCCTGTTACGCATGTGATTCAAACACCAGAGGCGTGTTTCTTTGAAGCGAGAGGTAAGAATTTCACGAGGCTGACGAATGGCCGTGATTTAGAACACACTCCCTAAAACGAGTGTGGAGCACTGAACCAAAAAGTGAGGAATTACTTCGGTGAGAGACAGTAGTAGACCAAATCAGTTCATCATTGGGGAATGGTCTACTGCTCAGAGCAGTTAGTCAACGGCTGATAGAAAACGTTCGTAATAAACCACCATGACCACCACCACAGACTTTTTTTTTTTTAAAGCAAGAGAGGGGGGACGGGGGGAGCAAACAAACAATGCATTCGTCGTTAAGATGTTCTGTATGTAAACGTCTTGAACTATCAGTATGCATATTAATCATAACGAGGACAAATTTCCCACTGATGGCAGAAAATTTCAAAAGATAGGCATTTGTACAGATACCGTCGTTCCTCCGACGTTCCTATTTATTACTTTATGTACATTGTCACGGTGAAGAAAAAGGAAGGGAAGCAATTCCAGCATCGATTTTACATCTGCCACAGAAGCACAGTTGGTCGCATGCATGGTTTATTTCCCTTTTGCGGTTGGTCGGCGTTCGAGTGGATTTTTATATAATTAAGATATCTATATTTCTTCCGACTGTTTTGTTAATGTGTGTGTGTGTGTGTGTGTGTGGTGTGTGTGTGTGTGTGTGTGTGTGTGTGTGTGTGTGTGAGGGGGGGGGGGGGAGGACGCACACATACACGCGCGCGCGATTGCACGCGTGTCCGCGCGCGTGTGTTTAACATCGGATATAATAATTATTGTGAATAGACAAATGAGATGAAAAATTCATTCATTCACATGAGTCAGGTTCAAGAACACTTCCGTAACCAGTCATTGGTCTTTTTTTGTTTGGTTGGTTGTTTTTGTTTGTTTGTTTGTTGGTTGTTTTTTTTTTTTCTTTTTTTTTCTTTTTTTTTTTTGGGGGGGGGGGGGGGGGAGTAATATTTCACGGTGTGCGTCTGTCAAATGGCACCTTGCCTCGCGAAATTAAAAAAAAAAAAATCTTATGTGTAAGAAGTTTCATAGGGATGGGTGGGTGGGTGTGGAGGAGGGAGGAGGGGGGGGGAGAGAAGAAATGGGATGATTGAGAGGACGTTGAAATGTACGTATTCAGCAGGTCCTTCGCTAGGCACACTATGGGAGCCGTGCTCACAGACGCATACACTCACCGTCTGCCAAGAGGCGACTTTTGTCTTCAATGTATGATAACTGCTCAGGGGAGGGGATGGGAAGAATCGCAAGAGATGGTAAAGTGCACGTAAAACAACTTCTCAGTCACAAACGAGGGGACAAAGGTTTCAAAAGGAGGGGAGGAAAAGTGGGGGGTGGGGGTCGATGGGAAATGGGGCGGGGGGGTAGGGAGTAGAAGATGGCGCAAAAGCTTTTACATATAAATCTTTCGCTGACAGAAAACGACAGTTTTGGTTTCTTACTGTAACAAACGATTTTTTTACGACAGCCTGGGGCCAGTTTCAGTTTGGGGGGGGGCCTCTAAGGTCGGCTGAGGTTCCGCAGTCCCCATAGGGCCATTCCTGACTAGAAGCCAAAAGAGGGGAAACGCAATTCCAAAAGTCCCTGAACCACTAACAGGAAAGCAAGAAACGTATCAAAAACGTTTAAAAAAAGTAAGGGGGAGAATTATTAAATAGTAAGTAAAGAAACTTTGTTCACCAGCACTTGTTCCTTTCCCTCCCCCCTTGTTTTTTTCTTCTTTTTTGTCTTTTGAGGGAAAACCCGTAGTCGATCTCTTTACATTGTTTTTTTTTTTTTTGGGGGGGTTCTACCATTTAATTTATCTTTTAAAACAAAAGAAACAAGTTTATAGAAAATTTTACGGGTCCAAATGCATTTGTGAACGCACATTAACACAGTAAATGGGGGTAGACCAAATGGGAAATAAACCCCACCCCGTCCCCACGGGCCCTCTGAAAAAACACCACACATGCAAGTGCGAAACCCAGATATTTTGGGGCCAACCCCTTTTGGGATTTGGGCCCGTGCGACTTGACTACCTATTTTACTTTTTTGGAAATAACGGAGACCGTTTTCCCTCTTTGCTCACACAAAAAATCCAAAAACCAATATTCGCTCAAGCGAATACTTTTTACACTCATCCTTATATCCAAAATTTTTAAATTTTAACAAAAAATTTGCATAACCATACTCCAAAAGTCTTAAATTTTACTTTTATAATTTACTTTACAAAAAAACAAATTTATTTTTAATTTTTCCCCCAAAACTTTCAAAAATCCTTATAATAATTACTCATTAATTTTTGTAATATAATTTTGAGCCATTGAAAACAAAAATGGTAAATAAATGTTTTTTCAAATATAAAAGGGGGAAAAAATTTTTAAAAATTCTTTTTTCCCACTAAATAATTCTATTTTAATAAAAAGAGGCAAATTGGTGGAGCAAGAAGTGAGGGAACAAAAAGCTAAAAAAATTCTGACACAGGGTTCCACAATGTGGCAAAAAAAATCAACCGAAGGCCCCTATCCCCCCATATGGGGGGGGGGGTTGGGGGGGGGGGGGGAGGGGGGAGGGAGGGGAAGGAAAGAATTGGGTGTGGTGTGTTTGGAGGGGGGGGGGGGGAGAACCGTACGAAATTGGGCCCCATCCGCATAAAAAATACCTTTTTAGTCGGGTACAAAACAGGGCGCGTCGATTCCCGGGAGCAGGGGAAAAAAATTTAAATCACACACTCTAGACTGACACCACAGGGGGACAATAGAAGGCATTCCCGAATACACTGGTATTAATACATCTTTGCCTGACGGGAGACTCAAACAGCAGTTCTGGAAACTCGATGGAAACGAGGGACTGGGCCAAAAGCAAGGAACTGAACTTCATCTCAACTGATCATACCTCAAGCGGTGCCTCGAACCAGCTCTAATGACCTTAATTATCAAAAACTGCTGAGTGAAGAGAAAACTACGTTAGTGTGGCTACGTTACAAACTTCCGACGCCATGCCAAAACAAATCTCTTATGTTACTGAAGAACGGAGAAAGAAACATTTGAAGCAAATAAATCTGGCATCTTCTTTCTTAGCTGTCTACCTTTAATTTCGTAACAAAAAAGAAAAGACATTTCTTCTTTCTCTTGACTGCCGCCTTCGTCCTTTTTTTTTAGATTCTGTGATTTTAAATGAGGCAGAGCACAGTAAGAGTAAATAAATAAATGAAAATAAACCGAACAAGTAGCGTAATTCTCTATTCCATGATTAGATCATCATACAGCCGTAACTCACGCTCAAAATCGCCTAGCGCTAATGACAACACAGAGCGCATGTAACAAGTAGTGAAATATTCTACGCTTGCCTTATATCTCACAGCAACTACTGGAAATAGGTACAATAAATAACATTTACTAAGCACTGCCGAGTGTTTTTTTCATACTTGGTTACAGATAACCGTAATGAGTCTGTGTGTTGAAGTACAAGATACGGCTAATACTACCGATGTTAACTTTGCCTAGTTAGGAACAGACAGTAGGCCTATCCATATCCTTCCTCTACCCGATAAATGTAACATACATGGATAAGCAACGTTGGCCAAAGGTTTTTCTTTCATTGACATTTTAAAATTTACGAAACTATCAGTTTTCGATCCACACAAAATCGATCTCATACGCAGATATTCGCGCCAGAGCGAATACTACACCACGCATTCAATAAATTTTTTTCCTCAATACCAAAAATGTACAACTCTTTCTTGTCTATAACACTAAAATCTAATGCCAGCAATCCCCCTTTCAAATCGTTATTTTAATGACATCTTCTATACATAATTTATCACTTAAGTACATTTTATATATAAATAAATTGAAATCATAATGTTACATAAAAATAATAAAGCAGTTTAAAAAACAATACTAAGGAAATAACCTTACAAGTTGCCTTCTTGGAAAACAAAACGAAATGACAAATGTACGCCGTTAGGAACACAAAAAGGTAAAATAAGAATGTAAATTTATTGTACCACTGAAGACCCCACTCCGATGGCGCATACCACCCGTGGACTCCTCCATCTCCTTTGAATTAGTTCCAAGTACAACTCCCGATTTTTCTGTCAGCGTTTTCTTCTTCCATTTATCTTTACTTTTTACTTCTTAATTTTTAAAATTAAACACCATACCGTGCAAGCAATTGCAGAATTTTCACTACCTTCCCCCCCCCCCCCCCCCCCCCCCCCCCCCCTCCCCCCCCCCCCCCCCCCCCCCCCCCCCTTCCAATCCCCACAGCCCCGTTAATCACAAGGACTGTAATTACCCCCCTTTTTCTGCTTTTCAATGGTCTATACGCTAAATATTCGACTGAGCCTGTGACTTCAGGACCCTAGGCGGCCTTCTTCGTGCTCGGGTGGCAATGGTCCTGTGCCGCGTGAGGCTGCCTCAAGGAGGGAACGGGACGAAAGAGTCGTGGAGCGCTGCACGAGTCCCTTCGGCGGGTACACGCAGACTGCGGCCGATAGGGCAATTTTTCAGCCCAACCCCGCAAGGAGTGCCCCCATGGGTGGTAGCGCAATCACTACGTATCTAAAGCACTACCAGTTATTAGCCTACGACCAATAGATCTACGTGTCGTAAACCATACGACCCTTTAAGACTACGTGTCTATATCACTACAATTGACCATGTATCGAAAGAGCTATTCATGTTCGTGTTCTCTAGAACTACGTGTCTATATCGCTATGCCCGTTTGCTCTACAGCAGAAAGAAAGAAAAATAGTGACAACGGCCCGTTTGTATGGGGATGGTGTAGCGCAATCACTACTGGATAATGTCAGTAGGTCCCCATAAGGGGAGGCGCCATATGTTCCCCCAGGTCTATGTTCCCCCCCAGGTCTAGGTTCCCCCCATGTCTATGTTCCCCCACCTCCATATTCCCCCAGGTCTATGTTCCCCACCTCCATATTCCCCCCAGGTCTATGTTCCCCCACCTCCATATTCCCCAGGTCCTATGTTCCCCCACCTTCATTTTTCCCCAGTTCTATGTTCCCCCACCTCCATATTCCCCCAGGTCTATTGTTCCCCCACCTCCATATTCCCCCAGGTCTATGTTCCCCACCTCCATATCCCCCAGGCCTATGTTCCACCACCTCCATATTCCCCAGGTCTATGTTCCACCACCTCCATATTCCCCCAGGTCTATATTCCCCCACCTCCATATTCCCCCAGGTCTATGTTCCACCACCTCCATATTCCCCCAGTCTATGTTCCCCCACCTCCATATTCCCCAGGTCTATGTTCCACCACCTCCATATTCCCCCAGGCCTATGTTCCACCACCTCCATATTCCCCCAGTCTATGTTCCCCCACCTCCATATTCCCCCAGGCCTATGTTCCACCACCTACCTACCGTGCCGTACGTGTCCTCGTATCGTACGTGACCGGATTGTCATACTTGTTACAGAATCCAAGTTGTATCCTGACTAGATATGTTGCAATCTTCATATTTTATGCTTTAAACCCAAGAGAAGAGACGGACTACATTTAATGTTACAAGATTGTATGGATCCTTTCTTTGCTTTGCTTTGTTTTTCTCTGTATTTGGTGACAGGAGTCATTGTTACTCATTAATTTGTTGTTCATTTACAGTTCTTTAGTTAATGTGTCAGTACACGCGTGTTCCATAGCTATAACGGTTTGGTGACCTTACGTTAAAATTCTGAGTCCCTGAGTATATGTGGATGGTTTAGTGCGTCAAAATATATTTTTTTGTAAATCATTTTCTTTCCTAGTTCCATCCCTCCTCCGCATTATGGCCAAGTAGCCCCTGGCCAAGGCCAAAGTACAATAAAAATGTTCAGAGTTCAGAGTTGTATTAAATTACGATAATTGAAATTACCAAAATACAGAGAGAGAGAGAGAGAGAGAGAGAGAGAGAGAGAGAGAGAGAGAGAGATGAGAGAGAGAGAGAGAGAGAAGGAGACAGACAGACAGACAGACAGACAGACAGACAGACAGACAGACAGACAAAGAGACAGAGAAGAGAGACAGAAAGAGATAATTAGAGAGAGACAAAGACAGAGAGACAGAGATAATTAGAAAAGAGAGAGAGAGATGCGGAGACAGAGAGATGCGGAACAGAGAGAGATTCAGAGAGACAGAAAGAGATAAATCTAAGATCTCTCTCTCTCTCTCTCTCTCTCTCTCTCTCTCTTCTCTCTCTCTCCTCTCTCTCTCTCTCTCTCTCTCTCTCTCTCTCTCTCCTCTCTCCGGAGGGCTGGATGTAAAAAAGCAGTGATGCTTATTCCATTACCCCTTGAAAATAAAAATTCGTTCGTTCGTTCGTTCTCTCTCAACAGGTGTGGCAGAAGGCATTGTGCTCAAAACAGTATCGGTATTTAATTGATGAGTAATAGGCTAGTCTGTTCAATACAAAAGTCAGCGCTGCCAGTGCAGCAGTTCTACATTTTCATCATGTAGAGTTATTGCCATGTAGTGCTAAAGAAAGAAATAGAAAACAAAACACACGAAAGTATGTAGAGCTACTGCCACGTAGTGCTAAAGGACAGTAGCCAATAGAGATCGCAAGTCAGCCTTCGAACTTCTTTCTCCTTTTTTGCCATCTATATAGAGCTAATCAAAAATGTCCTTAGTGACAGAGGGCAGTCGCTTTTTAGCTACTTTTCGTTACTTCTCGTAGTGCCAAAACAAGGTAGAGGTTTGAATACGTAGTGCTATTGCTACATGACTAAGCGAAGATCTTCTCTCTCTCTCCCTCTCTCTCTCTCTCTCTCTCTCTCTCACTCTCGTCTCTCTCTCTCCTCTCTCTCTCCTCATTAGATATTATTCAGGGATACCCATGAAAATTTTTATGGAGCAAATAACAAAACAAAACAAAACAACAAACAAAGAAAAACAAACAAAACAAACAAAAAGAAACCTCATTACTTTTAAATTCAGACCTCTGTGACACTTAATTGGAATGAGAGAGAGAGGAGAGAGAGAGAGAGAGAGAGAGAGAGAGAGATGAGAGAGGAGGAGAGACGAGAGAGTAGATGAGAGAGAGAGAGAGAGAGATTAAGCGTGAATGCAAAAATTCACTTTCCGTCCGAAAATTCGATTTTCATCGAATGAAAATTATTTCATGATGCAAATTATTGATCAATAGGCCCGATAATCAATAACCAGGTGCAAATAACGCCTGGATAATCGATTATCGAACCGGTTATTGCTTTTTACAACCTAATATTGATTTTGGTAAATAATTTGCACATATAATTGATTTTTGGCCGGTTATTGATTATCGGGGCCGGTTGTTAATTTCCGGCATAATTTGCACCTGGTTATTGATTATCGGGTCTGTTGGTAAGTAATTTTGCACATAAAATCGATTTTCGTACTATGAAAATCGATTTTCGTGAGATGCACACAATTCACTTTCCGGCCGAAAATCAATTTCCATAGTATGAAAATCAATTTTATTAACCAAATTACTTACCAATAGGCCCAATATGAATAACCAGGTGCAAATTACGTCTGATAATCGATTAGCGGGACCAATTATTGATTATTACAACCTAACATTGATTTTGGTAAATAATTTGCACATAAAATTGATTTCGGCCCATTATGATTGTGGGGCCTGTTATTGATACCGGCGTAATTGCACCTGTTATGATTATTGGCCTATTGGTAAGTTAATTTACACAGAAAATCGATTTTCATACTATGAAAATTGATTTTCGGCCGGAAAATGAATCTGTGAATTTCACGCTTCACACACACATACACAGAGAAGAGAAGAGAGAGAGAGAAGAGAGAGAGAGGAGAGAGATAGAGACGATGAGAGAGAGAGAGAGAGATTTTTATATGTGTATCTGTCATGCCTTAAAACAATACCAACAATAGCAAAAAAAGCAATATAAAAGGAAGAGAGAGAGAGAGAGAGAGAGAGAGAGAGAGAGAGAGAGATGAGAGAGAGAGAGAAGAGGAGAAGAGAAGAGGAGAGAGAGATGAACTAATATTTTACCAGTATTACGTATACTATATGGTGACGAAGAAGAAAAGAGAGAGAGAGAGAGTGAGAGAGAAGAGAGAGAGAGAGAGAGAGAGAGAGAGAAATTGACATGTGCACGTGCACACACACACACACGCACGCACGCACGCACGCACGCACGCACGCACGCACGCACACACACACACACACACACACACCACACACACACACACACACACACACACACACACACACATGCACACACACGCGCGCGCACACACACACACACACAGACACACACAGACACACACACACACACACACACACACACACACACACACACACACACACACACAACACACACACTGACATTCTTTCGTAATTTGTTTCATCTTTTTTTTTAAATCGTAGTGATATAGAGTGACATAGAGACGTAGCGATAAAGACGGTTGTCTGGAAATCGTAGTGGTAATCATCAATAGTTGTATAGGTACAAGTTATGAAGGAAATCGTCTTGCAATGACACTGTAGTGATATCGGGTAATAGTCGTTTGGATATGTAGATTAGTGTTCCGTAGAGCTTTAGCCGTTTGTGATATTGACACGTAGTGATTACGGGATGTACCCCCCCCCCCCCCCCCCCCCCCCCCCCCCCCCCCCCCCATGTCTGCGGAGCTCAAAACACGGTATCCCAGGCCACGTAATCGCAGTGAGGCAGCGCTCCGTCGCCGATCGCCCACATCTCCAGGAGCCGTCCCCCGACGACACAGGCTAGATAGACCTGCCGTCACCCACATGGCTGGAAGGATCGCTGCGCCGTCTGACACTGACCTCTCACATCAGTGTCCTTCAAATATAACAGAGATCCGCCACCTCTCCCAGAAGGCACCCAGATGGCAGAAGGGTGTAGGGCAGCACAGATTTTCCTTCCTCGCACTACGAGTGACGACGGACTGGCCTGTGTCGGGGGGGACGGCTCTCGAGGCGGCGTGACACTTGGCGACGAGGCGCTGCCACTCTGCGAACTACCAGTGGCCTGCACGTCTAGCAGGGCTTTCCCTTTGGTGCTGGGGGGGGGGGGGGGGGGGGGGACGTCCCTCATGGGCGCAGAGTGGGCATGAACCTAAGTGCAGCGGCTCGACGACTTGTGCCTCGTACGTCTCCCGAGTCGGCCTCACGCGGCACAGGACCGTCGCCACTCAGCATGAAGACGGCCGCCCGGTAGCCCTGACGACGGCCTTGGAGGAACCACCACCACGACGACGACATCTACAACATCAACATCAACCGCAGTCGAATCACCTTTAGACAACCGCTCGGCGGTCCCAACGACTACCTACCTCATCTAGGCTCCCGCCTGACGGCGCCATCCTTCCCGGGACCCTCCACCCGACGCTAACCCAGACTTCTCGACCCAACTGCCAGTCTGCAATGTCTATGCCAAGACAAACGTCTCCATGTCACAGCCTTGGCTGTGGCGATATCTTGTCCCTAAAAGCATTCTGCTATGAGGACGTTAAACTCATCGTTCTTCTCTCTCTCTCTTCCTTGGCGTCCGCTGCCATGCCACACTCGCAGCGAACGCAGGAAAAGAGGCGAAATACACCAACGCACATCGTCGCCGACCAACAGTCGAAGTTGAACTGGATGTTGAAGAGGAACCAGAGCTCGGAGAGAGAAACACGACGGCCCCACACGCAACTCGCCCACTACTGCCTGCACACTTGGTGCAAAAGTACGACACTTTGTGCTGAGAAGACTTGCACAAAGTGTCGCACTTTGGAGCATAAAACAATTTGCTGGGAAAGCTCCTTATTGTGCTGGGGACATAATGTGCACGACCCACAAATTTTGTCACCCATAAGATACACGTGGTTTCAATTAAAATATTCTCCAGTTACAAGTAACGTACATCCTCCCCCCTTCTTACCCCCCCCCCCCCCCCACACACCACACACACACTCTCTCTCTTCCTCTGTCCTTATGCTACAAATGTGGTCAACTTTAAAGATCCAGAGTCCCTAGTGAGTCATGCCAAAAACATAGGTCACTGGGAACTCTAGCGCTTTAGGAGTGGCATCAATGTACTAGATACTTCTCGCACAGGTACTGCAATTGTGTTAATTGCAGTACCTGTTGTTTCATTAACCCATACTCACACTTGTATACAATACATGTAATATACAGACTTTCCAATGATAGTTATTGTTCAACAGATTGACGGAGTTATTTCATATCAATCATAGATTTTGAATGAACGAACGAACGAACGAACGAACGAACGAATGAATGAATGAATGAATGAATGAACCTCTGTCTCTGTCTTGTCTCTGCCTTTCGGTCTGTCTGTCTGTTCTGCCTGTCCGTCTGTCTTACCTTCACTGTATCTCTCTTCACCTACCATCACTCACTTGCTCACAGAATAGCGCCATTGCGACACTTTGTGCTTGCGACACTTTGTGCTGGTAAGGCTGATCAAACAGTCGCAAGTCAAATTTTATGCTTTGCGACACTTTGTACTGGGGAGGGGAGTAAAATAGAACACAAAGTGTCGCATTTCGACACTTCGTGTAATTGCGACACTTTGTGCCGCAACGGACAGCCCCTGTCCGGAACCAAGCTGAAAACTCCTGCCAACGACCAGACCTGTCACCCAAACTACAGACTTCAGTCTGCTTGAATGCCATGTCCTTAAGGGCCTGTGGCCGATAGGACATAAAATTCACCTCTACGAATCTACGAGCCTGTGAAAGACAAGTTATCATGTGGCAGCAGTGTGCACTTTCAATGGCTCAAGTATTTTTAACTGATAAGTCGTGGTTTTGAAAAAAAAAAATGCTGTTGCGACGGAGGGAAAACTTGAGTTTCAGGGCCCACAATTTTGGACACCCCATTTCTGTTTTCTTAAGGGAACAACAACAACAACAACAACAACAACAAACACGAAGAAAACATCCCCCAACACACACACACACACACACACACACACACACACACACACACACACACACACACACACACCATCATCATCATCATCATCATCATCATCATCATCATCATCATCGTCTGTGACAATGACCATGAACACCCTACATAGTTTACAATTGTCAAATAACCATACAAACAGGCAATATTTTAATTCATTTGGCTCTTTTTCTTTTTGATCGAAATTTGTTCTCTTTCAAAGGGAACCAGTCACCTCGGAAGGGGGTGGGGGAGAGGGGGGAGGAGGAGGGGAGGGGAGGGGCAGCCGAACCTGAAACTCCAGCTGAGCAAAACAGCGAGATTTCTATTCGGAACTAGACAGATCATGATCATGTCAGAGCTGATTGTTGCTTTTGTTGTAGCTCTTTATTATTACCATCATCATCATCATAATCATCATCATCATCATCATCAGCAGCAGCAGCAGCAGCAGCAGCAGCAGCAGCAGCAGCAGCAATGATGATGATGATAATAATGATGATGATGATTTTCAGTCATTATTATTGTTGTTGTTGTTGTTCTTCTTCTTCTTCTTGTTGTTCTTCTTGATACAGTTATCCGGGCGAGACTGTCTGTTGTCGTGCCGACTCGTGAATCGCCTTCTCCTTTCTCTTGAGTTGCACGGTGTGGTTGTCGGGCCTATTTAGCCGGCGTCACTTGGCTGGCACCGATACATGCCTCACCACGAAAATCGTGCCCCAGCTCTTCTTCTTCTTCTTCTCATCTCTGGAAGTGCTCTGGAGACACCATTGACATGGCTGGAGTGGTACAAGGTTCGGCAATATTGATTTCTTATTGTAGTAGTAGTACTTTAATTTTACGTCTTTTCACAAACTATGTGATATTAGACAAGAAAGGAGAGACAGACAGCAAATAGAGGGAGAATGATAGTTTGTTCATGTTGCTTACAAGTGTGTGTGTGTGTGTGTGTGTGTGTGTGTGTGTGTGTGTGTGTGTGTGTGTGTGTGTGTGTGTGTATGTAGGGACGGCGTGGGGCTGGGAATGAGCGGAGGGTGGTGTACATAACATCAGGAAACAATTAGACAGACAAACGAATAAACAAACAAACCTACACACACTGTCAATATCAGATTAAAACAAATACCTGACTGGACTACAAATGAAGCAGAAAGTAACTTTCAACGCAAAATCAATATCAGAAAAAATATCTGTCACAGACATGCCTGATAAATGTGGCAGAAATGCCTTGAGAGGCATACATGATTTCTTATTGTCTTCCCTACAGGGGTGCTCTTTGTTACGTTGTTGTGTCACTCACTTAAGCTGCATGAGTGAATGTTATAGGTGGGGTAGGAGGAAAGATCATAACTTCGTCCTCTGTGCATGAGTAAGAATTCATTTGACGCTGAGAGTGTTTGGGTGATGGATGGAACTCTTTCTGTGGTGACAGATGTACCACTGAAATTACTGACGTATGAGTCTCAAGTGCTGATAAAGTTGGGAGACCAGGACA
>CM031618.1:53351995-53406995 GCA_018398815.1 Conus ventricosus | reverse complement strand
ACCCAGACAATTAAAGAAGTGTTTCTGTTGTCTGTAGTTCTGTTTGTAAACCATTTTGAATTTTGTTACAGGGTTTGGCACAAAGTACTGATAGTTCTGTTTGTAAACCATTTTGAGTTTTGTTACAGGGTTTGGCACAAAGTACTGATAGTTCTGTTTGTAAACCATTTTGAGTTTTGTTACAGGGTTTGGCACAAAGCACTGATCGACCGTTGGTTGAGGATGCCTATGACTCGGACAGTTCAGGAAGCCTTGGTCATGGTGGCAACAGCAGCGGCAATAACAGTGTCAAATTGCTGCGACAAAATCAGCGTCTTCTGTCTGAAGTGGAGCGTCTTGTGTGTGAACTGCAGACTGCTAAACATCGAGTGAGTGTAATTCATTAAAGCAATGTTTGTTCTGTAAGTGCTTGTAGATTTTTACCTGATGAATTCCAGTGGTAAAAATTGTTATATATAAGTATTGGGCCTAACAGACTGATTTGAGGTACATGGAAAACATGTCAGGAACTTGATGATATAGAAAGAATGACAGTGATGATGCTTCTGAATTCCATTCTGGTTTGAGATCATTTGACAGAGCTGCATAGTCTTAACTTCTTGTGATCTATCCTATTGTCAACCAAGCCCCTGAACATACATCCGTCTGTAGTGTTGGCAGGAACTTTCAGCAACATTTGCAAAAGGATATCAATGAACAGAGATTTCTGCGACTTCGGTTGGTCAGTGTCTGCAATGCAGTTACATCAGTACATCAATATGAAACCATTCCATTTATCAGGGGGCATAGTATGTTTATGAGAGATTGTGTACCATACTATACCAAAGGAATGCACTCTATAAATTTGAGTTTTGTGGCTTGAGAAATCACGCAGAATTAATGAATCCCTACTGAGTTCCTTCCCTGAAATTTCTCTGTGTGCTGTTATTTGTGTGGGATTAGTAAGAACACCTTTCACAAAAAAAAAGAAAAAGAAAAGAAGAGGCGCACAGACATTTCTAAATCAAATTAAAAAAATTTCTTTTTTAATTCCACCATCAAATATTTGAAATTCAAACGTTTAAATTTTTTTTTATGCCACTATCAAAATGTAAAATTTCACCTGATTCACTCTTACAGTTCTACATTATGGCGAGTGAACTTGTCCATAGTTTTTTCTGCCAGAATTATCAACACATCCAGCAAAAAGAAGGCTGTTCAGTTCATGAAAATCATCCATAGAAACACCCTGGGATATTGTTGAGTAAATAAGACACGGGTCTAAAGGAAATGCTGATGGGATCATCAGTCTAAAAAACCCATCAAGGTGTCCATGCTGTACTTTCATCATAAACTGAAGAAAAACATTGTTGTTCATTTCAGGATCAGTTACTTCTTTGCTTGGTCAGTATTATTACTCGGGCCTCTCCCCTGTTCATCACCATCACAGTATTCATATGCATCACTGAAATGCTCTCTTGGGCACTTCACTGTCCATCAGAGTGTCTAGAAAAAAACTGGAATCCTCCTCAGAATGAATAGTGGCATCTGAACTGAACATTTGAACCAGTTCTTCATAGAACAGGGTAAGTGGGGAAATGGAAAGCTCAGAAGTCTTTGTTTTTTCCCCCCCCCCCCCTCCCCCCCCCCCTCCGCCTCCAAAACATGTGAACTGATTATGGTTGTAACGAAGACCATCAGGTCCTAAAGAACTCACAAAGAACTTGTACTGTTGTACATTTATTTGATCTTATGAACTTGTACAGTTGTACATTTATCTGATCTCATGAACAGGAAGGGGAGCTTAGCCTGGAGCTGGAGAGCACCCAGGGTCAGGCGGCAGAGCTGCAGGAGCGAGCGGAGGAGCTGCGGGCAGAGACAGAGGCCCAGGACAAGGCGCTCAGGTCGGTGCAGAGGCTTGAGTCCCTGGCTGGTAGGGGAGATAAGGCAGCAGGGGATGGAAAGAATTGGTGCAATGGAAAGCGTTACACATACTTCTTGTAAGCTAAATCTTGAAAGAGTTGCACATACTTCTTGTAAGCTAAATCTTGAAAAAGCATTTTGTGGTTGTCCGAGCTGTAATGCAACAGATACTCAGTTTTTAGGGGTGAATTAGTGTTTGTTTGTGTATGTGTGGGTTTTTTTTGAAAATGCATTTTAAAGTCCTTTGCATGTTACTGTTGTATGCCCAAATTCAAGCGAGAAAATAACAAAGCAACATGAACATAGCAAGGAAGAAAAGAAACAGAGTGTGTGAAACAGTTGAGGTTGGAAGAGAATAGTGGACTGTTCTATTGAAAATGTTTGAACTTGAGTTCTAATTTGCCACTAAGCCGACACTTGTACGTAAGCGTAGAAGCACAAGCGAACAGACTGACAGACAGACAACTAGACACATACACACACATTGAAGAAAACCACATCCTGGAGAAATGTGCACAAAGTTATGTTAATATTACTTTGTTTCTCAACTGAATTTTTTTTTGGTTACTGGTATGAACCTTTGATGTGCATTGTGTATGTACAGCTTAGACCCATTCTCGTCAGATTATTATGTTGTCTGAATGCGCTGTACATCCGAAACCAACTCTTCCTCTTCCTACAGCATTGCAAAAAGACACTGTTGACATGTTACAATGACTACATTCTTTTGAAGCAAAGATGGAAGCCAGGAGAAAGATCCAGCATTCTTTTGGGCCCGCTGCTGTCCCAATACATGAATTTTAGGCTATGGAGAGGCCGGGTCTGCAGGTGCGTTAACCAGTGAAGATATGTTGTGGACTGTTTGGATGATGGTCTTTTGAATGATGTCTGTTGCAGGCCTGCTTGCTTCCTCAAAGTCCTAATTATAATATGGTGAACTGAAAAGTGTCTTTTGAGGTTGAAAAGTGTAATCTCAGAAACATCCCTGGCACTTGTACACTTAAAGCAAACTGAACAGATTCACATTCCGATGTTTTGTGTGATCTCTCTTGTGGACGCCAAGAATTTAAAAGACAGTGTGCCTGCCAGAACTGGTTACCGGTTATCTTCCTTCACTCAATGTCTTTCAGCAGCGTAGCTACAGTAGCACAGGGGTATTGCAATAAGCGCCAGCTCCTTTACGTGGTCATTGTGTCAGGCAAGCCATCTGCATTCTCAGTAGTTCATTGGGATCATGGAAATGGCTTTTTAACAAATGCAATTTTTGGAGTGATGTTTTTTGGGACGATGGTCTGTTGAAGTGATGTCCTTTGGAGTGATGTCTGTTTTGAAAGTGCTCTGTTCAATTGAAGTCTGTTAGATTGATGGTAATGCTCTGTTGTGATATTGACTGCCAGGTTGGCAGTCCTTTATGATAATGTATGTTTGGACAGTGGTGTATTTGGGTGATGTCCATTAGGATCCATGATCCATTAAGACAGTGGACAGATGGGGCGTATCCTTCAGGGTTATTCCTTTTTTTCTCTCTCTTTCTCTTCTCTCAGTGTGTTGGCCTATCATGTAGTTCCCCAATAGACCTTGCCCCACTAGATTATTGATCCATTTGACATCACCCCAGCAGACCACCTCTCCAGTGGACTGTTCTTCCAAATGATGTCACCCCAGTGGACTGTTGACCCCGCTGACCATAACCCCGACGGACTATTGGTTAATGGGACATTACCCAATCCGGTGTTGCCAGACACAGATATTGACTCATTCGGGCAAAACATTAGGGTAATGTGTCGATGGGCAGATCAGCGGAGCAGCACCTGTTGGAGAGTCAGAGGCAGACCAGCATGGTGCAGCAGGAGCTGTCGTCCTGCCAGCAACACCTGAAAGACCTCCGCTCTCAGATGGAGGGGGAGAAGAAAGCATGCCGAAGGTAAGAATGAATTGAGAGGTTTGAGAGGACTCTTCAGCTCCTCTGGAGTGAGTGAAAGAGTGAGTGAGTGAGTGAGTGTGTGCATGTGTGTGTGTGTATCTGTGTGTGTGTGTGTGTGTGTGTGTGTGTGTGTGTGTGTGAGAGAGAGAGAGAGAGAGAGAGAGAGAGGAGAGAGAGAGAGAGAGAGAGAGAGAGAGAGAGAGAAATTTCATACTGTCAGTGTTACAAGACAATCTCTCTCAGCTGGAAGAGAAGGAAAGGGCACCCAGCAGGTAGACTTGATTGCTTCAGCTCTCTTCATCTCTTCCTCAGTATGTTTGTATGCACACATGCATGTGCATGTTTGTTTTTTTGTGTGTGTGAGAGAGAGAGACACATATATACTTAGAGAGAGAGAGCTGTGAATGTTTTGAATTTTATCGAGCATGACTTTTTCTTGTCTGAGTTTGGTATAGGTTTTGTAAGGATAGTACAAATTAGCTCTGAATGCCAGTTTTCATAAAAAAAGATGAAGCATTGTTTATCATTACAATGTTAGCTCTGAATATGTTGTAGGTTTTGCAAGTTTTGTTTCTTCTGCTTGATACATTTTTACTTTTGTGTGAAGATGCTGGTTTGTCAGCTCCAAGTATACCAGTGAATTTTAAAGGGAATAACTTTTTAATTGTCAGGTGTCTTCATTGTGCTGTACAAACATGAAATATTGTTTATATGCCTCTCTTGTTATGTTTTGAATTCAATTTTGTTTGAGAGTTTTTTTTACATGAGTTTATGTGAAAATATTATTGTGTATAAAAAAAAAAAACCAGGAAAAAAACAAACAAAAGATAAAAAGTTACACAGTCATAATGTTAACATTGAAGCAAGTTTACAACTTTCATATACGATGTAAACTTTGCTCTTAAGACCCTTCCAGTAAAATTTAGAAATAGAGTTTGTTTCTTACCGCCAATGACATTGACAAACAAAGCACATGACAAGACACGATGCATTTCAACCACTTGGGTCTTCTTCAGGCGAAAAAATAAATCACATTTAACATTTGGGACAGTACAAACGAAGAACGAAAAACGAAAAAAAAACGAAAAATGACTCATCTGTTGTTGTCCATGTGGTGGGGAGAATAGCCGGTAGGCGGAAATGACATGGGGGATTATGGGAGAGGAAAAGGAGGGGGGGGGGGGGGGGGGGTTGCGTAGAGGGAGGTGTGTGTGTGTGTGATATGATAGGGTTGTGTGTCTAGTTATTGGGATGGTGTGATATCTTTGTGATGGTTGTGGTAATGGTGGATTGATAATAATGGTAAGGGGGAAAAGGTGGGGGGGGGGGGGGGGGAACTGAAGGAAGAAAAAAAAAAAAAAAAGAATAAAATAAATGATTTCGTTGGGTGATGAAAGAGGTAGTGGTAGTTATGCGTGGGTAGTTGAGAAGGTGTGTGGGTAATGTTAGGGAGGGAAGGGGATGGAAGATAAATGGGTGATAAGGTATGATCGGGGGGTGGGGTGGGGTGTGGGGGGGGGGGGGGAGGTGGAAAAAAAAAAGAAGAAAAAGTGGGGGGGGGGGGGAATGGGGGGGGGGGGGAGGAGGGTAATGTGTTTGTGGGGGGGGGAGGGAAGGGGGCAAGAGAAGGAGAGCTCATATCTCATCATCCACTATGGGTAGGGGGTGGGGTGGAGGTTCATATAAATGGTGTTGTATAAAAAAGTGAACATGCTGTGGGATGATGTTCATTGCAACAGGTGAAATAATGTGTTGGCATCAATATGCTGATGTTTGTTGAGAGAAGATAGCAGTGATCAATGAAAAACAGGGTATCATGTGTTGCACACACACACCACACACACACACACACACACACACACACACACACACACACACACACACACACACACACACACAAAGGGTGGGGGGATGGGGACCACATATAAACATTGTTCTGGGTGAGTTAAGATCATGTGATCATAGTGAGACTAACTGTGGAGAGTTTTCACACACATATTTACTCACACATAAAACTCATTCCACACACACACACACACACACACACACACTTAAAATAAAATTATTATCATCAATCAGTCACTGATAGGTGATGATCATATGAAGTCAATGGTAGTGTAGGAAGAGATTCTTCTCCGTTCCCTAGGCAAGAATGGTGGAGGTACTGGCAAGGGCTTCTGTATGGTGAAGGCTCTCCAGTGGTCAATAAAGTTTTGCACTCATCAGTGTGTGGCAGGCCAGGATTGTTCTTTTGGTGTTGTTGGGACTGTTCCACCGTCATTGGGGCTGCATGGATAAATTAAAGACCTACCAGGGTGGAGTATTGCAGAGATGTGATGTCACAGTCTGGAGTGCCCAGTTCTCAGTATCACAATGGTGGTCTCTTCTTCGTTTACTTCGGTGGGAATCCTGGAGGTACTGACAGAGGTTGCTGTATGGTGAAGACCTCCAGTGGTCAGTAGGGTTTTGCACTCATTGGTGAGTTGGCAGGCCAGGTTTCCACTTTGGGCCTAGCAGGGAATGCTCAGCTGTCTCTTGGGCTGCACTGCATTGATAATTTGAAAGACTCACAGGTGTGGAGTATAGTGGACCTGTGATGTTGAGGTCAGGGGAGCCTTATCTTCAGTCCAACAATGTTCACTTGGTCTGATCGGGGCATCCGGTAGTATGCATCCCTCTTGTTGAAGTCTGGGTGCTGCTCAAGTCATCTTCCTATTTGTCTCCTTGGAAATATTTTAGATTTATTCCAAGGAGACTACCTTTTACAGTTGGGGCTGCTGTCCTCCTTCCTTTGTCAGTTAGTTGGCTTCTTCATTTCCATATAGTGCAGTATGAAGGTGTTCACTGGATGGGAGTCTCTTCAGTGACTGATAAATGGTAATAATTTTAAATAAGTAGTACCACAGGGTGGTGCCAATTGTTATACAAGTGGAAAAAATGTAGTGGTGATGGTGCAATGGTGTAAGGTGGGGGGACATAGGAAAATATCATTTTGAAAAAAAAAGAAAAAAAAAGGGGATGATGAATAATGGATAATTGGTCAATGTCTTAAGTGGGACAAACAGTGCTATGGGATGTTATTCATTGCCATAAGTGAAATAGTAAGTATGATAGCATTGGCATGATAATGCCAGCTGAGTTAACTTTGGGGGGGGGGGGGAGCAATGATCAATGACTCAATTGATGGTGAAGGTTGTATAGATCATGAAATAATCACCGTCTCTCACACATACGAGCATGTATAATACATGCATGCACACACATGTACATAGGCATGTACACAAGCACATCCACACACACACACATATATGCAAACATACACACATATGTCAAAAAAAATAATAAAATAAAAAGAGGGTTATACATAGGATATCTTATGAGTGGTGGTAATAATGTAATGATGATGGTGGTCATATATTGGGAACACACACACACACACACACACACACACACACACACACACACACACACACACACACACACACACATACACACACACCAACAACCACATGTACATACATCCGAGCATACCTGTATGTCGAGGGGTGATCATGAGATACAAGGTACAATGGGGACAAAGGAAAAGAAGTGGTCAGTGGGGAAGGGGAAAAATGTGTGTGTGTGTGTGTGTGTGTGTGTGTGTTGCAAGTTAGTGTGGTGTGGGTGTGGGTGTGATTTTGTGGAATATATAGTGGGTTGTTGTTGCAGTGGTGGACCGGTGTAGTCATGTACTTGGGTTGAGATGCAGGTGATGCGGGGGTGAAGGGAAAGAGCAGGGGGGGGGAGTAGGTGGTGGAGGGGGGAGGAGGAGTACGGGGTAGATCAGAGGGTAGGTAGTTGATTGGTATAGAACATGGGGTGTGGTGGAAAGTGAAAGATGAAGGAGGGTGGATAATAAATAAATTAAAAAAAAAAATAAAAAAAATAAATAAGTAAGTAAAGTGGGGGAGGGGGGGGGGGGGATTTAAGGGAAGGATAAAATAAAATTAAGATTAAATAGATGGAGGGTGGCTGAAACTACTGTATGAAGTGAGTGAAGGGGATGTGGTGGTGGTGTATGTATGTGTGTGTGTATGTGTGTGTGTTGGTAGGGGATAAATTGCCAACTGATGTGGAAGTGGTGGGTATGTGTGTTTGGTTATTGTTGGATATTGATGCCTTGGGGGTGTAGTGTGCCCAGTTTGGCAATGAGATGGGATTCTTGAGTGTGCGTTCAAAGCTGTCACTCTGTGACTGCCAGAGTGCCATAACTTTGACATGGTTGATGTTGTGTTGGGTGTGGTTGAAGTGTAGGGCGACGGGTTTGGGTCGGTGGTGGCGATATCAGCCAGGTGTTCAGAGATGCGTGTTTCAAGTGTGCGTGATGTTTCCTCAATGTAGATCTTGCCACACAGCTGGCAGTGGATGGCATATATAATGTTGCGGCTCTGACATGAGAATGTGCGTTTGACTGTGAAGGAGTCTTTGGGGCCCTGTAAGATGGTGTCTGGTTTGGTGAGGGGCAGATTTTGCAGTTGGGTTTAGAGCAGGGGTGAGTACCTGGTGGTGTAGCTGTGGTTCTGTTCAAACGGACCGCACTAGGAGGTCTTTGAGGTTTTTGTCACGTTTGAATGTGATCATGGGTTTGGTATGGAAGGCGGGTTTGTGGTTATGTACAATGTGCCAATTGGATTTGAGGATCTCAGCTGGCATTATCATGCCAATGCTATCATACTTACTATTTCACTTATGACAATGAAATAACATCCTATAAACACTGTTTGTCCCACTTAAGACATTGACCAATTATCCATTATTCATCATCCCCCTTTTTTTTTTCAAAATGATATTTTCCTATGTCCCCCCACCTTACACCATTGCACCATCACCACTACATTTTTCCACTTGTATAACAATTGGCACCACCCTGTGGTACTACTTATTTAAAATTATTACCATTTATCAGTCACTGAAGAGACTCCCATCCAGTGAACACCTTCATACTGCACTATATGGAAATGAAAAGCCAACTAACTGACAAAGGAAGGAGGACAGCAGCCCCAACTGTAAAAGGTAGTCTCCTTGGAATAAATCTAAAATATTTCCAAGGAGACAAATAGGAAGATGACTTGAGCAGCACCCAGACTTCAACAAGAGGGATGCATACTACCGGATGCCCGATCAGACCAAGTGAACATTGTTGGACTGAAGATAAGGCTCCCCTGACCTCAACATCACAGGTCCACTATACTCCCACACTGTGAGTCTTTCAAATTATCAATGCAGTGCAGCCCAAGAGACAGCTGAGCATTCCCAGCTAGGCCCAAAGTGGAAAACCTGGCCTGCCAACTCACCAATGAGTGCAAAACCCTACTGACCACTGGAGGGTCTTCACCATACAGCAACCTCTGTCAGTACCTCCAGGATTCCCACCGAAGTAAACGAAGAAGAAGACCACCATTGTGATACTGAGAACTGGGGCACTCCAGACTGTGACATCACATCTCTGCAATACTCCACCCTGGTAGGTCTTTAATTTATGCATGCAGCCCCAATGACGGTGGAACAGTCCCAACAACACCAAAAGAACAATCCTGCCTGCCAACACACTGATGAGTGCAAAACTTTATTCTTTCTTTCTTTCTGCGTACGCAGGCTGATACTCCTGCGGACACTCCTGTATAGCCAGGCAGTGGAGTTTTGTTGTGTTATGACCCTTTTTTATCCCGCCATTAAGGCAGCCATACTCCATCTTCGGGGAAGGTGCATGCTATGTGTCACGTGTCATCCATACCAACGGCCAAACTGGCCTTCTCTTCCGAAAGTTGGTGATGGGATTTTACGTGTGTGCAAGATGTTATGCGTGCGTTCACACACGGAACCTCGGTTTATAGTCTCATTCGAAGGACTATATGGGGAATGGAGTCAGAACCAATGTTAACTCCGAGGGAAAAATCCCCCTATACCGAAATTCGCAAAACTTTATTGACCACTGGAGAGCCTTCACCATACAGAAGCCCTTGCCAGTACCTCCACCATTCTTGCCTAAGGGAACGGAGAAGAATCTCTTCCTACACTACCATTGACTTCATATGATCATCACCTATCAGTGACTGATTGATGATAATAATTTTATTTTAAGTGTGTGTGTGTGTGTGTGTGTGTGAATGAGTGTATGTGTGAGTAAATATTGTGTGAAAACTCTCCACAGTTAGTCTCACTATGATCACATGATCTTAATCACCCAGAACAATGTTTATATGTGGTCCCCATCCCCCCACCCTTTGTGTGTGTGTGTGTGTGTGTGTGTGTGTGGGTGTGTGTGTGTGTGGTGTGTGTGTGTGTGTGTGTGTGTGCAAACATGATACCCTGTTTTTCATTGATCACTGCTATCTTCTCTCAACAAACATCAGCATATTGATGCAACACATTATTTCACCTGTTGCAATGAACATCATCCCACAGCATTGTTCACTTTTTTAAAACAACACCATTTATAGAACCTCCCACCCCCACCCTCCACCCCATAGTGGATGATGAGAATATGAGCTCTCCTTCTCTTGCCCCCCTTCCCTCCCCCCCCCCCCCCCCCCCACAAACACATTACCCTCCTCCCCCCCATTCCCCCCCTTTTTTTTTTTTTCCACCTCACCCCCCCCCCCCCCCCCCCCGATCATACCTTATCACCCATTTTATCTTCCGTCCCCTTCCCTCCCTAACATTACCCACACACCTTCTCAACTACCCACGCATAACTACCACTACCTCTTTCATCGCCCAAACGAAATCATTTATTTTACTTTTTTTTTTTTTTTTTTTTTTTTCCTCAGTTCCCCCCCCCCCCTTTTTCCCCCTTACCCATTATTATCAATCCACCATACCACACCCATCACAAAGATATCACACCATCCCAATAAACTAGACACACAACCCAATCATTCACACACACACACCTCCCCCTACGCAACCCCCCCCCCCCCCCCCTTTCCTCTCCCATAATCCCCCATGCATTTCCGCCTACCGGCTATTCTCCCACCACAATGGACACAACAGATGAGTCATTTTTCGTTCTTTTTTTCGTTTTTCGTTCTTCGTTTGTACTGTCCCAAATGTTAAATGTGATTATTTTTTCGCCTGAAGAAGACCCAAGTGGTTGAAATGCATCGTGTCTTGTCATGTGCCTTGTTTGTCAATGTCATTGGCGGTAAGAAACAAACTCTATTTTCTAAATTTTACTTCGTTCGCCGCCATCAGTCACTCCATTTTGAAACTTCCAGTAAAAGTTAAATTCCTTTAAAAGACTTGCATCTGGAAGATTTGTATCTGAAATGTTTTTTTTTTGTTCACTACTGTTACTTCACAAGAAAGGCTGCCTCCCTTCAAAGACCCAGTGTTCTGAGAATTATGGAGGCTGTTATTTGAGGGATTGCACTATGGTTTTTCAAATATTCCGCATTGTTAGATAATTGTGGTGGGTGACTGTTCAAGCTGTAGAATTGAGAACCAAAGGGATAACATTTTTGTTGTTGTTCATGGCCGTTTGAATGATTATGGACAAAAGCTATGTATGTATGTGGGTGTTTGTTCCAGTGTTGAGGCTCAGAGAGATGAAGCAGTGCAGAACTTTCTAGAAGCTCAGACTGCCCTGGAAGATTTTCAGCGCCGTAATCGTGAACGCTTGAAAATGGTGATCATTATGAACGTGTGTTTGTGGTATGCAGTGTGTGTGTGTGTGTGTGTGTGTGTGTGTGTGTGTGTGTGGTATTGTGAACGCATGAAAGTAGTGATAATTGTGAATGTTGTGTTTGTCGTGCACAGTCTTGTGTGTGTGTGTGTGTCTGTGTGTGTGCGTGCGTGCATGTGTGAGAGAGAGAAAGGCCTATTTACAGCACACAAATGTGTTGCGTTGGTGCATAGTTTTCATCATCTGCTTTCTATCCTGTCATCCAAACAGTAGCCTAGGGCTATGATCTTGATATCACTGCAAGGACGGCATGTTGAAACCCACACTAATCTACCAGTAGTCGTTGCTTGTGAAGGGTTGTTGAGTATTTGTACTGAGCCATTGTGCAGTTCTTGAGCAGAGTGTTTGTTGAGTTCATGTATTGCACTTTTCCAGGCTGAATACTTTGGCTTTTGTAGATATTGATAGGGTGTGTGTCTTTTTGATTTTTGTTTCAGTGTTGATCTCGTCTTCTGGTGTTAATGAAGGTAGTTTTTGCATTTAGAGTTTGGGATTTGTGAGGATCTTCTGCTTCTGATGTCATGTCAACTGTTCACCTGATTTGGGCTTCCTTTGTTGCTGACTTTGCCCCACCTTCACCTCTTCCTCCTTTCAGGATTGTCTACATCTTCTTGTGGGCTTCTTCATTCCCTTTGATGTTGTTAGTATCATAGTCTTGAAGTTGGTCCTATAGCAGCCCTACTCTGCCATTGAGAAAAAGGAAGTCTTTGCCGTCTCATTTTCTATCTGTACTCAGTGGTACTCCCTCACTGCTCATTTTGTCTCCCCCTTATACAGCTGCACCCAGCTTCAACCTGTTGCACTGCAACAGTTAAAGTCTATAGAGAGTAGGTTGTCATGAGGCACGCACCAGAGTAGACACTGCACAGCTGCTGAGTCACTTCGGTGGTGCTCAGTGGTGCCTGTTCTGACGTGTCCAGCACAACCCTATAACGACAGCAATGACTGCATAATCACAGAGCAAGTATCAGGCCTGAGTAAAACAAATGGTAATATTTGTGTCAGTGAGTCAAAATGAATATGTGTTTGTTGAATACAAGTTTGAAAAAAAAAATGGTTTCAGAAATTCACTGGCAGTTTGCAAAAGTGACCGTTCCAAGGTTTTAAAACTCCCACTAGAATGTCGAGTTTTCAAAGGGCAGTTACTCTGTGTGCAGTTGGAGGAGAGTGAGGATTTTAATGATTTTCAAAGGGCAGTTACTCTGTGTGCAGTTGGAGGAGAGTGAAGATTTTTTAAAGTTTTCAAAGGGCAGTTAATCTGTGTGCAGTTGGAGGAGAGTGAAGATTTTAACAGTTTTCAAAGGGCAGTTACTCTGTGTGCAGTTGGAGGAGATTGAAGATTTTTTTTTTACAGTTTTCAAAGGGCAGTCACTCTGTGTGCAGCTGGAAGAGAATGAGGATTTGAACAGTTTTCAAAGGGCAGTCACTCTGTGTGCAGTTGGAAGAGAATGAGGATTTGAACAGTTTTCAAAGGGCAGTCACTCTGTGTGCAGTTGGAAGAGAATGAGGATTTGAACAGTTTTCAAAGGGCAGTCACTGTGTGTGCAGATGGAGGAGAGTGAGGACCACCTGCGGGACAGTCTGGCGCACACCAACGCCGAGCGAGACGAGCTTCTGCAGAAGGTGGACTCTCAGCAGACAGCTCTCAACACTCAGGAGGCAGAAATTGAGTAAGTCTGTTTGCTTATATATTTTAT
Source organism: Conus ventricosus (assembly GCA_018398815.1). Taxonomy (NCBI): domain Eukaryota; kingdom Metazoa; phylum Mollusca; class Gastropoda; order Neogastropoda; family Conidae; genus Conus; species Conus ventricosus. Next base: position 53,393,749 of record CM031618.1, on the reverse strand, counting down.
TGCCGTTTGTGACAGTATGGTCCTGGAACAAAGGGGAAAGTATTCACAGTAACTTAGAGACAGTCTGAATAGCAGACTGTGCTGGAATAGCTCAGTTGGTAGAGCGCCGGACTTGTAATCGTGGTGATCCTGGGGTTGCGGGTTTGAATCTCTGCCAGGCCGTTTCGGTACAGGGAGAGTTTTACCATGGAGTTAACATTGGTTCTGACTCTATTTCCCAAATAGTTCTTTGAATGAGACTATAAACCGAGGTTCTGTGTATGAACGCAGGCATAACATCTTGCACACATGTAAAATCCCATCACCATTTTTTGGAAGAGAAGGCCAGTTTGGCCGTTGGTATGGATGACATGTAACAGATAGCATGCACCCTGCGTGAGAAATTGAAGGAATGAAAGAAGGGAGGAAATTGAGTGAACAATATTGACTGGATGACAAGGGGAAAGGACTGAATGAAGCTCCAGCAGGCAACTCTTCAGTTGGCACTACCCAGGTAGGCAGCCCTTTGTGTACACAAGAGTGTGGATTGTCAGCGCCTAGAACCTTTGGCAAGGCGCTCTATAAGTGCTATTTTATTTTATTTTATTTTATTTTATTTTTTTTTTTTAAAATACTTTTTAAATTTCTTTCCTCATTCTGTCTTCCATTCCACAGTTCCTTCTTTCTCTCTTCTCCATTCTTTCATCAACATGATCTTTCTCTTTGCTGTACATTTCCGGATACAAATTACTACATATTTTTTGTTATTAATCATATTTGTACATGGGGGGCCGGAGAGCTCAGTTGGTAGAATGCCGGACTCGTGATCCTGGGGTTGCGGGTTCGAATTTCGGTATAGGGGGATTTTTCCCTCGGAGTTAACATTGGTTCTGACTCCATTCCCCATATAGTCCTTCGAATGAGACTATAAACCGAGGTTCCGTGTGTGAACGCACGCATAACATCTTGCACACACGTAAAATCCCATCACCAACTTTCGGAAGAGAAGGCCAGTTTGGCCGTTGGTATGGATGACACGTGACACATAGCATGCACCTTCCCCGAAGATGGAGTATGGCTGCCTTAATGGCGGGATAAAAAAAGGTCATACACACAAAACTCCACTGCCTGGCTATACAGGGAGTGTCCGCAGGAGTATCAGCCTGCGTACGCAGAAGAAAGAAAGAATATTTGTACATGTTTGACAATATTGCAGTAAATGATCCGTGAAACATATTAGAACTGAGTTGTCTTTTTTTTCGGGTTGAATGGAAGAGAGAGAGTTCAATGTATGCTGAGGAAAGTTTTTTTTGTTTTTTTGTTGCTGCTGCTGTTTGGATATACAAACACATACACAAACAAAAATCCTAGACACAATCCTCTGAGTTCTTATAAACTACAAACACATAATGGCAAACCAACGCACCCACTCACTCCATTTACACCCCCTCCCCTCCCCACCCCCCCACCCCCCCACTTTCTCTCTTCTTTTGATTTAATGATACACATACACATGCACATATTAAATCCAGGTATCCTATAATTCTAATTATCAAATAATACTTCATAATTAATCCAGTTAGCGTTAAATTTTGGCAGATTCAATTGCACAATTGCTATGTATTTTTCAAGAATATATCTTCTCTTTAGTATTTTTAGAAATACTGTTAATGAAGGCTTACATTTGTTTATTTTACAGCTAAAAATGTAGTGTTTGGCTATCAGAATTATAAGATCGAATGTTGTATCAGTTGTGGAATTGTCATCTGCTCCAAATATTATTATGTTTTCAGTCAAAGACAGATTATTTGCTATTAAACACTTTCCTTTTATTAATTCTTGCAATGATTTCCAGAATTCATTGACATGCATGCATCTCCAAAACATATGTTCAATGCTGTCTTTTTCCTCTTCACAGAAACTACAGTTATAACTTTCTACTATCCCCATTTCCTTCAGAACTACATTCGTTGCAATTATTCTATGCACTATTCTTATTTGCATCCATTTTAGCTTAATATCCTTAATCTGATGAACTTTTCTAAAGCATTTCTTCCAAGGTATCTGCCGATTTAGCTTCTCCGTCCATTTTGCACAACAGTTTGGTTCCCAGTTATCTTTTACTATAATTCTGTAATAAGCTTTGGAACCTTTATCAACAGAATATATTTTCTTTAGAGCTGTGTTGACTTCTGCTTCAATGTTATCTTTTATCTCATTCTCAAACCCTTGTTCTCTGATATGCATCCACCATAAGATAGAAAATCTATTTTAATTTTATACTTTGTTCTGAATTCCTCATGGGAATAAGTGCTATTTTATTATTATAGTTATTATTATAATTATTATTATTATTATCATTACGTCCCCCAGAGTGGAACTGATCCTGGATCGGATCTTTGATGCAGTATAATCTTGCTGATAAACAAACAGATAGGGTTGAAGACATACCTTCTCGATAGACGTAATGAACATTTGGAGACTTTCACCAGACGGCTGCAGGCCCTGAACGCCATAGAGCAGAAGACCAAGGAGGAGATGGAGGCTCAGAACGTTGACCTTCGCCGTCAGCTGGCCAAGCTCACCACACGCCTACGTAAGTATCCAGACTGGAGCAGTCAAGTCACTCCCTGAAAAGTCTTTAAAAGTTATCTGCCAAACATGAACAAACAAATCACAAGACAAAACATGGCGTGTTTCGACCTCTTAGGTCTTATTCAGGCAAGAGAAATGACACTCGGGACAGTGACAATGAAGAACAAGCAATCACTTATCAAATTTTGTGAGGACAATGAAAATGAACGAGCAGTCGCTTATCTCATCACATTCGGCACAAGGTGGACGTTCAATGGGCATTCCACGCCCACCTTGCGCCGAACTTGATGAGAGAAGTGATGGCTCGTTCTTCATTTTCATTGTCCTGAGTGTTGTTTATCTCGCCTGAAGAAGACCTAAGAGGTTGAAACGCGTCGTGTTTTGTCTTGTGATTCATTTGTTCATGTTTGGCGGATACAGTACTTAAACTTTTAAAGATTTGTTTAGATTTCCGTCTGCAGTCGCCTCACTGTGCAACTTTCTGAAAAGGTTTTTCTTTGTTTTTTTAAACATTTCTTCCTTACAGGCTACCAGTTTCCAGGGGGGTTATACTGGATATATTCCTATCTTCACGCACACAAAAACACCCAGACAGGGGTCAAACTTCCATGGGAATTTTCTAGCGTGCGAGACAGATGAATAAATGTACTGTTTTGAAAAAAAAAAAAGTGACAGAAATCCCTGCAAGTCGAACTTGCACCGTTTGTTGTATGAAAAAATCTAGCGGTCTGTCAGCATGATTTTTCTTGATACATCCACCGTTCTCTCTCTCTCTCTCTCTCTCTCTCTCTCTCTCTCTCATATTAGATAATGTTTGCATGAATTTGTGAATTCACATTGTTTGGGGTGATTTCTTTCTTTCTTTATTTCTTTATGTACATTCTTGCCTTCCCTGTATATATACATGTTGGAATGCAAATTAAAAAAAAGGTAAAAATTTTTTTTTTTAATCTAGTGGTCAATGTAGTTTGATGTGCAAGTTCTGGAGGTGTGTTGCTGAGTTTTCTGACGGCTGATGTCCAAGTCCTAGATGTCAGTGTAGCAGTGTCTAGGGCACCAAACAACCAGCACTATGGTGATTGTATCAGCCTCTGTCACTGTCAGCTACTGTTTTTATCATTCACATATGAAAAAAGAGAGGAAAGAACATTTCTTAGCTCTTTTTAAATCACATTTCAAATGGTGCTGTAAAAGCTAAAGCTACCAGCTTAAAATGCTAAGTCTTTATGCTCAAACTTTTTGAAAAACTTATGTGGAAGTGAAAGGTCATGTCATCCTTGATTGGTGGATTGTACAGGGGATCGGTATTTGAAAGGTTAGATGTGCATGTTGAATCTCCTCTTATCTTCTTATAGAATGATGTGGGCTTTAGTAGATCCGTATGTATGCATGGACTGGCCAGGATTAAAACCATGACCTACATGATGGAAATGATTTTACTTGACCTCCCACAGACAAGGCAGAGGAGGAGTGTCTACAGGTGAGCACGTTTCGGCAGGAAAACGCAGCGCTTCTGTCAGAGGTGGAGGAAAGCCGTGAGATATTCGCTCAGCTGGAGGAAATGGCTGACCACCTGCGACATCAGAGATTGGCGCAACAGGTATGAGACGGAGTCTGTGAGGAGTGTGTGTATGTGAGTGTGTGTGTGTTGTTTAGAAGTGTTCCATGTGATATGATTTTGGAGTTCCTGAAAAGAGATACGTTTTTTTTTCCATCTGATCTAAGATTTAATGGAAAAAAGATTTTAAAGCAATTTGTGTTTTAGAAACTGTTTTACAGAATTTTTTTCAACATCTGTGTATGGTATTGACATTGAGAGGATGACAGCCCTGGTATGACCCCACATAGCTGGCTTGGCTGTAGACAGCATACACTTAGAGTGTGTTTGTGTGCAGCTGCCAGAAAAAGCAGACCGTCGCTTGAAAGAGATCTGTATAGCACATTGGAGCTAGTAGACTGTGTGTGTGTGTGTGTGTGTGTGTGTGTGTGTGTGTGTGTATCAATCCATGTACAGTTGCAAAATCCTTTTTTTAAAAAAAATGAATCTTGCTGTAAAATGCAAGTTTGCAAGTGTTCAGTTTTGAATTAAAGAATTGAGTGTGAGAGTGTTCACTTTCATGGTTTATTTGAACAGATAGGGTTTATTTGATAGAAAAAAAAAGACTTGACGTTGTGACTGGCGGGACTTGAAAGGTGAAAGAAGTGTACAGGAACAAGCGTGCAGAGGGGTGTGAGCAGGATCCGTGTCTTCCAAGCCTGGCAACTGTGGAGCCACTATGATCTTTGCTTTTAACATAAGGACAACATTCCCAGCATTTAATGTCAGCTGCACTATTTTGTCAAACCTGCAAGGCATTTGATTTTAGTCACATAGTAAACTGTATCTGCTGTTAAGAGAAGGAGTATTCTGCTGTGTGATGGAAATTCGTAGCTGCTGAGGTCAGCATGTACAATGTGAAGGGCATACTAAGGTCGCAGCCTCTGGTTATGACAGCTTCAGATCAGCCTCTGAATGGCTTTCATTGCATATTTCCAAGGAAACTGTACCTGGAGAATTATTTTAGAGAGGATATGTTCTTGATCATCACCTCTTCGTCCGCCATCTCCTTAAAAAGTTTCTGTATGCATTTATCACCATTTTATATTGTATGTGTGTGTGTAGTATAGTAATTTTGTGTTGATACCCAAATCACCAGTCTTAAAACCTTTTGTGTGGGCCAAAGTCTGGTCTGGCCGAAGACAGCGGTAACTTCAGCATTCACCTGGGGGTCAGCATGCATTCCAACTCGGCGTCGAGTAAAACTGGCAAGGCAGCCTGCAGTGATGGTGCAGTGAGGCGAGCGATGGCGGTGGAGGGCAACACCAACAACAACGGCTCCACCATCGGCAATTTGCTGACGGAGTTGAGGTGAGATCTGTGAGTGTTTTTTGGTGAATTGTTTGCTTATAAGTGTAAGAGGGATATATAATTTCAGAATGAAAATTTGCAGACATTTCAGAATGAAAATTTGCAGACATGCAGATAGATCTTCCACTTTTTAATTTTTTTTTTTTTTTTTTTGGGTGGGTGGGGGATAGGGTCGTTTCTTTTCAGCCTTTTTGTGTTTTTGTTAGCAGGCTTTGAGAAGGTAAAAAGTTGGGCAAGAGGATGTGTGGATGTTAGTGTCGGGGGTTGGGTGGGGGTGGGGGAGGGCATCTTCCATGTAGTCACTCACAGGTGTGTTTAGAGGAGGGCAGGTGAGCATCTTAACTCAGCTGGCCTGCAATGCACGATGACGTACACAGACCCATCCTGTTTCCAATCAATAGTCAGCAAGGAGCTGTCTTCGTCATGTCACCATGATACCACCCACTGGTGAAGACTGTGTACTCAGCTTGGCTGCTTCTGTAGGATTTAATTAATGCTTCTGATTGAGTACATGGACGGGGTGCTGCCTGTAAGTGTTTTTTGTTCCTTATTGATCAGTGGGGATGAGAACGAGGATGTAAAGGTGATGTTTTATCTGATATCAGATCTGAGTATGACAGGTTTGCATGTTCTGTGTGCTTCCATTATGTATTCATGGGTCTGAGAGAGATCCAAAGGCTTACAGTGATGGTCAGAGGGCAATACTTACAGATTTTTTTGCAGCTTAGGATTTTTGATTGAACTTCAGCTGAAAGTCGTTATCAGTGTGTCCTTCCACCAAAATGAGCCCACAGTTTAAGGGGGCTTTTCATACCCCTGTTGGATTCCCCCCCCCCCCCCCCCCCCCCCTTAGTAATCAAGAATGTGATACTTCATTACAAAAGCAACAAATAGCGCCGATATAAGCCCTGTTGATCATGACAGTTGCATGATATGGTATGCTGGATAGATGGGGAGGTATCAGAAAATAACGAACAGGCAGACATGAGCGAATGTATGTTTCAATGATGTTCTGTTTATTTGTATTCAGATAGGCTAGCTGTTTGTGTTTCAGATGATTTACTTTTTTAGTTTCAGTAGACCCTGGGAAATATTTAGGAGAAAAAATTTGCGTAGAAAATAAAATTCAAGGCTCTTCAATTTAAAAAAACAAACCACAGTTAGCTGAGATGTTTCAATGAGCACTGGTGTATCCTTTCTGCAGGGTTCCTACAGTCCTTAAAAATCCATCAAAGTCCTTAATTTTGGGGGCCCTCTTTTCAAGGCCCTGAAAGTCTTTAAAAATCTGGTTTTTGCTCATAGTTGTGAAAAGTGCTTAAATTTTGTCACTGCCAATGATTTTGAATAAAGTCTGTGTAAAATCATGAGTCTGTTGAAAAAAAATCTGAAACTGAATGAAAAAAAAGTAAAAGTATAAGAAGTTGAAAGTCGAAGTTGATCGTCGATCTCACCGTTAAGTCGTCTACTACAGATAAAAACGCTGGAGTTACCGGCCTTCATGAAACCTGCGTATGTGATAGAATGATCTACTGTTTTGAAATTGAGAAGCCGACATGCCGGGAAAATGTTCGTGTAACATCATTTGGTTGGAAAAAGAAGGATACAAAGAATGGTTGCAGGCAGCGTATGTTGAATCAGAACAGGCGCCACTGAACACCACTGAAGTGACTCGACAGGAGTGCGGTATCTCCTTCAGTGGGTTGCCTCTTGACAACGTGACACTGACTGCTCCCTGTGGATTGCTGGTGCCGGGGCTGCGGTGGGACTGACCGGGCTGTGGCTGTGGATGGGGTGTCGCAATGAGTGGGGTGGGTGCACTGCTACTGAGGTGGCACAAAGATTGGACAGAAAAAAATAATGGTTGCAGGCAGACCCAGGTGAAGACAAAAACAAGGCCTTTTGTTGCATATGCAAAAAAGTTCTAGACTTTGGATAATTTAATTGGTGTAAGTATTTCATGATTATTTTTCTTTGAATTATCCTTGACATAAGTCCTTGAATGACAAAAGTGCTTGAAAAGTCCTTAAAAAGTCCGTGAATTTTTGTATCAGGAAATCTGTATGAACCCTGCATCTGTTTCTGTTGTTTGACTGCTGGACAGGAGCATGCTGTATGAGATGGACGATGAAATCAAGCGCCTTCGGGCGCGAGTGACCACTCAAGAGAGGATCAGCGGATGTTGCTGGACTTGCGAGCGGAGCTGACTGCTCTTATGAACAAAGCTGACCAAGGTGGGTTTTCTCTGGAAAGAGCCAACAGCAGGAGATGCTGAAAAAAAATGTAGTTTTATTCTGTACATTCTAGATATGATTTTCACTGTTTTTTTGTTGTTGTTGTTGTTGGATTTAAATTCCATCGAAATTTTGATTTATGGGATATTTATCATCCTAATCAGCTCCTATCCATAGTTGAGCGTGCCTTGGGTTAAGAAGCTAAGATTTGGGACCACACTTTCTCAAGCTTCATCCATTGAATGGCTGCATATTGGAAATGTTGTAGAACTATGTGTGCATATCTGTCGGGCCTGGTGGTCACCAGGATGTATTGTAGAAAGAAGTCTAGAGTACACCCTTGTACTTTCTGACCAGAGTGGAGCTCCATAGCAGTGTTATGGTTGTTGTTCTTATGGAGCATCATTTGAAGAAAAAAAAGAAGGAAATCTGTGGTCCTTGATGCCCTGCTCATGGGGTGACTTCAGTTCTCATTTCCTCCCTCCATGTCTGCAAAGCCTTCATGTCAAAAAGGTGATGGTACTGGCAGGTTTGTGAGGGACTACTATCGGATGGACTTTGTAGTGCTGTACTGGAGGAGACGCTCACTCAGGCGCACTCCGCGACTTATTATTGTCATCAATGGCGGGTCCACAGAGGGTAGTGCCCTGTGTATGTTGGATCTGAACAGACACCACTGAACACCACTGAAGTGACTCAACAGCAGTGCAGTGTCTCTCCTCTGTTGGGTTGCCTCATGATGACAGGACACTGACTGCTCTGTGAGGTCTGCAGTGCTGTGGTTGAGACAAGACAGGCTTGGGTGTGGCTGTGCACAGGAGAGCCAGGATGAGTGGTACGGGAGTTGTTGCCACAAGGGGGCGTGGACAGCGGGACTGTAAGGAGAGATTAGGTGGTTTTAACTAGTTGTGTACTGCCAGTGCATTGTCTGTGTTTTTATTGAGACTGTTTGCGCCAATTGGTTGCAAAATTGCTGAAAGATGAGCAGCCAGTGAAAAGTTTTGAAATTGTGCATTGTGCTTGGTGGTCATTCAAATATAACAAATGAAAGGAAAATTGGGCACTTTTTCAGTATTACAAAGTAAAACAAAAACCGGTCACAACAGAAATTGCTTTAACCCCCCCCCCCCCCCCCCAAAAGAAAAAAGAGTGAAAGATAATCAAACTACATATTTCCCATACACTTCAGTTGACAGTTGGTGGGATCTTTGTCATGTAGTTTGGAATCAAACTGTGCTGTGCCTCAAATATTTTCAGAAGTTCTGACATGCAGATGTGGACATCTCAGACTGAAACCACTGTCCATGGTTAACTGGATTTGCAGATGTTAATGCAGGAAGAGTTGAAGTTGTTGATTAAGTTATGCATGACTTCAAGATGTGAGTCAAAGTGCAGTACATCTGTACATGAACAGAACACACTCAAGGCTGCAAGGTTTCTGGATAAAATCGTGATTCCAGAGCAGAAGAGCTGGGCTTTGATCTTTGCACCAGTCTTTTGGGTGTTTTGTACAGCCAAGCTGCTTGTGTTCATCATGAAATTGGAATGAAAAGAGAGGGTGAAGGGTCCAGTGGGGTTCATTAGGGTGATGTAAAATGTGCTTGGTGTGTGAGAATGTGTGACTGATTTTGTTGCGGTTGCTGTCCATGCTTTCTGTAGCCTGATGTGTCAGCATTTGTCAATATTTGCACTTACTTACAATCCTGACAGTGTCCTCCTCACTGCAACATTGATGCATGCACTGTCCTCTTCCCAGTTACCATCACAGGCATGAGTGAAATGCTTCCACTTTCAGCCACCGCTCTTTGCACCTCTCCAGGTTATTGAACATTTGTTTATCACTCCACTGCCTTTCTCTGCCCTGTGGTCTTCCTGAATTTTATCGTTAAAGAAAAAAGAAAAAAAAACAAAAAAAAAACCCCAAAGCCAAGGCCCTACACCTTGTCATTCTTGGCGCCTGCCCTCCCAAAGGTGAAAGGCAGACGCGGGAGCTGGAGCAGATGGTGGGGAAGCTGGAGGCGGACAAGGGGGCGCTGGCCCGGCAGGTGCGGCAGCAGGAGGAGGAGCTGTCCTCCCGGGACTCCCAGATCATGACGGTGGAGGCCCGCCTGGCCCAGCGCAACATCCAGATCATCGAGCTGCAGGAGGACACCAACGGCCGCTGCGAGGAGATCACCCGCCTGGAGAAAGAGGTGAGGAGCAGGGTGAACGGGAAGGGGAGAGAAAAGAAGAAAAAAAAAGAAAAGGGAAGGGAGGATAGAGAACAGGGGAGATGATGCTGAGTGGAGGGAATGAGTGGAAATGAAGATGAAGAGTTAGTCGCAAAGTGAGGCGACTGCAGGCTGAGATCTAAACATATTTTAAAAGCAATTATTATGACTCAACGCGCATCTTGCGCCAAAAATCGACAAAGACAAGTGACTGCTTGTTCTTCGTTTTCGTTGTCCAGAGTGGTGTTTGTCTTCCTGAAGAAGACCTAAGAGGTCGAAAGGCGTCGTGTCTTGTCTTGTGACTCGTTTGTGTACAATTTTAGGTGGAGTCATGATAATTACTCTTAAAATTTATGACGATGAAACGTTCTGTTGGGAAAGGTGGATGGTAGGAGTGGTCAGGGCGTGACTTTTAGGGAGGTTGCCTGTTTTGTAACGCAGTGATCGTGGTGTGTGAAGTTGTGCCAGAATGAGTCCAAATGAGTGACCCATTTTGAATGGGTTTTTCAAATTCATTATGGTGGAGTTAGAAGTTGAATGAAAGCCTGAGCAAGAGGAAAAGTAGTATTATGGATACTTGAGCGTATACATGCATGCATGTATAATTCATTATTGTTGAGTTCAAAGTTGAATGAAAGCCTAAGCAAGAGGAAAAGTAGTAGTATGGATACTTGAGCGTATACATGCATGCATGTATAATTCATTATTGTTGAGTTCAAAGTTGAATGAAAGCCTAAGCAAGAGGAAAAGTAGTATTATGGATACTTGAGGGCATACATGCATGCATGTGTACAAACATGGACACAATCATGCACAGGTATGTACATCTGTGCATGTAGAATTAATTAAAGGTATGTGTACGTAGTTAGTTAAAGGTATGTTTGCAGAATTGATTAGATATATGTACCCGCATTTAATGAAACATATTTAGATATGCTTGAAGAAATGTATTTATACATAGTTAATTAAACGTACATACACACACACACACACACACACACACACACACACACACACACACACACACACACACACACACAGAGAGTTGATTAAATGTATGTATTCAAAGTTAATTAAGCATACATATAAATAGTCCTACATTCTCCCCCCTCCTCATTTTTAAACGTATGTATACATAGTCCCACATCCTCTCCCCCTCCTACCTTCTTGCTTCCCCAACTCACATTCACAGGCATACACACTCATATACTCATAGTCACACACACACACACACACACACACACACACACACACACACCACACACACACACACACACACACACACACACGCACACACACACACATACGCTTGCATAAACACACACACATTTAAGAAAAAAAAAAGGATCAAGGCAAAATATATTTGTTGTAGTTAGCTATTACTTTTTCTGTGATTAACTTTTTTCATCTGATCTAAGATTTTAAGGAATAAAGATTTTTTAACGAAGTTTCCAGTGTATTTTTAGAAGGTGTATTATGGGTTGTGTGAATGAATTAAAAAATCTTTTTTGTTTGTTAATGACTTGTGAATTGACTTCAGTGCAGTGACAGCCCTGATGTGGACCTTAGCAGTTGGCTGGGCTGTAAGCAACATTACCTCACCTTACCTTGCCTTCTTTGTCACCAGGTGTGGAAGAAGGCATCGGCTGTCAGTCAGCTGGAAGCTCAGCTGGAAGAAAAACAGGACCAGATCAACATGGCCCAGAACCAGCTGTCGCAGGCCAAGCATGACGGCACCATCGTGGACGATGAGCTGAGGAACGCCCACACCAAGATCCACACCTTGCAGAAGGATCTGGAGCGGTCTCGGAACGCTGAGCAGCAGAACCAGGCGTCCATGTCGGCTCAGTGCCGGCAGTTTGAGAGAGAGCTGGAGAAGGTGAGGGTCTGTGGTGTTTGCTCTCTGAGTGTGTTGGATGTGTGTGTGTGTGTGTGTGTGTGTGTGTGTGTTTGTGTGTGTGTGTGTGTGTGTGTGTGTGTGTGTGTGTGTGTGTGTGTGTGTGTGTGTTTTTACATTTGGAAATATGTATGCCTGTGGGTGTTGTTGTGCCTTGGCCATGGTCTATTTCTTCTTGTGTTTGTTTCGTGCTTTGATAACAAACAACTGTTTTCTGTTGGCTTCGGTATTTTGGCCCAACCTGGCAAAACAAGTTGGCTTTGAGACTAAGTGGTTATTTTTTCCCCTTTGCCTTCAATCCAAATAGTTGTCAGTTGTTCAATGTCATCTTTGCTGCCTCTGTGTGTGTGTGTGTGTGTGTGTGTGTGTGTGTGTGTGTGTGTGTGTGTGTGCATGTGTGTGTGCGCGTGTGCACGCTCAGGTTTGTGTGTGTATATGAGTGTGTGTATGTGTGCGTGCTTGCTTGTTGACTGAATGTAATGCTACCACTGTTATGGTAAGTGTGAATGTTCTCTTTGCCTGTTGATGCTCCAGTGAATACATTTCAGGTGTCGGAACCCTAGATCCTCTATCGGGAGACACGACAAGCCTTGCTGCAATTCTTGTCTCAGCACAAGTGAAAGCAAAACCTGCTAATAAAGGCTGTTCCAGGGGAAGCTCCCCCACTCATTTAACTGGAAAGTAATTCTCTGTATAATACAAGATATACCTCCCAATGAACGCTTCCATTTATGATCCAGTTTCCGGGAGTCGATGTAGAGGTCCCACTGGTCTTCTGCTCTGTTTTTTTTTTTAGAATGCTGATGTCAGTCTGGAAACCCTTGGTCTGATGATTTTTTCTGTTTTTGCTGTCCCATCTTCTGTGCCACCTCAGTGGCAGTGCGACCATGCTGCTCATTTTGACACCCCATCCACAGTCACTGCCTGGCTGTGTCCGCCCAGCACCAGCACCAGCAATCCACAGGGTGCAGTCATTGTCAAGTCTTCAAGAGGCAATCCACCGGAGGAGACACTGCACTGCTGCCGAGTCACTTCGGTGGTGTTCAGTGGCGCCTGTTCTGATCCAACATACGCAGGACACCACACACTAAGCTCCTTACTGACGACAATAATTGCTTAGTCATGGAGCCGGCGTGAGTGAGCGCTCCCTCTGGACGGCACCACCACATCATTCTAACGATACTAATGACCATGACAGATTTAAACCAAGGCCACAGACGTGGAGAGGACATCAAAACTGAGGTCACCATGAGAGCAGGGCATGAAGGGCCACAGAATTTGAGACTTTGTTTTTCTATGCTGATCAGTGAGGATGAGGATGATGAAGATGATGCCATGGATTTCCATTCGAGTCTGAGACTGCATGACAGGGCTGTACTCTGTGCTTACTTTTATAATATATCCTGGCGTCAACCAGTTGGCCTGAAGATTTATATTGTTTCGGCCTTTTGTGAATGCCTGGAATGGGTCGCATCAGTTTGGAGGATTCAAGACTGAAACAGAAGTGGATACTTCGAAATGAAGTGGTGTGACAGATTTTGCCAAGTTGCTGATCACCACTGGCGATGTTTTTTGAAACCGCTCGCTGAGCAGAACATACACACCAGATGGGCACTCAGGGAGAGTGCATACCTCCGCCAATTTCAAACAGTCCTCATAAGAAATTTCTCAACCTGCATGATGATTCCAAAACTGCACCAGAATTTGTTCTGCACCAAATCGCTGCCCGGAAATACAACTGTCGTAACTCGAATGTTTGCATTTTCGAGATTTTTATGATACTGTAAGAGCAGGCCAAGGGGCATAATGTAGCAAAGTCCAAATTACATTATCCTGAATTTAAACATGCTGTAACCAAAATGCTTGTACTGTAACTCAGCTTGCAGTATATCTTGTGTGGATGAATAATCATTTTATTTCGTCTCCTGTAAAATTTGATTTTCAGACTTATGGCAGTTGTATTTCCGGGCAGTGAAATGTGAATGGATGCATCCCTCTTTCCTCCCAATCTGGTTTAGTTCATCTGGTTTTTGCAGAGCCCTGCTGACCAATCGACAGAGAAGCAGAGGCCAATGAAATTGTAATCATGGTGGGGATAAAGAGGGATTCAAATCAGGCAATACGGATGAACTGGTGTTATTATAATGCCCATATCTGCTGGTGTATCGTGAAAGTGTGTGTGTCTGTGTGTCTGTGTCTGAGTGTGTGCGTGTGTGTGTGTGTGTGGTGTGTGTTTGTGTCTCTGTGTTTGTGTCTCTGTGTGTGTCTCTGTGTGTGTGTGTGCGTGCGTGTGTGTGAGTGAGTGTGTGCGTCTGTGTGTGTGTGTGCATGCATGCATGCTTGTGTGTGTGGTGTGTGTGAGTGGTGTGTGTGTGTGTTCAATGAAGCACTGATGGTAAGCAGAGTGCATTGTGTGTGGTGGTGTTCAGCTGCGGTAGAGGTGGAGACCAAGCATACCTTCAACACAGAAATGCAGCACCTGTTGAAGCAGGCTGAACGGGAGGCTGCCGACAAGGAGAATTAATTCATCAGCTGGAAACCACTCTTCTGGAATCAGAAAAGGTAGGGGCTGTTTTTAGCACAGTCTTTCATATGTGTGTGTGTGTGTGTGTGTGTGTGTGTGTGTGTGGTGTGTGTGTGTGTGTGCGCGCGTGTGTGTGTGTTTTAATTTTCATCTCAAATGCTGAATTTTTCGTTTAAGATTTTGTAGTTGTGTCCAGCTCTCCAGTCCGCAGAGTAGGATGGGCATCACCATGGATTTATTCCTAGGGAAGTTGGTAAAGTGGGTAGATTAAATGATGCTGTTTTGTCAAAACAAGACCAAATCATCCATGTGTAGAATGGATCCAAGATAGGTGAAATCGTCCTCTACAAATGTGCCTCCATGCAGTTTGTGATTGACTGCTGTTGGGTGTCTGGAACTTTGACTGATGAGTTCATGGAGTTATTGATCTGCTGCCTCCCAAAAGATCAATGTCATAAAGTGAAATGTGGATGGCAAAGCAGCCACTCTGTGATGGATGTATGATGTTGGAAGTCCGGGAGCAAGTTTTTTTTGGCGTGCATTTGTCCTGGTTGAGATGTTTAACAGAATGGGAAGGAGAGAGAGCCTTGGCACACTTCTGCAGTTGCCTGATAGAAGAGTCTGAGGCTGCTCCTCCAGTGGACGCTGCAGCTAACAATCCTTGTAGAGTTCAGTCCGGACCAGGTCATGGCTGCAGTGTCATTTTCATTTCCTCCCCATGGCTATTCAGTAGAGACCACGCTCATTGTTCATCAGGCTTCAGTGGGATTGAGTACATTGCTGAAGTCCAGCTTAGCATTTCATGGGCAGAGCATGCAGGGCTCCCCCTCAGCTGCTGGTGAAGAGGGTGGGTTCACCCCTATCTGAAATTCTAGAGGGTATTTTCACCCTCACTTTCAAACTTTAGAGGGTGATTTTATTAAGACTTGCCGCAACTTAAACAATATCTACAGCATACTCTTGGTGACTGGTCTCTGTACCAAATGCACAGAACATGTGCAGGTTCTTTTCATACAAAGTAGTGTACCAAAGAATCATTCATACAACAAAAATGAACACACCAAACACTAGCAAATTCTCTTACTTTTCATTTTTGACTTGTGATTTTCTCATGTGTGTGTGTGTGTGTGTGTGTGTGTTTGTGTGTGTGTTGTGTGTGTGTGTGTGTGTGTGAGTGAGTGAGTGAGTGAGTGACTGCTGTAATTTTACTTTAATATCACTATGTGATCAGAGTTGGTACACCTGCTGTACTGCTTGTTCAAGTTGTTGCTCAGTTGGCAGCAAAAATATTTATATCAAACTGAATCAAATCAAAACAAAAATGTCCATGAATAAGTGACCAAACTAACACACATTTAGAATTATAAGTTGGTGAAATCATGATTCTTTACGATCTTCTGTCGTCTTCTTCTCAGTTTTAGATTATTTCCGTTCACTGCCACGGTCTTCCTCTGTATTGTTGTCAGGATTTGGTTTTTGTTTCAACCACTGGTGAAGTAGAGACGCCGTCTTAACTGGTCGCAGAAAAAGAGAACCCAGACTCTTTGAATGAGACAGTGCCAGTATTCTCTTAGGGGCCAGATAATTGACCAATGAAAAACACGCATCTAAACTAAAGCGATGACGCGCAGCTACTTTTATTACAGCCTGTTAGTCAAGAATTTGTGGTCTCGTTGTGCGAATGGGCAACACAGACACACTCAACGCAAGAAGCGAGGCTATTTTTACTGCGGTCGGTTCTGAGAACTTGCGGTCACACCGAGTACTGTTCTCACGTCTATTACTAGGCCCAGATTTGAACCCCTGATTTCAATTAACATCAGAAATAGTACAGTGATAAGGAATTGTTTGAATAAAAGAGGTAGACATAGAGGAGTTAAATCATGGCTTTTAAGCCTTATCCTGCTATCGGGAGACATTGAACTCAATCCTGGTCCGTCCACCAAAGTAAAATATCCATGCGGAGTTTGCAATTTGAGAGTCACATGGAAACATAAAGCAGTTGCCTGTGACGTCTGCAATACATGGTATCACACTAAATGTATGTTATTAAACTCAGCAGTTTTTATGAAGCATAATGCAATAGTGATATATCTTGGACTTGTTTTACCTGCGGGCTTCCAAACTTTAGTTCGAGACTTTTTGAAGATTCTATTGAAGACTGCAGCTCAGAAAGCAACCGTTTTGACCCTATCTCACCAGACCGACCCCCAAAAAGAAAACTTGAAATTTTGTCCTAAGTTTGCATCCACCCCTGATTCTAAAACTGATAAAATCCCAAATCATAAAGTGCAACTGAACTCCAAATCATTAAGAGAAAAAGATAAACTTAAATGCATAGTCGTAAATTTTCAATCTCTTATCAAGAAAAAGGAAGAACTCAGTAATTTAGTCACCGAAAAAAACATTGATGTTGTAATTGGAACAGAAACTTGGCTAGAAACTGGAACATCCAGCAGTGAACTTCTAATGGAGGATTTTGATATTTATAGAAAGGACAGACTTGGAAAAAGAGGTGGGGAGTCTTGATTGCCATTAGGAAGAACTTAGCCAGTGAGTTTTTATATCAAGGCAAAAATAGTGAAAGTTTATTTTGTAGGATTAATTTTAAGAATAAGAGACCTGTCATTGTTGGATCAGTTTACAGACTTCCAGACTCAGATGAAAATGTATGTTCGTCTATTTGCAGAGACATTTCTAACATTGTTTTGGCCAATAGGAAGGCAATATTATGGATTGGTGGAGACTTTAACTTACCAGATATTGATTGGGGTGAAGATGCCATACTTGGTAATCAATACAGTAAAAATATTAATACTCAGTTTTTTGATACCACCAAAGACCTAGGATTAGTGCAGTCAGTTGAAGCACCAACTCGTGGTAAGGCATTCCTGGATTTATTTTTTACCAATTGTCCAGGCGCTTTAGGCAATCAGGAATTAATTGCAGGCCTGGGTGATCATGACATAATTCTCTTAGAGAGCAACTTTCAACCCTTTCAAAGAAAACCCCCTAAACGTACCATCAGACTCTGGAACCAAGCAGATTTACCAAAATTGCGCAGGGATACTCATGATTTCAGTCGTCTTTTTTTAGGTCCCATAGTGTTAAAGATAATGTCAGTGACCTTTGGAAGTGTATAAAAACTAACTTGGAATTTATTATGGATGACAACATACCTACTAAAATAACTTCAAGCAAGAACCACCAGCCATGGATTACTACAAAAACTAAACATTTGTTGAGAAGGAAACATCGTTTCTTTAAGAAATTGAAACTACATCCTAATTCAGAAAGATTACTGGTTAGGTATAAACATATTAAGAGAAGGTGTCAGAGAGAATGTAGGCTTGCTCACTCCAATTATGTTAATTCGATGATTTCAGAAGGTGATCATCAAAACAAGAAATTATGGTCTTACATAAGGAGTAAGAGACAGGACAACATTGGGATTCCAGACCTGAGAAACAACCAGAATAACCTAATACAGGACCCTGAAGGGAAAGCAAATTTACTAAACAAGCAGTTTTGTTCAGTTTTCTCAAATCCCAAACCTTTAATTAACGTTAGACTAAAGGATGATGATAAACTCCCTGAAATGCAAAACATCAAAGTAAACAAAGCAGGAGTATTTAAGTTACTGACCAACATCAATGAAAACAAAGCTACTGGTCCCGATGGCGTTCCTGGCAAGCTCTTAAAATTATGTGCCAATGAATTGAGTGAGGTATACCAACAATATACCAAGCTTCACTGGACCAGGGAGTAATACCTGATGAGTGGCGAGATGCGAGCATTGTTCCCTTATTCAAAAAGGGTGACAAAACAAAAGCAGAGAACTATAGACCTGTATCTCTTACATCCATATCAGCAAAACTACTTGAACACATAATATATAGTAGCATAATGGACCATCTTGACAAATATGACTTCTTAAATAACGCCCAGCATGGTTTTAGACAGCGAAGGAGTTGTGAGACTCAACTTATAACAACTCTCAATGATTTTAATAACTGTCTTAACAACAGACAGCAAATAGATGCAATTTTATTAGACTTTTCTAAAGCCTTTGATAAGGTTGACCATGAGGGCCTGCTGCTTAAATTAGAACACATCGGCATTGGCGGTTCTTTGCTAAAATGGGCTAGATCATTCCTCGTTGGGAGAACGCAGAAAGTTGTTGTGGAAGGGTCGTCATCCCATTGTAAACCAGTCTTGTCAGGTGTACCACAGGGAACTGTTCTGGGGCCCTTGTTTTTCTAATTTATATAAATGACATAAGTAGAAATCTCTCTCCTGGAACTACTATAAGGCTTTTTGCAGATGACAGCTTAGTTTATAGAACAAACAGAAGCAAGAATGATACACGCATTCTACAAGAAGATCTAAACGCTTTACAAGAGTGGGAAAGAACTTGGAAAATGGAATTTCATCCCCAAAAGTGCCAAGTGTTGCGTATATGTAACAAATGCTCACCAATTAGATCAGATTATTCTATCCATAATACTATTCTTAAAGAAACTAATGCTGCAAAATATTTAGGCGTGATTATAGATAGTCGTCTCAAATGGAAAGAACACTACAATTTAGTATGTAAGAAAGCAAATAACATCTTAGCTTTCTTATACAGGAATATCAATGACTGCCCCCAAAAGGTTAAAGACGACTGCTACAAAACACTGGTTAGACCAGTACTGGAATATGGTTGCTCAGTTTGGGATCCTTACCATCTAAAGGACATTGATAACCTTGAAAAGATTCAGAAGAGAGCAGCACGGTTCGTAACAGGGAACCACATCAGAGAAAAGGGGAATACTAGGAAGAACATGAGGAAATTTGAATGGAAACCCTTAGAAGAGAGAAGAGCTTTTATCAAACTTAACATCTTCTTCAAAGGGAGAGGTAAAGTAATTGATATTCCAATAAAACAACTAGTATTGAATAAAAGTAGCACCAGGAGTGGCGGTCAATGTTATACCATACCTGCATCAAATATTGACAGCCACTTACATTCATTTTATCCTAGTTCTGTACGGCTGTGGAACTCACTGCCGGGTGCCATCAAGATTGCCACAAATGCAATCTCATTTAAAAAACAAATTGATACGACAGTTTTGAGATCTGCATATTGACGATTTTCTATTTTAACTTCCCCAGATATTTTACTGTTACCTGGGCCTGAATTTGGCCATTGCTTTTAACTTCTTGAATATCGAGTGCGACCCCTTGTTGCCAAATTTGCTCCAGGGGCCAACAGTCTGAGTCGCACCATTTTATGCTATTTTATTTTACTTTTTAACATGCGCGCTGGTGACCTACTCGTTTTTGAGTGAACCAGTATTTTAGGAAGAAGAAGAGCACACGGCCAGGCTGAACAAACAGCAGACGCGTTCAATGAAATCTTAGAGGGTGATTCCACCTCCAGCTTTTAATTTTAGAGGGTGAAGCTCACGCATGAAACACAGTTCTAGGGGGTGAAATAGAGTTCTAGTGCGTGAATGACGCGCAGAATGCGTGTCATGGGGAGCCCTGAGTGAGGGAGTGTTTGGTGGTGTTTAGGCTTGTGTGAGCAGTATTCTGTGGAATGGGATTTGCAGAAAGCTCAGTATGGCAGTTCACTTGTCAAGTCACCAGCTGCTGACTAATGGACATGAATGATAAATGTTTGTTTTGCATGGTGTTCAAATCACATTGGTATCAACAGTTTTTGTGTGAGGAAAATTAAAGAAAATATGTTTTTAAATCCCATAGGTGTTACACAAATGTTGCTGATTTGTTTTTTAGTTTCCTTGAAGATGGAGTATGGCTGCCTTAATGGCGGGATAAAAAACGGTCATACACACAAAACTCCACTGCCTGTCTATACAGGCAGTGTCCGCAGGAGTAACAGCCTGCGTACGCAGAAAGAAATAAATAAATTTGTTTTTAGTGTATATTATGTAAAACCAGATGTAGGTTATTCACAGGACACCAAAACAGATGAATTAGAGATCATTTTAGTGAATGTTTCCCTTTGACATTCTGTGTGGTCAAACGCGTACAACTCCAACTCTTTTGTTTCTGTTCCACTTCTAACAGAAACTCAGTGACGCAACCAAACACTCCAAGGAATACCTGAGTCAGCTGGAGGCTAAGCTGTCCCATGGTGCCGAGCAGAACAGTCAGCTGGAGTCGGCCCTGCTCCTGTGCCGTAACGAGATTGCTGAACACCTGAGCAGCATGGAGAGGACGCGGGAAAAGTTTGATGCCGAGCTCACCAAGCGTGAACAGGCGGTGAGTGATGGTGGTGTGTGTGTGTGTGTGTGTGTGTGTGTGTGTGTGGTGTGTGTGTGTGAGTGTGTGTGTGTGTGTGTGAGTGTGTGTGTGTGTGTGTGTGTGTGTGTGTGTGTGTGTGTTTTGTGTGTATAGTGTGTATGTGTAGGTGCCTGTGTGTATGTGTGTGTGTGTGTGTTTGTGTGCGTGTGTGTGCATGCGCATGTGTGGTCTTCTGTCTCCTATGGCAACTTTTACCAGAAAGTACGGGAAAACCCCCCCAAAATAATATAAAGTTGATAGCAGAAGCCCACATACTCTAAATCTAAGGAGGGTGGGTGGGTGGGGGGTGGGGTGGGGGGGACATCAGTTAAGCGATAGTAAGAATTTGCTTTTAATTAACCCTTCAGGTATTCAGTGAAAGTCTTTTTTAGTGAGGAGAGTGGAAGGGGGAGAGAGAGAGAGAAGGGGGAAATAAATGTTCTGCTAAGAAACAGCTTGTGTGTCCCAGATCTTTCGTCCAGCCTTCACTGATCCTGGTATAATGACTGTTATACCAAGAGCTTTCGCTGTATTAAAAATCTGAGTTCAAGGTCACAGAATAATAAAGAGAAGGTGCTAAAGCATGAAAAAGCTTGGGTCTTACGACGGGTTCCTGCCATTTGCTCATGTCACAAGTGAATTATGATTGCCGAAAACAGAAGTCAAGTTAGGAGGTTAAAAAGTCAAGGCCACAACTTCATGCCGTACAAAATGTGTCTAATGCTGTTACTGTTTATTTTGTGTGTACATTGATTGGTTATCTCCAGTCCTTGGCTTTGCTGTCCTAACATCTGTCGGCGTGTGCAGATTCAGCGTCTGGAGGACCGGGCGAGGTCATTGCAGATGGAGATAGAGCAGCACACGGAGGACAGCGTGCAGATGGAGAGAGAGCTGGCAGAGAAACGGACCATGGTCCAGCACCTCCAGTCCCGCATCACCCACCTGGAGGGCTCCGAGGCTGCCGTCAAGGACAATGTAAGCAGCATCGTCAGCCAGTGAAAATCATTGTGACTGGCATCGTCATGACTTCTTCTCATCACTTGATGAGTTTGAGATAAATGATATTTTTTGTGTGTGCAGCACTTGTTGTATGCCGCTAATGTATAGACATAACACGTTATTTATGCTTCATAGGGGATATGATTGCGTTGTGGTGACACTTTCCAGAGCACAGTGTTGACAGGTGTTGATTGGATTGATGACTGGTGTTGACATGACAGGATGGGTGGTAGGGAACACTAGCAGCCTTCACAATGGTATATGGTGATAAAGGAAAAAAGCCCTAAATAAAACCAGGTGTGATGAATAGTTAATAGCGAGCTAATTACAGAGACTTTTGCCCTTGTGATGACACAATGGGACATAACTGGAAAGGTGGCCTTCTGGCTAATGCAGTTGTCTTAGAAGTGAGAAATTCCAAGGTCCTTGATTCCAGTCTTACATGGAATAGATTTTTTCCTCCTCCTCTGCACTAGATCTTAAAGGTTGATCTGAATCATTGTGTTATGAAACACATGAGGAAGGAGAGGAAGATAGTGAATGGAAGAAGAAATGGACGAGAGGAAAATAGGCATTTGTTAAAGACTTGTACAGGTGGTGACGGTTTCAGTGATGGGTGACATATGTTTTGAGAAGAAATGGGGTGGGATTTTGTGGTGCAGGGGATGAGAGACAGTGGATGTTGTAGTTACAGGTGGTTAGGCAGATATGTATTATAGTAGATAGCGATGATGTACATCGACTATGGCAACAACAGGTGAAGCGGTTGCTTGTAAAGATGGGTGTTGATGGGTTGTGGTGACAACAGGCCATGAGTGTTGTCCTGACAGACCCTGTGTGTCATGGTGATGGTGTGGAGATCCCAGCTCTCGGCTGCCATGATGAAACGAAGGTGTTGTGAAGAGTCTGGTGTGGGGTGATGTGACAGGTGCGGCAGTTAGAGCAGCAGCTGATGAGGGAAAAGGGCCAATGGATGATGGAGGCTGACGAGCTGGAGAGGAAGCTGAGGGGCCAGTCGTCCGACCTGGATGTCGCCCTGACCCGCTGCAACGACATGAAGCAGACTATCAAGTGAGGGTCTTCCCACACGTCCTTTCTTCCTTCCTTCCCAACTGCTGAGTGGTGTTCTTTTTTTTTCTTTTTTCTTTTTTCCCAAAAATCTCTTTCTGTATTTGTTTTGTTGTTTGACTTGTGTACATTTTTTAATCTCCAAAGTAGAAGTATATCTTATGTTATTTGTTGTCACGAGTTTGTCACGAGGCCTACGACGTTCGACCCACCTAGGGTGGCGGAATTACTTATTTGTTTATTGTCGTTGCTGTTGTCGTGTAGCCGTCCCTTAGGGTGGCTTGTGGTGCAGTTGCACCTTGGTGTGGTTCAGCTCAACTTCGGTTTGCTTTCTCTCTCTCTCTCTCTAATTCCACCGCCCGTGCTATTCATCCTGCAAGTTCACGGGTGGCCGGTACCTTTCTCTCGAACTTTCTGTCTATCGGCCTCTCGCCTGTCTTTTTACCTGTCGCACGTGCTTCGTTTCTTTTAGTTTGAAGTATGCTCACTCTGTGACGCAGCATGGCATGTTGGCCGCCATTGCTGAGGGAGTTAGCTCTTCACTCGAGCGGAAGATGTCTCTGGGGGCGCCTGCTCCAGTCCTGGTTCTTTACCTTATCGTCGAGAGTACAGTCAGTACTTTCAATTCCTGCAGTCGGCCTGTAGGAGAGGGACATCATTTCTTCTGTCTCCGCATCTTCGCCTCTGTCCTCTCGACTGGACAGAGGGTAGAGAGAGTCCTTTGACCCGCCTCTTGGGGGTCACCCACGGGTAGCTGGTAAGCATCAGTTTCGTGGTCTGTTTGTTTTGATTTGTCGTTGTTAGCCGGCTTAGTCTTCGCTTTTGCGCAATTTCTCTTTTGTTTTCGAAATTGTAAGAGAAATATTGTGTGAGACCTTTTCTCTGGTTAATTCCATCTTTAACCTGGCCATTCTAAATTATTTCCAAAATTCTTTCTCCTGTTTATGTATCTGGTGATGCGGTAGTCGGTGGGGAAGGGAGAGAACCTGGTGATTCAGGGTTGGAACTTGCTTGGTCTCGCTCGTCCGCCCCTGTCACATTCGCCGGACTTTTATCCTTCGGCCACCGTCTGTTTGTGTGTGCAAGAGAGCGAGTTTTATGTTCACGAGCGTGCGTGCGCATGATTTGTCGTTCGGATGCGTGGTTGGAGATTTGTGTTATTTTGAAATGTGTTTATAAAATGTGACAGTTGTGCCATTGAATTATTATTTGCAAATGTGGTGGCAGTTATTAAGCGATGGTCGCTGTGTTGATTTATTTCCTAAGGAAGGAAAACGTTAAGCGTGAGTGAGAGAAGGGTGAAGATAATTCATATTTGTTTTATAACCTGTTGATTTAATGCAGTCTTTTACCTGCATCGTGTGAGAAGACTTGATTCAATGGGTTTACTGTGTGCGTTGAATACACTTCCCCTCGCCCATCATGCGAGTGGCTAAGACTTGACAGCAATGGTCAGACGGTACTGACGGCAGGGTTCCAGTACCCTTCTTCCTTCCTCCTTCCTTCTTCTTTTCCTCCTCTCCGACTCTCCTCCCAGCTACGTCCTCCCCCCCTCCCGGGGGCTTCACCTGGAGCACGAACTGGATGGTGCCACGTGCTGGTCGAGGCCACGTTCTGGCTGAGACCACGGACGAGATGGTGCCACGCGCTGGTCGAGGCCACGCCTTGGTCGGGACCGTGGACTGCTAGGGGAGCCCGCCGTCTCGACTGGCCGGCCTGGACCCCCGTCCAGGACCTCCAGTAACAGCTACGTCCCCCCCCCCCCCCCCCCCCCCCCGGGACACGCTCTTCACTGCCCGCTTGGGAGTCGAGGGTGTCGGCTTTGGGCGACTCCCTGCGAGAACCAACCCGGCTCGGAGCACCTAGTGCGACAGGGTGCTCCCTGCGGACTTGACAGGGGCAGGGATGTGGACGCACTCCGTGGTGTGAGAAAGGGTCAATACTGGAAATATTTCTTTATAATTGTGTACATGTCATATGTGCTGGAATGCTGTAATTGTGATCGTGTACGTCGTATGGCGAAATATTTATTTATAATCGTGCATGTTTTGTGGTGTGGAGTGCTTGATTGTGATTGTGCATGTTGTGCGCGTTGGAGTGCTTGATCGTGATTGTGCATGTTGTGTGCGTTGGAGTGCTTTATTGTGATCGTGCATGGTGCGTGTGTTGGAATGTTTATTTTGCTGGTGTGAATAAATGGGGTGTTGTATCGTAATCTTTATTGTGTGGTCTCTTGCGGAGCGTGTGAGGTCAGTCACTCCCTTCACTCCCACCTAGACCGATCCTGTCAGGGCAGACCTCCAGGGTCGGTCGTGACAATTGTGGGGCTCGTCCGGGATGTGAAGGCTCTGGCTGTCTCTCTCTCGTTTCGCAGAGTACCTGTTTTAGTTTTGTCTGTTGTGTATATGTTTAGTCAGTTTGTCGTGTTTGTTCGTGGGTGGTTGGCTGGGTGACTCTAGCGTGAAGGGAGTCTTTTGGTGGCCTGAGGGAACATCCGGTGTGACTCGGGAGTCGAGGTGAGACCAAGGGGAGTCGACCGCGCCCAGGCCTCCTTCCGCCGGGTACCTCACGCAGGTACGGCCGTAAGTCTTGCCCTTCTGTTGCCGCTCAGTCTTCCATTCCTGTTTTGTATTTAGCCAATTCTTGTTTTTTTTTTCTCTACCGGGTTGTTGAGTACAGGGGGTTGTATCGGACGCTAGTGTTTTTTTTTTCCTCTCCGGATTTCGTCTGCTAGGTTTTTGTTTTGTTTTTTTTCCGGCCAGCCCCACCGCACTGTTGCTCGTGCTGTAGAGCGCGGTGTTGCCAGAGTGGGGCAGCCGGACATAGTTTTTGTTTTGTTTTTTTTTTCGGTGAGCCCCACCGCACTTTTGCTCGTGCTGTAGAGCGCGGTGTTGCCAGAGTGGGAGCTGCCGGAACTTGTCCGCACACACGCACACACACACATACACACATATACACACGCCCCTAAAATATTTGTTTTTTTTTTTTTCTCTAGTGGAATTGTTTTTCCCCTGTATTTGGAAAACTGTAGGATATTGTTGTCATGGCGACGTCCGGCGCTGGTGGTATGGCGACGCGGGCGTCGAAGAAGAAGGGTATTCAAAATGTTACTGTAGTCCCTACTATTAGTACCAGTACTTCGACTACGGTAACTTCTACCTATTCCAGTGCTGTAGCAGTAGCCCAGTGAGTACTTTTACTACCTCTTCGCTGGGGGGTCTCCCTGTCGAGACCCCGACTGGCACTTCCGCTCGGAAGCGTCAGAGTATAGCGAAGCAACTGTGGGCTTCTGTTGAGTCGCAGAGACCGAAACCTTCTCCTCTCCAGGCTTCCCCTCGTAAGGGGCATGCCCCAGAAGACTCTCCTTATGGGAAAGTCGAGACCCAAGGGACGGGTCAGACGGATCATCCTCCCGGGTCGGGAGTGGTGAACCCCGCTCAGGATATCACCTCTGTCCTTCTGTTTCTGGAGCGGCAGCGTAGTGAAGAGGCTGCTAGGCAGGAAGCTCTGCGTAGGGAAGAGGCTGCTAGGCAGGAAGCCCTGCGTAGGGAAGAACGTAGGGAAGAGGCAAGGCTCCGTCGGGAAGAGTTGGATCAACGTAGAGAGGAGGCTGCTAGGCAGGAGGCTCTGCGCAGAGAGGAGACTGACAGACAGGAAATTATGCATAAGGAAGAGGCTATTCAGCGTAGAGAGGAGGCTGCTAAGCAGGAGGCTCAGCGTAGGGAGGAGGCTGCTAGACAGGAGGCTCAGCGTAGAGAGGAGGCTGCTCAGCGTAGAGAGGAGGCTGCCAGACAGGAGGATCGGCGTAGGGAAGAGGCTGACAGGCAGGAAGCCCTCCGTAGGGAAGAACTAGACAGGATGGAGGCTCTGCGTAGGGAGGAGATGGAACAACTTCTTTCGCGGCCTCCCGCTTCTGTAAACCAGGGGGTTAATCACCAGGCAGGTGATAGAGTTAGAGGCCCAAAGTTAAAGCTTCCAGAGTTCAGACCTAGTGAGGACATTGACATGTTCTTAGAGCATTTTGACAAGGTTGCTTGTTCATACCAATTGTCTGAGGAACAAAAGGCTATGCACCTTTTTTCTGGATTATCTGGTGCTGCAAGGGAGTGTGTGCTCACTCTAAATGAAGGCGCGTCTTATGCAGACATGCAGTTGGCTCTGCGTAAGCGTTTCCACCTTACCCCAGAGACGTACAGGAGGAAGTTCAGGTCCATGAAGAAGAATAACGACGAGACCTTCGTGCAGTTTGGTGATAGGCTGCGCAAAACGCTAGGGTACTGGCGTCAGTTGGCCAAGTTGGAGCTGGAGGATCTGATCCTCATTGAACAGCTCACCAACACTGTGTCCCCAGAGTTGAGGATCCGGATAGGCGAGACAGCACCTCAGGATTTCGCGGCTGCGATTCACACCGCTGAGGTGTTTGCTGAAGCTCGCAGGGCTTATGGGCATCGCCCAGATACGGAGAGGAAGCCCTCCACAGGGTTTAGTGGCGGTAAGGCGCCGACAACTGCTAGCGGGGTGAACAAGGCAGGCAGTCCATCGGGGACCTCAGCACCTCGATTTGTTTTCTTTGTGGTCGTCCTGGCCACATCAGGAAAGATTGCCCTAGAGCCACTGGTAGTCATGGGGCTAGTCCTCTCCAGCATCCTCGCGCCTCGGCTAACGTGGGTTCCGTCCCAGCTTCTAGTGGTTCAGAGTGTCCAGTGTTTCTTTCTGTTGTTGGTTCATCCTTGGTCGACACCATCAGGGATTCGGGAGCATCAACACTCTTTGTGGATAAGGATTTAGTTTCCCCTAAGGCCGGCGGGGCGCCAGTTACGATGTGTGCGGGTTGGAGGCTGGTTTTACCTCCCACCCGTCCTTCAGTACTCGTTTCTATCTCCACCCCCTACTTCTGTGGCGAAGTATGGGCCATCGCGGTGGAGCGACCTCTGTATTCCCTTATCATAGGGAATACTATCACCTTCGCGGACGGACGCAGTCAGTCCGTGTCTACGGATTTGCCCGTACAGGCGTGTGTGGGAGTCACCACACGCGCCAAAGCTAAGAAGCAGGCACAGGAATTGCGTCCCGTTCTTCAGCCGATCTCTAACGAGGTTCTGGCAAGGCCGATCCTGCTAGCATTATCCGTCTTCAGGCCAGGGACTTGGATGTCCAACGCCTACGAGAACTTGTGGATCGTCCCGCTCAGTCGGCCCGACACGCCAAGGTGAGCTTCAAGCTCCACAAGGGATCCTCTTTAGGGTTTCCACTCAGGCAGATCGTGTGGCCAAACAGCTTGTTGTTCCCCAAAGCTTGAGAGAATCTGTTCTCCGGCAGGCCCACGATTCCCCATGGCAGGTCATATGGGCTCCAAGCGGACTCTCGAGCGAGTAAGACAAGACTTCTTTTGGCCAGGGATGAACTCACAGGTTAGGCAGTACTGCCGCAGTTGCGATGTCTGCCAGCGGACAACGCCTAAGGGTCGCTTGAAGCGTGTTCCCCTAGGGTCAGTGCCACGGGTTGGGGAGCCATTCAGCAAGGTTGGGGTCGACCTGGTGGGACCCATTAATCCTCCATCCGATCGCGGTCACCGCTACACTGCGGTAGTGGTAGAATCTGCGAGTCGATACCCAGAGGCTGTCCCGCTTAGGACTATCGATGCCCCTACTGTTGCTGAATCTCTCAGGCAGATTTGGACGCGCACTGGCGTGCCCAAGAAGAAGTACGGCCGGAAGTTTGTACTGGAGAGCGATCATCATCCTCTCCAGTGCTTGGACCGGATCCGGCCAGTCAGTCGTCGACTCATGGGTTGGGCAGTGGAGCTGCAGAGTCATGCGTTCACTTTCCGTCATATCAAGGGTTCCTGTAATACGGATGCTGACTATCTTAGCCGAGCTCCGTAGTTAGCATATTGGAAAATCAGTCAAGGGACACTTCCCCTCAACCAGGGTTATATCCCCTTTTTGGTCTCTGTATCAGGTGTAGTGACAGTTGTCACTTCAGTGAGGTTAACGGTAGTGAATCACCAATGGTTCGGATTGTTACTTTCATGGTTGGAAGGTTTGCTTAGTTGTTTGATAAATGTAGTATTATGTATTTCCCCGTGTGATTCTGTCGTGGAAGGTTTGTATTGGATTCATCGTACTCTGTCGATCACAGAGAGTTGGGTTCGGTCCCATTGTTGTGAAGTTGCACATGCGACAAGGTTCAAAGAAGCACTGTATCTCAGAGAAACAGATGCTTTTAGAAGGGGGGTTTGTCACGAGTTTGTCACGAGGCCTACGACGTTCGACCCACCTAGGGTGGCGGAATTACTTATTTGTTTATTGTCGTTGCTGTTGTCGTGTAGCCGTCCCTTAGGGTGGCTTGTGTGCAGTTGCACCTTGGTGTGGTTCAGCTCAACTTCGGTTTGCTTTCTCTCTCTCTCTCTCTAATTCCACCGCCCGTGCTATTCATCCTGCAAGTTCACGGGTGGCCGTACCTTTCTCTCGAACTTCTGTCTATCGGCCTCTCGCCTGTCTTTTTACCTGTCGCACGTGCTTCGTTTCTTTAGTTTGAAGTATGCTCACTCTGTGACGCAGCATGGCATGTTGGCCGCCATTGCTGAGGAGGTTAGCTCTTCACTCGAGCGGAAGATGTCTCTGGGGGCGCCTGCTCCAGTCCTGGTTCTTTACCTTATCGTCGAGAGTACAGTCAGTACTTTCAATTCCTGGAGTCGGCCTGTAGGAGAGGGACATCATTTCTTCTGTCTCCGCATCTTCGCCTCTGTCCTCTCGACTGGACAGAGGGTAGAGAGAGTCCTTTGACCCGCCTCTTCGGGTCACCCACGGGTAGCTGGTAAGCATCAGTTTCGTGGTCTGTTTGTTTTGATTTGTCGTTGTTAGCCGCTTAGTCTTCGCTTTGCGCAATTTTCTTTTTTTCGAAATTGTAAGAGAAATATTGTGTGAGACCTTTCTCTGGTTAATTCCATCTTTAACCTGGCCATTCTAAATATTTCCAAAATTCTTTCTCCTGTTTATGTATCTGTGATGCGTAGTCGTGGGAAGGAGAGAACCTGGTGATTCAGGGTTGGAACTTGCTTGGTCTCGCTCGTCCGCCCCTGTCACATCGCCGGACTTTTATCCTTCGCCACCGTCTGTTTGTGTGTGCAAGGAGAGCGAGTTTTATGTTCACGAGCGTGCGTGCGCATGATTTGTCGTTCGGATGCGGTTGGAGATTTGTGTTATTTTGAATGTGTTTATAAAATGTGACATTGTGCCATTGAATTATTATTTGCAAATGTGGTGGCAGTTATTAAGCGATGGTCGCTGTGTTGATTTATTTCCTAAGGAAGGAAAACTTAAGCGTGAGTGAGAGAAGGTGAAGATAATTCATATTTGTTTATAACCTGTTGATTTAATGCAGTCTTTTACCTGCATCGTGTGAGAAGACTTGATTCAATGGTTTACTGTGTGCGTTGAATACACTTCCCCTCGCCCATCATGCGAGTGGCTAAGACTTGACAGCAATGGTCAGACGGTACTGACGGCAGGGTTCCAGTACCCTTCTTCCTTCCTCCTTCCTTCCTTCTTTTCCTCCTCTCCGACTCTCCTCCCAGCTACGTCCTCCCCCCCTCCCGGGGGCTTCACCTGGAGCACGAACTGGATGGTGCCACGTGCTGGTCGAGGCCACGTTCTGGCTGAGACCACGACGAGATGGTGCCACGCGCTGGTCGAGGCCACGCCTTGGTCGGGACCGTGGACTGCTAGGGGAGCCCGCCGTCTCGACTGGCCGGCCTGGACCCCCGTCCAGGACCTCCAGTAACAGCTACGTCCCCCCCCCGGACACGCTCTTCACTGCCCGCTTGGAGTCGAGGGTGTCGGCTTTGGGCGACTCCCTGCGAGAACCAACCCGGCTCGGAGCACCTAGTGCGACAGGGTGCTCCCTGCGGACTTGACAGGGGCAGGATGTGGACGCACTCCGTGGTGTGAGAAAGGGTCAATACTGGAAATATTTCTTTATAATTGTGTACATGTCATATGTGCTGGAATGCTGTAATTGTGATCGTGTACGTCGTATGGCGAAATATTTATTTATAATCGTGCATGTTGTGGTGTGGAGTGCTTGATTGTGATTGTGCATGTTGTGCGCGTTGGAGTGCTTGATCGTGATTGTGCATGTTGTGTGCGTTGGAGTGCTTTATTGTGATCGTGCATGTGCGTGTGTTGGAATGTTTATTTTGCTGGTGTGAATAAATGGGTGTTGTATCGTAATCTTTATGTGTGGTCTCTTGCGGAGCGTGTGAGGTCAGTCACTCCCTTCACTCCCACCTAGACCGATCCTGTCAGGGCAGACCTCCAGGGTCGGTCGTGACATTTGTAATGGTATGTAAGCAGGATTTTTTTTTTTTCACACTGCTTATTGTTCTTTGATTGAAACATATTTGTCGTCTAGTCTTTTTCTTGGTTTTTTTTTCTTTTTTTGTTGTTGTAAGTTATAGACAGGACAATCAAGTTGTCTTTTCATTGTTTTGAACTAAGTGTTGGTTCAAAAGGCTGAACCTTACAAGATTGGTAACTTGGAGCTTTCGTACTCAGCACAGTGGAGCCTGTCAAACAGACTCCAGAAATTCCTAAAAACTGGATGTTTAAAAGGGGGGGTAGTATATTTGTTGTGAGATTAGACTTGTCGACAAAACACAGAAATGTCTAGGATAATGAAGTCTGGAATGGAAGAGAGTCCTTTTGTTGGCAAAATCAGCCTTGCAGATGTAGACAGGAGTCCAGGAGCATAGACTCTGCAAATGGGGAGAGTCTTTGTTAGGAGGTAAGTCTCGGAGAGACAGGTTAGGATGTCTTAAGAAAATACAGGTGCAAAGGGAGAGAGTCTTTGTTAGGAGGTAAGTCTCGGAGAGACAGGTTAAGAATGTCTTAAGAAAATACAGGGTGCAAAGGGAGAGAGTCATTGTTAGGAGGTAAGTCTCGGAAAGACAGGTTAAGAATGTCTTAAGAAAATACAGGGTGCAAAGCGAGAGAGTCTTTGTTAGGAGGTAAGTCTTGGAGAGACAGGTTAAGGATGTCTTAAGAAAATACAGGGAGAGAGTCATTTTTTGGGAGATCAGCTTAGTAGACACAGACAAAATATGTAAGAGAGTAAAGTCTGCAGAGGGAAGGGTAAGTGTTGTACAAACAGACCAGCATTTCAAGGTGGAGTTTGAGGCTGTACAAATTTCTGCATTTTTATTTTGCATGTTGATATAGTTTACGTGTAGCCTGTTTTTAACATATCATCATTCACCTAACTCTCAACTTTCAACAGAAAGTCTGAGAGTAAAGTCACTGTCACCATCACTCAAACATCACTGCTATGAGACACCAACCTTTTACACAACCATTGTCAGCAGTTGGAGCCTTTTCCAGTGTTGGCTTTCCATTAAACTCACCTTTGTATCAGGATCTAAAACGAGAGTGCTAGATGAGGACTGAAATACTCTGTGTCTCTCAAAGTTTGACATGCAGTACAAAGTGATCGGAATTTCACTTTTCTTAGTTAGAGGTAAATGTAGACTTTGCAGTTATGTATTGTCCCCTGAGATCCACTTTTTACAGGGATGTAGTCCTTTAGTTCAAGGTCTTATTCCGTACTGTCATTGTAGTTCAGTCTGGTTTGTTTACGGAATGCTTTTAAGTATGTTTAACAATGTGGGAATATAGAAAAAGCAATTATTTTGTTCCTTTTTTTTCTGTATTTATAATCAGTTTATCTATTTGATCAGGTATCTGTGTATTTATTTCTTATTTCACATATTCATGCCATGAATAAATGCAGTTGCATACTAGAGCTGTTAAGACAGGTTTTCCTGATATCACAAGGAGTTGAAGAAAAAAAAAAATGGAGAAAAAGATAGACAAAGAGAGAGAGAGAGCGGTTTCAACTCTTGGATGATATGTTGGCAGAGAGCTGCAGGAAGAGGCTCGACAGATGGAGAGTGAGCGTACTTCCCTCGAAAAAGCCTTGCAGAACGAAAAATTGGGCGGCCGAAACTCGGCCGATCGCGTCGGTCAACTGGAGAGAGACATGCGAGATGTTCGGGTGGAGCTGGAACAGAAGATAGAGATGGGTGAGGCGGCCGGAAGGCCTTCTTGTTTCTGGATGTGTTTGCTTGCGTGTCAAGGCTCCTGAATAGGTGTATTTGTGCATAACAGACTCGGTGAATAAATACAAATGTGGTGAAATGTCAAAGAAAGAGGGAGACATGATTGAATTCTTCTTGGTGTGTGTGATGACGAGGTGAAAGCTCTTGCTTGGTGCAAACTTCTGTGCAGTGTGAGTAACTTGCAACAGTCAGCACTTTCCAGAAAGAATATAAAAAGAAAGGAGTGGGGGGTTGGAGGGGGAAGGGGGAGAGGAATCGTGCAAACTTCTTTGCAGTGTGAATAACTTGTGACAGGCGGCACTTTCCAGAAAGAATATAAAAAGAAAGGGAGCAGGGGGGTTGGAGGGTGGAGGGGGAGGGGAGTCGAAACAAAAAAAAAGAAAAAACGGTGTTGAGTCGAAAGAAGATCATCAAGGTACTGCAGATTCTGATGAATTGCCGTGGTTGATGACATTTGGTGGGCATATAAATTAGACCTCCCAGCTTCTTTCCCTGCTGTAAGAGGTCTCACTGTTTGTCCCACCACCCATTCAACACATTTTTAGGTGAATGAACTAACATGTCTCAGATTTCTGGAAAAAAGAAAGATCGGAACCTTTCCAGTGGAAGTGCTGGACGCAAATTAATTTTATCAAATGTTCACTTTGATTTGGTGTCTTCCTGTTTGTTGTCTCAAGCTTTAAATTTTAATTTGTAAATGAATTTGGTTTTCAACTTTCAAGCTGAAGATATGGTTGTCTTAGGCCCAAAACAACTTGGGTAATATTGACTTGAGTTTGATGATGGCCTCTCAGGCCCAAAACAAGTTGGGTAATATTGACTTGAGTTTGATGATGGCCTCTTAGGCCCAAAACAACTTGGGTAATATTGACTTGCGTTTGATGGCCTCTTAGGCCCAAAGAACTTGGGTAATATTGACTTGCGTTTGATGACCTTTGACCCAGTGAGTGACCTGGAAGACATGCTGAGGAACAAGGACGCCGATCTGGACCAGCAGCGGTCCCTGGTGGAGCAGCTGGATGTGGACAAACTACGCATGCAGGTAACACTGACTGGCTGATGTAGCTGTAGCTTGCTATCTTAGTTTAATTGTGGGCAAATTCTAAACATTATGTGTGAGGCTCCGCTGAAAAACGTAGACAAACGAATCACAAGACAAAACACAACGCTTTTGGACCTCTTAGGTCTTCTTCAGGCAAGATACACAATGCTTTTGGACCTCTTAGGTCTTCTTCAGGCAAGATACACAATGCTCAGGACAATGAAAATAAAGGAGCAATCACTTATCTTCTTCCAGTTCAGCGCAAGATGTGCGTTGAATGAAAATGAGGCTGTCAGGAAGGGCCCTCCCTGCCAGCCTCGTTTGCATGTAACGCCCATCTTTCGCCAAATTGGATGAAGATAAGGGTCCTTCCTGCGAGCCTCGTTTTCATCCAACGCCCATTTTACGCCAAATTGCAAGAAGATAAGGGCCCTTTTTGACAGTCTCATTTTCATTCAACGCCCATTTTGCGCCAAGTTGCATGAAGATAAGGGCCCTTTTTGACAGTCATTTTCATTCAACGCCCATTTTGCGCCAAGTTGCATCACGGCAGTTCTTACTGCTGCATTGAGTCGCTTGAGTCAAAGTCTTCAAAAGCGTGAGACAGAAAAGCAGAAGAAACAAATTGTGCGCAGCCAACAAGCCCGGGTCTGTGAGCGGTCTTGTATCTGTAAGCGTGGAGAATAGCGAACCACACATTGCTTTGCTGTCTGTATCGCGCCTACAGCTGACCAATGTTTACACAACGACTACACACAGGAGTTTCCTTGACTTGGAGAGCTTAACCGAGAAAAGCGGAATCGTCTCTGTCCACAACACCCTGTAAGCTATTTTCTGCGAAGGTTATTAGTGTGGGAATATCGTCAAGTGCCAGACAGATTCACCATCCTTCGCTTGCCGGAACAAGTGTCTGTTCAGAAGCGCTTGAATTCTCACACATACACGTACGCACGCACGTACGCGTGCGTGCGCGCACACACGCGCACACACACACACACACACACACACACACACACACACACACACACACACACACACACACACACACACACATATGCGCGTGCACTCACAATATGTACATAAAAGCAGAAACTTACCGTCAATACCCTCATTATGATTATTGACATTACAGATGTGGGTTTAGGTATCAACTTTTAACAGCCTGACTAATGGAGAAAAAAAAAGAAAAAAGACCAGCGCTTGACGAAAAACTGCTGCAACCCAAAGTCGAGTGTGTGTGTGTGTGTGTGTGTGTGTGTCTGAGAGAGAGAGAGAGAGAGAGAGAGAGAGAGAGAGAGAGAGAGAGAGAGAGAGAGAGAGAGAGTGTGAGAGAGGAATGATTGAGTAAACATGACTACACAAGACACTGCACGCAAATTTACAACTTATAAAATCAATAGGGAAGAAAAGAAACATGCACAGTGTACACCGGCGCGCATGCAAAAACTGAGAGAGAGAGTGAGAGAGAGAGAGAGAGAGAGAGAGAGAGAGAGAGAGAGAGAGAGTGTGTGTGTCTGACATAGAGAGAGAGGGAGGGAGAGATGGGGGTGGGGAGGATGACTGATTGAGAATACATACATAAAGAAACAGACATGCACGGATAACTTTGTACACACAAAAATCAATAAAAGCATGCACAGAGAGAAGGAGGAGAGTGGAGGTGGGAGGGAGGACTGATTAATAATACATATATGAAGAACTTGACATGCACAGATAGCTTTGTACATACAAAATCAATAAAAGCATCCACAGAGAGAAGGAGGAGAGTGGAGGTGGGAGGGAGGACTGATTACTAATACATATATGAAGAACTTGACATGCACAGATAGCTTTGTACATACAAAATCAATAAAAGCATGATCAGAGAGAAAATGTTTCACATGACATTGGCTTGCACTCATAACTGAACAATAAATCTCTCTCTCTCTCTCTCTCTTCTCTCTCTCTCTCTCTCTCTCTCTCTCTCTCTCTCTCTCCTCTCACACACACACACCACACACACACACACACACACACACACACACACACACACACACTCTCTCTCTCTCTCTTCTCTCTCTCTCTCTCTCTCTCTCCTCCACACACACACACACACACACACACACACACACTGTCACGGTCAAAATTCAACACAACCGAAGTGTGGTTAGTCGTCGGCCACTCCAACTGGACATAAGTCCAAACTCAAACATTCTAGGCGCCAGAAAGACGGGGCCATAGGTCGGGTCCGGCCAATTAAGCATAGGGGAGAGGCTCCACAGAGACGTTCTGTCCCGCCAGACGACTAAGCGGCTTTGACCGACGCCTCGATGTCTGCCCAGACGGACCTCAGTACCTGGGCCAGCCTTATCCGGCCACTTTGTGGAACCAGCGTCATTGTTAGTTTAGACATCGTGGCGCCCACCCAGACTCAGCTAGCCACTTTAGAGTGACCAGTATCCACACGGCACCAGTTAAGTAGGAAAGGGGGAAGGTAGTGTGTGGTGGGGGTGAAATCTAGCTAATCAATTAAATGACCAATTGACCACCACAGAGTAAGGCGTGTAGACGGGACTGTCATGATTTGAACGTCCAATGGAATTAGAGGGAGACAACTTCGGGATCAAGGGTAAAAATACTGACCAATGGTACTGGCCCTTGGACACGGGGTTAGAGCATAAAGGAATGTGTGAGTGAGAGAGAGGGGGAGAAAAAACGAACAGACAGAGAGAGAGAGGGGGAGAAGTCTGGGAGAGTAGGCTCTCGCCTACAGGAAGGCAGGGATGAGAACGAACAGAGACAGAGAGATGAGGAGGTTTTAGGTGTAGTCTCTGCACGAGGGAAAAGGCAGAGAGATGAAGAGAGGAGAGGGAACGAGGGGAAGAACGAACAGAGAGAGAGAGGTTCTGAGTGGAGCTCTGCAGGAGAGAAGGGCAGAGAGAGAGAGAGATGAGGGGAGGAGAGAAGAGACCCAAGTTGAGAGATTAGCATGAGATAGTCTGCAGAGGAAGGACTGAGGAGAGATGTGGAGAGAGAGAAAGAGTTGCTAATTTATGAAGAAGAAAAGAAAGAAAAGAAAAAAAGAAAAGAAAAGCAACCATGTCCATTTGATAAGAGCAGACTAGAAGAGAGAGAGAGAGAGTGCAATGCGTTAATGCAGGAAGAAAGAAAGGAGAACAGATCGATGTTGATAGTCACTGTTCTAACCTAACCGGGGGGTCGACCTCATACCTGGCAGCGTCACTTCGCCAAGCAGAACCACAGACCAACGCCAACAGTCTCACCTGACCAGGCGGCATCAGACCAACACCAGTGCCGGCAGTTGTGTCGTGTTGTGAAAGTGACAGTGAAAAGAAAAAGAAAAGAAAAGAAAAGACAGTGATTCGTGAATAGTTAAGATCACCTGGCCAGGTAAAGTAGAAATCTGTTTATACCCGGGTTAGTTAATGATGTTTTAGATAAATGATTTTGTGAAGTTCAGGAAAGAGAGAATGTTTTATTTCGTTTGATTCCATATGCATTGATGTTTCTTTCCATGATCATGTATAGTAAAGTTATAGACTTTACTAGTGGTTTGATGTGACGAATGCATGATATATGAATGAGATTGTAAGCAAGCTGTGAGTGTGTTTGGGCTGTGCGCTAGTCCTTCCTCCACTGACATTACACCGAGGTTGACAATTTATTGGCGAGCCTGCCAGGATGTTCTGGCCCATTTATTATAATTGTTCAACTTCTCAGAGAGGAAGCTGGGTGGGATTCAAGTATTGTAATCCTAAGACAAGGGGTTGTCTTACTGTATGTTCCCAAGATAGTTAAATACTAGGCTTGGCATTGCTTCCAAGATAGTTAATACTAGGCTTGGCATTTCAGCCCCAGAGTACTCATTTCGCACAGATTGCCTATAATTCGCTCTCATAGTTGGGTCAGGCGCTGGGCGTCTTATAAAAACTAATTACGTTGTCCCAAGCTAATATTATCATTCATAGGATTGTGCTATTACGTCACGCGTGTCGGTAACCACCAGTTTGGCTGTCGTAGTTATAAAATCTTGTTCAAAAAAAAAAAAAAGAAAGAAAGAGATACAATGGCGGAAGAAAAGAACACCCCTATTGAACAACTGTGAGCGTCGCTCGTGATTTAGGTTACTCAGGAGATGAGTTGCGTGCATTCGTTGAAAACCAGCAAAAGATGGAAAGGGATGAACGCGCGGAAAGACGCCGTGTTGCCGTAGAGATAGCATTAGCAGAGCAGGAAAGGACTAAAGCTAGCGCAACGCATAGCATTAGCAGAGCAGGAAGGACTAAAGCTAGCGCAACGCAGGAAACAGAAAGAATGAAGCAGGAAACAGAAAGATTAAGGGAGGCGCAGGAAACAGAAAGAATGAAGGAGGAAACAGAAAGAATGAAGCAGGAAACAGAAAGAATAAGGGAAGCGCAGGAAACAGAAAGATTAAAGGTTCAATTAGAGCTGGAGAAAGTGAGAATACAAAGGGAGACCACCGATGATGGTAGTTCACTTTCCAGTGACTCTGTGCGCAGCTATGCCCCCCGACCCAAGTTGCCAAAATTCTCTGAAGGAACCGATTCGATTGATGCATACATCAGTCGTTTCGAAACGTTTGCGACCAGTCAGGGTTGGCCTCCAGAGAGTGGGCAGTCATTTTGTCAGCGTTACTGACGGGTAAGGCGTTGCAGATTTTCACTGCGTTACCAGCAGAACAACAGTCTGATTTTTGGTGCTGTGAAGGAGTCTTTAATGAAGGGATTTGACCTCACAGAAGAAGGATTCAGAAAGAAATTTCGTTCAGCTAGATTGCAAGCAGGTGAAAACGTACACTCAGTTTGGTGCACGTCTAGACCACTATTTTGAGAAATGGTTAGAGTTGAGTGGTACGAAAAAGGAGTTCGCTGAGTTGAAAGAGCTAGTTATGAAAGAACAGATTTTGTCAGGTTGCGGCCCTGAGTTAACTATACATTTGAAAGAGAGACAGCCAGAGACAGCAGGAGAGTTGTTGAAGTTCGCAGAGGTGTATAGAGAGGCACGTTTGGGCACTAAGGTGCAGGAGAAACAGGTGCCAGGCACAGGTGAGAAGAGTGCAAGGAGACTAGGGGAGTTTCCTGCAAAGTCTGCAAACCCAGTGGTGGGGCAGAAGGAAGGGCAAAGGAAATTAGGTGTTTCATTTGTCACAAGAAGGGACATGTGGCGAGGGATTGTCGCATGAGGTTCCAGAAGGCAGCAGCCTTGCAAGAGGTGGATAAGGGTCGTCAAGGGAAACGACCTGCAGTGGAACCAAAAGGATTCAGTCTGAAGAGGGTGGAGTGCAGCTTATGGCTAGCACTGGACAGCAGTCAGTGTCAGGGATGGAGGGCACTAGGCTGAGTGGTTCGTTACCAGTGGAAGAAGGGTGGATTGGCCAGCAGAGGGTGAAAGTGTTACGAGACACTGGTTGTTCATGCGGTGTAGTACGAACAACGCTGGTCGATAAAGGGATTTGACAGGGCAAATCCAGACCTGTACTCTAATCGATGGCACTGTGAGGGAGTTTCCAGTTGCTAAGATAGAAGTACGTACCCCTTACTTCTCAGGCGAGTTGTCTGCGTTGGTGATGGAGAAACCCCTTCACGATTTGATCATTGGAAATATTCCAGGGGCAAGGGATCCAGGGGATCCTGAGTTGTTGACTGCTACAGGGGCAGCAGTTCAGACACGGAGCAAGAAGGAGGAAAAGGCTGTTAAACCGTTAGTTGTTCCAGGAAGGAAGTCGGGCATAGACGTGTCGCCTGATGAGTTTAGGGCTGCACAGGAACAAGACCCTTCGCTCGTGAAGTCTTGGGAGTTGGCAAGAGGTGGAGAGAAACAGGAGGTTAGAGGAGGTGAGACAGAATTTCTTGTGAAAGCGGGCTGTTGTACCGAGTTGTTCACCAAGGGGAAGACAGGTAAGGTGACCACTCAGTTAGAGGTACCAGCAGGTTATCGTGACACTGTCATGTCAGTGGGTCACGAGTCGCTCATGCGAGTCATCTCGGCACCGGTAAAACGGCTGACCGAGTCTTTGATGATTTTCATTGGCCAGGAGCAATGGCAGACATAAAAACGTTTCTGCATGTCATGTGACGTGTGTCAAAGGTCAGCCACAAGAGGGGTGAAGAGGAAGGCGCCTCTTAAACATCCCCCTTTAATTGACACACCGTTCAGGAGGGTGGCCATTGATCTGATTGGCCCAATATCGCCCTGTTCCAAAGGTGGGCACAGGTATGAGATATGTAAAGTTGCAAGGGAAAGTTTGCAGAAGGCTAGGGTCGTTCAGAAGAAGCAACATGGCAGGAAGGTGAGGAAGCAATCCCCCAAGGTGGGAGATCAAGTCCTGGTACTGCTTCCCACGGTCACAACAAGCTGCTGAGGCATTGGAAAGGACCATTCACCATCACTGAAAAGGTCGGTCGGGATTACCGAATTGATGTGAATGGGAAACCAAAACGTTCCATGCGAATTTTCTCCGCAAATATATTCAGCGTGAGACTCAGCACATAGGCGCAGCAGCAATCATTGATGAGGTGAAAGAGACCCAGCAGAAGAAGGGGAGATTTTGTTGCCTAAGTTTCCAGAAGAGTCATACAGGGATGTGTCACTGTATGAAGGGCTAGACAGTAGGAGTTCCTAGGTTTTGTTGTCGGAGGCGGCACAAAGCAGCCGGAAAGAGGAAAGGTGGAGAAGATGATGAATTCAGAGAGACCAAAGACCAAAACAGAAGTCAGGAGTCTGCTAGGTTTTATTGGGTTCTATAGGGAGTTTGTCCCAAATTTTGCTGCAATCACGAGTCCTCTCAGTGATTTGGTCAAGGCAGGGAAACCGGCAGTGGTCGAGTGGTCAGACGCTGCAGAGCAAGCACTGCAGACGGTGTTGGAAAGACTAGGTTCCCGTCCCATCTTGAAGCTACCAGATATGTCCAAACCATTTTTGTTGCGGACAGATGCATCAGGCGGTGGGATAGGTGCAGTATTGTTACAGGAGCATGAAGGAGTCGAGTTTCCTGTGAGATATGCTAGCAGGAAGTTGACAAAGTGTGAAGAAGGGTACGCAACGGTGGAGAAGGAGTGTTTAGCTGTTGTGTGGGCCGTGCAGAAGTTCCACAAATACTTGTATGGGAAAGAGTTCGTGATCGAGACGGATCATCAACCACTCAAATTCCTGCAGGAGGCGCAGTTGAAAAACAGCAGAGTGCTGCGTTGGGCAATGGCACTGCAGCCCTACAGGTACCGAGTGCAGTACATCCAGGTCGACAGAATGTCGGAGCTGACTATTTAAGCCGTGTAGTCTAGCAAGCTGCAACTCAGAGGAAGTCAGTCATATCCGGGGTGCTTTGTTGATAATATGTGTTGATGACAGTTATGTTGATTGGATATGGGTTCATTCCCAGTTGGCTATGGTTCATATTTTTTTTTGTGTGAGACTTGTTCATATTTTCTTTGTGAGACTTGTTCACGTGAATGTAGTTATGCTTGGAGCATACAGTCGTTTGTGTAGTGATGCATTATTTGCAATAAGTGAGGATGGAGATTCCTCAGTGAAGTGTCATGGATCGTGATCATATTATATTGTGCTTTTCATAAGAATTGTGAAGAGAAGATGTGGCAAATCCGCAGGTAGGGGAATTGCATAAGTGCGCACAGAGGTCGTTATAAAAATGAGTCGAAATAACGCAAGAGCGCACGTCAATGATAACTCATTGGGAGTGGTATTCACTAATGATATATTTTATAACTTATAAACCGTTGTTGTAAAGTATTTTTTTTTAAACTTTGCGCGTGTAGCTGTGTGTCAGCAAATTCGGTTGTTGTCTTTTTTGTACCGTTGTTTTGAGACAATGCGGTGCATAGTCTTTTGCAAGGGGGAAATTGTCACGGTCAA
>CM031618.1:53336995-53346995 GCA_018398815.1 Conus ventricosus | reverse complement strand
GCACACACCGATTGAAATGGGTCTTGAATAAGGTATGTGCTCAGTCTTAGAAATGAGTACTGATAGGTCAAGCTAAGAGCACAGTATATCCACTGCTTTGGGAATATGTAAAGTTTTTTCTCATACTTGCGTTTCTAGTGGCGTGTTTCAATAACTAACTTGCTAGAACAGAGTCTTGATTCTTTGATTATTGCACGTTATTGTTATTGTGCAGTTGGTTGTCAGTATTATTGTCATTGTGCAGTTGGTTGTCAGTATTATTGTCATTGTGCAGTTGGCTGTCAGACAGTATTCCTCTGGGTCCCTGTGGCACTTTCGGGTGTATCTTTTTCTAGTCTGCCTGCAGGGAAAGGCCTTGTAATGCTGTCCGCAGTCATGTATGACAGGGTAGAGGTGTTGCAACTGGCCATGTCTTTCCTGTTGTCCATCGTGGACTGCTTCAGTGTGCCTCTAAGAACCCTCCTCCTCTGTACCCAGTAGACGAGGGGTCCATGGTGAGAGAGTCATCCATCTGTTCCGGGTTGAATGGTCTTGGGCAAGGG
This sequence comes from Conus ventricosus, assembly GCA_018398815.1. Classification (NCBI taxonomy): domain Eukaryota; kingdom Metazoa; phylum Mollusca; class Gastropoda; order Neogastropoda; family Conidae; genus Conus; species Conus ventricosus. The sequence goes on along the minus strand of CM031618.1, from coordinate 53,346,453 downwards.
AGTCATTGTTCCATGAAGAATGACTTTGGACAGGGAGTCATAATGAGAGACATTTCCACTCTCCACTGTTCCATGAAGAATGACTTTGGACAGGGAGTCATGGTGAGAGACATTTCCACTCTCCACTGTTCCATGAAGAATGATCTTGGACAGGGAGTCATGGTGAGAGACATTTCCACTCTCCACTGTTCCATGAAGAATGATCTTGGACAGGGAGTCATGGTGAGAGACATTTCCACTCTCCACTGTTCCATGAAGAATGACTTTGGACAGGGAGTCATGGTGAGAGACATTTCCACTCTCCACTGTTCCATGAAGAATGATCTTGGACAGGGAGTCATGGTGAGAGACATTTCCACTCTCCACTGTTCCATGAAGAATGATCTTGGACAGGGAGTCATGGTGAGAGACATTTCCACTCTCCACTGTTCCATGAAGAATGATCTTGGACAGGGAGTCATGGTGAGAGACATTTCACTCTCCACTGTTCCATGAAGAATGATCTTGGACAGGGAGTCATAATGAGAGACATTTCCACTCTCCACTGTTCCATGAAGAATGACTTTGGACAGGGAGTCATGATGAGAGACATTTCCACTCTCCACTGTTCCATGAAGAATGATCTTGGACGGGGAGTCATGATGAGATGCATGGCTGCTCCAGGTAAGCTTGTGACACTTGATGATGACAAAGAGAGGTACTTCTCTGCCAGGGTACATGACTTGCTGCCTGATAGACATCTTATTCTTCATAAAAAGAAAGAAGCAGAGAATCTTTCCAGATCATTTGTCCTAGAACACTTGGAGTTTTTGCTCATGTGATTATATTTTCACGTGGTATGGAGTATGACTGACAAAATCAGTGAGTGACAGTAATAGGGGACATGATTGAGGACTATTACATGGCCCAGGCTATGCTTAGTTAACAGTGACGATGATTCAGGCGCTAGTGTAGACTCATTCTGGTGTGTTTGAAATTAGTATAGATTTTATGTGGCAGTGACTGAAGTGACCGCAGTGTGGTGAGCGGGTATCTGTGTTCAGGCCATCACGATGCACCACAGAGGACTGTCATAGACATCAGCAGCATGCAGACAGATTCATACGTTTCAGAGAATACTCACTGCTATATTTGTATGCAAAATTTGGTGCAAGGTTTGGACATGCAAGTTTTTTTTTTTTTTTTTTCTTACAAAAGCAGTACCCAGGTTTCATGAGTTGCCTGGTGTGAAAGAAAATTAGCTTGGAAGTTTTGGTACTTGTTGCATCATGAAAACTTTGTAGATGAAATGTTTAAGAAAAAAAGAAAGCAAGATCTTCTGAAAGTTGCTTATTATGTCCTTGTGTTTGCAGGAAGACGGAAGGAGAGCTGACGGAGAGGGCGGGTGAAGCCAACAGCCTGCATGACCTGCTGGACGAGCGACAGAGGGAGCTGGAGGAACGAATCAAGGCTGTGAGTCTCCTGCTTTTTCTTGCTGTTTTCCGTTTTTTTGCTGCCTGTGGTGCCTTTGGTCCCACTCCCCTGATTCTGGCTTGCTGATACACAGCCACAGAGTTCAGCAGTGTCGGGTAAAGGGCAACCCACCGGAGGAGACACTGCACTGCTGCTAAGTACCTTTCGATGGTGTCATTTGGTGGCTGTTCTTATCCAACCTGTGCTGGGCATCACCTGCTAAGCCCCCCCAACTGATGACAAGAAGTCCTTAGTCCCATGTGACCTGGGAGTTGGCATATTTTTGGCATGAAATAAACTCTGGAGCTGTTTTCTATGTGCTCTTTTTGCACAGTGTGTTCTGCGTTGGTGGGGTGTAACCTTTCGCTCTAGAAACAAGCTGAACCTCTTTGCTCCTGCTTGTTTTGCGGGATGGTGTAGTGTTTGATCCATCATCGATGAGCATTCCCCTCTGGAGGGACACACCCACACAACCACAGTCCCCAGGAGCTCTCCCACAGTGGCGGCTTGGACACAGACTTATTGGCGGAGATGGACATGGAGGGGAACCTGAAACAGCGGTCACCATGACAGCAGGGCATAAAGAGCCACATTTCAGACAGTTCTTCAACAGGATGATCTGTGAGGACGGCGAATATGATCCGTTCTGGTCTCAGTCTGCTGTACAGGACGGTGTAGTACGTTTCCTAACATTGTATGGCCTGGATTCTTCTTCTTTTTCTTCTGCGTACGCAGGCTGATACTCCTGCGGACACCCCCTGTATAGGGAGTGGAGTTTTGTGGGTATGACCGTTTTTTTATCCCGCCATTAAGGCAGCCATACTCCAACTTTGGGGAAGGTGCATGCTATTTTTAATGTGTCATCCATACCAACGGCCAAACTGGCCTTCTCTTCCAAACGTTGGTGATGAGATTTTACGTGTGTGCAAGATGTTATGCGTGTGTTCACACACGGAACCTCGGTTTATAGTCTCATTCGAAGGACTGTATGGGAAATGGAGTCAGAACCAATGTTAACTCTGAGGGAAAAATCGCCCTGTACCGAAACGGCCCGGCGGAGATTCGAACCTGCAATCCTTGGATTATGAGTCCGGTGCTCTACCACTGAGCTATTCTGGCCCCCACCTGGATAAATCAGACATGAGAGAGAGAGACAATTGCGGTGTTAGTCAGAAAATTGGAACAGCACTCCAAGAGATAGATCCATCAGATGGATTCAACCTGCTCTGTGTTGTTTCAGTCTTGCACTCCAAGAGATAGATCCATCAGATGGATTCAGCCTGCTCTGTGTTGTTTCAGTCTTGCACTATGAGAGATACATCCATCAGATGGATTCAACCTGCTCTGTGTTGTTTCAGTCTTGCACTCCGAGAGATACATCCATCAGATGGATTCAACCTGCTGTGTGTTGTTTCAGTCTTGCACTATGAGAGATAGATCCATCAGATGGATTCAACCTGCTGTGTGTGTTTTCAGTCTTGCACTATGAGAGATACATCCATCAGATGGATTCAACCTGCTCTGTGTTGTTTGAATCCACAGCAGGCTGAACAAATCTGAAAAAGAAGTAGGTAGGGCTGAAGTTCCCACAAAACATGTGAAGCTGATGGGAATGGAACTAGCCACCTCCTAGCCTACAGCTAGCAATGCTAAGCACTGCACCTTGCTGCCAGTGGTCAATGTGGATTGTTGCCAGTGGAGTTTCTTGTTCTTTGATGATTTTGTTTTTATGTATGATTTTCTCCAGATACATGCAGATATTTAGAAACAAAAGTTATTAGACATTAAGGTAAAAACATAATTATGGTGCAAAGAATATGATAAGATATTACATGATATCTCTTGGCAGTATCAGATTGTATAGTCACAATCAGAAACATTCAGAACTGTGTAAAATGACTTTTGTTCAAGTTTGTCATGTTTACAGAACAGACGAGCATTGTAATTTGTTCAAGTTCATAGTGTTTACAAGAACAAAAGAGCATGGGAACTTTTCATTACTTTTCAGGTCTTCATGTTTTGTAAGTGACTGTCATCAGGGTGTCGTCCCACGTGATTCTTGTGTCCGCAGGTGCAGCAGTTGGAACACACAGTGGCGGAGACGCAGGACGAGATGAGCCAGCGCATGCAGCGTGTGGACAACACTCTCCACAAGTACGAAACAGAGATCAGGGAAAGGACAGCGCAGGTGAACATTCACAACTTTCTGCATGGTGATACCTTAAAGTGGGGAGGCCATAGCAGAACTATGAGTGGATGATCTCCACAGTTTTAACGTTGCACCTGTTGGTTGCTTTGCTCACTGTCCTCCCCAGTGTCCCCCCTCCCCGATGGTTTGTCTTTTTTCTTCTACTGACAGGTTGTGTAGACCTGTAATTCTCAGTTGTTTTTTGTTCTTTGCTTTTTTGCTATTTTTCTGTCTGCCATATGTTAGCAAAAGAAATGTTCAGCACCAGTCCAAGCCTGAGCTGTGATACTGGTGAAGCACACCAAGCTGAGCCTACCAGATGCAAATGTTTCAAAGGCCATTTTAGGAAAGGGATTCTTCACTGGTTGAAACAGTGCTAGTTCCCCTTTCAGAAAAAAAAGAGTTGAATGCCGTCGTTAGAAGATTTGTGTGTTTCACGTTTTTTACTAAATTTTGATCAGGATTTTTTTTTCTTCTTTATGGATGATCCTGGCAAATAGTAACTCTTGACATTTGTATTTCATGCTTTAATCACGCACAGCAATTGGAAAATAAGCTTCTATTTGATGAAGATACTTACTATCAAAGGTCACAGCCAACAGAACATGTATGTGACATGTTCGGCATTGGCAATCAGGTTTGGTTGGTGTAATTTTGTTACCAAACTCTGTGGAAAAGAAGCAATTATTCAAGCCAGGATACCAGGACTGATCTTATATGGAGGCGAGGTTAGCTCCCTGCATACCCAGTTTTGTTTTTTTGGAGGGGGAGGGGATCATGATGATACAGCAAAGTTCCATGCCGAATGGGGATGAGGCATTTGTCAGGGCAGATAAGCATATCATAACACTACTTTTAGTTGTAAAATTCTCTCTTCTCTTTAGGGGTGTATGGTTATATTTAGTATTTGAATTGCGAGTAAATGGTCCACATTTGTTTGTGCAGATTGTTGTGAGTTAATGAAGGTTTTTTTTTCACCATCTGAAGTTTGTAAATGGAACAGTGGAAAGAACAAGCTTTGAATTAGGATCTACACATATGCAGGCCAATAAGGCATGTACAAGCCTGCATATGTGGTGGGTGCATGTGTATACATATCTGCATGTACACACTCACACACACTAACACAACACACACACACACACACACACACACACTCACACGTACGGGTGCATCCTCTGTTCTCTCTCTCTCTCTATGTCTCTTAGCATTTGTGTCGACAGCCTGCTGTTCGGATCTGACCCACAGCATTTAGTGTGCATGGCACTTTAACGGTCAGTCATCCTGAAAGTCTCCCTGTGCATTGTGTGCAGATGGCTGATTTGGACATGCATTGAGTGCAGATGGCTGATTTGGACATGCATTGAGTGCAGATGGCTGATTTGGACATGCATTGTGTGCAGATGGCTGATTTGGACATGCATTGTGTGCAGATGGCTGATTTGGACATGCATTGTGTGCAGATCGCTGATTTGGACATGCATTGTGTGCAGATGGCTGATTTGGACATGCATTGTGTGCAGATGGCTGATTTGGACATGCATTGTGTGCAGGTGGCTGATTTGGACATGCATTGTGTGCAGATGGCTGATTTGGACATGCATTGTGTGCAGATGGCTGATTTGGACATGCATTGTGTGCAGATCACTGATTTGGACATGCATTGTGTGCAGATGGCTGATTTGGACATGCATTGTGTGCAGATCACTGATTTGGACATGCATTGTGTGCAGATCACTGATTTGGACATGGGTTGTGTGCAGATCACTGATTTGGACATGCATTGAGTGCAGATGGCTGATTTGGACATGCATTGTGTGCAGATCACTGATTTGGACATGCATTGTGTGCAGATCGGTGATTTGGACATGCATTGTGTGCAGATGGCTGATTTGGACATGCATTGTTGTGTGCAGATCACTGATTTGGACATGCATTGTGTGCAGATGGCTGATTTGGACATGCATTGTGTGCAGATGGCTGATTTGGACATGCATTGTGTGCAGATGGCTGATTTGGACATGCATTGTGTGCAGATCACTGATTTGGACATGCAATGTGTGCAGATGGCTGATTTGGACATGCGTTGTGTGCAGATGGCTGATTTGGACATGCATTGTGTGCAGGTGGCTGATTTGGACATGCATTGTGTGCAGATGGCTGATTTGGACATGCATTGTGTGCAGATCGGTGATTTGGACATGCATTGTGTGCAGATCGGTGATTTGGCATGCATTGTGTGCAGATCACTGATTTGTGCATGCATTGTTTTGTGCAGATCGCTGATTTGGACATGCATTGTGTGCAGATCGCTGATTTGGACATGCATTGTGTGCAGATTGCTGATTTGGACGACCGGCTGAAGGAGACTCAGAGCAGTCTGGTGGAGACCAGCCGACAACTACAGCAGCAGCAGCAGCTGTCGCAGCGCCAGCAGATGGAACTGCAGGTTGCCACCGCCAAAGTGGACGAGCTGGAGAATGTAGGTGGTTTGATCCTGGTCACAGTGCTTTGGATGACATGTCTGAAAGGATGGAGAAGGGAGGGTGTCAGGGAATGAACAGCTGTCAGTTTTCAGAATCGACATGTGCTAAATTGACTTTCAAAAATTCTTAATTTTAAGACGCATGTTTAGTGATTTGTTTTGTTTGTTTGTTTTTTAAATCATATTTCCAAGGGGAAAAAAGTGAACTTTTCGTGAAATAGTAAGTAAAATGAGACAAAGACTGTCAGGATGAAAAAAAAAATGCACCCAAAATTTGGTTTAATGAGGGTTACAAATCTCAGTCATTCCACAATGTCTAAACATTCAGACATTCAGTGCATCTCCAGGGCCCTTACGTGCGTATCATTGATTCCTGATTGTTGCCTCTGAGCACACACATCCTTGCAAGAGCTCCAACTTGTACAGCAATTCCCCCCCCCCCCCCCCCCCCCCCCCCCCCCATGCCTATCCCACACAATTTTGGTTGGCATCCTTCCCACTTGTCTTTTGTCAGTTTTGAAAACTAGGCCACATGCGAAAATCCATGAACAAGCGTATGTTTAGAAAAGGAAATTTGAAGCAGAGGAAGAAGGTAAAAAAAAAAATTAACTTTGGATTATAATAGAACCTCTGTTGGGGATGAGTGTGTGTGTGTGTGTGTGTGTGTGTGTGTGTGTGTGTGTGTGTGTGTGTGTGTGTGTGTGTGCATGTGTATGTGTGTGCGCGCGTGCGTGTATGTCTGCATGAATATCTAAGAGTCTCCTGTATCAAGTGGTCACAGTATTTGGATGGAGCCCTGATGGTCATGAGTTTGAACCTCTGATGACGGTGAATTGGCATGTCTTGAAGACCATGTCTGTCCACCCGGCTGTAAAGGGGGTATCTGATCCAGTTCAGGGTAGGTCAAAGCATTGGAAGGAGAGGGTTGGGGTCCGACTTCTATAATACAGTGCCCAAAGCACACTGAGCCTTGGACAACTCCATTGCCCTGGGTCATGAAGTTATGGAATCTGGTATAGACGGAATAAAATGTTAAAGAAAAACAGACAGAAAGGAGTAAGCCTCTATTTAGAGGGTATGATTGGGGAGGTTCACTGTATGTTAGAGGGTATGATTGGGGAGGTTCACTGTATTTTAGAGGGTATGATTGGGGAGGTTCACTGTATTTTAGAGGGTATGATTGGGGAGGTTCACTGTATTTTAGAGGGTATGATTGGGGAGGTTCACTGTGTTTTAGAGGGTATGATTGGGGAGGTTCACTGTATTTTAGAGGGTATGATTGGGAGGTTCACAGTATTTTAGAGGATATGATTGGGGAGGTTCACAGTATTTTAGAGGGTATGATTGGGGAGGCTCGCTGTGTTTTATGAGAAGCAGCATTTTGTCTACTTTGGTATGTAAATACCTGAAATTTGAAACATAGTTCATTGGTTTGGTGAAGTGAAATCATCATCTCCATTCTTTTGTACAGGAGTAGTTATTTAATTGGTAAAGTGGTGTTACGTTTTTATGTCATTTTTCGCTCCTTTCCCCCTTTTTCCCCATTGTTTTCACAGCGTGCTCAAAAAGACATTCAGAGCCTGCAGTTTTTTTGTTTGTGAGTTACCAACCTTGTTACTGGTTTTTTTTTCCTTCTTTTTTCTTGGTTTGACTGCAGGCTTGGTTGTGGCTGGTTTCAAGGTTAAGACAGCGGAATTGTTTGCCAGATTGAACTTACAGCAGACTGGTCTGGTGTGTCGTCATTCTAATGTGGGATTGGTTTGCCGGAAGCTTGGACGCTTGTGAATAATGATGGTTATGTGCCAGCCTAGCTTTCTTTGGGAGGAGGTGTTTTGTGTTCCAGAATGAAATCCAGTTCAGTTTGGGGCAATGGAAGGGGGGGGGGGGGGGGGGGGGGGGCGGGGAGGTGGGAGGTATTTGTTACCTTTTGTTCACTAATGATGTAAGGGTATAGGTGTGTGGTAATATTTGTGCAGAATGAAGCTTTGAAATGGTTGTTTGAGGAACATGATAGTTTTTCTGTTGAGAGGAGAGTCACTTCTTTTGACTTTGTAGCAATACACATTGTGTGGCTGCAGCAGCGTCCACATTGCAGCCACATCGACTCGTTTTCCCTGCCGCCAAGGCCCCAGCAGCTGGCAGTGTTCAGGCTGTGTACAGGCCACGATCACCTCAGCCGCCATTTATATACCAGGTCCCATACGGGCCATTATGAACCTGTGCCCCGATCGGTCTGGTGCCATGACAACAGAACATCTGCCGCAGATGTGCCCACCGCATTACAGCCTCAGGCATGTCTGGCATGAAGACACCGTTGGTGAGGAGGCTGTTTGTCAGGCTGGCGCATTGCAGACAGTACGCACTAAACTGGTATTTCAAAGTGCTTATGAAAGCCTCACCTTTCGGAAGCATTTTTACTTGATGAAGTGTGAAGAAGCCGCTTTGAATGTGCCATGTAGTGAGCAGCTTGAGGTAAAATAAACCCAAATGGTCTTATCAAGCACTGGGATTTATACCACTCTAGGCACAGACATTTGACTGCAGACCTTGTTCCAAGAACTTTAGAAGGTCCAACCAGCGCCATTGTTTTAGATAAAACACCTGTTGATTATGTGACTGATTGATGTGGGAATTGTGAATCAAAGGCACCAGATTGAGTCCTTTTTTGTTTCAGGACTTGACTTGATCGGGGTTGAACCTTTAGTTTTGATTTGCACATAGTTCTGACTTTAACATGCTTACAGCCCTGATAAGATCTTCGGTACTCAGCAGAATGTTTTAACAAGCTGCAATACAAACACATACACAGAACACAGTGTAAAGTAATGCTTATTTACACAGTGGAAAACAAGACAAGTGAAATATGCCTTGTGTTACAGGCAGGAACGTAATAACAAACACATTCAGGCTTCCAGCCGGGGAGTGGTGTTTGTGACAGCAGTTGGTTGTGACGTACTGAACAAGACATGTCTGTCAAACATTCACTTGTCTGTTTTGTATTGTGTGTGAACTAAGCCGTACTCCGCACTCTGTTTTGTGTGGTTATTTGTATTTTGGCTCGATTTTTTTGCAGTTTGTTTCTGTTATCCTTTTTCTTCTAGGTTTTTTTTTTCCCTTGTGGCATGAACTGAGCATCTACCAAATGAGTTGGCAGTGTGGAGTCGTGCTGGATGAAAGTCCTCATGATGACCTCATGTTGACAGCTGTGTGTGGATCGATGACACTGGAACCATGACAGAAGGAGCTTGGGTGTGGCTAGTTACTGGGGAACAGGGTCTGTGCTGTGGAAGCAATGCCACCATGTCAGATTTAAGGGGTGGGGGGAGAGAAAAG
>CM031618.1:53321995-53331995 GCA_018398815.1 Conus ventricosus | reverse complement strand
GGGAGATTAACATTTTTTCATTTTTACAGAAGAAAAATATTCAATGAAATTTCCTATGTGTTTTTAGAAGGTGTATTTTAAAGGGTTGTGTGAATGAGTTTTTTTTTTCTTCTAATTTTTAAAAAGATATAAGATATGACTTGTGAGTTGACTTCAATGTGGTGACAGCCCTGATACGGCCTTTTGTGGCTGGCTGGGCTATAAGTAACATTACCTTACCTTATCCCCTTGCTGACACAGGGAGCAGCACCAGACTGAACACATGGAGTTCCTGAGCGTGCGGCGCGACCTGGCCGCCTCCAGGCGGGAGGTGGAGCGACTGGCGCGGGAGCTGGAGGAGAGGGAGGCTGCGCAGCGCAGCAAGGCGCAGGACACGGCGCGCCTGTCGGAGGAGCTGGGGGCCAGCCAGGCGCGCACGGCCCAGATCGAAGCCAGGCTGACCGCCAGGGACAAGCAGCACGATAGGGATCTGGCCGAGACCAAGGGGAAGTATCAGGAGGAGGTGGGTGGCTGTGTTGATCAGTGTTATTGGTGGGTGTATGGGTGGCGGGGGGGGGGGGGGGGGGGGGGGGGGAGTGAGATGAAACTGAAAGTTTGTTTGTGGGGGAAGGGAGAAGGGGGGAACTTTCAGTAAGAGTAAGAGAAGACACAGTCTCTTGCAAAGTGTTTTCAGCTTTGTTTTTTTTCTTTTCTTCTTTATGTGAACAGGCCTGTTCTGTTCATAGTACATATGATATGAAGAAATTAGGTTGTTGTTATTATTTGTTGTAACAATCATTTCTACATTTTAATGTCACCCAGTTGGTGTTTATGCAAGATTTCCCATGGTTTGAATCAAATCTTGGAAGTTGGGAAAAGTGCTAGAAAAATGGGAAAAAGGCTTTTTAAAGGCTTAAAAAATCATCGAAAATATTCTTCTGCCCAATAGGGTTTGAAAGGTGTTGAAATTTCCAAGATTCCATCGGCAGACTGCCAGTCTGTAATTCTTGGATGTAAAGAAATGCCGGAAAAGTACAGTCTGTTACTGAATCTCCAAAAACTCATTTTCACATTTTGTGCGCATGCACATTTACCTCATACAGTAGTTTTCCATATGTTAATTGCATGTGTGTGTTGTGATGCAATTTTCTAACCCAAGCCTCTATTCTTTGCCTTCACGGCTTGATTTGATAGGGAGGAAAAGATCTTGAGAAAGAGTCCCGTCAAGACAAAAGTGTAGGCTCACACTAGCTTGACTGACCAACAGCCAGAATGAGAAGTGGACTGCAGCAGCATTAGGCTGCTGTAAGTTTGGAGTGTGGTGTGGTTTGTGCGAGAAAGACTGACAGGTCAAATGTAAGGGAGGTGGTGTTGAAGAGAAACTTTAAAAATCTCACCTCAGGTTCATTTGTATATGTGTGTGTGTGTGTGTCTTCGTGGTTTTGTGTGGCTCTTGATGTATAGTTTTTGTCCTGTGTGCCACATTTTAGTCTTTGAAATTGCATTTTGATGTCTGGGAAAAAGTGTGGACTTCAGTCAAACTGTGGGAACCCTGAATTTTTCATGAAGTAATATTTTTCTGACAGATGTTCTATTTCAGTGACTGTATAGGTGTTTTCTGTTTCAATACCATCAACACCGACCGTCATGTCACGGAACACAATTAACACTGTAGTCCAGCACAGAAATTCCCTCAAGACACCCACCAACCACATTTACATTCAAGAGACCTATTGTGTGTGTTTGTCTCTTGATTTAGAGTTTTATGTTTATCGTCCATCTCCTCAAGCAAGTCTTGGAATGTTTCTGACAGACTTCGGGGGGGGGGGGGGGGGGGGGGGGGGGGGGGGGGGGGGGGAACAGGAGCTTGAAAAAAAGAGCTTATTACATCTTTTAGCTGTGGGATAGAGGATGGGTTTACTGTGTTGAGTACTTTCTTTTATGTGTTGTGTTGTTATAAGGTTTGAAAATTTGTTTTATGGAATTAAAAAAAACCCATAAGCATGCAGACGATCAGAATGTGCCATGTTTATGCATCCGCCAGTATTTGCAGACACAAACATGAAAACTCCAAACTCTTTCCTTGGTATGGCCTAGGGGGAAATAGCCTCTGTATTTAGCTTTTGAGATGTTCTGTCAAGTTGTAGACTCTCATTTTGACGCTCTGTTTTGAACTTAGTTGACCTCAGCAGTTTTGAAACAAAGAAGCCTGTACTGGATTATTCTGCCAAACACTGCTGGATTTATAAAAATATTTTTGGTGTCCCAACTTCTGTGCCACCTCAGTGGCCCTGCACCCACGCCACTCATTCTGATACCCTGTCCACAGCCACAGCCCCGTCGGTTCCACCGCAGCCCTGGCACCGGCAATCACAGGGAGCAGTCAATGTCAAGTCGTCAAGAGGCAACCCACTGGAGGAGACACCGCACTGCTGCCGAGTCACTTCGGTGGTGTTCAGTGGCGCCTGTTCTGATCCAGCATACGCAGGACACCACCTACGAAGCCCTCTACTGATGACAATAATTGCTTAGTCGCGGAGCCAGTGTGAGTGAGCTCTCCCTCCGGAGGGCGCCACCATGTCCGTCCAGTGACAGCCCCTATGACTTGCCGATACCGGTGACCCGGACGGAAGCAAACCAAGGTCACAGACATGGAAGGGACATCGAAACTTAGGTCACCATCAGAGCAGGACATGTAGGGCCACAGAATTTGAGGCATTTTTTATGCTGATCGATGAGAATGAGGATGACAAAGATGATGCTATGGATTAGCATTTCAGTCTAAGACTGCATGACAGGGCTGTACTCTACGCTTCCTTTCATAATATATCCCAGCGTCAACCAGGTCCGAGAGATACAGACACCTGCAGTGTTGGTCAGGAATTTTGAGCAACACTCACAGAGACACATCCAGTGAGTGGATGAAACTTGACTGTGTGGTCCCAGTCTTCTCAACGGAGCCAGTAGCAAACTCAACTCTGGGTAGGAGCTGGTCGGGGGAGAGAAAAATCCCACATGACTGTGATTGGAATCAAACCCGTGACCTCCCAGCGGGAGTCTAACTCTAAACACTTCACCATGGCGGCTGGTGCAGCACTGTTGGAATTTCCTGTGCCAGAAAAATGTCAGTTAGGCGAAGAGGAGGCATGATTGTTTTGCTCTGTGAAGCACTTGAAATTGTATTGTAAAAGGGCTCTGGATTCTTTTCAAGGTAAGAAGGAAGGCTGTAGTTTTACCTTGATATCTCCAGATTTGGGTTTGTAAAAGAGTGGAATGGAATGTAAACAAAGATGCTTTTGTGGACCTGTAGGCCATAATTTTTAAAAAAAGTCATATTTGCATGTTGAAAGTTACAGATTCAAACTTACTTTACGCTGTTAGTTGAGTGTTTGCTCTTTTCTATGATACTTATACAACTTTGATAGTTAATTGCAAGTTACTGTAAAGAAAAAAGAAAAAAGAAAGAAACAAACAGAAGTGGCAAAATATGCGGGTCGGCAGGGACTGAGCATGATGTGCAAGTGTGCCTGACCGAGAAAGTGTGCCTTGTGCACTGTCTGTGGTTTGATTGTTCTAGCAGAAAATGCCTTTTGGAAAAATGAACAGAGAACTTTGTCCTAAACTGCTGTTTCCCTCAAGGAAAGAGGCATCTTTGTGTTAACCAATACTTCCTGTCCAGCTGAAGAAATATTGTGTCAAAGTTATTTGGAAGTGGAATGTTAACCAAGAGAGACAAAAATCATATGTAGTTATGTACCATTCATTGGAGCATCAAACAGTAGCATTCAGAAAAGATGAACGTGATGAATCCTTAGAATATCTGGAAAGAAGAAAACCAAAGTAATCCTTAGAATACCTGGACAGAAGAAAACCAAAGTTAGATTTTATTTCTTCCTTCTCTGATGAAATCTCCAGTCTTGCCTATTGCCTTTAATGGTATTTTTGTTTCGTTTTGTTGTTCTTCAACAGGTGGACGCAATGCGTCGGACCCATGAGGAGGCCGTGGAGCAGCAAACACAGTCGTTCAACAAGCTGAGGAGCCAGATGTCGGAGAACGAGCATGTGTACCACCAGCGTCTGGACGCTGCCCGCTGCGAGCTGGAGGCCCTGCAGAATGAGCTGACGCTGCGGCGGGAACTCATCCGCAACGCCAACGACACCATCTGCATGAAGGTCAGTCGGCAAGCTTAGAACACGACAGGTTCAAAAAAAAAAAAGATTGAATGAAGTGGGATGGGATGGGAGGTGGAGGGGGAAAGGATGAGAGAGGGGAGGGGGATGGGATTGGCAGATGGTAGGGGAAGGAGATTGGGTGTGTAAGGGGAAAGAGAGAACTGTGATTTTTTTTTTCCCAATTGAAAGCCTACATCAAAATGTACAAACAGCACAAATGTTACTTTTACCAAAGAATTTTTTTCCTATCTGACAAGATTTGCTTTTTTTTTTTTTACATATACTGGTCATGTCTTTCACTATTCTTTCAAACATTTTTTTCTCCTCATAATAGATTTTGTGTAGAAAAATACAGTGAAATTTGATTCTTAAAGACAAAAAGTTCTCATTTTCGTTGACGTATTTTTTGGTTGTCTTTTAATGACTGTTAGAGATTTTTTTTCCTTTATCAATTTTACATTTTGATGACATATCAGGATAGATGGAACTTGGATGATTGTAGGATACGAAGCATGAAGATTTTCAATCTTTACTTGGTGTTCAGCAGACTGATGAACAGGCAGCAAACCCTTTCCCTGGGGATGAAATTTTGGCATTAACACAACCAAACCCACAGTTTTGACTTTTGTTGAAAAATGCATCGTTTGAAATGGTCTAAAATGAACATGTGATAAAAATCTCAGAACCTGGTAAGTCTGCATGCTAGCAGAGCAGTGTATTAATGGTCATTAAGAGGCTCTTTCAAATTCAGAAGGGTAACTAAAAGTACTCGCATTGTGTTAAAAATGTGGTGAAATAAAGACAGAAAAAACAAGCATAGGGGTAGAACAAAGAAAAAGCAATGATTGTAGATGGTACAGCCAAGCAAGTGACAGTTAAAACAGTAAAAAAGAAAAAAAAATGTGGAAGAAAATTACCATGACAAATCCAACAAAATGGGAAGAAAATTACGATGACAAATTAAAAAAAATGGGGAAAAAAATTACTATGACAAATTAAAGAAATGGGGAAGAAAATCACCTTGACAGATAAACAAAAATGGGGAAGAAAATTACAATGACAAATAAAAAAAAAATGGGGAAGAAAATTACAATGACAAATAAAAAAAAATGGGGAAGAAAATAACCATGACAAATCCAACAAAATGGGGAAGAAAATTACGATGACAAATTAAAAAAAAAAATGGGGAAGAAAATTACCATGACAAAATCCTCAGCCGTTGCAACTAGAGAAGGAAGAAGCATCCATTAAACGGTTAAGAAAAAAAAAAAAAAATGACAGGGATACTGTATCTCTGTGTCTGCTTACAGGACCACGAGATTGCCAACCTCAAGGCCACGTGTCACGTCTGGAGCGGCAAAGCCAGTACAGCAAATCATCAGGGGCAGTCACTCAACGCACCAGCAGCGGCACCTCTCCCTCTGGTGCCCAGGGAGCTCCCCATGATAATGATTCCTACCATGCCGTGGTGCAGTCCGCCACTACAGAGCAGGTGGGGACACCTGTCAGAGATCAGATTTCTCTCTTTTTTTGGGGGGGAGGGGGGGGGGGGGGGTAGAGAGGTGGGGGGAAGGGGTGGGTGGGGGGAAGGGGGGGGGCATGGGAGGGTAAGGGGAGTGGAGAGAGGGATGAAAATGTTGGGTGGGATCATTGTACACATTTACTTACACATTGTGAGCAGCGATTATGTGACAAGACGTAAGCAGGCACAAGCATCTGTACACACTTTGCATACATTTAAGTCTTGCCTGTTTAACTTTAAGCTAGGTACTCTCTTCAGAGGGGGGGTGGGGGGTGGGAGGGGTCTTTCTTTTCCCAATTTTTATGTGACAACTCAGTATTGGCAGTGTCGATGCTCCGGTTCTCAGTTCTCAGGGGTTCATGATCATTTCCGGTTTGTTTAAGAAGCAAACACTTTCTGGCATCTTATTTTGATGGATCTTTTAACCTTTTCAGTGACAGTTGTTCTGAAGTGTCCAATACCTGCAGAACATACAGTTGCTCTGAACACTTGTTACTTCATCATTCTTTGATGCAGTTCCCATGAAGTAAAATGGTCGTAGTGTTTGTACAAGTGGAACGGGTTTTCTTTTTCTCCTATAAAGAAGCTCTTGCTGGTTGTGAAAATGCACTGCATGCATTGGTCACGCTACTGCAGCAAGGCAGCTTATGAATCAGAATGCTACACTGGTTGAGTAATGTTCCAAAGTAGGCCGTGAATGTTACTTGAACCTTCAGATAGGAAAAAACCCAGAAAGTTGGTGGTGGAGTGGTACGTGAATTTCAAGTAACCTTCAAAAAACAAAAAGAAAATTGAAGCTATTGTCACACAAACAGTCGCGCTCATTTCTTCTGCTCCATTTTTTAAAAAAAGTGTCGAGCCTGTGTGCATTTGACAGATAATCAGCGACGGCACTGCCAATGTGTTTGACCGCCAGTACGCCGAGTACAGCCACCGCTTCTTCATGTCCTCGGGCCCCAGGTCCTCCCTCTCCCGACAGGATCTGAGCCACAACAACGCCAACCAGGTGCCCACACACAGCGTCAATGAGCTGCCCATGAAGGACACCTGGGACGACCAGGAGCCGCAGGATGGAGACTACACCACCGACCACCTCATCTTTAACTTCGAAAAACCCGGCTCCGGCCTGGCAGACACTGGAGGCGATGCCATGGCCACGAAAAAGGCGGAGGTCAAAGGTGAAGCGGAGGTTTTGAAAAGTGTGACTCTTCGGTAAGGCCCCAGCCATCCAGTGAAAGCAACGTGTCGAGGGAGAAGAGAGACGGCAGCAGCAAAAAAAGGGGTGGAGGTGGTGGTGGCGGTGGTGGTGGAGGGATGAAAAGTGCCGGTCCCAGTACTGTGTCCTTCAAAACTCAGGCAGCTCACTGCCGAGCTTTGTCGGCGCCGTTGTCCAAGACCCAGAGTCAGAAGGTGGCCCGGAGAAAAGCCAAGCCTGCGAGTGCCAAGGTGCTGCCTGTGAAGAAGGGGAATAAGGGAGAGAGAGGGGACTTCTCTCACCATTATAATGGTAAGTAGCTTTCATCTGGGATTGTTTTTCTTCTTCCCGTTGTGCTTCATGTTTTTTTGCATGTAGGTGGTATGCAGGGCTTGTAAGTGGTGGTCCTAGTGTATTAGATGTGTTCAGAGCTGCCTCCTGTTTCTGAAATGAAAGCCAAGTGTACCTTTCTCTCTGTCTTTTCTCGTGTATTTACCACATATTTGTCAGTTTTCCAGAATTTCTTCTTGCGTACATGGTAGGTGAGATAATGTGTTCACCAGCTGCTGTGGTGCGGCGGTTAGTGTTGCGGGTTGTGAGACAGGATGTGGTGGGTTTGGATCCCATCAGGGGTATGTATATGTGGTGTTGTTATTCTCTAGTTCTCTTAACCCCTCAGCCTGCTGACAAAATTTTGGTCAGTTTGCTGACAAAAGCGTTAACCTGATTCAGAAATTCTCATGTGCTTTCATCTTGTGCTCATAGTTTTCACTGTATTTCAGCTAGGCTCATAAAAGTATGTACTTTCAAAGATAAGTAAAATTTGAGTTGTTCACAACATATAATTGTATAAGCAGATGATGTCCAACTTCCAAAGGGAACATTTTTGAAAACATGAAATTGTCAAACACTCTACACTATATTTCTCCAACTTAACCAACCATGCATTTTACCTAGCTTTTCTGTTCCTTTTGTTGTCTCATTGATGAAGGCCATGTGGCCGAAATATAGTGCAGAGTGTTTGACAGTTTTATAATTGTATATGTTAGCTTGCAGAAGATGGACCTCCTCATCATCTGACTTGTACAGATCAACCAAGCTGCAGTCTGTTGCATCCACCTTTTGGGTTCAATGTCACCAGTTGCAGCGAGATGTTCATCTTCACTGACTTGATCATGCAGTTCTTTTGCAAACAATGTACCAGGCTGATTGAGTGTGAAAAAGTATTCAGCAGAAATCTTATGCACTTTGACTGCAGATTTCGTTCATGGAGGCCAAACTCAATGTGAAAAACTCACTGTAAAATCTTCTAGTTCATGTGTGCATGGCGAAACATCTAGCTTCTTAGATTCACACGAAAGAGAGTTTCAAAGAGAAGACAACTTTTGATATGAGTGAGCTAGATTTCCTGGTTTACAGGATAAAAGAGAGACTCAGCTCAGCAATCACACCGTATGTGGGCACTGCATAGTGGTCCGAGACGAGTGCATGTTTATTACAGAGATGTATCGCAAGCTAAAAATTAATCAGTGTGCTGTGGGCTCATAAGAAGACAAACCGCACATACTCCATCCACCTAATGGATGTCTCAGAGAGTGTTGCCAATATTTTCTGACCAGCATTGCTGATATGTGTACTTCTCAAGTCTGATTGATGTGGGACATTGCGATATGTGACAAACACTTGAGCACAGAATATAGATCTGCCCACAGCCTCAGATAAGAATGGAACTCCATATCATGGTCTTGGTCAGCAATGATCATGAGAGAAAAGAAAAAAAAGAGATCAAATTCTGTGGCCCTTCATGCCACGATGTCATTCTGAGCTCCGTTCCAGTTTCCTCTGGTGAGCATGGGTGTAAGCCGTTGTCGGCATGACATGGGGACTGGTGTAATTGGATGGAGGTGGTGTTGCCTTCCGGAAGGTATGGTTCTAGGACAGTTCCTGTCATCAGTAGGGAATCAGGTGGTGATGTCTTGCATACAGTGGGTCAGAACAGGCACCTTGGAAACACCACCGAAGTGACTTGGCTGCAGTGCAGTATCTCCTGTGGTGTTGATTGCTTTGTATGGATTGTAGTGCCAAGTCTACAACAGGATGATCGTGAGTGTGGCCATGTACAGGGAAGCTGGAATGAGCGGATGTGGGAGTGATAGCACTGAGAAGGCATGGTTGATGAGATTTTTATAAAAAGAAGAAGAAAAAAAAAGCATTACGGAAAAGAAATGTATTTATTTATCAATAAAACTTTCAAACTGCATCATCAGGTTGTAGAGAACACCAGAAGCATGCATGCTCATACGTCATACAGGCTGTGGAACTCTCCTCGGATTCGAGGATCCCCGAGATTTTTCAAAGTGACTTCAAAGAAAAAGAAAACGGGTCCGAGAAAAAAAAATCCCGCCGAGAAAAAAAATCGTGAAGGACTTGATCACCCCGAGTCCATTACCATTCCGTATCCAGTATTTCCAATCCAGGCTTTCATCATACTATTTTCAAGTCCACGGTTGTGAGAGTATTTCTGCGTGCTTTATGAAACTGTGTGAAGAGATAGTGAGTATTGACTATGATTAGTATAAACTGTTTCCATTAATTTGACTTTGAATAAGTTTGAGGGTGATGCATCATTAGGAGAGGAACTACATGTTTATGGGGGTCAGTTTGTGAAGACTGAACAGTTGAACAAGGCACTGCAGTACACATACAAGAAAGTGGAGTGAGTGTCGACTATATACAATAACAGACTGATGCCCTTATTTGACTTCGAATAAATCTGTGGATGATGCATCATTTACTGGATACATACACTGAACATTACTGGGACTCAGTTCGTGAAGACTGAATTATTGAACTTTTGAAGCAAGGCACTACAGTACATCAAGAAAATGGAGAAAAGTTGTTTTTTTGTACGATTCCTTTGCATGCTGCATGGTAAATAAGATGTTTTTATTTTGGTTTCTTTGCATGCCACATGGTAATTTGCTATCACGAGAGGCCATGAAGGGTCTTCACACACGGCAGTTCTGACTGCTGCATTAAGTCGCTTGAGTCAAAGTCTTCAATAGCGTGAGACGGAAAAGGAGAAGAAACAAATTGTGCGCGCGCACCCAACCAGCTGGGTCTGTTACTGT
>CM031618.1:53241995-53316995 GCA_018398815.1 Conus ventricosus | reverse complement strand
GAAGTTTACCTCTGTCTGAATGGTGGGAAGTTTACCTCTATCACTTGCAAAAGCTGTGATACATTTAGTACTTAATTCATGGTTAGAGTGAGCTGTGGAAAAAGATGAGCGAGGGTTAGAGTGAGCTGTGGAAAAAGGTGAGCGAGAGTGGCGTATTCCGAGACAAGCACTTTGAGTGCCGATTTTCCTTTCTCCTCGTTTCAAAGAAAGGGATTGGAAGGTTGAGGTTTTGGGGGGGGGGGATTAAGGAGGTTTAGAGATGCAAAGAAGACCGGAACTCATTCAGACCTACTGAACAAAAACATGTTTTGTAGACAAATGTCCACAATCTATTAAGAAGGTAACAATTTTATAGCAAGTCCAGATGATCGTGTGAACGTTGACAGCAAGTGGGACTCCTCTCTTACTGTTGTGACAAATGTTTCATAACATTGATGCATTCACCTGGGCTATTTACAAGCATAAGGGACTACCAACCTCAATTTGGCCTCTTAGATCTTCAGCAGGGTCTTGCGCAACAACGGCACAATCCACTGAAACAAGGGATTGGTTCATACAGTGGATGATACTGTTTGAGTTATGTAGACAATGATGAAATGTTAGGCCTTACAATTGAGAAAGTAAAACAAAAGGTTTCAGCTGAAGGAAAAAAATGATGTCATCAGGCTTTCTGTACAGCGGAATTTTGTAAGAGTGTAAGACAGGCGTGTCATCACGTTTATTCTTTGTCCTCATTTGTGATCTCTGGTTCCATTTCTCTTTCACACCATGCCTGGGGCAAGTTGGAGAGTCAGTAGCGTCTGCAGGTTCCTGGTGACCATTATTGGAGAGTCAGTAGCGTCTGCAGGTTCCTGGTGACCATTATTGGAGAGGTGGTAGTGACCTCCCTTCATAGAGGGCTGCCCATTCATGTCGTCCGTGGGGGACTTGGAAGTGGTGATCTGTGGTTTGTTGAAGTCGCAACAAGCAGCACTGAACACATGATTCAGCTGCAGTGCAGTGTCTGTGATGGACTGCGTCCTGATGACTGATGCTAGTGACAGCTCCCATTGTTATGCTGATGCAAGGTCGGCATCACAGGGTGTGGCTGTGCATGAGGGAGCTAGAATGATTGTTAAGGGAGTTAATGTCACTGCAAGGCTTACAGGATAAGACAGCAAAGAAAACAAGAGGTTCTGGGTACAGGAAAACACATCCTCAGATGTGGAAGATTGTCAAGACCCCAATGTCGTGGCTGATCATCAGAGGACCAAAATGACCTTGAAGATTGACCCCATTGTCGTGGCTGATCAGAGGACCAGAATGACCTTGAAGATTGTCATTGTCATGGCTGATCAGAGGACCAGAATGACCTTGAAGATTGTCATTGTCATGGCTGATCAGAGGACCAGAATGACCTCGAAGATTGTCATTGTCATGGCTGATCAGAGGACCAGAATGACCTTGAAGATTGTCAAGACCTCATTGTCATGGCAGATAACAGGACCAGAATGACCTTGAAGATTGTCAAGATTTATTGTCATGGCAGATAACAGGACCAGAATGACCTCTTCAGAAAATTAAAGTTCCGAAACCCTAGTCTAGGAAGTAAAGGTTGGTGGAGTAAAGGTTGGTGGACAGAAGTGTTGGACAGACCACATGTTTCCAAAGCCAGAACAGATGGAGGATAGTGATGAGGACTTTGACCTCATGTATTGGGTTCAACGTCTACAACAGCCCTGATATGGCCCTTTGCAGTCGTCTGGGCTATAAGCAACATTATCTTATTTTCAACGTCTACAAGAAGGGCAACTTCTCATGTGACCTTGAAGGCAAAAATACTATTGACTTTATTTTTCAGTCAGTTGAAACAGATGACTCAAGTACATGACATGCATGCATTGAACTTTGCATTATTGTTTTACAGTGGCACATATCTGTACAGTATTTGCTTATACAACCTAGAGAAAATGAAAGGGGTCAGCCATCTTGTCAGGTTTGCTTGCAGATTTTGAGGGTACTGCGCCCAACATAAATGCGCAGTATGTTTGTATGCATGCATCCCGACAGTCCATGTGTGCGTCAGCAAATGAGTGCTGTGTGCTCGACTACGGGTCTTGGGTCTTTACTCTCCGGTCTTCCACCCACATTTCTTGTACCTCCATCTTCCATTGTGCTTCCCACTATCACCACAACTACTCAACCACAAGACAAAATCTTGTTCACAGTGCGTTTATTTTCCTGTGTAAAGGGTGAAATGGTATTCTGCTCTTTTCGTTGGCAATCATAGTGCGAGAGATGAAGAGGATCTTTTAGTGTTGGTCACGCATGTGATCCCCTCCTCCTTTTCCCACAAAGTGAAAAAAATGGCAACAGAGTGTACAAGACTTTTTCTCTCTCGGTCATGGTTTCTCAGATGGATTGGAGAGAAAGAAATGCAAAAAATACAGTCGCCAGAGCTTGAACGAAATAGCTTGGTTACCCAAAATAACTTCGCTACATGAAAATAGTTTTCTTTACCGTTGTTTCTTTGAAGCAACATAATTGTTTCCACACATCTGAACTTGAAACATCAGGTGGAAATCTGAACTTGCATATCAGGTGGAAAAAGAATGCATGAGAATAGTAGTGAACAGGTCACTTGCGTGCATATTCATCACGTGGAAGAAAATCCCTTTGATGATAACATCGGCCAATTAATTCACCGCTTCTTGATAGTTTTCGCCATAACATGTTGGTGTAGTTTTGAAACTGGCACAGTGGATGGTTGTGTACCATGGACAGAAGCCAAGAACTTATGGGTCACAATGTCATACACAACTGAAAAATTAATTTCCTTACTCTCTCCACTGCTCCTAGGGAGGAGCTAGGTTTCTGAAGGGCATCACAGATTCAAAGGCCTGATGGTACTATATGCCGACATCAATACAAAACTGATCTGCACAGTTAGATATACAGCAATGAGTTAAGAGAGAATCAGGATAAGGCATTGGTAATTTATGGAGATTAGTAAGGCATCAGTGATTGAGGGACGGTTGTACTGCAAGATTTAATCAGATCAACGTTCATGAAATGCAAACATTACCAAGGACAGAGTCGATCAATGTAAGGTATTGAAGATGTACAGATGTTAGCTGTTAGATGTACAGCTGTCAGCGATGTAGAGATGTTACTGTGGAAGGAGTCAACTCTTGGTTGATTAATGTCAGTATGTTGTTGGCCCTTACTTCAACTCCTTCCTTATCGAAATCTGACTTTCAGACAGTTGGATGTAAGCAGTGGTGCTGTTCATTCCAAGGGGGATGGTCAGTCACTGATGCTGGCTCTGCGACGAAGCAGTCATTGTCAGGGAGCTTGTGTCGTAACTCATCTGTATGCTGGATCAGGACAGGCACTGAACACCATCAAACCGACTCGGTAGCAGTGCAGTGTCTGCTCTGGCGGGGTCCCTCAAAATGACTTGTCACTGGACTACTACTTGATTGCCGAGGCTATGACGGAACAAGCCAGCATGTGGCTCAGCAGGAAATGATACGCTTGGGGATAACGCTACTGAAGGGGCATAGAATGTGAGACAGACGCACACACGCACAAACGACATGAAAAAAAAAAGGCCACCTCTCAGTACTAACATCCATTTATCACCAGTACTTTACATTGTAGAACTCTTTCCAATTGAATGTCTATGTCGCCGACACTTTTCGAAGAACAACTGACTAGTCCACATACAGCCATTAGTTTAGAGAGACAGCAAGCTAAATCAAACAAAGCTATTAATGATCGACAACGGAACATAATGGCAGGCAGTTTACTTAATTGACCTCAGTTTCAGAAACCACCACCAAGTAAGAACTTGTTATTCTTGATGATTGCAATGGAAAGTGGAGAAGTAACGTTCTATCACAATTTCCATCTCCCTCTGTCTCGGGTTTCACCCAGTGTAGCAATTGTAGAAGTTTCAGTTTGCAATATGAGCTGTACTTCTAGGGGGGAAAAAGTTTTTACAGAAGTGTTTAACTTCCCTGAAAGTTTTCACAAATTCAAATCGTTTTCAGTAAAGTGGTGACGACTGTGTGTTTTAAAAAATAGGAGTTTGATTTCAATGATCCATCCATACATTGTTTATAATTGTTGCCGTACATTTTATGTAGCGGAGTTCAACAAGCTGTTCCGAGTTTGAAAAGACCGTCATGGTATCAGCTAGCTGTTTGCGTTTTTAAGTTTGATTGCTTCTGTAAGAGACATGACTGCCAAAAATGATGAACACAGTGCTTGTTATTTGTTTATTCTTTTTTTTAAAACTGTCAGTGTGATTTTAATGTAATTTGAATAAAGTTGGTCTTTGAATTCTCCATCTTGGTGAATTATGTGTTGTAAGTTGTATTGTGATGTGCATAACCACAGGTGAATTATGTGTTGTAAGTTGTATTGTGATGTGCATAACCACAGAGAGAGACATGGCAGGAGGGGGTGAGAGAAGATGAGAGAAGTGAAGGGGGGAGGAGTTAGCAGAGCACCTGCAATCAAAGTCCAATCAGCACAGGCAGACAAATGACTGCTTTGAGTCGGACACAGATTTCTGACAGCATGTCCGACTGTATGTTTGGACTCCGCCCCCTTCCCCAACTTATGGAGGAAAAATTCTTGGAAATATTTGCCACAAGTGGCTGAGAAGAAATTACCATACACAACTGGAAACACTCATCATTTACAAAAATAATTCTGCAAATCAACATACACACAATTTCAAGCCAGCAAAGCAGATCTACATTTAATAATCCATTTATTCAGCAAAATATTACCTGATCAAAGAGGTACTTGCAGGAGTTGGCAAACACGCCGTCCGACAAATACGCTGTTTGCATCACAGACCACCAATGACAGATGTCTTTGAAACTGTCCCATTCAGAAACACAGTGAGAAACGTTCCTGTGCAGCATACATACACACATCTGCTGCAGTCTTCAACTAGAATGAAATTATGAGAAGTATTCATAACTTATCCGATGGGTTGAGCTGAATAAACCGTTATTGTTATTAACCAATGCAACCCTGATATGGGCCCATCCCCCCTCCTCTTCCCCCACCCCGAGGTTGGCTTCCCAATAAACACGAAAAACGAATTTCAGCCACAGACATGACCATTCTGTCCTAACTACAGACACCGAGTCAAAACCTAACAGACATCACTAGAAAAGAGTACGTCATTGGTAAGTTGAAGATGATGGGTGCGATGATGATAATGAAGTTATGAGCGAGTGGACAAGAACTATGGACGATGACAGCTCTTATCGCTTGCTATTAGGATGACTGGTTCCACGCATGGGCATCTTGAAGTTGGCGGCTGCCTGATACTGCAGTTGGTAGGCCAGTGGATGGATCTTGAAGCCGTACAGCCTGTAACAGCCAGTACAAATCAATCAGGGAGGCTGCCATGAATAAACATCCCATGACATTGACGAAACATGGTGGGCACCATCCACACAGATGTTTGAAACTGATCTCTTCAACTGTGAACTTCTCAACACTTTTAACAGTCCTCTCCAACTGTGCATTTTTTTTTTTCATTTGCTGATTTGCTTGCCACTCTGATGAGGGCTTCCTGTTACACTGAGCTGATGAGGGCTTCCTGTTCAGGGGTGGGAACTGGTAACAGACAAAAAAGAGGAAATCTAGGGGGGTCCGGGGGCATGCCCCCCCCCCCCCCCCCCCGGAAAATTTTTTTCCTTAAGGATGCATATCTGTGCAATCTGGTGTATTTTGGGCAAATAAATGAAACATTCAGAGAGCATAAAATATGTTTTTTTTTGGGCACGGTTTCATCTATAGATCACATGCAAACATTACAAAAATACTCACCCTACTTCGAAAAAAAGAACATTGAAATGGATGCCTGCTTTCGTTTACTGGATATCCATTTCACGTGGTCTTGCAGTGCAACAAGCCCACGACTGGATTAGTTGACTTCTTTTTCACACAGAGAACAAAAAGCGAGTCCAGGAGCCAGAATTTTTCTCATGAATGTACACAGCCTTTCGTTGTCTGCTGTCTTCTCCATCCACTCCCATCTCCATGGATTTTTTATGTTGCTTTCGTCAAATTTCTGAAGCCCGCGCTTTACGATGTCTCGTCGGTACGCCATTTTTGAATGTATCCCACAGTTCTTAGCGCCGGATATAGGCCTACTGTATCCTGCTAGACAGGCCATCTGATTACCGAAATCGACCGTAACCGAACAAGAGGTAGGCCCTATCTCCGCGAATTTCATTTTCCGAGGAAATAACATTTCAAATCCGAGGAAATCTTTTGCTTCTACCGCGGAATTCCGCGGATCCGAGGAGAATTCCCACCCCTGCCTGTTACACTGAGCTGATGAGGGCTTCCTGTTACACTGAGCTGATGAGGGCTTCCTGTTACACTGAGCTGATGAGGCTTCCTGTTACACTGAGCTGACGAGGGCTTCCTGTTACTCTGAGCTGACGAGGGCTTCCTGTTACACTGAGCTGATGAGGGCTTCCTGTTACACTGAGCTGATGAGGCTTCCTGTTACACTGAGCTGATGAGGTTTCATGTTATACTGAGCTGATGAGGCTTCATGTTATACTGAGTACACTGAGCTGGTAAGGGCTTCCTGTTATACTGAGCTGATGAGGGCTTCATGTTACATTCATCTGATGAGGCTTCATGTTACACTGAGCTGATGAGGGCTTCCTGTTACATTGAGCTGATGAGGGCTTCGTGTTACACTGAGCTATACATACTGTACATCGTTTTAGACAAAGAACCCTCATCAAGTAAAAAAGAAAAAAAAAATTATCTGAAGACGTGTTTTGGCACAGAATCAACCAAATAACTTTAAAATTGAGGCTGTATGTACTTGTTGAATAAAACGTGGGCTGGATTTCTTTCCTCAAAAACACCGTCCCATCTTCCGCGCCCTCTCCTGTGGCCTTACACCTCCAGTTAATTCAGGCTCCCTCGCCTGCAGCTACAGCCTGGCTTGTCCCGTCTCAGAACCAGAAGTCCACAGAGACTTGCCGGTAACAGGCTGTTACGGGATGAGGCAGCACAGGTAACAAGCCGCTGCTGTGGTGTCCATGTGGTGTGTGCCTGTTCAGATTCAACAACAACAGGGCATCCCTTTCTGTGGCCCTACTTACAACAATTGCTTAATAGATGAGCCAGTGTCACTAGAGCCCTACCAGACCCTCACCCTTGCAGCAGGCAGACCTTACAGTATGCAGGCCTGTTAACCATCTGAAAATGGGTGTACTTGCCACTGTTAAAACTTTCATGCGTTGCATTCCACTTGAGGAATCGCCCACACCACGTTTTCCAAACAGCCGCTTCTGAGTCTCGCTAAGCTAATGAGAATGTTGGTGGCCTGTTTGATACGATGAGCGCTGGCTGCAGTTGAACCTCTCGCATCAACACTCATATGGTATCTCAACCAGGCAGTTATACTGCGGAATGGCAATGAGCCATGGTGGACTTGCTGTCATTTTCATCAGAGACAGCTGTGGGGAGGAAGTTAAATGAAGAATCTGAACATAAATCTGTTGTTGCTGAAGTGTTAAAGTACCATGGACGTTTTATGGTGCATACTTTTTAACCTCGGATAAGATAAGATAAGATAATGTTGCTTATAGCCCAGCCGATCGCAAAGGGCCACATCAGGGCTGTATTAACCCCGGATAACACTTTCAGCATGCCAACTACATGCAGATCTCCAATCGAATAAACTGTCTTGGTATGTTAAAAAGCAAACACATAACCATCCTAGGGAACAAGGCAGGCACAAAATTAACATGCATCACACGTGTGTGCCCACATACCTGGGAACAAACTGGTTGGCGGGGCGTTTGGGTCTGTACTCGGGGTGGACCATGAACAGCATGTGAGGGAAGCCAGTACCGAAGTAGGCTCCGTCTGTGTGGTGGTGGCGGGAGGACTTGGGGGTGTAGGCGTCCTGACACTTGGGGCAGTACAGTTTCACCATCGCCTCCCCTGGCACGTCCGACAGACCTGCACATGGGAATCCCGGCGATAAAAGATGCAATTGTCTATGTGTTCCACAGCAAAAGTTAAACGCACAATCTTCCTATACTACTTTTCTCTCTCATCAGACTGCTGTTGTGTTGTTATGGAATCAATACGGAACAAAGCCAAAACATGACTCGCAACAATCAATAACAATAACAATCAATCCATTGGAAAGACTTAAAAGAGAAATTTAGTACCGAATAATGTTATTTTCTTTTTGCTTTTAAATGTGAAACAGACTTGCAAAGCTGTGATTAAAGTAATAACATTAACCCGTTGAGCGCCTTTAGTCAGTCAGCTGACGCGGAAATAAAAGTGCTTTCCATGTGCCAATGGGCAGTCCCCTGACGTCATGCATTTTTCTTGAGTTTTCATTCGTTACTATTTCTATCAACGGACTCAAATAGAGTTTGCGTAGAAAGCCTTATATGTCTGTAGTCTTAAAATAATATGTAAATGACCACACGTGAGGGGAAAGCCCATTTATTCTTATCACTGACTGGGTGACCAGCCAGCACTTCGTGTCTCGCTTGCAAACATGGCGGCGCAACCTGACAAGCCCAGCGACCAAGTCAACGTATTTACACAGCTGAGCAGGCTCTGCTGATGATTTTTGACAAACACAATAATCTTTTATTCAACGACTAACTCGAGCATGAAGGTGAGATGATGATAGTGGTGGAATTGCCGACCATATTCGTCAGTTATTGAGTAGGGCTCTGTGACCTCTCAGTGTGTGTTCAGCTGACAGCGTCAGTCGAACGAGCCAGCCAAGTGTGTACTCTGCACTGCGTGCTGGTGTCCAGTGAAGTGAAATCAGTGCGAGAGGGGATCGTGGCCTGCTCGCGGCGTGACACGGTGCAGACGAAAAGGTAGGGGAAGATGAGGAGTGAAAGAGAGGGTTGAAGTTGAGCAAGGGGGTGTGGTGGGGAGGGGGGGGGGGGGGGGGGGGCGTGGTCGTGGACTGGTCAGTCTGCATCGAGTGTGAGCGTCTTGATAGACTTCCAAACTGTTTTACTTTCATTTACAGGTGTAGTGTGACAATACAAACTTTATTTTCAACTTTTTTCCTGTGTGTTCTTGTTTGGATGTGGTAAATACATATGTTTTTGATCGTGCAAAAAAATCTATCCAAATCTACAAGCCTAAATACTTTTGTATTATCAAAATTAAAACAAAAGAAGCCCAGATTCAAAATCTTCATTCAATTTCCTTCAAAAATGATATAGATTTCATTTTTCTATCTTTTGTAGTTTCTGAGCTAGAATTTTTTGTTAATTATGACCCCAAATCATGAGATTTCCCCGGCACCTGGGAACACCTTTGTTTGTACTATTGTGAGGCACTGAACGGGTTAAAAATCATAGAAGCAAGAACAGTGAAAAGAAAAAGGCCAACATTTGAAAAATATTTTCAGTCTTTGTCCTAATTTTGTCCTACCAATACCATGCACTTGCCTCCAAACACACTGTACGTTTTGAAATAAACCAATTTTATTTATGACGATTCCCTTTAGGTAACAAAGCCCGATGGTGATCACCAATCTGTTTCAGCCACAGAGATTATTTGTTCAAAGCTCCATCACTCATTTCACAAACCTCAACAGCTTTTGCCTGTGACAAGGGCAAACACTTGGGTCATCCATCTTGGGGTAAAACCAGTCACAGGGTTTGGAAAAACTGGACTTTATCAAAACTACAAAAAAAAACCCTAAGAGTTTAAAGATTTGTGTCTGAGCGAGTGTTGAGTGTGTGTGTGTGTGTGTGTGTGTGTGTGTGTGTGTGTGTGTGTTTGAAGACTTTTAAAACTAATTTAAGGTTTATTCTCAAGAAAATCAAAGGTTGCTACCAGAAATCTTTGTTGGCTGCAGAGTGCAAGTCTGCTATGAGTCTAAGTGAATTACTCACAATCTTTGCCTTTTCCTGCCACTGGAATCTGTTCAACTGTTCAGCCTGCATATACATTTAAGAATTGTTGACAAGTTGTTCTCCTTTTCTCATCAGTCATAATTTCAAGTCCACAAATATCAGTTCAGATGCTCAGAAACTGTCCACCATCAGACTGAGCTTCTGTTACCTTTACTCTCACACATGCTGAGCCTAAATACTCCTGTTTTGCAGCACCAGCGGGCATGCCCATAACTAACCATCACACTGTCAACCAGTGTGCTTACCGATGGGCAGCATGGGCTGGTTCTCACAGTACACTCGAGGGCAGTATCCAAAGTCACCCTGCTGCCACTTCTCAATCTGAAAACATCAGTAAGAATACTTCACCACTCACCACAGTACTTTTTATCATTTAGGTATACAAGCCATACCCACAAAACAACAGAAAAATTATTATGTCAATGCTTCTATCCTTCGACCGTTTCAGATAAAAAATGCACAAAATAAGTCTACTATTATCCATGCTATTGGAAAACATGTATACTATTTTTTTTTTTTTTTTTTTTTGCTGTCCCAACCTCTGCGCCACCTCAGAGGCAGTGCACCCACGCCGCTCATCCCGACACCCGGTCCACAGCCACAGCCCAGTCGGGCCCGCCGCAGCCCCAGCACCGGCAATCCACAGGGAGCAGTCAATGTCGTCAAGAGGCAACCCACCGGAGGAGACACTGCACTGCTGCCGAGTCACTTCGGTGGTGTTCAGTGGCACCTGTTCTGATCTAACATACGCAGGATACCACCTACTAAGTCCCCTACTGACGACAATAATTGCTTAGTCGCGGAGCCGGCGTGAGTGAGCTCTCCCTCCGGAGGGCGTCTGAGACTGCATGACAGGGCTGTACTCTACGCTTCCTTTCATAATATATCCCGGCATCAACCAGGCCAGAGAGACACAGGCACCTGCAGTGTTCAGGTCATGAAATTTGAGCAACACTCTCAGAAACGCATCCATTAATTATTTTAAGTAGATGAAACTCGACTGTGTGGTCCCAGTCTTCCCAACTGAGTCCGTAGCAAACTCAACTCTGGTCAGGGCAGAAAAACCCACATGACTGATGGGATTCGAACCCACGACCTCCCAGCCGGGAGTCCGCGACGCTAACCACTTTGCCACGGCGGCTGGTGGAAAACATGTATACTTATAATGTATTTAAAACAGCTGGCTTACTGATCAAAATCTTAAGATTACGTTTACACAGACCACTGATTCATTTTACATTCTTTCACTTACATCATCTTTTCCTTACTGACAAGTGATACAACCAAAAAATTTCTCTGACACGATATTGCAAAATTGGGAAATATTACTTTTCCCTTTTTTGACACACACCAGACAAGCACAAGTATCATTCCATATAATTCTTAACACAGACGGTGTGCTGATCAAATAAACAAAAAAAGGATGATCACAAGAACGATGGGATTTTCTGACTGAAAAAGACCTGTTCGCATTAAATGTTGATAACAATTTTTATAAAACGAATCATATTTAATTAATAAGTCTGCTATCTGTTCACTCTTACAAGGGATGCCAACTGCCTCAGAAAAGCAGCAAAAAAAAAAAAAAAAAAGCAAAACCAAACCCACACCCAGAGGACACTGTCAATCAAAGAATTTGCCAAGTGAGGGAAAGAACACTATGTTTACAGATCCTGAAGTTTCCTTACACACAATTACCCTCAGCCAGCCACTGCTGTGAATAAGCGGAACTGAAGGCAGACAAAAATCTTAAGACAACTTCTGGGCATTATGCCTTCTCTTTGGTCACCACTCACAGCCAGACAAATGGTAAGTACTAAGTAGTTGACTTAACTGCTTTTGCTTCGTAGGATGGCTGTTCTATGATATTGGTAAATCATGCAGGTCATTTGTAACTGCTTCCAATGGAAGAACTTTCACCAATTTTCTTCACTGGTAAACACACGAGTGGCCATGAATTTGTAAAAAACACAAAACAAAACAAAACACACACACAAGGAAAACAAAGGTTTGTTCATCTGGTTGTGAATTAAAAACAAAACAAAACAAAACCATCACCTCTGCTCCAAACAATAGATTTTCAGGGTGGAAATCTGTGAGGTACCCACCCACTACCCCCCCCCCCCCCCCCAAAAAAAAAAATGAAAGCCCTGAGGGAGAAACACCACCACCAACAACACATACATACACACAAAAACAAAAAAACCCAACCCAGTTGGCATCCCCAAGTCATATTTCAGTACATCTGAATCCTTTATTACCATAACTGGTCATTTACACTTCATACACATGTATATAAATCATTGACCAATCATTAAGTGCAATGAGTTTTAAATGCTGAATCATGAACAGCATGAAAAAGCAGACACACAATAAAATTACTGGCAAAATGGACTTGGGTTTAAAAGCCCTAACAGGAGGCAGGAAATGGTTTCAAAGCAACAAAACAAAGCCAATGCAAATGAAATCATGAAACGGAAAGAGCAGACAGAAAGGGGCCAAGCGTCAGATAATATTTTCATGTACATTTTTCTGTTGATGAGCGAAGAATGCAGTACACATGATGAGGGCACAAGAGGAAAAGAATGGACATAAATGAGGTGAGAAGGATCTGATGAGCCAGCCAATGAGTATGCAACAGGACAGCAACTGACCAATCACCATGCACGACACATGTCTAATGAAGGGGTACAAGTACAGCCAATCAGAAGCAACATCACACGAGTCTCCAATGAAGCACAACACACTGATCCAGCCAAACGCTAAATGTTAAGGTTCTGTTAGTAAAGGAGTTGTTTGTATTTGTCTCGAGCGCCAATTTGTGTGCCAATTCTAAAATCTCTGTTAGCAGTCGTAACAAGAATAATGGAGGTACTTAGGAGTGCTCTATCTGAATTGACCTCAGGGTGCTTATAAATAAAAAAAAAGTGACACATGTGACAGTAGTATATAATAAAAAACAACAACAAAAAACTGAAACCCCTCTGAATTCAATTCATGTTGCTTTTTTGCCTGACGACAAAGAAAAACACAACATACAAACACACACCAAACAAAACAAAAACACCACCCTCATAGAGTTGAACACAACTTTGTACCAATCTGTGTTCAGAATTATTTGTGCCCACCATAACCATTCTAATGCCATCTGCTTCACAGCTGTTTCATATTGTGATAGTCTGCACACTACTACGGTCTCAACTACCGTTTTCCATCCTGTACACCATAGCCAATTAGCCACTTGTCAATGTCACAGTCGCAGCTACAATCATTCTCATACTACCACAGATATACACCATGGCCTTTGTGACACTCTCAGCAACTACCATTGTCCCACTACACAGCTATCGTTACACTGTCTTAGATACATGCTACAGCCTTTGTTTCACGGTCTTGGCTACATTTTCACACTGTACTTCAGAATCCTCGAACTGCCTCAAAAAGAAATGGTCTGCACCCCAGCTATGATGATGCTGTGTTACTCACAACCGCCTTCATACTACACACCACACCCACTCTCATACTGTCTCACCCAACCACAGCCATTCTCAAACTGCCTAAATCACAGCCACTGATATACTGTCTGAACTAAAACTAATCTCATACTGTCAACACCTCAGCCACTCTCAGAATACACACCGCAGCCATTCTCATACTGTCAACACGATTGCTTTTGTGTTCTTGACGACAGTGTCTCAACACCAACCATTCTTGTACTGCATCCAACATGTTCATTCTCATGGCTCTCCATACAGATGTTTCTGCATTATCCATGCAACAGAATCGCCAAACACCTTTCAAAATTTCAGAATGTGGGTAAAAATATGCACTGAAATGCCCTGACAGTATCACGAGTATGTCTACCCATTACATCACTGTCAACCACTTCCATTCTGCCTGGCCGATGTTAGAGCTACTCACTCTGCCAAACTTGGCAATGTTCCATTTGAAATGCAACTTCCTCAGCAGAATATGAGAGACGGCACACTGACAAATGTTATTCTCTGCATGCATCATCGGTCTTAATGAAATCAATGCAATGGCATTCATTCCAACACATCAGCGGGTTAAAAAAAACAACAAAAGACATAAGATGAGAAATTATCAACGTCTTAGTGGAAGGAATCTTTTCCCTAAAGGTATGCTATTCTCTAAAAACGAAAGTGTGGGGAGCACTGACCTCGACTATATTACTACTTTTTATCTTAATCACTACCATTCTCATACTATCTACAGACCCATTATCATAGTCTAAAAACCACAACCATTTTCAAACTACTCTACACCATTCCCACCCAACTTTAAATTCTCACACTGCAAGCAACAGAACCAAAGAATTAAACCACAGATTCTACAAAGATGGAGGGAAGAAAAGAAAAGAAGAAAAAAATGACCCAGCATCTCAAGGTACTGATTTTAAAGATTAAAATACAGACGACTTGATCAGATTACCTGTCTGAAACACATGATTCTGTCGTGAGCATGGACCAAACACATACTCCCTCATCGTTCATGTTCTGCTTTAATTAGTCACATGAACGTTCTCTTTTCACTACTGACCTTCCACACTGATTTTAACCCACAACTCCACACAAAACATCCATTCCTTTAAAAAAACAACAACTAATATACAAAACAATGATATGAAATGGAAAGCAAACACTGAACAATGACTATGATAGTAATTAATAATGGATAGTAATTAACAAAGTCACTTTTCCTTTTTAAGTAAAAGACACAGAATACACAAGGCTGACAGCACACCTTTTATCTGAAGCTGAATACTTTCCCACTTCTACACCAGCTAAAGCACACATCTGTCTCTACCACTGTGTGCCAACTGTTTTCATGGTGTAATACGAAAACAACACAAACACAGGAAAACTGCTTGCAAATTTGCTGACAAAATTTGTGCACATCAAATTTCCGCAGAAATATCTCTTGTCAAAGATGAACATGCTAGAATTAATTGTATGCGTACAACGATTTTGAAGTTTTCAGTTCAGATACAGATCTTGTACTCACTGATAACTTGATCTCAAAATTGCAGACACAAATACCAGAGATTTTAGAGTCAAAACTAAACATATATATATATACGAGGAACTAGCTTTTAGATCAACTGAGAATATTCAACACCTTTGCACTGGGAGCCGTTATGGTTTTTTTTCTTCTTTAATGCACTTTTGCAGATTATCAAATGTGTTGTCAGTATACTACAAAAAGTATTTCTCCATTGAAACGAGCCTATTTTCCTGAAAATGTGTGTACACATCCTCCAAATATGTGAATTTTTGTAAAAAGCAGAGGAACCCAGCTATTGTTCCTACGTCATCCAGACGAGTTCGCACGCATGATTTTTTTTTTTTTTTTTTTTTTTTTTTGCGAGTTGTCGATCGTTGCTTGTAGCGCTCGAACACAATGGTTATACACTGCAAGTGCAACTACCGCTCAAGAAATTCATCTTGAGGTCGTTTGTTTTCCTTGACGTCTTTTTTCCTGGTTCGTCGTATTTACCATATTTTCACCAAACATGTGTACAACATACGGTGAAATCATACATGTGTAAACAGGTCTGAAATACACGTATACATACACACACACAAGAACACACACACGCAAAGGTTGATGACCAAACCAACATACAAGGATCCCATTACTGGACTTGCATAATTTCTGGACATGTAAGAAAATAACTGGGATCCAGAGTTAACTTTAACATATGTGGCATGATATACCGAGGAGACTGTACACAAAACACCAGCCACTCTGTGTAAGAATACAATGTAAAAGAAAGAAAAAAAAAGAAGAAAAAAAAAGGACCAGAGTGCACACACAAGGTTATAAACATTACACCAAAGAATCAACTTCTGCTGGTCATCCTACTTAATACTGTCCTGGCATAAAGCGTCATTCACACAGACTTCCTAAAACTTCCCATGAAACAAACTCTCCAGGGTTCACCTGCTTCTCCCGTACATGCCAGATGGTGCAAATGTCTTCTTGATGGGAGTTTTAATTATAAAAAAAAATTACGCAAGTTAAATGAGCAGTCTGAACAACTGCTAGTACAGACGTGAGATTGGGAAAGATTTCATTTCTGACCCCTAGTCTTGTTTTCTCTCAGTTCACTGCGATGAAAGGTCAGCTGTGCAGTAACACTTTTATGGAATATTCTACATAATTCAGAACAACACAGTCATAAGATTTCCACACTGATAGAAAGAAGAGGGGTCAGAAAGGAAATCTTGCCCATGAGTTAGTCACCACAAAGCCCACACACAACACATATGGCAAGGATGCATGGTGTGGGAGAAGTTTAGGGAGTTTAGGAGGGAAGGGGAGGGAGGTGGGTTACAGCTGGATGAGCGTGGGGGGGGGGGTAGGGAGGGGGGGAGTGATGCTACGTACCATCTGGGCTATGCCCCGGTTAGTCATAATGTATCGGCGTGAATGAGGCCGTAGAGCATCTCGGCGGCCTGCTCTATCAGGTCACTCTGATTGGGGTTGTCCTCCAGTTCATCATCTACAAGCAGACACAACAAGAAGTCGGTCACTGCACCACCAACACAACACCCACATCCATCGCCTGCCAGCGCCTTGCTTCGTTCCGCGTCGGTCTTTCAAGTGGGAACTACTGAAACCTGAAAGCCTGATTACCACCTACATTTTCAGAGTCAGCTTGCACACATTCTGGTTGCTACTCCCCCCACACAGAGCTGAAACAGGAGCTGAAAGCGACTGGCTGAAGACAAGGTGCCATGTTCATCATGCACACACTGTGGTGAACTAACATCGATGAGCGAAAAGGTGAGATCCGAAAGAAAACTGTACTCCAGAAAGTCACCAACTTTCATGAGGAGATGTGAAGAGAGGTGGAGAGTGTAACCAGGGAAGAGGAAAAAACCAAGGAATACTTTCTTAGAGCCTCACTCTTGGGCACCGACACCTGCAGACACCTTTGGAAGTTCCTCCCTTACACACAGCAAGCCACAAATACCATTTCAATGATTAATCAGTAAGTTCCAAACTTCCCTTTTTCATGTTCTCAGAAGTTTGATTCTAATCCCGGGGTGTCCTCGTTCAGACACCTATTGTCTTACTGTGCCCTACCAATCATTCATTAAGACATCCCTCTCCCTCACGAAAAAACAACAATACCACACATAAAAAGAGGGAAACCTTGAACCCCCCCCCCCCTCCCCCCGAACAAAGAACTCAAAAAGTGAATTTCTGCAGGACCTAGTAAACCATGAAAATGTGTTGCTAGTTGGCACATCTTGAGTTAGTTCAATCCATTCTAAAAAAAACAAAAAGAATCAAAAATAAGTTGAAAGGCTGCTTAGTCAAATGAAAAACAAACTTAAACCTAAGAAAATGCTAAAACGACCATGTCCCGCCACCACCCAAATTGCTTTATGATCCAAATGTTTGTAACTTATATGATGGAACTGTTGCACTCGCTTCACGCCAGTTTATCCTGCATATATTTTCAAAAATCATGCAGATTTTACCCCCTGAAATTGTCAAATGTCAGACTTCAGAAATTCAGTAAAAATGCAGCCTAGTAACATGGTATTAATTCTGCGAGACTTGTGCCACACACAAATCTACGATGTAACTGTGCATTGTTTCCGGTGTGTCCGTTACAGCTACTGTGTCAGTCCACATACACAGCTTAGGACTTGCATGCAACAGGTCTGACCAACACTACTACCAGAACATGGACTTCAAATGAGCATGAGTGGTATCTCCTGAAATAAACCTACTCGGAAATCAAAACAGGCCAGAGAGAAAAATCGCCACCTATGATGAAATACCAATTGCTTTACAACTGCTTAAATATTGATGAAACCTAACCCGTGACACCTTGAAACCACTGACAAGGCCTTTTCCAATCAATGGCCCTGTATGTTCTACTCACAAGCAGCTGTGCCCCGCCTGCAAAATGTTTGATATGGCACAGCACTTGATAGTGACACCAAACCGACAAATCAATGCCTCTACCTTAATCCATACCACTCTGATGCCAAATTCTTCAAGCCGCAGAATTAAGAAATAATGGACAAGAATGACGTCTTCTCAATGCTATCAACTCATGTCGTACAATGATTAAAAAAAAAAAAAATTATTTTTCTTAAAAATTAAGAAACAGCAATGCCATGACAGAGGAAGAAGTTTCAAGCACATTAAGGCTGACATTGATGTCACTCTCCATTTCTCTGCATCTAGCAAAAGACTGTGTGTGTATGTGAGTGTGCATGTATGTGTGTGTGTGTGTGTGTGCGCGAACATATATGTACACTGTGTATATGTATATATACATAAATATATACAAACAATATGTGTGTGTGTATATATATATATATATATATATATATATATAATATATATATATATATATATATATACACACACACAAACGCACACAGCTTTAATCACCATATGGACATCTGTTACAAATGCGGAAAATGAACAGTAATTTCTCACAGTTATATACGGATTGATTAGCCTGAATGGCATTTCAAGAATAATTACTATAGAAATAAGAACCTAAAAAAAAAAAAAGAAAAGAAAAAAAAGCTGTATGGAAATAAAACATATGCTGTATGTGCCTTTATGAAAATTGTGAACAGTAAGTCCATCTGGTTCTCGACAGAAGTTGATTGTTGCACTGGGCGTACAACAATCAATGTTTTCATAATACGTGTCAAGGGGGGAAAAAAAAAGGAATGCTTGGAACGCCTATTTCTCATCTACTTTGCAACGCCCTTGTGATTCAGAAGTGAACTTAAAGCAATGAATGGTCATGCCTACAGCGTGCCCTGGATCCAGAACTTTCTATTTTCCTGTCGCTTCTCTCAGTGCTGACATTCCTGTGATCTGGAGTGTATGAGAACTATTATGCCATCACTATTTCAGTATTAGAAGTAGAACTGAGATAGCAACACACTTCCATATTCCGTGAGAAATGAGATGATGATGATGATAAAAATGGTGCATATCATCATGCGACTCAATTGCTCCATAGCTGAAATCTTTCATTATCCAAACATGACTCCCTACTTTCAGAGTCTGTGGCGTTGCTCTGGAATGTTTACCCTGCACAATGATCTATGTGGCGGAGGAGGAAGGAGAAAGGATGATACCTGCAAAGGAAATCATAAACTCTGTTATAGAACCGGACAGAGATGAGTGCAAATGCCGTGTAATCACACCCTGAACACTTAAAAAAAAAAAAAAAAAAAAAAAAAAAGGGCTTCCCACAGCAGCGTGCCACACAAGACAGCTTTAGACATCAACACCTCCCGCAACTACGGCCATGCCCACAAACCACAGCCCCTACTCTATCAAAACACCATGCACAGTGAATTCCCAGCACACTCTCCAGAGGCCTTCAACTGAAAACAGTACAGACACATCATAGCAGGTCCTGGAAGCTCCACACACTTGCCTCAGGGCGGACTGGGCCCTACCAATGCACTGTGCTGTGCCAGAATGGTGCAGTGACGCCATTAGCCAAACACAGAGACACACAGAGAAGAAGAAACAGGAGCCGATTCTACAGCCGAAATTAAAGGGCCATGCTTCACGACTAAGTCCCACATGAGTTGAGTCAGATTTGGAAAAAGAGAGACAGACACAGAGAGAGCGAGTGAGCTCACAAATGGAAGTTTGTGGAGAAGATGGGTTGGGCAAAGGGAGTCAAGGGCATGGAGCGAGGATAGTTCTTCATTCTTTATTTCCACCCCACCCCCTCACTGTCTTTTCTTTGTTACCTACCATCTTACATATGCCTGCGTTTGTGAGAATGAACCTAGAGTGAATGAGC
This sequence comes from Conus ventricosus, assembly GCA_018398815.1. Lineage (NCBI taxonomy): Eukaryota > Metazoa > Mollusca > Gastropoda > Neogastropoda > Conidae > Conus > Conus ventricosus. Next base: position 53,297,213 of record CM031618.1, on the reverse strand, counting down.
CCATACAGCATCTCAGCCGCTTGCTCTATCAGGTCGGAGCTGGGGTTGTCTTCAAGTCTTCCTCTAAAAGGACACCACAGCCAAGCAGAACCTTTTCATCTGATACTCTTTCACATCAAATCACAAGAGTCTGGGAACAAGAGCATGAACGATAATATAAACGACAGATGAAAAATAAAACAAACAATCAACAAAAATACATGTGGCAGAAACAATTAACATTGATCGTTCACAATAATATTATACCCAATGACTAAATATAATCATACGACCAGTCTATATCATGAGAGAAATACTGTCTTAACTTTTTTATAAAAATAGTTGCGAAACCTTGTAGTCTCAAGTTCTTTCTCTTTGAGTCTTTCTCTCTCATCTTGGTCAGTTCTTGCATATTTTCTCAGCCTCTTTGAATGAATTCTGCAAGGTAATTAACAAGAAAGGATGTGCATACTTTGTAAATATTAAACCAGAAGGCAAAGTAAACAATTTCTAGAAAATCTAAAAATGGACAAAAATTTCATAGAATTTCACAGACTGGGATCCTCAAGTATTTCCCATGAATGACATTTAACTCCCATGTGAAAAATGCACACAATATAAATCTTTGATTCTATGGACGTATAAAGGCATAAGAAACATCCACTTTTCTCAGAGCATTTTTACATGGGTTAAAGTATCTTCTTTCTTTCTTTCTTTTTAACTTACACAGACCACGCTGCAATACAGGGATAAATTTGTATACTATTTTCAGTATATGTTCCTGCCTACTTTGAAAGAAAACTTGGAAAATTTTTGAAGAAGATAAGATAATGTGCTTACAGCCCAGCCGACCGCAAAGGGCCACATCAGGGCTTTTCACCACGTTTAAATCAACTCACCAGTCTTTGGGGGAAAAAAAAAAAAAACAACAACAAATTTTCCCCACACATCTCATTAAATGACATGGGTCTAGAAACGCACCAGAAACTTCATTAAAAATCTTTCTTCCGTAAAATCTTAATCAGATGAAAATGTTAATCTCTCTCAAAAACTCAAGGATCACGTCAGGCGGGACATCCCTGAACAGGATCTTCATGGACTCCGCGGGTAAAATGTTTGTGTCTCACCTCGTGCAAGTCCAACACTCTAAAAGAACTGTTTCATTGTGAGTGGCGCATGACATGAATACACCAGGGAGCTTCTTCACTTTTAAAAGGTAGGAATGGGTAAAATACGAATGGCCGGGTGTGCAGCCGGCACAGAACCGTTTCCTCTTTACGACCCCCCGACGTAGATGGGAGGAAGTCCTTAAGGTTTGGAGGGATCTGAAAGAGTTTGTTACTCGTCTGTGGTTCCAATCCTCCTGCCAGAGGTCTCTACATAACGTTAATTTGGGTTTCACATCTGAGCAGGGGATATAATTGTTGGACAGTTTCTCTCTTGTGGCGTTCTTGCCAAACGATCAACCATTTCGTTCCCGCCGATCCCCAACATGACCAGGAACCCCAAGCCAGACTAATGTTGTAACCGTCCGCTTTCAACTTGCTAAAAAGTTCAAAGAAATGTAAAGTTCTGGATGCTGAAGGTTGCGGCCAGCTATGGCCTCCAAAGCTGACAGCGAACCCGCAAAACCAGAAAGTCGCTCTTGAAGATTGTGAGATTATCTTCAGCGCCAGAACCAGAGCGGTAAGTTCAGCGGAATAGAAGAAGCATCTGAATGTATGTTCCAACAGTATCTGAGAAGGAGCCCCAGGGCAGTAGGCTGCACAGGCCACTCCATCTTCAGACTGGAACCGCCCGTGAAAACTTTTTGATTAGGATGGGAATTTCGAACGGGAGCTCAGCATAAAATGCTTGTACGCCAGAGAGCGGTAGACTCTTTGCAAAAGCTGCAAGATCAACGAATCTCTGGTGTAAAAAAGGTCCACGGAGGTTGATCCGGAAACTTGGAAAAATCCGACACAACTCCTAGGTCTAGACCTGCATTCCGCACTGAGGCCGCATACAAAGACCAAACGGCGGAATACATTCGGGTTGTTTTCAAACTTACTTTGGAACGGACGGTTCAAAGACACAGTCATAGGCAGGGTTTTCTGGTTCTGAGAACAGTCGGATATAATAATTCAAAGACAATTACAGCTGCGGTTGGACAGTGAAGGTTCACCTGCTCTGCGTACAGGCTGTACACAGGGGTGTTGCGGAATGCTCCAAGACAGAGCCGAAGCCCTTGATGGTGGATAGGGTCCAAGAGTTTGAGGTAAGACGATCTTGCGGAGCCGTACACAGCACAACCGTTAGTCCATTTTTGGAACGGACCAAGGCTCTGTAGAGGTGCAGCAAAGTTTTCTTATCACGCCCCAGTCGGTGTGCGCTACGACCCGCAGAATATTCAGTGCTTTCTGACAAGCATTTTTTGGGTTTTGATGTGGCTGAGAAAGTTAAGTTTCTGGTCAAAATAACTCTCAGAAATTTGGCCTCTTTAACAGCTGGAAGGGGAGATTTCCCTACTTGAAGTTCAGGATCTGGAAAAAACTGACGGAAATTATGGAAGTAAATACACTGCGTCTTTGTTGGAGAAAAGGTGAAACCGTTTTCATCCCCCCCACCGATGGATTTTATCCACGCAAAGCTGGAGCCTGCGCTGGACACTCGGGTCAGTTTCCCAGTTGCGTAACAGCGAAAATCATCCACAAAAAATGAGCCAGTCTGAACCCTGCTGAACTGATTTCACAATGTTGTTGATCTTGATGCTAAAGAGGGCAGGAGACAGTATGCTCCCCTGCTTGTGGACATCAGAGAGAGTGGTGCCAACCCGGACCTGAAAACTGTCGTTCTGCCAAAAAATTTTGAATGAAAAGCGGAAGAGGGACCTCGAAACCAGATCTGGAGATCATGAATATCCCCGACTTCCAGGTGGTACGTAGGCCTTCTCCAAGTAAAAAAAATTGCCACTGCATGCTGTTTGTTCGAAAGGCTTCCGAAGTGTAGATTCCAGACAAATCAAATGTCAACTGTAGTCCGATGTTGGGGAAACCACACTGTTCTTTCGCCAAAAGGCCACGGTTTCCAGTTTCCACATGAGTCTAGAAATTGACCATTTTCTCCATCAATTTACAGACAAGCTGGTCAAAGCTATGGGACGGTTAGTTTGATGGGTTAGAAAGATTTTTTCCAGGTTTGGGAATTGGAATAATGAGGGCTTTTCCCCCAAGAAGGTGGAAAGAAACCAGTAGTCCACACAGGTTTTAACCGTAGCAGTATGTTCAGACCTTCTTGCGGAAGATGTTTCACAGTGATAATGGATTTCATCTATACCTGGAGAGGAATCGCGCAAGAGAGTAAGGCAGATTTCAGTTCGTTTAACGGAAAGGAAGATTGTAGTCTTCCATGTTGTCTGACGAAAAGTTGCAGGGTTGATTTTTCTTTAAGGGCTTTGTTTTTGACCCAAAAGTGGCTGATTTGTTAGAAGAGGAGGAAATTCTTTTCAAAGGTTGAAGCAAGCAGATTAGCAAAATGCTTTTTTCTCCATTATTAAAGAGTCCCAAAACTTGAAAATGGTTCACAGTGGGCAGGTGTTCTTCCTTTTGATTTTCTTAATGATGTTCCACACTTTTTTCTTTGGGAAGTTTTCGATGTCAGCCTGGAGCAGAAGCTTCTCCAGGACCAACGTTTACTGATGTTAAAAGTTTTGTCTTGATTTAGCACGGAGTTTCTGAGGGCTCGAGCGTTGGGACCCAATGGTCGTTGGTATACCCCACGCTGAGCCCGTTTTTGAACTTTGGAAATTTGTTGGCAGTCTGATCGAACCAGGGTGTTTTTGGCATTTGTTGGCAGTCTGATCGAACCAGGGTGTTTTTGGCATTTGAAGTTTAAACGGAAGACACTGGAATACAGGCTTTAGCACATCTGATCACAGTGTTAGTCAGAGATTCTGCTGGGTCCCGACTCTGAAAAAATCAGTGTCCTGGAATTCCTTAGAAATAGTGGCTGCAAATAGATCCCAGTTTGCTTTCTTATAATTTAGATGTTGAGAGACAGAGACTTGTTCAGTTATTACGGGTTTTTAAAAGGACAGGAAAAAGGTCACTTTCCCTGCAGATCGTTATGGACAGACCACTCATAGTCCAGGACCAGCGAGGGGTCACAAATCGACAAATCTAAACACGAAAGTGAACCTGTGGAAGAGTGGAGGTTAAGTTGCAGATCCCTCGTTCAGGAAAAACACAAATCCAAATCCGAAAGGACATCCTCAATTAGCAAAACCTCTGGATGAACGTACTGACACTACCCAAAGAGGATTGTGACCGTTAAAGTACCCAACAGCAAAAAAGGTCGAGGAAGTTCTCCTATCAGACTGACAAGGTCCTGACGACAAAACCGGGACAGAAGTGGAAGATAAAAGGGAAACAGATTGTCACAGTCTTGTGGGGAGTTTCCTCCGCAGCTACAGCCTGAAGGGAGGTAGACAGAGCGACGGACTATACAGCAAAGTTTTGTGTAGGAGAAGGGCAACACCGCCCCAAAAGTCCCAACGTGGATGGTTGTGCAGGTTTTGAAAGAATATTAAAGCCAGAAAAGTGAAGGTCTTCTGGCTTTGAATTTTAGTTTCCTGAAGAGCCACGACGGAAGGTTTTATAGATTGACACAGAACGCAGCTCCTCGAGTTGGAATTAGTCCACGGATATTCCAAGGGGAATACTGTACTATCCATGGTGCGAGGGGGGAAAGGGAGAGAGATCAGGTCATCTCCTCTCAACATCTGCTTCTAAAGGTGTAATTTATTTGAGAGTTGTACCGGACTGTTTGCATCTTCAGACCTGCTGGCAGACTTGCCAACAGGTGAAGAAGGTCTGGATTTGGGAGACGGTGGAGGTTTCTTCCTCATCTCCACCATCTCCACACTGGATTGAACTCCCTTGCCCGCACGGGCACTGGACAGGAGTTCGAGGTGGGAGTGCTGGTTTTTTAATCTGCCCAGCGCAGATGTTGTAGACTGCTGGGCAGTCCCGAGGGGTGGCAGATTTTTTGCCTCCACCAGGGGCATTCACTTTGGGTTGGGGTGTGGACCTGCTTCCACCAGAGTTTTACAATTCTTCCTTGCAATGTCTTAGAAAACTGAATTCATCAGTCTGGCAGCAGACTGAACCGAGTGGGAACTTTTCTTTTCGGCCGAAGCATATTGAAAAGCGGGTTTGGGGTCTGACTGCCAACAACCTGTTTCCGGGCTTCAAAAACGAGATCTTCTTTTCTGTTTTGATGCGTTGTATAGTGGATTCCTGAAAACCAAAGAGGACAGTTTCTTGAAGAGGAGGGATGGTTGCCACCGCAGTAAGCACAATGTGCCGGATCTTCACGGCCCATCATGGGTTGCCTTGCGCAAACACCCCACACCTCCTGCCCAGAACAGCGGTCTCTGACATGGCCAAACCTCTGGCATCTGAAGCACCTCAATGGGGACGGAACATACAGCTGAACTTGAGTTCAGGTAACCACTTTGATGACCGAGGCAGCACAGGGTTGCAGAATGTCAGAAAGGGGTTTTTGGTGGCCACTCTTTCTGCACCTTTTTTACCCTCACCCTGCGCACCTCCGTCACACCCTGGGACGCCAGTTCGTTTTTGATCTCTGCCTCTGAGACACCTGTTAAATCACTCCTTTCGACGAAAATTTAACTGTTTATGGGGAGTCACCCTGATTCTCTATCCACGAGCTTTGTTGCCCTCGCAGCTGTTCGGATTGTTTTCTGGATCTGCACTGAATCAGAAACGAGCCATTCCGCAATCTTTTGATGACTGAGGGGCACCTGCTAACCTTGAAAGCCCTTCTGTATGGCGAAAGGACTCGAGGGTGAAATGGGTCTTTCCTGCTCCGTCCCTTCCATCACGAGGCAGGAAGCCCAGAAACCTGTCCTCTGTCTTACCTCTGTATCTCAATCACTATCTGAATAAAGATCCCCTGAAATAGGGGTTTCTGCCTTCCTCTTCTTTTTTTGGGGGGGGGGAGGTTTTTAGGGAAAAAACCATATTTATTTTATTATCTTTCATCTCTCCCTTACCCACCCACCTTTGGGGTCCAACTAAGGGGCCAGGGCCAAGAAACCAATGTCTTGACCCCTTTCCCGGAGAGACATTACGACAAACAGAAACCACCACCCCCCTATCCCCCTTGATCATGGGAACAGAGAGCTGAGCACTGCAGGGGTTCATTTGGCCAGCAGGGGAACTGCCTGTCTTGACCCAGCCCCAAGAAGGGGAGCCGATTAGTACACCCGGGCCAAAGTGTACTCCCTGTCTAGGAGAGGACCGAGCCAAGTGATGTGTTGAGAGCACCGGCCACCTCAAGCACTGGCCTCTCAATCACCAGGATCTCATCCCCTCCGACACAGGTCGCACCGCACGGCAAACGCGGCGGATCTTAAGGAGACCACAGAGAGAAAAGGAGTGTGGAAAAGAAGACTTGAAGGGGAGACGAAGATAGAAAAGGGCCAAATAAGAAAGGCAGAAAACAAGGAAAAGGAGAAAGGCGGGGTTACTCTTAGTCAGGATCCTCACCCTTAGCCTATCTGACATGGGAAGCCCTACCAGGGGCATCAACTCCTTACCACGTTACGCTTAGGCAGGCAGCATCTCGACTTCACAGGCCTAGAAGCAGTTTGAAAAAACCAGCCTATCTCCAAGTATTGATGCCCCGCCAGCAAAGCCTAAGGGATCACTGGACCGCACAAGCCCTCCGACCACGACAAGGTCGCAACCCCGGAGGGGTTTGAGAAAACATGAACAACCAATCAAAGCAAATTAAAACTAAGTTAAAAAAAAAAAAAATGACATCAGACTCATTTCGCATAAACTGAACCATGATGCGATTGTTATAAAATTTTAAGTCTTTTAATTCTATTTTTTATTCTTTAAACTGTGACAACCAACATGTTCTGCAATATTCATCGTCAGCTTCTAATTTTGCCCATACATGTCTGATGTTGATGATCCCATCAGCAAACCTACACCTTATCTTCTCACTCTCGTCCCATTATAATTATGATTAATGATAAATAAAGCTATATCTTTTTTTGAAAAAAAAAATTGATGTTTAAGAGAGAGAGAGAGAGAGAGAGAGAGAGAGAGAGAGAGAGAGAGAAGTGAGAGAGGAGAGAGAGAAAGACAGAAGAAAAATTAAGAAAACTGTCGCCTCAAAGATAATTTTTGTCATGAATTTCTAGTTGTTGTAGACAAGACACAAGAAAAATAGGTACTGAATCTGAAATATGATAACATAAGATAGGAAAAGTGTTTAAATTACATCTCCCTTCTAAACTAGCTGATCAACACCAGTATTAGCACAAACCCTGCAAATACTGAGTTTCATTACGTTGACATTCTGACTACAAAACCTTTTTTTTTTTCCTACTTAAAACTCTTACATAAAAACTGCATGTCTTAATCACACAACATTTTGTATAAAAATCTAACACTGAACACAGTGTGCTGTGCATCGGTTTTTTTTTTGTGGGTGCCGTTGACCATTTTATTTGATCTCTTACACAGTCACTAACTCATTACTAGCATTTTACGGACATCTGAAATCTATCCATAACCTTGATGCCAACTGCCTCTCATTGGTCAACTCACACCCTGTCATGAATTTGAGACAGTGCAGATTATGCCCATACAACTTTCTGAGCTGTAATTAATCGAATCAGTGGTCCCAGGCTGCTAAATTATCTGACATGTTGTACCTGACCTGCTGAAACCTTTCCACAACTATTCAGTATACCATGGCAATGCTTTTAGAGTTTTGAAACAAAAATTGGTGTTGAACAGAATATGATATCTTATGCACATCCACCCACCCCCATCCTCCCCGTGCAGAATGGTGCCATTTCAATTCAATGAGGAAAACGATTCTTATCAGTAACTTTAAACAATAATACCTTTGCATCTTTCTGGTAAAAGTCAGATAGCTTTACAGCTTTTTATTCGCTTTCTGTCTCTGTTTTCCCTGGTTTGGAAATGCTTCAAGTCCCACATTTATTCAGGATGTCAGCAAACATATTATTACACTTTATACTCACAATCATTTTCATGTTGCAAACAATTGGTCACCCTTAAAAATATACTGATCATCACATTCAGAACAAACTATTTTTTTTTTCTCCATATGTATCAAAGCGCTCAACTTCACACGGATAAAAGCCACCAGGTCTGTAAGTACACTATCCACAGCCAGATCTATTTATTCAGTGTTATCCTTCCAGGCAGGAATCAACTTTCTCACTCTTACAGTCTTAGTAAAATGACCACTGTCAGTTATCATGATTTGCACAGCTGTTAAGTATAAGTAATAGCCTGCTGTCTAAAGATCTACACTGACTTAGTTCCATCACTATGGCCATGAAGTGTTTTTTTGGTTTATTATTCAATTTATGTTTTTAGGTGTAGCTTTTCGTCATGATGGGTAGCATTGTCAATGAAATTTAACATGCTACACCTAAAGTGTAGTGCCTGACACTGGTGACAACTTTGATAACGGGAACCCAGTTGAACATCCACGTGTGTGTAGGGAAAAGGGCAAGACACTTTGCTCCAAACATAAAGTTTATGGTCGCATACTGCATCCATACGCTTATTCAAATACAAAGCGCAGATTGTGTATATCTGTTAAACATTTTAAATACAAAGCGCAGATTGTGTATGTTAAACATTTTAGCCATCTACATCACTGACATCAGCACAAAAATGCAATTTTGTATTGATCAGCCAGTTCCAATAGCCGACACTGATGTTTTGTCAAGACACAAAGGCAACAATTCTGGTATGAATTCTGTGCCAAACTGACATTCACTTGCAAACTAAAGATGTAGAGGACAACACAGTTGTGTTTCATCATGACTTTGGTACAGAAACAAATTCATTTTGTGCAAAAGCTTTTGGAGATTGACATCAATGAAGCTGACTTCAGTGACCAAGTTTAAAAACTTGTGATTTCAACTAATTCAAGATCTCCTGTCTTTTAATGTTTGTGACAAAGTCTCATCGATTCAGTAGTGAAATTGCTGACCAATGATTACTCATTTGATTAATGAAGGAAAAAATGTTGGACTGGTAAACTGGGTACCAATATTTAGTAAACTTTTGTTCCTGTGAATTGCCCAAGTGATAACTGTACATGACCATCTTGTTCTGCCAAATCAAGATTGTATTAAAGATGGAAGAATGGATAAATGTCTGCGACTGTTTTCAGTAACAAAAAAACTTACCTTGTCGAGTTCTAAATCACTGGCCGACAATGCCAAACAAAGGTCAATTCAAAAATGGGCCAAACGCTTTAATTCCCCCTCCCCATTTCAACATGTTCTTATTCATATTCCATTTAGCGATATCATATTAATGGCATTTCTGTGTTTGGCAGATTTTACCCTACTCAATATGGAAAAATCGTGTAAGTGTACATGTGTCATGCCCTCTAAAAAGTTCAAGCTGAGGTATAAATTAACACCCATTAACATATCTTTCAGGGGGCTATACTACTCCCTAAAACAAAAATGTGGGGAGCACTGAGAAAAAAAAAAATCCTGCACAGTGACATACTGAGTGTGACAATCAGTGGCAGAGAGAAATGTCCTTTAATATGATATTTCATTATTTGTGAATACTCTTGCAACCCAGGTGGCACTCAATTGATATAAACAGTGTAAACAGTGAAGTGGACAACATACATGTGTTTGCAACTGCTTCATTTACCTTCAGTGGAACTGAGAGTGTAAAATGACAAGAAGTGGGGAGTTGGTGTCAACATTGTGGATCGATTCTGGATTTTCAGAAATTTGTATGCCCATAATGGGTCAGTTATAAAATCAACAAACACAAAAGACACAAAGCAAACTATATCCTCTATCAGACTTTCTTATAAAATTTGGTACAACCTGCACTTGTTGCAGGGTTTGGACCTTACAAGATTTGCAAGTTTCTTGTTTGTATTTTTGTAAAAAAAAAGAAAAAAAAAGAGAGTGAGATTCCTAACTTCATGTTATTAGTTTATCATGCGTAAAAATAAGTTGATGTATTTGGAAGTTATTTGTTAAATGTTGTTTTAAAAAAAGTTGATATTCAGTCAGTAAGAAAGTATATCATTACAGATCAGAATCACCTGCTACTAGTGTTCAATTTTACAAAAAAATTTATTTTGTTTAAACATTTGAGATTTTTTACGCTAATAGGTCCTTCAAAAGAGAAAACGGAAATAAAAAATCAGGCATGATATGAGAAAAAATGCTTCCTGAAAAAATAAATCAAAGTCAAATATCATTTGTCATCACCTAGAGGCCAGTTGTGACTAACCATTGTACAGTCCGACAAAGCGAGGTCAGAGGAACTCCAGGAAGCGCCCATAAGGATTCTTTGCAGATTCTGACTTGCAGACAATTCAGTGGATTGAAAACAATTCTTCACTGCATCTACAGCCATTCTGTGTCATTCCTTTTTTCACCAAGGTCAAAGTTTAAAAATTTGGGTTTGTTCAAAGGGAATAACTAGCATCTGAGAGAAAGCGTCAGTCAATGTCAGAAATTTATGTCTATGCGTAAGCTTGTGTATGTGCAAGTGCATGGATGTATGTGTGTGTGTGTGTGTGTGTGTGTGTGTGTGTGTGTGTGTGTGTGTGTGTGAGAGAGAGAGAGGAGAGAGAGAGAGAGAGAGAGAGAAGAGAGAGAGAGAGAGAGAGAGAGAGAGAGAGAGAGAGAGAGAGAGAGAGAGAGAGACAGAGAGATAGTTCGACACTGATATTTTATTGTCATTACCAAAGAGGTCTTTGAGAGACAAAGAGAAACAGAGAGAAACAGAGAGAGAGAGAGAGAGAAAGAGAGAGAGACAGAGAGAATTTATCATGTATGTACCATGGTTTCAATTATCATGTGAGAATGCATGCCTTCTGAAATCTTGGCTTGCAAAAACCTGAATAGAAAAAAAAGAGACTTGCTCAAATTCGTATCACACACGCACACAGACTCAACAGGACAGGACAAAACAACACATGACAAGACATTCCAACTGACCAGGTTCCAGGTCTAAGATCATGTCCAGGGCCTGTCTGTAATGAGGCACCTGCTCATTGAGTCCCGTCAAGTTGAACTTGTCCTGAATGTAGTCCTCATCCACCTGTCGCAATGAAAAGCAACACACCAAATTTCTTAAAGTGATGCATTCCCTCTTGCACCATCCGCACAATGAACCACAGAGAACTAAAAAAGTTGGATAGCAAAAAAAAGTCTATGAGTAATCTTCATGGAGCAGTATCCTTGGCTACGGCTGACCTTTAGTTTATACCATGGTTTTGAGTACTATCCTAGTCATTTTACTGACCATCACCTACAGTCCTGACCAGAGTTGCTGGGGGTATCATGGGCTCATCCGAGTTTCATCTACATAACACTACAGGCATGATCAGTTTTTGCTCCAATGTTTGGATCAATAATGCAGGTGTTTATATTCCCCCGACCTGGCTGATGTCACGATATATTACAAAATGAAGTACAGAATGCAGCTTTGTCATGTTGCCTGTGAACAGAATGAAACTCTGGCAGTGCTCACACTAGTACCACTGAGGCTGTTGATCCACAAAATCTGATATAATATGATGGGTATTCCATCTTTCTAAAGGGCTGGCCTTTGTGTTAGGATAAATCAGTGATAATTATTTCCTAAAAATTAGGGGGTCAGATTCGGTACAAAAAACTCACTTCCAAATTTTCAGGGGGGGGGGGGGGGGGGGGGTGTCACAAAAATATCGAGGGGTCACCATTAATAATTGCTAGAAAATGTAGTGAAAACACACACACACATGCAAGCATGCTCTCACTGGCTCACACATACAAATGTACAAAGAAAGAGATAGAAATACATCAGAAAAGAGGTGTTCATAACGGAGATAGAAATACATTAGAAAAGAGGTGTTCATAACGGAGATAGAAATACATCAGAAAAGAGGTGTTCATAACGGAGATAGAAATACATCAGAAAAGAGGTGTTCATAACGGAGATAGAAATACATCAGAAAAGGTGTTCATAACGGAGATAGAAATACATCAGAAAAGAGGTGTTCATAACGGAGATAGAAATACATCAGAAAAGAAGCGTTTATACAAAGTTGATAAAACATTCTAGACAGTGCTAAATATTATCTATTCATATTCGTGTTCCTATGTTTTTAAAGTGTTATCAACTAACATGAGTAAACACTAAATGTGAGCACCTACACACGATCAGGATTTTAACAGTGAAACTCGATTTGTGGGATGTCCTCTTTGATTATCATCACAGAATTTCCACTACGTGAGCCAGTTCCTTCTATGTTGAAATATTTTATTGTATGACCAAATTCCAACTGCCAATAGTGCCAAGCAATGATCATCGGAAGCATGGTGGAACCTACGATGAAACTAGACTGGCCATTCTTGCTCTGCGAGCATCACATTCGTACGTCCATAACAGAGCAATTTTAATTATCTGAAATGGTCGTATTGCATATAGATCGTTCGACTTTTGTTCCAGTCGCTGAATTATCATCTACGAGCCACTGCTGAACTGTCGGATTTTGACTCTGAAAAGCCATAATTCCTTTGGTTTTCCATGCTTATCCCACTTTGCTTGAATCACGCGACCTTGTGGTCCAATCGCTGACTGGATAGGCCTAATCTACTTTGACGCCTCTTGTCAGTTTTCAGTAGAGAAGAGTTCTCAAGCGGAAGTGTTCATTGATTCAGAATGTTCTGAAACATTGAGGAAATTTACGTTTTTAACTTTGATTGTTGCGGATCAGACAAAAGCCCTTTTGCGTGATGCACTGCTCAGAGTTGTAATGCGTACAAGAGAGAGTTAGTGTGTCACAGTAAATTTTTGTAAGTTTTTGTGACGTACTGGCCTAAATTCCAGTGTGTCAGATGAGAAGTTTATGCGTCAGAGACGCACACTTGTGCGTAAGAATTAATATCACTGTACATGCACACTGATGGGGCTGATTCTTCGAAATTTTGAAGCTGGCTGCCTTAAACAAGGAGAATGCCAATGACAGTGAATCATTACAATTTGAAAGAGTGACTCAAGGCCAATGTAAGAGAGTTGTAATCATCGATCCGGAGAGATCTGACCAAGTCCTAGATTAGCAGCAAGATCTAGGAAGTAAAACTATAAAATGCTCAAAAAATACTATACCAGTCTACTAACTAACTAATCATAAAATAATGATTTACCTCACAGAAGAACTCGTTTCCCCTCAGGCCACAAAACCAGGATATCCATGACACCTCTTCAGAACTGCTCATGTTGACAGCCAAACTCTGTAGCTAGCACTTATCCTCCTCTGCAAAATAAAATGAAATAAAATTCAAAAAAAAAAAAAAAAAGGGAGAAAAACTGAGATGCAATAACACTCATTCTTTATGTTCCTCGCTCATGAAGACAAACTGACGATCTGGGTTCAACAAGTATTTAAAAAAAAAAAAAGCATGTTACTAATCATTTCCAATGTGAATGAAGAAATACAGGTCATTTTTATATTACTGGAGCTTCTTATGGGTGACCCAGGTGCTTTATATCATTCATAAACAAATCACCATAAACGACCTTTTCAAAATTACATTATGTCACTGCTCGCCATCTTTTCAAAATTGCGTGGGTTGTGTCACTGCTCATGTGCCGCTGTTTTGGTGTGTGTAATGTCTTAATCCAATGCAAGTGTACAAACCACAAGAAACAAAAACAAAACACAAGCCACCACTCAATGGTACCATACCCACCCTCTTGATGACCTTGAAGTGATTTCTCATTATTCGAAATTACAAGAGAAAAATCGGAAATGAAATGAGGCAGGGAACAGCAAACGATAAACAGTAAACAAGTGGGGCATGTTTTGCTCCCATAAGGAAACCTAACACAGAGTAACTTTTATTCAAGACTGGCACAGCCTTTTAAACTTGAATAAAGTCAGACAAAATACATAGACGAACAATCTAATAGTGGGGGAAAAAACAAGCGCAGGCCAACAACTGAACTGTCTGGCAAAGATTTGGACTTGAGGGGAGGGGAGAGGGGAGTTTGAAGATGGAGAAAACTGGGAAAACGAAATTTAAAATTAAAAAAAAAAAAAATTATGTTACAGATCTATATGAAAACTCTTCACTAGTTGCATAAGGGAACCATCGCAATCCCTTTTGAAGGCAGATATATTTTGTATTGCCTGCTCCGAGGCCTTTCGCCCTCTGGATCGGGACTCATCAGGGAGACACGGCTGGTTGTGTCTGCGTTCCTGGCGTCAAATAGACACACCACAGTCCATAATACTGTGGTGTTCTCACCACCATGGGTGCAAAAAAGAATCCAATAGCACCCCAGAGCAGGGCTGAGCTTTAACGTTCGCCAACTCGCCAATAGCCCCTAAAATTGGAGTCGGGCGAACTCAATTTACAGTACCATTCGCCCGGCTGGCGACCTAAAAATCACCGCCAGTGATTCTGTACCTGTACACAAACGACATGCCCTGTAAAAACAAACACGCGCCTGCCGACTGCCATCTTTCATCACTGCCGTGCTGGGGCTTTCCCGGCCGAGGTTCAGAGTCGTGCGAGGCTTGCCATTTCCGCTCTTCCGCTTACTTGTTCAGTCGGTGGTCATGTGGCGCTTTTTAACCGGTGTCTCTGAGTCTCCAGCAAAAAAAAAACTAAGTCAGAAGAAGAAAAAAAAAAGAAGCAGAATAAGGAATATGAAGAAGAGAAGAGAGATGGAAAGTGGGTGCCAGGATGGAAGAGGACAGAAACAGGGGAGGAGAGAGCATGGCTTGTGTACGATGCCGACAAGAAGGAGATGCACTGTGCACCCTGCCGAAAATGGATGACGACTTACAAACGGTGACATCCCATTTGGTCTACTCCCATTTCGTCTACTCCCATTTCGTCTACTACTCCCATTTCGTCTATTTCCATACTGACCATACTGCAAGGCTCCCCCCTGGCGTAACCAGTGTCCCAGTCTACTCCAAAGCAGAATCGATGGTCTTTAGATTAGAGTAGGGCGAAGCCCGAGAGAGGACGAAGGACGAATGAACGAAGGCCGTTAGGCCAAGTCGTGCTCACACATTTCTGAGTAGGCGAAATGGGAGTAGACCAAATGGGAAGTAACCTTACAAACAGCAGCAGCAGCCCTTTGTAATCGGCACAAAATTTTTTAAACTTGATTCAATCAAGAAACATGAACAGTCAGTTGGACACAGAGATTGTTGCCTGAAGGAGAGTGGACAGAAAGATAAGAAAAGCACAGCTGGCGCCCGTCTCCTTGACACTCTGGGAAATGAGGGAGGGAGACAAGAAGAGGAAGAGGAAGACAGAGAAGTTGAAGAAAGTGATGATGAAGAGGAGTTTTTGGAGAGTCTCAGTGCTGGGTTAGATGGTGATGACTTTGCTGGCCTGAGGAAGGCAGACCCAAGCTGCTTCACCTTTTTCAACATTGAGGATGATGATGATGATGATGATGATGATGATGATCTGGCCCTTGGCAGACTGTAGACTGAAGGTGCTTCAGGTACAAAACGGGGACAAATCTTGTCATGACGCTTTTACTTCTACTAGTCAAATGCTTTTGGATATAAAAGATCTCTTTTTTTTTGTCAGTTATGATATACCTGGGTGGCAATATCAATGACAACTGAAAATAAATTTGTTTTCCGAAATTAATGAGCAGAAACAGTGTTATTGTTGTTGAAAATAAGCGTGTGTATAAGCTGCAAATTTAAAATAGGACTGCGTTTTCAATGAAAGGGTCTGGCAACCTGAAAAATTTTCTGGCAACCTCAACCTCCCAGGTTAGGAGCCCGGCTGGCTCCTTAGCCTGGCTTGCTAAATCTCAGCCCTGCCAGAGCAGCCAGCGAAGAGTAGTAAATGCAACCAAACGAAAGTGTGGGGAGGAAAAAAAGTTGTTGTAAAACTAAAGACATTATGCAAATAATATAAAATGTAGGGGACAGTCTTTGAGCCTACGCCTGAGGATCCACCCAAAGATGCAAGGGAGATCAAAAGACAAACACACAGACGGACAGAAATAAATACAAATAACCTCAATTTAATCAAAGCAAAATCGGAAATGAAATGAGGCAGGGAACAACAAACGATAAACAGTAAACAAGTGGGGCATGTTTTGCTCCATAAGGAAACCTAACACAGAGTAACTTTTATTCAAGACTGGCACAGCCTTTTAAACTTGAATAAAGTCAGACAAAATACATAGACGAACAATCTAATAGTGGGGGAAAAAACAAGCGCAGGCTAACAACTTTTTTTCCTCCCCACACTTTCGTTTGGTTGCATTTACTACTCTTCGCTGGCTGCTCTGGGGGTGCTATTGGATTCTTTTTTGCACCCACAGTATTATGGACTGTGGTGTGTCTCTATTTGACGCCAGGAGCGCAGACACAACCAGCCGTGTCTCCCTGATGAGTCCCAATCCAGCGGGCGAAAGGCCTCGGAGCAGGCAATACAAAATATATCTGCCTTCAAAAGGGATTGCGATGGTTCCCTTATGCAGCTAGTGAAGAGTTTTCATATCTGTAACATAATTTTTTTTTTTTTTTTTTTAATTTCGTTTTCCCAGTTTCTCCATCTTCAAACCTCCCCTCAAGTCCAAATCTTTGCCAGACAGTTCAGTTGTTGGCCTGCGCTTGTTTTTTCCCCCACTATTAGATTGTTCGTCTATGTATTTTGTCTGACTTTATTCAAGTTTAAAAGGCTGTGCCAGTCTTGAATAAAAGTTACTCTGTGTTAGGTTTCCTTATGGGAGCAAAACATGCCCACTTGTTTACTGTTTATCGTTTGCTGTTCCCTGCCTCATTTCATTTCCGATTTTGCTTTGATTAAATTGAGGTTATTTGTATTTGTTTCTGTCCGTCTGTGTGTTTGTCTTTTGATCTCCCTTGCATCTTTGGGTGGATCCTCAGGCGTAGGCTCAAAGACTGTCCCCTACATTTTATATTATTTGCATAATGTCTTTAGTTTTACAACAACTTTTTTTCCTCCCCTCACTTTCGTTTGGTTGCATTTACACTTCGCTGGCTGCTCTGGGGGTGCTATTGGATTCTTTTTTGCACCCATGGTGGTGAGAACCCACAGTATTATGGACTGTGGTGTGTCTCTATTTGACGCCAGGGAGCGCAGACCAACCAGCCGTGTCTCCCTGATGAGTCCCGACCCAGCGGGCGAAAGGCATCGGAGCAGGCAATACAAAATATATCTGCCTTCAAAGGGATTGCGATGGTTCCCTTATGCAGTAGTGAAGAGTTTTCATAAATTTTTTTTTTTTTTTTTTAAATTTCGTTTTCCCAGTTTCTCCATCTTCAAACCCCCCTCTCCTCCCCCCTAAGCCCAAAATCTTTGCCAGACAGTTCAGTTTTTGGGCCCTGCGCTTTTTTTTTTCCCAACTATTAGATTGTTCTCTAGACTATGTATTTTGTCTGACTTTATTCAAGTTTAAAAGGCTGTGCCAGTCTTGAATAAAAGTTACTCTGTGTTAGGTTTCCTTATGGGAGCAAAACATGCCCCACTTGTTTACTGTTTACAAGAGAAAAATTTAAACAGGTTGAATTTTAGTATACCAACATGCGTATGACTTTCAAGCCCACTGTATCATGTAATTGTCATTTCTATTGAAAGGATTAGGATATCAATTTTATTTTTTTAAATAGTGGAACGGGGAAAGAGGGTGTAGTTGGGGGTGGGGTGGGATGGGAGTGGCTAAGGTAAGCAGGTGTTGAGGTGTGGGGATGGGTGGTCAAGATTTACAAAATTTACACTCAAATCATAGCAAATTTATTGCTCTGCCCAATTATAACTTTTACACTTTCCCTTCAATATCTTGACAACAGATTTGGCAATTATCAACAGGTTTGTAGCAGGCCAAGCTGCCACTAAATAGGTCCAGAAGAGAGAACCTCTTGAAGTTAAAACAAATATCAATTTGTAGACATGATGACAATCTCGTGCTGCCACACCTACTGATAGCACACAGTGCGTGTAGGCTTTGTTGCTGTACGTAAGTGGCAGAATCTAAAGATATGTTGAACATTCTTCATGAAATATTAAATGATTAACCAACCACATATGATAGTACAACACTCTTTTTCCCCTGTACGCTAGTGTTCATTTTCAGGACACCTTCAGTGATTCCCCATCCCATCCCACACTTAACTTCATTTCAAAATCCAAAAAATCATACCTGGAACTCCTAACACATTCAGATGTCATGAAAAGACTGAAAGGCTCTGTAAACTTAACACAACCTCCTGTTGTCTTGTACTGTAATCATATATAAAAAAAATTTTAAGGGCAAATTCAATCCCTATCAAAATCACAACTAGCTTTCTCCCTTTGTATACTTTTTGCTCTTACATGCATTTTTTTTTAACTGCTCTTTTTGATGGTGGTGTTTGTTCTTTTTTCTTAAAGGCAAAATTTAATCCCTAATAAATCACAACTTTCTTCTCAAATGTCCTTTGAGATACTTTTTGCACAATTTGTTTGCATTTTTTTTCTACTCCTCCTTTTGATGGTGTGTTTGATCTCCTTCTTCTTCTTCTTCCTAAAATACTGGTTCACTCAAAAACGAGTAGGTCACCAGCGCGCATATTAAAAAATAAAATAAAATAACACACACACACCTTTCTTTAGTACCTTAGGAGCGCTACAGAGGCTGCACCTGATCATTTCAGTATCACAGCACCTCGTATCAGGCAAATATACACAGTTCTGGAACATGGTAAAAGGTCTAGAAGTAGAACTATCTTTAGTATCAAAGTATCATGGTCTGTAGCTGACGTCACAGAATCATCATACATGTACGAGGTGTGATGGAGGGTGATGTTGCACTCTTAACAGGTTAATTTGAGTACTTTCAATCTTTCTCCATAAAGTAATGGACTCCTATCAAAGATCTGCGGGGTAAATTTTCCAATCTCTTTCAAGTAACACCAGGCTAGTGACTACCGTTGTTATGGCAGCATGCTTTTTCAGATTTTGTCAGTAGTCAAAGAAGAAAAAGTATTGGACTAATACAGTCAAACTTGACTTACATCACACACCATCCTTTAGCATCTGGCATACAAAATCAACTGGCATAGGTTTAAAAAGTAAATATTTACCCAACTCAGCTCGGAAGTATTTCTCTGTAACCACCCTGTGATCCAAGAACAAGCCAACAAATGTGATGTATATGCGCATGCGTACTTCTGTATGTGTAATATCAAAAGTAGTACTACAGAAACAAACTAATACCAAAAAAAAATTATCGCGTATAAATTTGAAGAAAAATGTTAAAAAACGTCATCAATTGTTTCAATTTAAGATAGTATTAAAAAAACCCACATGACTGACAATTATTATGAAAAATAATACATTTTGTATTTACCACGCGCCAAAATGGTTGCCGACTCTCCTCTTTCCGTTTCTTTACGTCTATGGTGATTGGTATGTGTGCTAAATGTTTGGTTTGTCCTAATTCTGTGACATTCTCTACTTTACTTTTCTAGTATCAGCTGTTTCAAATTATGTTCTCAACACAGTGTTGTGGCATGATATACTGCAAAGTCCTGTTTTAGAAGCCCTGAAATAATGGAAGGCAAGATTTTTATTAGACTTCTTCTTCTTCTTCTTCCTAAAATACTGGTTCACTCAAAAACGAGTAGGTCACCAGCGCGCATATTAAAAAATAAAATAAAATAACATAAAACAGTGCGACTCTGACTGTTGGCCCCTGGAGCAAATTTGGCAACAAGGGGTCGCACTCGATTTAAAAGCAATGGCCAAATTCAGGCCCAGGTGATAATAAAATATCTGGGGAAATAAAAATAGAAAATCATCAATATGCAGATCTCAAAACTGTCGAATCAATTTGTCCCTTGAATGAGATTGCACTTGTGGCGATCTTGATGGCACCCGGCAGTGATGTTCCACAGCCGTACAGAACTGGGATAAAAAGAATGTAAGTGGTTGTCAATATTTGATGCAGGTATGGTATAACATTGACCGCCACTCCTGGTGCTACTTTTATTCAATACTAGTTGTTCCATTGGAATATCAATTACTTTAGCTCTGCCTTTGAAAAAGGTGTTAAGTTTAATAAAAGCTCTTCTCTCTTCTAAGGGTTTCCATTCTAATTTCCTCATGTTCTTCCTAGTATTCCCCTTTTCTCTGATGTGGTTCCCTGTTACGAACCGTGCTGCTCTCTTCTGAATCTTTTCGAGGTTATCAATGTCCTTTAGATGGTAAGGATCCCAAACTGAGCAACCATATCCAGTACTGGTCTAACCAGTGTTTTGTAGCAGTCGTCTTTAACCTTTTGGGGGCAGTCATTGATGTTCCTGTATAAGAAAGCTAAGATGTTATTTGCTTTCTTACATACTAAATTGTAATGTTCTTTCCATTTGAGACGACTATCTATAATCACGCCTAAATATTTTGCAGCATTAGTTTCTTTAAGAATAGTATTATGGATAGAATAATCTGATCTAATTGGTGAGCGCTTGTTACATATACGCAACACTTGGCACTTTTGGGGATGAAATTCCATTTTCCAAGTTCTTTCCCACTCTTGTAAAGCGTTTAGATCTTCTTGTAGAATGCGAGTATCATTCTTGCTTCTGATTGTTCTATATACTAAACTGTCATCTGCAAAAAGCCTTATAGTAGTTCCAGGAGAGAGATTTCTACTTATGTCATTTATATAAATTAAGAAAAACAAGGGCCCCAGAACAGTTCCCTGTGGTACACCTGACAAGACTGGTTTACAATGGGATGACGACCCTTCCACAACAACTTTCTGCGTTCTCCCAACGAGGAATGATCTAGCCCATTTTAGCAAAGAACCGTCAATGCCAATGTGTTCTAATTTAAACAGCAGGCCCTCATGGTCAACCTTATCAAAGGCTTTAGAAAAGTCTAATAAAATTGCATCTATTTGCTGTCTGTTATTTAAACAGTTACTAAAATCATTGAGAGTTGTTATAAG
Source organism: Conus ventricosus (assembly GCA_018398815.1). Taxonomy (NCBI): domain Eukaryota; kingdom Metazoa; phylum Mollusca; class Gastropoda; order Neogastropoda; family Conidae; genus Conus; species Conus ventricosus. Next base: position 53,276,202 of record CM031618.1, on the reverse strand, counting down.
TTGAGTCTCACAACTCCTTCGCTGTCTAAAACCATGCTGGGAATTATTTAAGAAGTCATATTTGTCAAGATGGTCCATTATGCTACTATATATTATGTGTTCAAGTAGTTTAGCTGATATGGATGTAAGAGATACAGGTCTATAGTTCTCTGCTTTTGTTTTGTCACCCTTTTTGAATAAGGGAACAATGCTCGCATCTCGCCACTCATCAGGTATTACTCCCTGGTCCAGTGAAGCTTGGTAAAGTAATTGGTATACCTCACTCAATTCATTGGCACATAATTTTAAGAGCTTGCCAGGAATGCCATCGGGACCAGTAGCTTTGTTTTCATTGATATTGGTCAGTAACTTAAATACTCCTGCTTTGTTTACTTTGATGTTTTGCATTTCAGGGAGTTTATCATCATCCTTTAGTCTAACGTTAATTAAAGGTTTGGGATTTGAGAAAAACTGAACAAAACTGCTTGTTTAGTAAGTTTGCTTTCCCTTCAGGGTCCTGTATTAGGTTATTCTGGTTGTTTCTCAGGTCTGGAATCCCAATGTTGTCCTGTCTCTTACTCCTTATGTAAGACCATAATTTCTTGTTTTGATGATCACCTTCCGAAATCATCGAATTAACATAATTGGAGTGAGCAAGTCTACATTCTCTCTGACACCGTCTCTTAATATGTTTATACCAACCAGTAATTTTTCTGAATTAGGATGTAGTTTCAATTTCTTAAAGAAACGATGTTTCCTTCTCAACAAACGTTTAGTTTTTGTAGTAATCCATGGCTGGTGGTTCTTGCTTGAAGTCTTCTTCTTCTTCTTCTCGTTGCCATTCACACGCGGAGACCGGTTCGTTCCAGAAATGCCGTGGTCTTCTCTAGGGACGCCACCGTGCCGTACAGCTTGTCCTTGACGGTGGTAGGCTCTGGCCACAGCTCTTCTCTCAGCCGTCGGAAGTTCCCGCATTCCTGTAGTATGTGGGGCGTGTCCTGTTCAGCCTCTCCACAAGGACACATTGGGATGGCACAACCTTGAGTTTCGAATGGAGGTGTTTATTTAGTCTGTTGTGCCCTGTTCGCAGCCTGAAGATGGTGACCTGCTCTGGTCTTGCAAGCAGGTGGAGGCTGTCATTCTGTGCCGGAGTTCGAAACAGAGCTTTGGTAATGGCATTCAGCTCTGCAAGGGTTACCGCGTTATCTTCCTGCTCTTTTGCGGCGCCCTGTTTGGCCATCTCATCTGCTTTTTCGTTTCCTCAATGCCGCAGTGTGAGGGGATCCACTGAAGCACTGTTCGAAGACTCTTGATGTTGTTCAGTGCCTTCTTCAATGAGGGTAGCCTGTCACTGTTGTAGGCTTGAAGGACAGACAGAGCGTCTATTAGAAAGACAACCTGGATGTTGTGGTCTGCTCTTGTGGCGATGGTGTGTGCTGCCTGTGTGAGAGCGTCAACTTCCGCCTTGTAGTTGGTACAATGAAGGCCTGTCTGTAGCGCCTCTTCTGTCCGTTCTCCACTGGGGTATTGGATGTAGACCCCGGCTCCTCCATTTTTAACGGCATTGGTGGCAGAGCCGTCTGTGTATACCCTGATCCAGGAATCTGCGGGGTATCTTTCTTCCAACATTGCCAGTGTTAGGGTCTTCAGCACTTGGTCATCATGGTCACCCTTACTGTTGATATGGGGAATGGTTGTGATGACAGTGATGTTGTTTTCTCTGTCTTCCCAGGGTGGTGCGTCAAGGGAGAAGGAGAGGGGTATGACCTGTTTTGGGAGGATATCTTGGTATTTTTGGGTCAGGGCCCTAGACTCCACAGCAAAGCTTGATCTTTTTAGCCTGCGTGAGGATGGTGCTTGGAGTCGGTCTTTCATTGGGTGGTTCTGTGAGCACCTGAACTTGTTGGCCTGGGTCATTGCCTTTTGCTGTCTCCTGCTGGAGAGCGGTGGAATGCTTGATGTTTCTTCCATCTTCTGAATTGGCGTGGTCTTCATGGCACCAGTAATGATACGCAGTGCCTGGTTTTGGACTTTGTCCAGGGTCTGCAGGTGTGTCTTGGCAGCTGTCATCCAAGACGTGGACCCGTACTCAAGGTGTGGTCTTACTGAACCCTGGTACACTGTCTTCAGGATCTTGTCAGTTGCGCCCCATGTGGTTCCAGCCAGTTTCCTCATTATGTTCAGCTTCCTTCTGGCTTTCCCCTCTGCCTGGTTGATATGAGGTTTCCAGGTCATTCTCTTGTCAAAGGTAACACCAAGGTATGTTTGCTGGTCTTCATACCTTAGTGTGGCGTTTCCTAGGGTGAGTTTTCCAGGCTTGGCTTTTGGGGATAGCGTGAAAAGAGTGGCAGTTGACTTCTCCCTGTTGATAGTTACGCACCAGCTTTCAGCCCATGCTGCAACATTCTCCAGGGCGATCCGCATCCTATAAGTTGCTGTTGTTGCATACTCTTCACAGCACCAGAGCACCAGGTCGTCTGCATATAGCGCCGCGTGGACACCTCTTGGTAGTTCTGCTACAATGTCGTTGATAAAGAGTATGAACAAAGAGGGGGAGAGGACGCCTCCCTGGGGAACTCCCTGTCTCAGCAACACCTTTTGGCCACAGCGGCCGTCTACCGACACTCTGGCTCTTCGGTTGTGTAGGTACGACTTGGTCCACTGATACATATTGCCACTGATGCCGCAACGCAGAAGCTTCACCAGGAGACCGTCTTTCCAGACCTTGTCAAACGCTTTCTGTAGGTCAATAAAGACCGCCAGGGCTGCCTTCTGGGCCTGGAAAGCATCCTCTATGACCTGTGAGAGGTGTGTGGTTTGGTCTTCGGTACTTTTATACTGTCTGAAGCCAGCTTGCTCAGGGACAATGATGCTCTCTGTCTCCAGGTAAGTTGAAGGCGCTGGTTGATAATGTGTTCCAGGGTCTTACAGACACAGCTTGTTAGACTGATGGGACGGTAGCTTTGGGCTTTACTTTTGTTCTTGCCACGTTTGAGGATGGGTATCATTATGGCTTCTCGCCAGCACTGTGGAACCTGGCCTTGCTTCCAGCTGAGATTGAATATGTCCAGCAATTTCTGAAGCGCGATGTTTCCTAAGTGTTGAAGCATTTCATTCGTTATGGTGTCAGGTCCCGGAGACTTCTTTTTCTTCAACTTCTTAATGGCCTTCTTCATTTCCGCCAAGCTGATGTTAGTATGCATTGGCATCTGGTACCTCTTTCTTTCCTGCTCTTCTTTCCCTCTCTTCTTGTCGTATCTCTTTCTGCTGGTGCTGGCTAATGTTGATGTTACTCTCTGCAGCGTAAGCTCTTGCAAAGTTGTTGGCTGCGGCCCTTCCTGTAAGTGTGTTTCCTTCATCATCTAGGGTGATCTTCTGGCCACTGGTGCTTTCTTCATTCAGGGCCTTTGTCAATTTCCAAAGCTTTGTTGTGTCTTTCTCCATGTTTAGGCTTGCGTTTTCTCTCTCCAACTTCTTCTTTGCTCTCTAACTTAGTCCGCAAGAATTTTGCTTTTCTTTCTTGGAGTTTGATGTTATTCTCCTGGCTGGGATCGGTTTCAGCCTCTATCCTTGCTTCTGTGAGAGCGTCATGTGTCTTCTGTAGCTCACTCGTCCAGTAGGGGGTGTAGTCTTTTCTTGCTCCTCTTGGTATGCACTCCTTGGCTGCCTGGGAAACGCTGGTGTTGAATTCTTTGACTACATTGTTGATGTTCCTCCCTTCAACTACTATGCTTCTTGTCAGCTCGTTGGTGCGTGTGCTGAACAAGCCCCACTGTGCCTTCTTGTAGTTCCATCGCGGATGTTGTGGCTGTCCTTGTGCTTTAGCGCTCATAGTAAGGACAACTGGGCGATGGTCACTGCCTCCAAGTTGTTCTTCAACCTTTCTTCTGATCTTTCTGTGGATGTCGTCGGTGCAGAAAGCCAGGTCTGGAGTCGTGGTGGTGTGCCAGCGGCGGGAGTAGAAGGTATGTGTATCAGTGGGATCATTGACAAGAATGAGGTGGTGTTCATCTTGCCAAGCTTCAACTTCTTCTCCTCTGTTGTCAATGTTGTTATATCCCCAACTCTGGGACCGGCTGTTGAAGTCTCCAGTGATGAGGAAGCCGCTGTCTGGGACCTGGACCTCATATCAACCAGGCAGAGGGGACAGCATCTTGTCATCAGGGCAGTAATAATTGACGATGTTGATTGTGCTGTCTTGGGTGACCACCTTGACTTCTATGTATTCAGCTTCACCAGTGAATTTCTTTACTTCGGAGGCGTTGATGTTATTTCTCACCAGTGTCATTACTCCTCCCTTTGTTCTCCCTTTTCGTCCGTTCGGAAACACTGGTAGCCTCTGATCTTAAACGGCTTCCCCTCTTGCAGGTGTGTTTCCTGTATACAGCAGATGTTGATGCTGTTTTCATGAAGGAAGTGTTCTAGTTCTTCTTTCTTGTTGCTGACCCCTTCTGCATTCCACTGCATGATGTTGATGTCGGGGGTCTCCCTGTTCTTTCTGGGTTGTTGGCCAGTCGCTCTCCTTGCTTGTCCCCTGGCTCCACAGAGCAAGACGAAGGGACCTCCAGTAGCTGAAGGTGGGCTCCTTTGAGGCCAAGAGCCCGGCACTGCACCTGCCTGGGGGGACCTCACAGGGCGAGCACCATCTCGGTTAAATCGGTTTCCGCGTGTCATCATAGGGCGAAGTGCGTGGTGTTGTGGTTTGTTAGAGTGCGCCATGTTGGCCCAACACCTCCGGCTTCAGCACTCAGCTGTGACAGGTAGTACTGGGCTTCAGCTTACCAGTAGCAGATCTATTTATCTGACCTGACGGGGCTTGCTTGAAGTTATTTTAGTAGGTATGTTGTCATCCATAATAAATTCCAAGTTAGATTTTATACACTTCCAAAGGTCACTGACATTATCTTTAACACTATGGGACCTCAAAAAAAGACGGCTGAAATCACGAGTATCCCTGCGCAATTTTGGTAAATCTGCTTGGTTCCAGAGTCTGATGGTACGTTTAGGGGTTTTCTTCGAAAGGGTTGAAAGTTGCTCTCTAAGAGAACTATATCATGATCACCCAGGCCTGCAATTCATTCAGAATTGCTAATTATTGGAATGCACTGCCTACTAACACCAAATATGCACCTGACATCAACAGCTTTAAAAAACTCCAAGATGAAGACCCTAAATTGAAAGATGTTTTCTTTAGTGTGGACTGAATATAATGTTATTTATAAGATGATAGGCATGCAACCAGACCGAACTTAAATTGAAATATAATGAGGGGACGCAAATAGGCCGTAAGGCCTAAGGCTAAAAAAAGCCGGTCCCTATTACTACTACTACTACTACTACTGAACTTTTCTTTGTTCTGGACTGAAGAAAGGGCACAATAAACTGATCAATATGAAAGTGAATGATTTATGATCCGTCCGAGAGGCCCTCACGGTATGAGATTAACGTCTTCATTTGTGAAATTGATGCGGAGTCTCTAGTCTGATTCTTATTCTGAAGAGATCTTAACCAGGTGGTATGAGAAGTCGTAACCATGAAATGAGAAACTCCCTTCTTCCGTTGATGACCACCATCAACATGCAGATGATATATTTTGGGATGTATTGCATCCAGTGGACAACAAATAAAGTGATGGGCTCTGCGCACACAGGTCAATAAATAGTCATTAATGACGGCTGACCTTCCAAATTGAAGATGAAGATTGAAGTTTATTGGGTTTTTGTTGTTTTTGTTTTTTTTACAGGAGGGTTGAGAATGGGCTGGGTGGGATTGAGGGGGAAGGTTGTTAGGGAGAGGTGGAAAGGGTGTGTTTGCATGTGTGGGGGTGGATGGGTTAGTGCGCTGTCATTTTCATGTGTCCACCTGAACTAAGCTGGCTGCACTAACAGTCCCCAAGGCTAGCTCAGAAATCTTTGTATCATTGTATGTCTAAGCTAGCAGTAGTAGTAGTACTTTCATTTTATGTCTTTTCACAAAATTATATGGTATTAGACAAGAAAAAGAGAGAGGGAGAGAGAGAGAAAGCATGTGCATACATGCATGTGTGTGTTAGCAGGTGTGGATATGTGCATACAATCTCAGAAAGACTGCCAGTATCATATTAAGATAAATACCTAACCAGACTGTATATCAAACAAGGGGAAACTTTAAAAGCAAGGTCAGTATCAGAAGAAAAAGATCAGTTGCAGACATGCCTGATAAACATGGTAGGTATGTTCTAAGAGGCACGCATTCAAACAAGCTGTTTTGGGTTCTATTAAAGATAGTTCTTGAATCATCATTTTGTGTTCATGTATTTCTTAAGTAGACTTTTACCAGTTGAAAAGAAACAGTTTTGCATTTTGTGGCATTTTTTAACATTGATTTTTGTTCTGTTGCAGATCAGTAGACAGCAGGCAGAGCCTAGTGTTCCACAGATTCCATTGGCGTAAACAACTGTGACAGTCACTCCATCATCATGGCAGAGAGACCAGAGGACCTGAATCTGCCCAATGCTGTTGTGGGCAGAATTATTAAGGATGCTGTAAGTCTGGAAAACCCATGATCATGAGAAGTCCAGTGTAGACTTCGCTTGATGATTGTATGACGTGGTTTAGAGCAAACTGATCAACAGAGATAGGAACTTTTCGTTTACTTCTGTTTTCTTTTTCTTTTTTTTAAACTGGAGGGATTTCTTTTGAGCACATTTTGATTTCTGTGTGTTATTCAGAAATAGTTGTCATCTCACAAAATGAAAGCCACCTCCACCCCTCTGACCACCTGTCCACCCCTATTCGCATCCCGCATGCCAAGTTTTTAGAAATTTGCCTTTTTGTTATACCTGCCCAATTTAAGCCCAGATTACTAGGCTACTGTCTGTTGACTCATTTGCCTTTGCCAGACTTGCCGAAATGGTTTTAAGAATTACTAGTGTGATGACAGCCTCCCCCTTAAAACTCTTCATAGTATACCTCTGCAGTTAAGGTGTCTCTTATGTCTTTACTTGATTTCTCGTATTTTCAGTTTGTAAAGTTTTGTCCATGACAGCATAGGACCGAAAAAGGTAACTCATTTTTTTCTAATTAACAAATGATTTCATGAGTGAATGTTATTTTCTGTGCAGATACCTGATGGGGTGAACGTGTCAAAGGAAGCTCGCCTCGCCATATCCAAAGCAGCCAGTGTGTTTGTGTTGTACGCCACTTCATGGTAAGAGCTGTAGTCTGCATTCCATGCACTTCATGACTGGTAGAAGTGTACAGTAGATCAGATGTTTAACCTGTGAGGATGTATTTTCCATTTTGAATATAATCAAGGAAATTTGACCGTGCGTGATTTTTACATAAGCAAATGGATTTGTACCAGTTTTTCCTTCAAGTTGTAAACACCTGTTTTGTCATCAGTTTTGGAGTCATGTAGTGGCGTTTACAACAGAATGTTGTCTGTGCTCAGCTCCAACAACTACGCGTTGAAGGCCAAACGAAAGACCATCAGTGCCCAAGATGTCCTGTCCGCAATGGAAGAGATGGAGTTTGAACAGTTCGTTGAACCATTGACAGAAGCACTGGACGGTGAGAAATGCTGTTAACTGTGTTTCTGAGTGAAATTTCGTTACCTGATCTGTGATCAGAGCTTCCACTTCTCTGAGAAATTTGTAGATTGTAGTGATAAGTAAAAAAAACAAGAATCTGTGAGAAAATAGATATTTAACATGCATCTTTGGGTGTATCTTTTTTTTCTTTTTTATGATTAAGTGGTCCAGATGTGGTTGGACTGAAAAATGGATGATCACCACTCAGTGCTCAGGTCTGACTGCACTATTTTGAAAACACTTTCAATATTGATTTGTTACTGGGAGAGGGGAAGCAATTCAAGCATGCTCAACAGACCCACTTTCAGGAATATTGCTTTTCCTCACATGGAGCTAAGGTGATATGGTTGTATTCTCTCGTATTCTTTTCTCTCTCTTCTTTGTTTTTTTTTTCTTTCTTTTTTTAAAAAATTTACTAGACTGCATGGAGCATTTATTCAGGTGTGTCAATTTTCAGCGTTTCAACAGACTTTTAGTTTTCCTTTGTTTCTTTTTCGTGAATCTTTTTAATCTAAAAACAAACAAACTGCGACAAACGATGACAATAGGTGGATTTACATGATAAAGAAAATGACTATAATTTCTGGACTACAGGTTGAACATTTTTTTTCTTTCAAATTCAGACTGGGAGTGTATTGTATATTGCAATGTTCCCTTTGCATGGTAATATTAGTTCTGGCGTGCATTAGTGGTAGCCATCTCACCTGCTCAGTGTCTGTAAGAATCCAGCTCAAAGTAATGATCATCCAATGTGCACATGGTTGCAGCACACACAGCATATCTTGTTTCAACTGTATAATGAGGTACGTGCAGTTTCTAATAGGTACCAAAGGAAAACCTGGAACAACTCCCCCAAACTAAATTTTTTCTTGCGTTGTTTGATGAAATGTGCCGAAGCAGACAGCATGTAAAGAAAATTTGTAACATTGTCGTTGGTTCTGGAAATTTGTTCATCTGAAGATTGCTCTCTCTGAAGCTGCTGAAATTGCTCTGCATAAATCACCATGGTGCAGGGGTTGGGTTCATGGATTTGCAGGCTGGAAGATCAGATGCATAATTTGTGGAATTATTTGGGCAGCGATCGACTCCTACCTTGAGCTGAGTGTGTTTTGGCTTAAATGGCCAGACCAGAACCACACAGTTAAGTTTCCTCCACTGATTTGTTACGCTTTTGTGAGTGTTGCTCAAGTTCTGTGACCCAAACTGCAGGTGTCTGTATCTCTTTGGCCTGGTGGATGCCTGGGTATTGTAAAGAAAGATGCAGAGTTCAGCCCTGTCATGTAGTCTGCAGTTTGTAGATAAGATAAGATAAGATAAGAAACACTTTATTATCTCATCATGAGAAATTTGGTCCAGGTGCATTTCACACAAAAAACACAGCACTAGAAACCGACCAAACACACACACACACACACACACACACACACACACACACACACACACACACACACACACACACACACACAAAATTATCAACATCACAGAACACAATCATTTCATAAACTCATTGCACATTATATTATACATAATATCATTTATATTGCACATTCATACATAATCACATAATTTACATATATTATCAAGAGAGAAAAAAAAATCACAATAAAAATGCTTATAAATGTAAATTTAACGATTAAATCAAACAAATTTGTGTATAAATGATATTATATGACACATTTACAGCCCCACAAATACACCCATGCACATACACAAGTTTGCACAAACATCCCCACACTCACAGACAGACAGCCCTGATGTGGCCCTTTGCGGTCGGCTGGGCTATAAGCAACATTATCTTATCTTACTCACAGACAGGTATCCATCCATCCCTGCTCACCACACACACACGTGCACGCCCTCGCGCGCGCACACATGCATACACAAACATACACTCACATGTGCACACGCATGCGCACACAAACATGCACATGCGCACTCTCACCTAATACAAATTCAGAATTCATAGGTTAAAAAACAAGTTTTGCTTGATAAAGGTTACTGATTTAAAAGATGGATTGACTGGGGAATAAAAGTTTTTTGAGCTCTTGTTTTCACTCTCAAGGTTCTGTACCGGCGTCCTGATGGTAACAGTTCATAATGCTTAGCCAGGACATGGCTATCATCACTGGCTATCTGTCTGGCTTTGTTCAGCACTCTCCTGTCGTACAACGCTTTCAAACTGGTTTGTCTTGCACCCACAACTTTACTACACACACTCACAACATCATTCAGCACATTCTTACATCGCAAACTCAAACTCCCATACCAGCACATAAAAGAAATGGTAAGAACAGATTCAACACAGCATCGATAATAGGTTTGTAGAATCTCAGGAGCAACACCAATATTTCTCAGTTTTTGCAAGCAGAATATTCTAGATTGACATTTCTTGTGTACAGATTCAACATTTTGTCAAAAGTAAGCTTTTTATCTTCAACTGTACCTAAATATCGGTATTCATCAACTCTTTCAACAGTTTCTCCATCAATAGTAAGTTTGGGAACTGGTGGTGGATCTTTACGGAAATCGATAAGCAGTTCTTTTGTTTTTGTAACATTGAGGTCCAGATAATTATCCTTGCACCAAGAACAGAACTTTTCTACCTCTTTAAAATAATCCGTATCACAATTTGACAAATCTTCAAGAGCAGAATCGTCAGAGTACTTGATGACCGGAGTTTTCTCTGTACCTCTGCAATCGTTGGTGTATAAAGTAAAAAGTACAGGGGACAGCACTGTACCCTGAGGAGCACCAGTACAAGTAGTTTGTTCAGATGAGATTGCAGATTGGAAACGAACTGACTGTGTTCAATTAAGTAAGAAGCTCATGATCCAGAGAATGAGTTTCGGGTCTACCTGTAAAGTTAACAGTTTCAAGGCCAAGAGATGAGGTTGTATTGTGTTAAAAGCGGAGGAGAAGTCAATGAAGAGAACACGAACAAAAGATTTGGAGTTATTCAAATGAAAGAAAGTATTGTGAAGGAGTGTAAGAATGGCATCATCGGTGCTTCTATGTAGTCTTTTTTTGTGTGTTTGTGACTGAATGGCAGTGGCAAAACCTGGCTTGTTCAAAACTCAAGGTTAGGCAACATTCACTTTCAGCTAAACTTTTTACAGTATTTGGCATACTTGCTTATCATTTGAGTTTTTTAGCATCATAACCAACAGTTTTTATGCTTGTTGGTGTGCACAGCTTTGTGCAGTAAAATCGTAATATTCACACTTCTTTTCACTGTTGTGTCAATCCATGGATTGTTATAATGCAGAAAAAAGCAGAAAGAGTAGTTTTGTGGGGAAAGAATTTTTTTTAGGCTCACATGACACATTTGTTTCCCTTTGTTTAGATTCTCCCCTCCCCACCCCCCAACCCTCCTTCCCTTCTTTTTGCTTTTCTGTCACTCTCTGTCCGTCTCGATCTCCATCTGTCTGACTGACGTGGATCTTAGCTCAGAAAGAGACATAAAGGTTAAGAGTTATTTTTCTGAAAGAAGTGTTTCCCTGTACACATGCACACAGGCACACATGCACATGCATACACATAACAAAGGCACACATGCACACACACACGCACACACACACACATACACACACACACATTCTCACCTATGCTCTCTCTCTCTTACTCACTGTCTCTCTCTCTGTCATATGAACTTTACGTGTCTTTCCACATGTGTTATAACAGCCTTCCGAAGTCAACAACAGGGAAAGAAAGAGCGGAAGAAAGAAAAGGACAGCTCCAACGCGGGTGAAGCCGATCGCACGACAGAAGAGGCATCAGAGGACAAAGTGAACAGTGACGAAGATGACGTCACCTACCAGGGTGAGGAGAAAGAAGATTACATCATCACAGTCAACGAGGATGTTGGGGATGACGACGATGACGTAGAAGAAATGGAAGCAGAGACAAATGAATGAGTGTCTGTGTGTTTTCTTTTTGAGAGTGATGTGCTGCGTGAAGAATGACAAGTTGTGGGTAGATGCGTGAGAGGGGCGAGAGTGTATGTGTGTACATGCATGTGAAAGCAATGTTGTTTCTTTGCACAATGAATTCTGATTTATAGAAGATTTACCTGTTGTGCAGTTGATGAGTTTGGTCTAGGTTGCCATTGTTTTTACCTGTCCTTGAAGATAAAGTTGTGGAAACTGAGGCATAAATGGTTCTTGAACAGGAGGTGTTTTACATATGTCAGTCATTCAGGGACTGTGAGTTGTATGTCAGACACGTAAATTGAAAAATATTTGAAAGCTTTTGTCACACCACACACCCACACGCACACACACACATACACACACAGGCATGCATACGCACACACACACTCGCATTCCTGCATGCTCAAATACGGTTTTTGGTTTATTGAAAAAAAAATTAGTCATGTTTTGAGATGCATTTGACTTTTTTGAATCCAGCAATTATTTTTCATCCCTTGGATATGTCTGGCTTTCAGGGGCAGAAATATAATATTATTAATGCAAATGCTATACTTGAGTATACATGGAATCATTGAAAAAAAAGGAAAATGTTCAGCATATACTGATTTCGAAAGAGACCCACATATAACTATCTCTGTCATGAGTATGAAGATAAGGTTGCATGGGAGGATTTGATGACGTGTGTGCATAGGGCAGTGGATGGTGAATAAAGTTCTCTATACTGTTGACAATTTATGTGTGTATTTAAGATTGCAAATGGAATATTCCTTAACGATTTATGTGTGAAGTTATCTGTTTTCATTTGTTTATAGACTTATTACTTGTGTGTAAACACTGAACTGCAAACTGTCCACCTATAAAAGTCACTTTCATCGTGTGCCTCTTGTTGAGCCTTCAATTCACCGCTTCTGCTTCCCGGTCCTCCTGCCCTCCCACCTTTTTAAAAATTATTTTTCACCCTATCAGTATTTATCCACACAGAATTTTAACTTTTAGAATTTGTGACACAAGCACAGAGAAAATGCTTGTAACAGTAGTTGAATCTCTGTCGCAAATGCAGTCATGATGCTTCTAACAACCAAAAATGGAAGGTTGAGCTCAGTCCACGGGTGTTGTCAAAGGGAAGAAACCATGTTTATGTGACCTACTGACTTTCCTGCAGTATTGTTATTTCCCTTGGAGAGAGAAACGTTGCTCATGTACGCAATTAATGGTAACAAAGGTGATGTAGCAAAACAGTTTAGTCGTGGGTATTTGGGAACCTCATTAATGATACGTTTCCCAATTTTGAAGGCACTGGAGATGATCTTTGAGGATTATAATTATAGAGGAAGAGTGTGCTGTTCATGAATAATGAAGAAGATACAGGTGTAGGAGATCGACACATCTGTGTCGACATCTGTAAATTCATCCACCCATTTTAAGTGAGTTTGTATGCTATGTGTAAACAATACACTTTTTTCAAATCCCCTTAATTTATACATGGCTGGACAGACAAGGTAATCTTTCCAATGATTTATCCCACTGAGATTTATGAGTTTCAAAACGGAGTGACTGAGGGCAGAAAATGAAGCAGAATTTAGAAAGAGAGGGGTTGGTTTAAGTTACCGCCAAGGACATAGACAAACAGAGTCTTGTCCAGTCCTCTGTTTGTCTGTGTCCTTGGCGGTAACTACCTCCTCTCTTTCTAAACTTGACATGAGTTTTGTTAATAAAGGTACCAAAAAAATTCATACCACAGGCATGCAGGCACTATACAGTCTACAGTTAGAGGGAACATGAAGCGAGTCAGAGCTGCGGGCTCTAAGAGTTAATTATCAAGTTTTTCTTATGAACGTGAAGTAGAGAAAGATGACAGCTTAAAACTGTGGCACACTGTTTGTTTGTTTTAACGGAAAGGGAATGAGGAGGTAATGAAAAGGTGTGCAGAGAAGTTGGGGGAAATGGTTCAAAGGTGTTTTATTAATAACCTTTGCACTCAACATTTCAGAAAAAAAAAAAGATTGGAATGATGAAATTATTTCCACACTAAAAAAGACTGAAAGTGAAAGGGTTGAGAACTGGCTGAATCATTTAAGTCTTAGCCTTACGTATTTCTGGAAAGTTGGGAAGTCAACAAGGCATCAATGTCATAGAAAGCACCGCTTGCATATTTCTGAAAAGTTGTTATGTCAGCAAAACATCACTGTCATAGAAAGCACCGTAAAGAAGTTTAGGATGAGTACCGCAGTCATGACCCTGGCCATTCTATCGATCCATCACGCAACGCAGACATCACCCTTTGGATCAATAAGTGGCACTGCAGTGCTCCAATCAGCGATGACAAGACGCGAATAGTGGAGACTACCTCAGACATCGCAAGCAAAGAGCTGGTTGGCCGTGCGGGTATTGTGTCAGATTCTTGTTCTGAGGGGTTGGGTTTGATTCCCACTTGAGACGACAGGTTGCAAAACATTTCTGTTGGGAGTTGACATCTGTGCAGACCCCAGTCCCCACCTGATCATCTGGATGGTTTGGAGGGGACTGGGGTCTAGGGTCCTGTGTGTGATTGCATGCAATAAAACTCGCACGTTTGTAAAGTCCCATTCCATCTTTGAGAGAGAGGAGTAGACCATAGTCTGGCAGTGGGATGGACGACACGAAAATCTGGTGTCATGTTTATTGCTCACCCTGGAAAAAAAAGTTGGTTTCAAAACGGGGTGACAGGGCGGAAAATGAAGCAAATTTTAAAAAGAAACGGAATTAGTTCCACCAGATGATACAGAAAAACAGATTACAGGACAAAACACAATGCATTTCGACCTCTTAGGTCTTCTTCAGGCAAAACCAAACAACATTAGGACGATGAAAATGAAGAACGAGCAACCAAAAACAAAAAAAGCAAACAAACAAAAGAAAACCTTTCGCACACACAAAAATCTCATTAGTGACGAACCTTGGGTTCTAACGAGGAACAAAGAAAATTTAAGACTGTAAAAGCTGCTGCCTTTGAAAAGTAGGCTATGTAAGCTATGATCTTATGGAGAAGATCTAAATTGCTATCTTTAAAAGTATGTAAACATCTATCTTTGGAAAGTGAATAAACCATTTCCTGTAAAAGTATACAGACTCAACCTTGGACGGGAAATCTGTTGACTGCTACCAAACCATTACTGCTGGAAAGTGTGCGAACTATTGTCATCGGAAAGTATGCACATTTCTACGTTTGGAAGTATGTCCACTACTACATTTGGAATTTGGAAAGTAGGTTCTTTACCTCGGTGAGTATTAAAACTTCTTCCACTGTGACATAGTGACCCCTTACACCCCTACTGTTAGGTGGATTTCTTGTAATACGTCCCTTTGCATGTGTATACCGTGTGTTTGTAGTTACACAGAAAACCTGAAACAAATTGCTTTATCAATAAACCGGGCATTTTATCAGTCAAAGATTTTCGAGATGATGATGATTGTCGTAATCTGGTGTCACAGTATAAATTCACGTGTGAAAGACATTGATCTCCCTGTCGTATACAGGACCCCCCCCCCCCCCCCCCTCCCACTCCCTTCCACCACAGAGCAAAACAGCAACAACAAAGAGTGCAAAGATAATGTGTTTCTCCCTAAACAAGATTTTCAAGAGTGATTTGATTCAGTAAGTCAGCAGGAAAATGGTATTGAAATGTTAACAATCATAAGTCTTCCAAGTTCATTGTTCTTGTTGTACATCTCTGCATATTTTGCTTTGTCAAGAAAATGAATTTAGTTTATGATGTTTTGTTCGTTTGTTTACTTTTAAATGATGCTTTGAAAAACCAAACTCGGAACATAAAATGACTGAAAGTGAGGTCAGCTAGACTTGAAAAGAATTTGAACGCCTGCTCTTCCCCCCGTCACACACACACACACACACACACACACACACACACACACATAATATGAATGAGTCGTCATGCAACAATTCAGCAGTTCAAAAATCATGTGTTCGGGTAAAACAAGATCACAATCAACATATAACAAAAAAATCAATTTTTGGGATCGAATGATTTGTGTAACCTGAAATATTGTTTTAGAAATAGTCTCTTTGATATTACATTAGACCGTAAACATGCATTTTGCAGATGTTCAAATAAGTTTTTGGTATGAAATTTTGATAGCGCCAACATTTGGCCTTATATGAGAATTATTCTCCATGCAAATGTCGCGTTACATTCTTTGGTTTTAATGACACGAAGTAAGGTGTCTCGAAGCTGCAAGTTAGGTTTGCATTTGTTCAGTTTTACTTCATGAGTACTGAATACACGTTTTTGTCCCCCAATAAATCAAACTGGATCTGTGCACTTCTCAGTCTCTATAGCATTGACAAATAATACAATATTTTCGGTCTCACGAGGAAAAAAAGAAGAGATTGAGTCACAATACACGTCACCCCGTCAGTCATCAGAGTTCCATAATTGAACCAGACAGTCGACCCATCGGAGCATGCCAAAAACCCCACTGTACCAAAATAGCATCAAAAGGGAGATCAATGTCGAAATTCTTGCGTGCACAAGGGGGATTACTCCGTCCTGACGTATTGGAGACGGCGCTGCATGCGAATGGCTCCAGTGACTGTTGGTGATAGATCAAACCCAACACGCTGTCAGTCAAAGGTTGAGCGCCAAAGGCTTGCTGTGAAATGCAGTTATTGACTACTTTTTTTTTTGCTTGGCTGACCGCTTGTTGCTGAGTGGTTAGTGAACTGATTATTCAGGGGCTGGTGGTCTTTGAGTCGGATCTCGGCAGTAACTCGCACGATTTGGGACGTTTGGATATTTTCTGGTATCCAACGATAAAATGATTTGTGCACCTGCCTAATCCGTCTTGCACATTGTCGCCAAATATTGGACATACTTGAAGAATGAAAGAACAAACAGGCAAAACGACAACAACAACACAAGCACACACACACACACACACACACACACACACACACACACACACACACACACACACACACACACACTTGAAATCAATTTATTTTCAGATTAACTCATAGTTGTACTGACTTATAAGATAACGTTATGAACAGAATGTCAATATTTTCCATTTAAAGAAAAGGAACATAATTCACTCACACAAATACACACACACACACACACACACACACATACACACACGCACGCACGCACGCACAAACATCTCCACACGAACACGGCCACACCCTCACATATACACAAACATACATACGTGTGTGCACGCGCGCGTGCCCGCACACACACACACACACACGCACGCACACACACACACACACACACACACGCGCGCGTGTTCACACACACGCACGCACACACACACACACACACACGCACGCACGCGCACAAAATTCCACACGAAACACCCACACCCTACATATACACAAACATACATACGGGTGTGCCGCACACCCCAAACACACCCCACACACGCATGCACGCACGCACGTGCGCGCCGCACACACCACACCACGCACACCACACCACACCCACAACACCCACACCCCACCCCACGCCCCCCTCCCACACTACACCACACACACACACCACACACACACACTTGCACACATACACACACGCATACCTACACAAATCACACAACCGCGCGCGTGCGCACGCACACACACACACCAACGTGCGCGCGGCGACACACACACACGCACGCACGCACGCACGCACACCACACACCACACCCACACACACACAACACACTACACACGCGCAGGCGCGCGGCTATGGAAAAAAAAATTTTTTTAAAAATTAAAAAAAGGATTTCCCCTATTATAACAGTTTGTACCCATTGCTCTTTGCCTCTCTCTCTCTCTTCTCTCTCCTCTTCTCCTCTCTCTCTCTCTCTCTCTCTCTCTCTATCTCCAACACCACCACACCACACCACACACACACACACACACACACACACACACACAACACACAACTTCGAAAAATTTAAAGGCTGTCATTTATCAGCCAGCAAAAAAAATGGTTGGTGCGCAAATTAATTGTTGGGGCCTGAAAATTTTGAGGGTTTTGCGCGTCCAATTGCCGACTTTTGAGCATCTCTCAGCCCTTGGGGGTTCGTTTTCCCCTTCGGCATAAACCCCCTAGTTCGTACGGCCTTTATTTTGATGAATTCGATCAGACGGGAGTAGACGGGGACACAAATGGGATGTTTTGTTTTATTTTGCGGGGGGGAAAAATTTGCTGTTTGTTTTATTTTTTTTGCTGCAATTAAATTTTTCTTTTGGGGCCAAAAAATTTAAGCAAAAATTAAGTAAAAGGGCCCCAAAGTATTTTTGGGGTTCCTCTTGGGGGCACTAAGACCGTATGGCGAAAGCTTGGCTGTGTCTGGAGTGGCACTGTTTCATCTGTCCGTGGGCAGGGGGGGTTTGGGTCTGTGGGGTGTGTGGGCAGCTGGGGTGGTGTTTTTCGCGTGGATTGCAGTAAAAAAATACGGGGGTACACCCATGGGGATGTACTTAAGGTGTTATGGCTGCACCCGTTTTAAATTTCCCCCTTGTTCAGGAGCATTATTCCCTTGATTCATAAGGGTGTCCTTGGGGGCCTGTACCTCGTAAACACAGCGCAGGCCCTCCAAGGGTGGACAGGACTGCTCAAAAGGAGTAAAGACATGCTTCTCGGGGTCCTCCCCAGCACCTTCGGGGTTTCTTTTTTTCTTTTTTTTTTCAAGCGCCAAGTCAGTTGGAGCTTTTAAAAACAGCCCACCCCACTCCACCTCCCCCCCCCCCCTCCCCCCCTACTCTTTCATGTATTTAGCGGAGGGGAGTGGGGGGGGGGGGGGGTACATGTGTGGCCAGGTTCTGGATTCAGTTCCAGTTACTGTTTTTCCCCATGAAAATGAAGTATAGAGAAAAGGTGAAATTTTCTGCTTTCACGTAAAAACAGAAACTACATCAAAAGTATTTCCTAAATTGCTCTCCCATTGTTGCTTATCAGATAGGGGGTCGCAAAAACACACCCACACACCCACACACACACACTTCTCTCCTTCTCTCTCTCTTTATGAACTGAACCCGGGCCAGTGAAGATGTTGATTAGTTCGGCGGTTTTTCCCCGCTTCCGGTAGTCGCGCCTCGATGCAGGTTGTAAAGGCCGACAACTATGCAAAAAGCAGTACACCGCACTAAGTCTGGTTATTGTTTTCGTGGTTTAATGCCCGTTTCATAATGATTAAATCTGCCCACCGTATCATGAGAGAACGGGAAAAAACCTTTCATTCTAACTCACTTGTCCTCCACCAATTTTTTTGGGCGAAAGGGGCCCTAAAAGCCGCCTTTCCCTGTTTTCTGACAAGTAAGACTTCAATAACCAAAAATAACGATTATCTACAAACAGACATACTGTGTGGGGTTTACCCTTTTTTAAATACTAATTTAAAAAATTTTTCAGAGAGTAGCGTGGGGGAAAGTCCCGTGACTGAAACCCCCATAGAGAAACGTACGGGAAAAAAGCACCCTGGCTGAAAGCCCCCCAGATACAAAGGGCGGGGGCATAGGCTACCCGATTACTTCCCGATTTAAGGTTGTAATTACAGCGTGGGGACGAAGTCTGGGCGGAAAGAGAGAGAGAGGAGGAAGAGAGAGAATCCCCGGCAACCTAAAAAACCCCCTTAAGGTCAATTCCCCTAAAACAGACAGCGCAAAAGACGAGAAGAACAGCGAGAAAAGAGACAGACAGAGAGGGGGGAACAGACACACACACACACACACACACCCACACACACAACACACAACAACACACAACACCATTTTTTTTCTCTTTCTCTCTCTCTTTTAAATGGATAAAATCGCACATTCTTTGACAATTTCTCCTACAACTTTGTACACAGCAGGCAACACGGGGCTGAAACCTGATCATTTAAATTTAGGTTTTGCGGTTTTGTTCACACAGCGCACGGCCCCTTGAAACCCAAAAAATTAAATAAACACCCCTGGCGGGCGGGGCACGGGGCGCACAACTGTTTAGCAAATTTTTTGGAAATTTTTCGTTTGTGCCACGTGCACCCCCGTATCGAGGCTGTCAGTGACACGCCGGGTTTTCGCCTTGCTTGTCGGACCTCGCGGAGAAGAATTTTTGTTTTGGCTCGGTGGGGCCCGGGGTTTTAATTGTGTTTTTTAAATCCCCAAATTTTACGAAGAACGGTTGTGATATTTGGACCATAAGTTTTATTTTAACTGCAGGTTAGATATTTGTGAAAAATTAGGCGAAGATGTTGTGAAACGGAGAGTTTGTTTTTCTAAAAAAACGAAAAAAGTGAACAAACTGCTTTAGAAATGACGACTATTTAAAGGGGTTTTGTTGGTTCAAGAAATGAAACAAGAGAGCCATTTAATACGTGTTTGATATTGATGAGAGGGTTCCTTATCTAATAAATGGCGCTGCATTTTTTGGGGTGGCCAAAGCAAAAAAAACCCACCGCGTTGATTTTTGGGGAGGGCTTGAGACAGTAAAGCCATGTTTAAAAAGCAGGGCTTTATTTCTTAGGCGGGGGAAAAACAGGGCTGTTCGTTGCTAAAAAATTTATTTTTGAAACTTTTTTGCTTTTTCCCTCCAGTAAAAAATGTTCTGTTTGTTTAGACTTGTTTGATGGTAATACGATTCGTGTTATGTGGCAAGCTGATCTGTGTATTAAGATGGTATATTTTTTCTATTTTTTTAATTTTAACCCAGTTCTTTGCCTTCAAGTGTCCCCATGCAACTGAATGGCGATTTTCGAATGTTTGGCAACCCAAACAAATAGGGTTAGGCAACCTTGTACATCCCCCAGTAAGAGGGAGTACTGGGTGGCGCACTACTTCATATAAATGTTTCAAATATAAAATGACGGATGTATACTACTGGCGTTAACCCGCCAAAAAAGTTTGGACGCAATTACTGCTGAACCCTTCCCAAAGCTAGTTGAAAGCCGGGGTGAGAAAAGAGGGCACGAAAATAGGTAAAGTGATCATATAGATCACTTGACCTGAAAAAGCGGGCACCCTGCCGCCAATGACGTCACACGGAGCACTGCAAAGCTGGGCGGAAAACTGGCCCAAGTGATCATTTATCACTTGGCCACAAAGTGCGGCGACCAGAAAAGCCCCGGGGCAAACTAGGCCAAGTGAACATATGTAAATGGCCTTTTTGTTGGGGTTGCGGCAAGACACAACCTGTTTAGTCAAAAAGCAAAAGGGGGCCCTGTAGTTTCACTTTTGTTTTTGTTGGTGTTTGGTTTTTTTGGGCCCTCCCCCACGCACGACGCCCTCCACCCCCCCCCCGGGACGTTTTTTGTGTTTTTGTTTGGTTTGTGTTTTTGTTTTTTTTCCACCCCCCATGCACACCCCCCCCCCCACCCACCCACCCCCCCCCCCCCCCCCACCCCCCCCACCCCCCCCCCCCCCCCCCACCCACCCCCCCGCATGAAAACCTCGTTCCTTTAATTTTTTAACTTAAGTTACCCAAGTTACTTTTAAGTTTTACTAAAGTTGTCTTTAAGTCACCTCAAGTTTCCACAATTCTTACTTAAGTTATTTTAAGTTTTTTTTAAAATTTTCCCAAGTTTTTAAATATTCTTGATCAAGTTTTTAAATTTAAAGTTCTTAAAAAAGTTCTTGTAAAGTTTTGAAAATTTTCTTGATTAAGTATCCCTAAGTACAACCAATTTCTTATTCAGTTATCTTATAATTATCAAAAAAAATACATCATTTTTTTTTTAAATAGTAAATCCCAATATGTCACACACGCCTCAAAAAAGTGTCATCGTTGAGAATGTCTTGCTCACGTTTTGCATGATTTTAAATGAAGTTTTTAATCCGAAGCAACCGCATTGATTACAATTCGGGTTTTAGGAATGTTTTTTATAGACTCCATGTTTTTATTTTGTTTAAACATTTTATAATACGCCATGATTTTTTTATTAAAAAAAATTTAAAATTAAGTTCTTAAAAATTATTCCATCTGAAATGGATCAAAATGATTTTTTGTTTTTGAGGGTTTTTTTGGCGTGCTGTTCCTTTTTGTTTTTTGGTTCAGATTTTTTGATTGCTTTGTTTCTGCGCATTGTGTATTTTTTTTAACCGAAATAACCCCCCCCAGCAGCAGCAAGGACCCCAAAAAAGGGCAACATTTTTAAAGTTAAATTTTCCCCATAAAAGATTTGGGGGCCCCTTAAATCGCAGGGGTTTTTTTATAGCGGGTTTTGAATCAATTGTTCTGCGGGGGCGGTGTTATGTTTTATGTGATCATTTTCTGTAACAAAATTTTTTTTGTCTGTTCCATTTGCAAATTTTTTTCCTGTTCAACCGCCGGGATTTTAATGGTCTCCCCCTGTTTCAGTTTTTTTTCTGATTTGTTTTTTTTGGCTTGGTTATTTTCTCCCCTGATCAGTGTTTTCTGTTCTGCTGATTTTCGGCTGTCTTTTGAAGGGAAAAAATCTTTATGATTAAAATTTAAATTAACCCCCTTTTAATGGCGATAACAATTTTCCCAAATCTATCTTTAAAACCCAATCCTAAGACTCAAATTTTGATTTTTTAAAAATGGATTTGCTTTTAAAATATACGTAAGTCTTGTTCAGAATCAATGGGGCAAATCTATGACTATTTGTGTCAAAAAGAACCTTTTTGCCCCCACTTTTCCCATTCTGCCCCAGCTGCGCTTCTCCCTGTTATGAACTTTAAAAGTCTTGCGGCGAATTTTTGAATCTGTTCAATGCTGAAATTAGGCCCGAGGAACTTTTTTTTTTTCCCACACGCCCCCAAAGAATAAACCTCTCCTTTTGGGGATAACGCTTGTCCATCAACTTGGTCTTCATAAGTTCGGGGAAGGTTTAGGCTGCCTTGTAGCTGTAGTAGATCATCATTTTTCATGTTTTTTTTAATTATAAATTATTTTTTTTTAAAAAAATGGCACCGAAAAAACTGTTGCAAACCTTGATCCTTCTGCTGTTTGGGGTCTAAGGTAGGATACTCAATGCTTGGTAAAAGCTTGTTAAGATTAAACCAGCAATTTTGGGAAAACTAGATTTTGAGGATTCAGCAAGCAAATTTGCTATTTTTGCAGTTTCGTTTGCCACGAAAGATTTTTAGTCAAGAAAGGGAAAATAATTCCAGACAGTTAAATATGTAAATAAAAAACATTTATAAAAAGGCTTCCTCGTAATGATGGGGGCGGGTGTGGTTAATCGTCGTTTTAGGAAGTAATTAGATTTAGTAAACTGGAGATAAAGGGCGAGAGAAAAAGACAAAACAAGCTGTGGGAACAGCCCAGACAAGATCGTATGAAAAGAGAGAATTGAGCAGTTAGATTTTATTAATAACACACGAAAAAAAAGGGGCATGCCTTCACATTTAAAGATGTTGATAAAGCAATAAAACAAATTATCTTGTAACAGGCAAACCAAATCGGGGGACTTTGCCCCCCCAAAATTCAGTGACTTTTAAACCTCGAAAAAAAAAAGATGCAAGAAATGGGGGTTTTATTGTCTTTGGTATGCCGTTGTGTTTTTTGTTGCACATAATTTTGGGCGAGTAAAAAAGAAAAAAAATTATTATCCCAAAAGGATTTTGGGAAAGGGAATAACAGAAATTTAAAAAGCAAAACCAAAGCAGCGGGAGTTAGTGAAAAAAAACGCAAAAGAATGGTTATCTAAACAAGCGATTTGGAAAATTTTTTTTACCAGCGCCTGGGCAATACAGAGCCACACTTTGTCAATACAACCCCCAAACAAACCCCCTCAAAGGGACCTTTATATTTCCCCTTGATACGTTTAGACGAAAATTTTTAAGTACGCATACAGTCATTGACAGGGCTTCAGATACAAGATGCGGGCCTTAAAACACAAAAGGTGTTTCTGCGTTGCTGTCGCCATACAATAATTACAACGAGGCCCGTTAACTTATCCTGCATGATTCGTCGATAGGAAAAAGTTTTTAAAGGGGCAAGTGAATAAATTTTTGTTAAAACTGAGTTACCATTAAAAGGGGCTTTCCCAGGAGTTCCAGATCACAGGCTTAGTCGAAAACTTTAACAAAAAGTTATCCGAAAGACTTTTTCCTACCATATCACAGAGGCTTATTGAAATTTCCAACACGAAGGGGTTTTAAAAAGCTGCCTAGTTTGCGCGAAATGAAAATGAGAATTTTAAAAAGGGCTAAAACCATAAAGCAATCAAAAGAAAAAACAATAAATGTTGTGAAGCCCCAGTACACCGCAAATTTTACCTTTTGGGGTTTAAAAAGTAAGGTCCTTTATTTCCCCGGGACAAGCAAAAGGGGACACCGTCGGGCAACCCCGATCCATTTTGGGGGTTTTGACCGTATGAAATAAAAGAATTGTAAAATAAATGCCGTGTATTATTTACGAAAACTGGAAACAAAAAACCCCCCTCAAAGATTTTTTTCAGGAAGAACTGCGATAATCCCACCGACACTGTTCCGTTTTAAATTTAATTTTACAAAAAATATTTTTGGTTTTAAAATGGAAGCTCAAAAGGGTGCAGAACGAAACAAAAATGGTAAAGGAAGAGACCTTAAAAATGTACGGGAATATTTCTGCGTGTAATGCTTTTAAAGGAAACTTTTCGGGGATTAAAAATGCTTGTAAAATCACCCCGATCACTAAACTCAAACCCCAAAAATTGGGGGAAAAAAATATCTTGAAAAAAAAAAAAAAATTCGAAGCATCAAGCAAACGAAAAAAAAATTTTAAAAATAAATTGGATGAAGTTTGATTGATCTTATAACAAAAGTTGATGAAAATATAAACCCCCTGTTTATGCGGCCCTCCGTGCCGTTTTGCATATGAAAACTCTGGATTAACAAATACCGTTTTGTGTTTGTTCTATCAAACGACTTCTTTTTAAAAACTGTTGTGTTGATTCATGTGATTAGATCGCATTTTACTTTTGTCTGATGAAAAGTCTTATTGCCAAACAATGCTTCTTTGTAGTTTGTTGTGATATGTTTGACTGACAACGCTGCGAGTATTCCCTTTGTTTTCTTAATGATTTTCTCCGGGCTCGAAATATGTACTTTTTTGACCTTAAACCAAAAAAACCCCTTTGTCACCTTTCCAGAAAAATTCCCCTTTTCTTTTCCAAAAACCTTTTATAGTAATTGAATGAAAAGGCGAATCTTTAGGTAATCGGACGTGTCTACCACCTCATCCCCTTTAGCTACTTCTTTTCCCCTGTCTTTATAGATGTTTCAGAGGGTATCTATAAAAAAAATGTCTGTTCTTGTAAAGTACTCGGGACTCGGTACGAGGGTTTAAAAAGTAGTCATAAAAAAATTTAAACTAAAAAGCTTTGAAAATTCTAAACAGAAAACCCAATAAAATACGGTTTGTCAATTTGACTTTCTTTTTTTCATCATTTACCAAAAAGTGTCATGAAATTTCTAATCCTGAAAATTAGGTTTAGAAGTCAGCTTAATTGCTTCGTTCTCTCGGGTGCCAATCTGCCTTTGCGCTTGTGGGGATTCTCCATGTTTTTCCCGAAAGTTTTGTTCATCAACTTAAAAAAGTCTTTTTCTAAAAGCTCGGGGGATTTATTTTGAGATCGTGTTTTCATATTTTTGGGTTTTCATGAATTTTCTTGTCAAAAGCAATTTGCGTGAACGCGTCAACTTCAAACCATGTTTTAAAAAAAAATTGTGAAGTCTGTAATGACAGACAAAATTTTTTTTTCCCGCAAAGATTGGGCACAAGTTTAGGGGGTTCTCTTGGATATCTTTAGATTTCTGCTGCTAATGGATAGTCATTAGCAGGTCAGGGAGTTCAGAGGATATTCTAAGTCAATTCTAGAATGAAACCACGTGTGATCAGCGTTAAACTGCCCAACCACTTTAATCCCTTTTGAAATATTTTTGGATCACCGCCGTGTACATTTTAAAGTTGCTAACGGAAGTGATTGCCCCATTGCCACCCTACGATTTTTTGCTCTAAATACAAAAGATAGTTAGACCTTTTACTTGGATATGTATCCAAGTATTTGTTGTTTGCTTTACAGTAGATCGACCATAAAAATTCCCTCCCGCAACCGTTTTCAATCATCTGGTCTTGGGTAAATCCGACAATAAATCAATCTGTACCCCATAAATTTTAAGAAAGCCCCAAAATCTCCGGGGCCAAAAAAGTAATGCGGGGGATCCAGGCGGGAATGTTTCATGCAGGTCTCCTTAGTTTTCAAAGGTTCCCAAACAAACAGTTACCCTTAAATTAGAGTCATATAGTCCCCCATCGTTTTAAATCTAACTTCTGCCACCGCATTTTGACTGCTGGTAACAAACATGAGTCCTTTCCTCTGAGACTAGAAAAAAACCGCCTTTAGGAGGAGTGTGTTTCATAAAAACCCTTTTTTTAATGTTCTGGACTCATAAGGGTAAACGCCCTTTCAAAAAAGAGTTGGTCAAATATTTTTCCGTTATTGGGCAGGCCTTTAAGGCTACCGGACTCTAATGAACCCTATGTGTTGCTAGAGTCATAAAAAAACTTTATTTAGATTTTAAAACAATGTATTTTTTTGGGGGATGTGCAATGCATGACCCCGAAAAGGGCGGGGTTACCTTGCATTATAAGGGGGGAGCATAACCTCGCAGTTTGGAAAGAATACAGGCAGCTTTCCATGTCTTAGGATCAAACTTTTGTTAAGATTGCATTTACTGTGCGCTGCTCCCTGAAATTTTTCCCCAATGTGATCTGGTCTTTACTGTTGGATTCTTGCGTCTGATGGAGACCCAAACCCCAAAAACCAACAGTGAGTGGTGCGTCATACTGTTCTTGGCTTTAGGCTCATCAGATTTCAGATAAATTAGATTTTAAACAGTCATTACGCATTTCTGCATGGTTCTAAGAAATATTTTTCAGCATTAGGCCCCCCAAAAATACTGGCTTTGAATGAACGCCCTCCCACCTGACATAATAAGGCAAATGAACAAATTTGATTACTCATTAAGATGTTTTTCGAAGTTTTTGTGGGGCGGCCCCTTTAGGGCAAAGAGTGATTCAAAGTCTGCGTAAAAAACATATGGTGAATTTTTCTGTTTTTCCGTTCTTTAAAAAATAACTTTAATCCGGGTGGAGGTGTAAATTTGTTCCGTATTTTAAAATCTACAGAATTTTACAATGTTTTTTATGTTGCTCGCGGCTTGAACAGTGGCATTCTTGTTAACATTTTTTTACGAAAACTTGTTTTCCCTGACTTTTTAAGTATGCTTTTTTAGTTACTCTCGTGGTATCAATGTGTAATCGGTAGCCCCCCTGGTGAAAGATCAGTAGTAAGTCAAAATGTTTTTTTCTGGTTCGCCTTTTGTTGGACTGTTCTTGGACACTTTAATTGGCACCAAATTTGTTTCCTTTCCCCCTGTGTATACATTTAAAAGTTTTTGGTTTTTTTTGTTCTTCAAAAAGATCAATTTTGGGGCTACACTAACGGAAAGGACCCCCCCCCCCCCCCCCCCCCCCACCCCCCCCCCCCACCCCACTAAAAAGTTGTCTTATTTTATGTTTAGAACTCTCTTTTTGCCTAAAGCTGGATAGGGAATGTAAGCCTTCCCAAAAATCGGGATTTTCTTAGCCTGTTTTAATCTGATCTTAAATTTGCCCTCTGACCAACCAGAGCCCCTCATTTTGGCTTCTCACCGCAGCGTCAAACTGTGCAAGCATTTTTTCTGCCCAACGGGGTTAAATATTTTACAAGATTTCTGTTGTTTAGTCGGACCCAGATTCTAGTTTTTTCTTTATTGTTACATGTCGTTAAAAAATAACATTATTTTTTTGGGGGTTTTGTTAGTTTTTGGGGAAATTGAAAATGCATGTCAACGCTTGCCCGACGTTTGCTGGATAATGACTTCTAAATCAATTCTTCATGCTCTTGATAAACGTCTCTCCAAGCATTTTCCCTTTAAACAAATTTGTTGGTCCTTTTAAAATCTTAGCCCTGTTTAGTTTTTTCTAACTCAAATATTTATTTAAATTAAAAAAAAAAAAATTAATCAGAAACAATATCAACGGTTTTTTGTGCTTGGACCCTAAATAAAAATAAAACCCTTTGGCGTTGTTAATGTGAGCTGTTTAGAAAAGAGTTTAATTCCGTTTACTTTTTTTAAGCTTCCTTTTTTATCTCTCGGCGTCTGGTGTTGAGAAAAAATTGTCCCCGCCTTTCTTTGAAGATCAAACTTTTGTCTTTTGTAGTCTCAAAATCGGCCTGTAAACGATTAAATTTTTATCCCTGATGTTTTAGTCAACAAACGCTTTTTTTTATTGCAGTTTAAACGAACTAAATTTACCGTTATTAGTTGAAAACCTAGCGTGTGCGGAGTTTGTTTTTTAATTTTTTTCCCCGCCGCACTTACAGCTAATGAACACAGACCCAGAGCTAAAGAAAACTCCTAGGGGTAAAGCTGCGGGCGCCCAGCCCCTTGCTAAAAGGGCCAACACTCGTTCTGCTGAAGAGCATTTAGCGATTTCCCCCTATTTAAAAAAGTAAAAGATTTAAAAGGAGCAGAATACCTTGTTTGGTTTTGTGTATTTTTGAAAAAGGGTTTTTTTCATTTTTTTTGTTTGTGTAATGTTTGTTAATCTGAAGGTTTTTAGTTTGGGGCTTTCTACTACCCCTTTTTTTTGGCGGCGCTGAGGAATTTGGATAAACCCAACAGAATGCTTTTTTAAAAAAAAAAAATTTTTATTGTTTTTCTTTTAATCTGTAATCTTTAATATTAGCTGCGCATATTATTAAAAAAAAATGTACTTAAGCGGTTTTCGGGTTCTTTTTTTCTTTTCAAATTTTAATGTTTATTACGTTTTCCACAGTTCTCCCGCTTCCCTGCAATATTATCTCTGTTGCCTTTGGCAATCCCTAAAACCTATTTTGTTGTTAAATAATCATCAATCTAACATTGGAAGGTGCAGATCTTTAGACAAGGTCACTGTTGGATTTTTTTCACTCCCCCCTCAAACGTTTTCTTTTTTTCATCAAAATGTGATAAGGTTTAAGCCCGCTAGCGTAGATTTGGGTTTGGATTTCCCCCAATCGAACATTTTACTTTTGTTATTTTAGGATTAATAAAAATTTTCACTTCCCCTTTTTAAACGGTTCTTCATTTCACACAGCAATAAAATACTTTTTTAAGCGATCTTGTGGCACTAAAACTAAAATTCCATATGGTCTGCCCCGTTCTGGGTATGTTTTTGTGAATCACTCTTTCTAATATATTGCTAATTTTGACTGAATTTTTTGCCAATCAGCCCTTTCTAAATTAGGGTTGCTAAAACGTCAAAATCAAAAGAGTCAGAAATGCTGTATTTTCCGGTGTTGATGATTTGATAACGCGTTTGATTCATTAAAAAAATTAGTTTATATGACAATCGTCTTTTAAAAGCTCCTTGAAAGTAGGGCATGGCTTTTAACACTAAAAATTTTAAGGGGATGGAAAAACGATTTCCTACGCAAATTTTACAGCTGATACTTTTTTTCCGTCTTTTGTACTCCCGGCCTTTTTTATGTTTGTGCTTTTTAGGGTTTGATTCCTTGAAACGCAAAGTCAGCCCTTTTTATTTCCAGTTAGCCCTAGATCAAATAGGTTTAAAAAAATTCGCATTTTGTAAAAAAGAATATTTTTTGCCCCCCCCAAGGGTTTTTTAAAAAATTTTCTTAACGATTGCCCCCCCCAATTCTGAAACGTTCTGTTTGGGTTGTTGTTGAAGCGAGTTCTATTTTTAAAAATAAGACGCGCAGAGCCGGCACAATCCCTTCATCCGCTCCTAGGTCGGAAAATTTTAAAAGTAAAAATTTGTCGCATCAAAAGTAGGGATTATTTTGGGGAAAAGTAAAATTCGTTTTTTTCCCCTTCACGCCAAGGGGTTTTCGGGTTCTATCGGGTCAAGAAACGAGCCTTTTTTGTGGCCCCTTTTTTTTAAAACAAAATAAAAAAGTTAATTTTTTTAAAAACACAGGATTAAGGCGAAATTTTTGTGTTTTAGATCTTGGAACGACATGGTTGAAAAGACTCCTTTGATAAAAATCGCTCGGGGTCCATTGCGGGGAATTAACAGAAAATAAGGTAAAATTTTTAACAAGTTTAGGCAAGAACCTCCCGAATTTTAGACCCCAATATTTTGAATAAAAAATGCCCTTTTTTTGTGAGGAGGACCCGGACAACTTGTTCAGCACATTTTAAAACCGATCTTTAAAGTTTTTTTAAAAAAAAGTACAATTAACAAAGGCCAGTGTGAGCGATCAAAATCCCCTTTGCTTTTCTAAACCAAAATTTGATAGGGGCATTTCTAAACTTCAAAAAATGCGGAACTCCCGACAGATAACCCAAATGCAAAAAATGGAACTAAAGAAATTTAAAAAAACGGAGACGAATTAAAAAATGCATAGAAGCAAAACCCGTTTTTAGAAGAAACAGCATTAAAGCTTCAGATCACCGCTACCCACGAGAAAAAGCGGCCCCGATCAGCTTTAAGAGCATTAGAGGCGAATTAACAAAAATTTAGCAAAATGGGTGAAATAGATGAGCTATAAAAAAGAAAAGAAAAACTCGTTGGGCTGATGACGCCAACTTTGGGGGCCCGATATTAAAAAAAGAAAAACCCAAAGACTAAAAGACTTTAACAAGAGGATCACAAGACTGAAGTGTTTTATAACCGGAAAATTTCGAACTCAAGTGGCGAATAAGAGAAAAATTCCAAAGAAATTTTTTTGAAACCAACGCTAGCAAAAAGAATACAACATGTTTTGGAGCAGGGAGTACATTACAAGGTTAAAAGCCTTGGATTTGCAATAAGCACACTGGTGTTTGGTTTTCAGGCGGCGGTGGGGCAAAGTCCAGTGCCTCCCCCACCCTGCTCCCCTGATAAAACATGGGTAAAAAAACAGCTTGTCATCTTTCAGTTTATTAAAAAAAAAAGCTGGAAAGTTAGACTCTTTTCCTGGTATATTTGGAGGATTGTTAGCTGGTTTTTTTTTACTGCAAGCAAAAATAGTTGGCTTTGGCCGGCCTTAGGGCATTTGTTCTCTTAATAGTTGGGTTAATTTTTAGTAAGATAAAGACCCCAAATAATCCTAGGCCTTTAAACCAAAAACAGCGCTCTCTTTTTCATATTCATGGGCATCGCGAACAAGTTCGCAAAGTTTGCTGAGTCTTCAATGGCCTTTGGGCTTTTGGGCCGCGGGGGTTGGGTGACTTATTCTTTGGGGGGCATCTTGTTTTTTTTCTGTTGCAATATTATGGCTCAGAATTTATGTCGTTTTGTCCGACCTTTGTTTTTCCCGCAACGGAATTTCATTTTTGTAGTTATTTCCCACCTGGGTTGAGGTCGAAGGTAGATGTTAAACCAGGCCAAAACAAATCTACTTTTGATCTTGCGTATTTTAAAAAATTTGGGACCTTTTATACTTGAAGGTAAATCAACTGTAGAATTTAAAAGCCTCTCTAAATTTGCAAGTTTGTTTTGTGCATTAAAGCCTGAAGGATCAGTTTTGCTCGATCTTGCCTGTGTTGGAACCCCGCAAACACCCAAAATAAGACAAAAGAGTCATTTTTTTCGTTTATTCCTGCTTTAGTTAGGCCCTTAGAAGTGTCTAAGATAAATGTTTTCCATATGTTTTATGCTCTTGCTCTATGGGCCCCAGGGGAACAGCTGTGCCTGAAGGAAAGTG
This sequence comes from Conus ventricosus, assembly GCA_018398815.1. NCBI lineage: Eukaryota > Metazoa > Mollusca > Gastropoda > Neogastropoda > Conidae > Conus > Conus ventricosus. Next base: position 53,245,071 of record CM031618.1, on the reverse strand, counting down.
TGTGGAGGATTCCAGTCATATTATATTTTCTGTGCACGCCCAATAATAAGGGGTGCCTAAACCTGATTGGGTCCCAAATTTTTTCTAAAGTCTGTTTGATGTTAATATTTAAATTGTTACAGATTTTTCAAACCTTTTTGTCTTTTCGGTTGCTAAATGGGTTAAACGTTTGTCATTTGGGAATGGTGCTTGCAGTTCAGTCAAAAAACGTCTGAAGTGTAATAGAAATGAAATCTATACACTGACCTAAAAAAAAGGATTAGGGGGATTTAAGTGATCACTACGCACCCCCCCCGGGGGATGACAAAAAACAGCAAAATTTAATGGGTTTGATAAAACTGATCGGATACTGAACCACACTTTTGGGATTAGTCTTTTTTTTAAAGGGGGGTTGTTCTGCTTAATGGAAATATTACCTTTTATGAAAGGTGTCGTCTGGGGGACAGCAATGTCGGGGTGCCTTTTTATATTTTTAAGATTGTTGTGCGGCCCCCAAAAAATATTTTGCATCAGTATTTTGAATGCACTTATTTTTTAAATTTTTTTAAAAAATGTTTGTAACAATAACAACTCAAGACCCCTTCGTTTTTTGACATGCTATTAATAACGAATGCGGAACCAGAAAAAGGGCGCGCTCCCTGAATTTCTACAAAACGTATGGGTTTTTAAAATAAGCAAAGCCAAGGGGAATAATAAAATTTAAAAAAAATTTAAAAATAGAGGCCCAATTTTGTTAGCCAGTTAAACCCTACCCGATGGGTTTTTACGGGTTTGCTCGCTAAAAGAAGAATAGTAACTTCGACTTGCTCTCAAAATTAACAATGCGTCTAAAACAATGTTTGGCCTTTAAGCCTGAAGAAGAAGGTAGGGTCTATTTTGAAAAAAGGGTAGCTAAAGTTAGGCTTTAAAACTGCCCAAACCGGGCCTTTTGTTTTTGAGTTTCAGCAAACAAAAAATACTTATGAGGGGGAAAAAAACCCCCCGATCTTGCATTACATTCATACTCTATGTTCATTTTTCCCAACTAAACATGATAAAAAATTATAGATGGAAAGGGCCCCCAACTGTTTTAAGGTCTTCATCAGGGGAACTGCATTTGCGATTAGAAATTATACAATTCCCTAATTTACGTTTAAAAGATTTGTTTTTTTGGGGGGTGGATATTTATATAAAAATCAAAGCAAAACAGGGAAAAATCGTGAAAAAATTGTAACCCGACATTTTTGGAAATAAAAAAAAACGTTGTACAAAACATGTCGCTTGGGGCCAGAAGAATCAGGAGTTACATTAGCGCTGTAGGTTATAATTAGAATTAAAAGACCTGGAGTTGCGGACTTTTAAAAGAAAAGGTGGGGAAAAGGCATTTTTAGGGTTTGGTACACTAAAATGGTGATTTAAACGCAAAGAGGGTTTGGGGACAGCAAAAAATTTCCCAAACAAACAACTCGCAATCTAGAGGCAAATAAAGTTGGCCAGTATGAATATAAAATAGTTCGAAAACCCGACCTCAAATGGCATTAGAACCTATTTAGAATGGGGAAAAAAAATTTGAAATTATAAGCCCATTTAAATTTTGCGTCAAAAAATTTAAAAAGCATTTAACTCTGGCCCCTTTTCATTAAGTCTTATGCCGGGGCGACAAAGTCGGAAAGAAATTGAAAAACGCCCTATGGGAAAAAAAAGTCATCCCCACAGAAAAAAAACAGTTGTAAAAAAAATTCTACAAAAATTTCGTTCTTTCCAAAGAAAATTGGGACCCGTTCACAAGATATTTGAAAAATTTTGTCTTTTAAAGATGTGGGAGGGGGTGGGGGGGGGGGGCGTTAGTGATGACCTTTTAAAAGGGAATTTAAAATTAGCTGGCAAAATTAGACTTAAACGCCTTAACGTTTCCTTTGCGTTCTTCACAAGGTGAGGATATTAAGATCTAACAACAAGCAACAAAATCAATGTTGACTTAAATAGAAACAATCTTACAGAATGAATTGGATTAATCTTTCCCCTTTAGGCCCCGTGGGTTTTTTTATCTGAAAAGTTTTGACGGAGAGTGATTAAAAATAATAAGGATTAGATTAAATTTTTTGTTATAAAAAATGGGAAATTAAACTTTATGAAAATCCCCCCATTGTTTAATGATTTGTGGGCAGACTGGTTGTGGAAAAACAATATTTGTCCTAGCTTATTACAAAAAGTTTTTCGCATAATTTGATCATATTTTGGGTTTTCTGTCCAACACTTAAAAGGAAAAAGCATATCATGATAGAAGGTTTATATGGACAAAAATGAGTATTTTAGTTAATCCTAGCACTAAACTGATGATATTTAGAATACTTTTATAAAGTGTTTAAAGGGAAAGCGACCTCTTTATTTTAAGACTGTTGGGAGAAAAAGAAAGTTTAAAAAAAGAACACTTTGTCAAAGCGGCTTTCGCGGAAGACAGATGGGATAAGTTGTGGATTTTATGCCAGAAATAAACTCGGTTTTAAAAAGACTTTAGAGAACAGTTAAAGACTGTAGTGTTATTTCCTGAAAGACAGAGATCATTTTAAAAAATTTTTGGGGAAAAGAGTATTGAAAACGATCAAGAAAAAAATAGGATTAAACAAAAACTAAAAACTGAAAAGTTTTTTTAAATTAGTTTTTAAAAAAAGGAATTTCCCTACACAGTATGCTTTTGTGATAATCGTTTTTTTTTTGGGTTTTTGAAGTCTTATTTTCCGAGAACAGAAAAAGGCGGGGGTTTTTGGCCCCCTTTTGCCCAAAAAATTTGGTGGGGGGAGCAAGTGAGTTTGAATGAAGGTTTTCCCCGTTCTTCATGCTGAAAAAAGAGAAATAGGGGAAAACTGAAACGCAACGCATGTCAACGTGAAAACAGCGATCGGGGGATTTCTTGCAAAAGTTTACTTCTTTTTTTTTCCCCCAGATTTAAAAAAGTTTTCTGGGTTTTGAAAGGCAAAATTCCTGGGGTTCCCCCTTTTGTTGTAGGGGGATGTATCCCACTTGTGATGACGAGAGGGGGACACACACAAACCCCCAAAACACACAGCACAACGCTTCTCTCTCTCCCCCTCTCTCT
>CM031618.1:53211995-53214495 GCA_018398815.1 Conus ventricosus | reverse complement strand
AAGCTTAACATGACATACAGAATGATTCAGCAACATCGGACTCTCATCAGAAATGAACTGTAATTATATCCTTCTCCACCTCCAAGAAGTATTTGCACACTTCATCAGTTTGTGCCCAGCCAGCAAACTTCTCCTAGGGAACATCCAGAAATGTCCATTCTTCCTTTCAGCCACTTGGAGGGTGGGGAGTTTAATTTGGGGTAGAATGGCAAATATATTTTTGAACTGTCGGCATTGATTCTGTTCTGTCTGCAAAGGCAGCCAGAACGTAAAGCATGAGATTCTCTCTGTCTCTCTGTCTCAGTCTCTCTGTTTGTCTATCTGTCTGTACGTATTTCTCTGTCTGTCTCTGCTTATACGTCTGTCTGTCTGTCTGTCTGTCTGTCTGTCTGACTTCCCATCCACCTCCTCTCTGTCTGTTTTCTCTCTTACTTGTGGGGAGAATGTACGAACGGATGCATGCACATGGAGTCTCTTTCTGTCTCTCTCTTTCTCTCGCTCTCTCTCTCTCTCCTAACCTGCCCGCAAGTGCACTCGCGGGTGCACTTGTGTGCACGCGCGCGTACGCACACAGACACACAAGCACACGCACGCAAACACACACACAGACACAGACAAACAGACAAACAGACAGGCATACACACATACATATACACACACAAACACAGACACAGACAGACAGACAAACAGAGAGACAGTCAGACAGATAGACAGACGCGCACAAACACACACACCACACACACACACACACACACACACACACACACACACACACACACACACACACACACACACACACACACACACTCGACAAATGAATGACAGCAAACAGAGACGGTCCATCATCCGAATTTAACCAAAATTTGATTGGCTGAATGACCAGACCTTCCACGTGACGTCATGTCTGGTGCTGTGTAAACTACCCCCCTCCCCCCTTCCTGTACCTCTACCCCTAGTAGTTAGGGAGTGCGCTGGTCTACCCGAAACGACTCTTTTTTCCGGTTTGTATCACGACACCCTTGTTTATGGCATGTTGAAACACGACACCCTTGTTTATGGCATGTTGAAACACGACACCCTTGTTTATGGCATGTTGAAACACGACACCCTTGTTTATGGCATGTTGAAAAACAAATCCCTTTTCTACTTGTTCTAAAAACCACATTTCTTTCGTTCCTGTTCCAAAACCACTCCTCTTTCTAACAATTTTCAAAAACCACTTTCAATTCCTACCTGTTTCAAAATCAACCTCCCTCTCTCACCTGTTCCCAAACCAATTTCCCTTTCCACATGTTCTAAAACCTCTCTCCTTTCCGATCTGTTCCTTAAACCACTCCCCTTTTCCATCTGTTCTCAAACCATTTGTCTTTTCCACCTGCTTCTGAATCACTTCCAAAACCACCCCCTTTCCCATCTGTTCAAAACCCATTCTCCTTTTCCACCTGCTCCTTAAAACCACTTCCAAAACCACTCCCTTTTTCCAAGAGTTCTCAAAACCAGCCTGTTTCGTCCCAGTTCTAAGACAATCACCCGTTACACTTTTTATAAAAGCGAACCCCATTGCTTCGTCTGTTCTTAACCCCCAGCTGTTCCAAAACGGATATATTTACCTCACAATAAAGACTCCCTAACGGTAAACAATTTTTTACTACATGCATTTTTTTTTAAAAACTCATTGTTGGTATTGGATAGATCCCCAGTAAAGTCCCTCTCTGTTTTGAAGACCGCCATTTCAGGGTGTTTGGAGGGTCGTTAGTGAAGGAGTCGGCTGTCGTTTTTGTTTGTGTGCTGGTCTCAGTCTCGATAGGGATCAATTGGGGTAGACAGGCGAATGGCAAGATTAAGAATGTTTTCTACAAACTCTTCCTTTCTTTCTTATGTTTCTGTTCCCTTTCTATCTTTTCCTGTCAGCCCTTTCTTTGTTTGGCTATTTATTTCTCTCCTTCTTTTCTACCTGTTCATTTTTCTTTCGTTTTTTTTTTTAACTCTCTGTTTATATCTTTCCTTCTTTTTTTTGGTTTTCTTCTTTCCTCTCTCCCACTCTTTCTTTCTTCACCCCCTTCTCTTTCCTCCCTATCTTCCACCTCCCTTCCTACCTCCATATTTTTTAAAAGATTCTTTTCGACCTTTCTTTCTTTCCCATTTTCCTCCCTTTCTCTTTCCACTTATTTTCTTTCTTTTCTTCCTCCATTCGTTTTCTTTTCTTTCATCTTTTCTGAGTCTCGTTTTTTCCCTTTTCCTGCTTCTTTGTTCTTTCTTTCTTTCTTTCTTTCTTTCTTTCTTTCTTTCTTTCTTTCTTTCTTTCTTTCTTTCTTTCCATCTTCACTTTGTTTCTATTCTTTCTCTTTCCCTTTCTTTTATTCCATTTTTTTGTTTTCCCATTCTTCCCTCTCCTCACTTGTTTCTCTTCTTTCCTCCCCTTCTTCCTTTCTTTCTGTCTTCCCTCTTCTTCCTTCGCTCATTTCTTCTTTTTTATATTTTATTAACCTTCCCTGTCTTC
>CM031618.1:53196995-53206995 GCA_018398815.1 Conus ventricosus | reverse complement strand
GAAGTACCTGTAGTGAGTGCACAAGCGCGCGCGCGCGCAAATAGCAACAACGAACACGCGCGCGCGCGGGCCTGTGTGTGTGTGTGTGTGTGTGTGTGTGTGTGTGTGTGTGTTCGTTGTTGTTATTTATGGAATTGAGCATCTACGTGTGTGCGCGCGCGCGCGCGCGCGCGCGCGTGTGTGTGTGTGTGTGTGTGTGTGTGTCAGTGTGTGTGTGTGCGCTCACACGCAGGTTTGTGTATGTGTGTGTTCATGGCGCGCGCGTGTAGGGGATTGTTATTGCCGTTATTGTTTCTTGTTCAATTTAGCAGCCGTCGACATTGGTGCTATAAAAGAGGTGTGTGTGTGTGTGTGTGTACGCGCGTGCGCGTCGTTTGTTCGACTACCTGTGTTTTCTGTGTGGTACGACGTTGTTTTTTGTCTGTTTGGTGTGTGTGTGTGTGGCACGCACGCACAAGTGCGCTTGTGGACAGCGACTCCTCGGAATTTACTTTGCCGATTTCAGCACAAGATTAGTGATCGATTCTTTCCTTGGTTTGAGGAAAACTATTCATAAATCAAATTTAAAAAAAAGGAAACGGTCAAGATTTATAGATTAAAAAAATCAACCGATGAGTCAGTCAGTCGAGCAGTTAAATGATCAGTCAGTTGGATACTCGTTGATTCACCCTTTTGTAATAAAATCTGCCCGTACGTGTTCTTGCAGCGATTTTGACTACTTCATCGGCGAAAAAGTACAACGATGTCACTTGTAATGAACTAAACGGCTCGCAAATTGCAAAATCCCCGTTTGGAAAGATTTCCGCCCCTTCCCCTCCGTCCGACCCCTCTGTCCGACCTATTGTCTCCAAAGGCAGGAAAATCAAATTGGATTCGGAAGAGAAAAGAAATCGATGTTGAAAATAATTCGTTTTCTATCATCTTCATCTGTACAAGAGCTTCTTCCTGTTACATGTTCAAGCTGTTGTATTCTCATGGCGTTGTATGCTTCCAAAGCGTTTCAGAACGTTGTCAAACATTATTGCATCCATTTATGCTGCATGGATCTTTGACGCCACGAAGGCTTTATACTGTAGAGAGCAGGGGAGTACGAAAGAAAATTTTTCCTTTGTTTATCTTTTACTTTCCGGTTTTCGTCCAATCTGAAAATGTCATCACTGGCCTTTTTCACGTTATCCTAAGCGTTCCTGCCGGCTATGTTCCTATCCTTCATTTTCTCACCATGTCTTCATCCGTCATTTTCTTCCTCAGGCCATTCAACCTTTCCTTGGTTTTTAACCCGTGGCGTCCTCATCCGCCCATTTGATTCCTTTTCATTCCTCACCATCACCATGTTTTACCAATCCACCCTTCCATTCTTCACCGTGTCTCATCCGTTCTTCCCTGCCTTTTCATGTTCTCAGTCACTATGTCTTTTCTCACACGTAGTGTTCTCTTACACCTGTTTCTTTCTTACCATGTGCTCGTGTGTTTTCTCTCCTCATTACGTTTTCACCCGTCCTTTTTTTTCACCATGTTTTTTTTCCATCAGTCCTTGCCGTTGAGACCTTTTTTTTTCTTCGGCTTTTTGTTCTCGTGATTTTCCCTTCCTTATTTCTCGCATGGCCTCCATTGTTGTACTCCCAGTTCTTAAAGAACTGTGTGTGTGTGTGTGTGTGTGTGTGTGTGTGTGTGTGTGTGTCTGTCTGTCTGTCTGTCTGTCTGTCTGTGAGTGTGTGTGTCTGTGGTCAAAATGTGTTCCTCTCGCTCCAGACAAAACTACTGGGTCGATCTTTCTGAAAATTTGTAGGTATAATGTTCATTATGGGCCAAGGATGATGCCCGACGTTTTAGTTTACCGTTACAGCCGTTACTAACGGCTATAACGGCCTGTAACGCTTTTTCTTCTTTATGGAATATCTCAGAAAGTACTCGGCCGATCTTTGTGAAAATTAGCAGGTATGTTCATTATGGGTCACGGATGATGCCGATGTTTTAGTTTACCCCGTTATGCAGGTATGTTCATTATGGGTCTCAGATGATGTCCGATGCTTCAGTTTACCCCGTTGTAGCCGTTTCTAACCGCTGTAACAGCCTGTAACGGTTTTTATTCTTTATAGAATATCCCAAAAAAGTACTTGGCCGATCTTTCTGAAGATTTGTAGGTATGTTCATTATGGGTCACGAATAATGCCTGATGTTTTGGTTTGCCGTTACAGCCGTTACTAACGGCTGTAACGGCCTGTAACGGTTTTTATTCTTTATAGAATATCTCAGCAGGCACTTGGCCAATCTTTCTGAAAATTTGTAGGTATGTTCATTATGGGTCACGGATGATGCCCGATGTTTTAGTTTACCGTTACATCCGTTGCTAACGGCAGTAACGGCCTGTAACACTTTTTCTTCTTTATGGAATATCTCAGGAAGTACTCGGCCGATCTTTGTGAAAATTAGCTGGTATGTTCATTATGGGTCACGAATGATGCCTGATGTTTTAGTTTACCCCGTTTAGCCGTTACTAACGGCTGTAACGGCCTGTAACTGCTTTTCTTTACAGAATATCTCAGAAAGCACTTGGCCGAACTTTCTGAAAATTTGTAGGTATGTTCATTATGGGTCACAAATAATACCCGATGTTTTAGTTTACCGTTATACCGTTACTAACGGCTGTAACGGCCTGTAACGCTTTTTCTTCTTCATGGAATATCTCAGAAAGTACTTGGCCGATCTTTGTGAACATTAGCAGGTATGTTCATTATGGGTCACAAATAATGCCCGGTGTTTTAGTTTACCGGTGTAGCCGTTACTAACGGCTGTAGCAACCTGACTGTAACGGTTGTTTTTCTTCATGGAATATCTCGGAAAGTACATGGCCGATCTTTGTGAAAATTAGCAGGTATGTTCATTATGGGTCAAGGATGATGCTTGATGTTTTAGTTTACCGTTATAGCCGTTACTAACGGCTGTAACGGCCTGTAACGCTTTTCTTCTTTTTGGAATATCTCAGAATGTACTAGCCCATCTTTATGAAAATTTGTAGGTATGTTCATTATGGGTCACGGATGATGCCCGATGTTTAAGCTTACCGTTATAGCCGTTACTAACGGCCCATAATGGTTTTCTTCTTTATGGAAAATCTCAAAGTTCTTGGCCGATCTTTCTGAAAATTTGTAAGTATGTTCATTTTAGGTCACAGACGATGGCCGATGTTACCAGAATAGCCATTACTAACAGTTACACCAGCCCAAGACGGTTTTTCCTCTTTATGGAATATCTCGCGCGTTTTCAGGCTAAACTGGGAGTACGTTTGTATGCTTTGCATCTTGTTTTCTTTCTACCTTGTACTCGCCCATCCTTTCTGCTTCATAATGTTCCGACCCGTCCTTTCCTGTTTCAACATGTGCTTGTATACCAGCTCTTGATGCCCTCATCCATCTTCCCTGTGTCATGATATCCTTGCCCATCTTTCTTTCTTTGTGTCTTTCTTTTAAACATTTTCATCCGTCTATTCTTTTTCGCGAAAGTGTTAGTCTCTTTCTCTTTCCCCCTCAAAACACGTCTTCATCCATCTTTCCTTTCTCTTCCAGCCTTCACCTATTTTTTCCCCTTCTCATAGTGTCCCCATCCATCTTTCCTTTCCTTTCTCATAGTGTCCTCACCATCTTTCCTTTGTCATAGTGTCCTCGTCCATCTTTCCTTTGTCATAGTGTCCTCACCATCTTTCCTTTGTCATAGTGTCCTCGTCCATCTTTCCTTTCTCATAGTGTCCTCATCCATCTTTCCTTTCTCATAGTGTCCTCATCCATCTTTCCTTTATCATAGTGTCCTCATCCATCTTTCCTTTCTCACAGTGTCCTCATCCATCTTTCCTTTCCTTTCTCATAGTGTCCTCATCCATCTTTCCTTTCTCATAGTGTCCTCATCCATCTTTCCTTTCTCATAGTGTCCTCATCCATCTTTACTTTCTCATAGTGTCCTCATCCATCTTTCCTTTCTCATAGTGTCCTCATCCATCTTTCCGTTCTCACAGTGTCCTCATCCATCTTTCCTTTCTCACAGTGTCCTCATCCATCTTTCCTTTCTCACAGTGTCCTCATCCATCTTTCCTTTCTCATAGTGTCCTCATCCATCTTTCCTTTCTCACAGTGTCCTCATCCATCTTTCCTTTCCTTTCTCATAGTGTCCTCATCCATCTTTCCTTTCTCATAGTGTCCTCATCCATCTTTCCTTTCTCACAGTGTCCTCATCCATCTTTACTTTCTCATAGTGTCCTCATCCATCTTTCCTTTCTCATAGTGTCCTCATCCATCTTTCCGTTCTCACAGTGTCCTCATCCATCTTTCCTTTCTCACAGTGTCCTCATCCATCTTTCCTTTCTCACAGTGTCCTCATCCATCTTTCCTTTCTTATAGTGTCCTCATCCATCTTTCCTTTCTCACAGTGTCCTCATCCATCTTTCCTTTCTCACAGTGTCCTCATCCATCTTTCCTTTCTCACAGTGTCCTCATCCATCTTTCCTTTCTCATAGTGTCTTCATCCATCTTTCATTTCTCATAGTGTCCTCATCCATCTTTCCTTTCTTATAGTGTCCTCATCCATCTTTCCTTTCTCATAGTGTCCTCATCCATCTTTCCTTTCTCATAGTGTCCTTGTCCATCTTTCCTTTCTTATAGTGTCCTTGTCCATCTTTCCTTTCTCACAGTGTCCTCATCCATCTTTCATTTCTCATAGTGTCCTTGTCCATCTTTCCTTTCTCACAGTGTCCTCATCCATCTTTCATTTCTCATAGTGTCCTTGTCCATCTTTCCTTTCTCACAGTGTCCTCATCCATCTTTCATTTCTCATAGTGTCCTCATCCATCTTTACTTTCTCATAGTGTCTTCATCCATCTTTCCTTTCTCACAGTGTCCTCATCCATCTTTCCTTTCTTATAGTGTCCTCATCCATCTTTACTTTCTCATAGTGTCCTCATCCATCTTTCCTTTCTCACGATGTCCTCACCCATCTTTACTTTCTTATAGTGTCCTCATCCATCTTTCCTTTCTTATAGTGTCCTCATCCATCTTTCCTTTCTTATAGTGTCCTCATCCATCTTTCCTTTCTTATAGTGTCCTCATCCATCTTTCATTTCTCATAGTGTCCTCATCCATCTTTCCTTTCTTATAGTGTCCTCATCCATCTTTACTTTCTCATAGTGTCCTCATCCATCTTTCCTTTCTTATAGTGTCCTCATCCATCTTTCCTTTCTTATAGTGTCCTCATCCATCTTTCATTTCTCATAGTGTCCTCATCCATCTTTACTTTCTCATAGTGTCCTCATCCATCTTTACTTTCTTATAGTGTCCTCATCCATCTTTCCTTTCTTATAGTGTCCTCATCCATCTTTCCTTTCTCATAGTGTCCTCATCCATCTTTACTTTCTTATAGTGTCCTCATCCATCTTTCCTTTCTTATAGTGTCCTCATCCATCTTTCCTTTCTTATAGTGTTCTTTCTGATAGTGTCCTCGTACATCTTTCCTATCTCATAGTGTCCTCATCCATCTTTTCTTTCTCACAGTGTCCTCATCCATCTTTCCTTTCTTATAGTGTTCTTTCTCATAGTGTCCTCGTACATCTTTCCTATCTCATAGTGTCCTCATCCATCTTTTCTTTCTCACAGTGTCCTCATCCATCTTTCCTTTCTCATAATGTCCTCATTTCTTGATTTTCCCTTTCTCATTGTGACCTCATTCACCGTCTCTTTCTTACCATGCCCTCATCCACTTTTGCTTTTCTCACCATGCTGCAATCCACCTGTCCTTATTCATGATCCTGGCATCTTTCTTTTACATGATGTTCGTACCTGTCTTTCCGTTTATCATTATTTCATTTGGCATAACATGCTCTTCCTTTATTTCTTCTTTATGATGTTTCTATTTAATTTTTCATATTTTTTTTAATTCACTTTTCCTTTCTTTAATGTACTGATCCATCTTTCTTTGCTCAGATTTCACATCTATATTCCTTCTTTCAATATGGCGTATCTGCCTTTCGTTTCTCATGGTATCTTCATGCATCTTTCTCTGCTCATGACAGCATTATCTATTTTTCTTCCTTTGCTATCATTGTCAGGATCCATGTTTCTTTTCACAACATGTCCTCATGTGTCCCTACTTAATATGAACTGATAGACATGTTGTTTATCATGCACTCGCCCATCTGTCCTTTCTAATGATGTCCTTACCCGTCCTTTCTCACGATATCCGTCTTTCTATGATGTCCTCAGTAATCTTTCTGGTAATGCCTTCAACAATCTGTCCTTTCTAATGATGTCCTTAGCCGCCCTTTCTCATGATATCCATCTTTCCATGATGTCCTCATTGATATTTCTGGTAATGCCTTCAACAGTCTTTCCTTTTCCATGATGTCCTCATTATTGATCCTTTCCAAAATCTCATCCGTCTTCCATTCTTCGTGATGTCTTCATCCATTTTTGTTCCCTCTATGACCTCATTCATCTTTCCTTTCTCATGACGTCTTCATTCTTCCATCTTTCTCATGATGTCCTCATTCATCTTTTCTTTCTCATTGTGTCCTGATTTACCTTTCATATCTCACTGTATCCTCACCCATCTTTCCTTTCTCACAATTTCTTTATCCATCTTTCGTTTCTCACAGTTTCTTTATCCATCTTTCATTTCTCATAATTTCTTTATCCATCTTTCATTTCTCATAATGTCCTCATCCACCTTTTCTTTCCCTTGATGTCTACGTCCATCTTTCCTTTCTTATGGTATGCACGTCCGTGTTTTCATTCTCTTGACGTCCACACCAATCTTTCCTTTATCATGATGTCGAACGTAATCTGTACTTTCTAAAGATGTCCACATCCATGCTTCTGTTTTCATGATGTCAATATCCGTGTGCCCTTTCTCACGATGTTCTCATTAATCTTTCCTTTCTCACGATGTACACACCCATCTCTCCTTTCTCACAATGCCCACACCCATCTTTCCTTTTTCATGATGTCGGCATCCATTATTTTCTTTCTCAGTATGTCGCACCATCTTTCCTGTTTCATGATGTCCACACCAGTTTTCCTTTCTCATGATGTCCACACTAATTCCTTTCTCATGATGTCCACATTCATCATACCTTTCTCATGATGTCCACATTCATCATACCTTTCTCATGATGTCCACAACAATTTTCCTTTCTCATGATGTCCACAATTGTAATTCCTTTCTCATGATGTCCACACCCATTCCTTTCTCATGATGTCCACACTGATTCCTTTCTCATGATGTCCACACTCATCATTCCTTTCTCATGATGTCCACACTGATTCCTTTCTCATGATGTCCACACTGATTCCTTTCTCATGATGTCCACACTCATTCCTTTCTCATGGTGTCCACACTCATTCCTTTCTCATGATGTCGACACTCATTCCCTTTTCATGATGTCTACACCCATCATTCCTTTCTCATGATCTCCACACTCATTCCCTTTTCATGATGCCCACACTCATTTCTTTCTCATGATGACCACACTCATTCCTTTCTCATGATGTCCACACTCATTCCTTTCTCATGATGTCCACACCCATCAATCCTTTCTCATAATGTCCACACCCAATTTTCCACACCCATGATCTTTCTTTTTTCATGATGTCCTTATCCAGCTTATTTTGTAATCTTGATGTTGCTCTTTGTCAATGCCTTCCTCATGATGTTGCTCTTTGTCAATGTCTTCCTCATGATGTTGCTCTTTGTCAATGCCTTCCTCATGATGTTGCTCTTTGTCAATGTCTTCCTCATGATGTTGCTCTTTGTCAATGCCTTCCTCATGATGTTGCTCTTTGTCAATGCCTTCCTCATGATGTTGCTCTTTGTCAATGTCTTCCTCATGATGTTGCTCTTTGTCAGTGTCTTCCTCATGATGTTGCTCTTTGTCAATGCCTTCCTCATGATGTTGCTCTTTGTCAATGTCTTCCTCATGATGCTGCTCTTTGTCAGTGTCTTCCTCATGATGTTGGTCTTTGTCAGTGTCTTCCTCATGATGTTGGTCTTTGTCAGTGTCTTCCTCATGATGTTAGTCTTTGTCAGTGTCTTCATGATGTTGGTCTTTGTCAATGTCTTCCTCATGATGTTGGTCTTTGTCAGTGTCTTCATGATGTTGGTCTTTGTCAGTGTCTTTATGATGTTGGTCTTTGTCAGTGTCTTCATGATGTTGGTCTTTGTCAGTATCTTCATGATGTTGGTCTTTGTCAGTATCTTCATGATGTTGGTCTTTGTCAGTGTCTTCCTCATGATGTTGGTCTTTGTCGATGTCTTCCTCATGATGTTGCTCTTTGTCAGTGTCTTCCTCAAGATGTTGCTCTATGTCAATGTCTTCCTCAAGATGTTGTAATTTGTCTCCCTTGCAATCGGCGATGTCAGGGCTGTCCACTGTTTATACTTGTTTGGATAGTCGCACTCGCCGATTCAGGCCTGTCTACTTTTTTTTGAAATTTTTGTTCAGATCGGTACACCGGCCATATTAGGGCTGTCTACATTTTATACTTGTTTGGATAGTCGCACTCGCCAATTCAGGCCCGTCTACTTAAAAAAAAAATTGTTGTTCAGATCGGTCCACCGGCCATATTAGGGCTGTCTACTTCTTATAGTTGTTTGGATAGGTACTTGCGGGCGTGATGTCTACATGCACCATAACTGATGTGACAGATAAGAGTAACCATTTCTGATTGTATATGTACGGGCGGGACACACACCATAACTGATGTGACAGATAAGAGTAACCATTTCTGATTGCATATGTACGGGCGGGACACACACCATAACTGATGTGACAGATAAGAGTAACCATTTCTGATTGCATATGTACGGGCGGGACACACACCATAACTGATGTGACAGATAAGAGTAACCATTTCTGATTGCATATGTACGGGCGGGACACACACCATAACTGATGTGACAGATAAGAGTAACCATTTCTGATTGCATATGTACGGGCGGGACACACACCATAACTGATGTGACAGATAAGAGTAACCATTTCTGATTGCATATGTACGGGCGGGACACACACCATAACTGATGTGACAGATAAGAGTAACCATTTCTGATTGCATATGTACGGCGGGACACACACCACAACTGATGTGACAGATAAGAGTAACCATTTCTGATTGCATATGTAGGGCGGGGCACACACCACAACTGATGTGACAGATAAGAGTAACCATTTCTGATTGCATATGTACGGGCGGGACACACACCATAACTGATGTGACAGATAAGAGTAACCATTTCTGATTGCATATGTACGGGTGGGGAAGGTGGAATACGGGAAAGGAGAACAATAGCGCATTAAAATGGGCAGTGAAAGTGGCAGTTTTTTTTTTTTAATGTCGGTCGAAACTTCAAACGGCGAACATGTTGCGTTACTGCTGGGTCAACCAGGCTCCTGGTTACTTTTTTCTATGTAGGATGTTAGTTCATATCTGGCACCATGATATTTTCTATGTAGGATGTTAGTTCATATCTGGCACCATGTTACTTTCGGTGTAGGATATCCGTTCAGATTTGGCATCATGTTACTCCGTAAGGTGTAAGCTATCCGTGCGCACCTAGCACCATGTTTTTTTTGTGTGTTTTTTTTTTCTCCTATAGTGTGTAAGCTGGCATCGTGTTACTTTCGCCGTAAGACGTAGGATATCCGTGCACTTCTTGCAACATATTACTTAGTCCGTGATGTGTAGGATATCTGTGCGCACGTGGCATCGTGTTACTTTCACCATAAGGTGTAGGGTACCCAGTCCACGCCTGGCATTGTTACTTTCTCCGTAAAGTGTTGGATACCCAGTCCACGCCCGGCACTGTTACTTTCTCCGTAAGGTGTTGGATACCCAGTCCACGCCCGGCACTGTTACTTTCTCTGAAAGGTGTAGGATACCCAGTCCACGCCCGGCACTGTTACTTTCTCTGAAAGGTGTTGGATACCCAGTCCACGCCCGGCACTGTTACTTTCTCCGTA
>CM031618.1:53166995-53189495 GCA_018398815.1 Conus ventricosus | reverse complement strand
CTCGTTCCTGCTCTAGGATACATTCTCCGAGTATCCAGAAACAACTTTCCGATGTTTGCCAACTCGTGGACACAGTTCTTGTGTAATCATTTTCTGTATGAGACTTTTCTAAACCTGCTTTACCTGCTTTGATGTGTTTTATTTTTCACCTCGATCATCTTGGTCATCCTTTGAGCCTATCTGCAGTACACCCCTCATCTAGAACTCGCCTTGTACAGTGGAAACCCCATGCCAAAAGAAGGTTGGGGGGGGGGGGGGGCTCTTTAGATATAAAGTGTGTTCCAGTCTTCTTGCGATATTGTGCTCGTAATTTCCTTCTCTTTTTTTTTTCTTACCCTTTTTTTTAATAACTTTTTTTTTTGGGGGGGGGGGGGGGGGGGGGCAGGGGGAGGGGGGGGGGGGGTCTCCGTTTCTTCACTCTCTTTTTTTTGTGCCACTGTGGCCCGTTTTCACTCTTTTTTTTTCTTACCCTTTTTTAATAACTTTTTTGGGGGGTCTCCGTTTCTTCACTCTCTTTTTTTGTGCCACTGTGGCCCGTTTTCAATCTGAGTTTTTAACACTGCATACTTTAAATCGCCCCGTAGGAATGCGGGGGGGGGGGGGGGGGGGGGGGGGGGGGGGGGGGAGGTGAGGATCTTTCAGTGTGAATGTGCCCCTGTCTTGTTGAAATCCGGTGCTGGTAATTCTTTCTTTTGTGTCACTCTCATTGTCTTTGCTTTCTTTTGATTTTTTTTTCTTCTTTACTGTTGCTGACCGCTTTTCTATATTTATGGTCTGTTCATCTCCCTGAGGTCTGGAAAGCAATTTCTTTCTTTTCTTTTTTCTTGATAAACTTTGTTAGATGCAACTTCCTCTTTTTTTTGTAATCTGGTGACCAGAGAGTGACCAGAGAGTGACCAGAGAGTGACCGGAGAGTGACCGGAGAGTGAGAGCCTAATCACTGCTGTCCTTTCTGCGGCGCTGTTCATTAATCAGGCGTTTTGATGTATCTGTGTTGCATTGGAATTCTCTCAAAAGCATTTTCTTCATCGTTTTTTTAAGAAAAAATCTGAGCGAAATGATCAAGAGTGGACGGTGCTCTGAACATGGCTTGGTTTTATCCGACTGAAGGACTGCACCATGGAAATGTAATGAAGAACTGTACCTGTACAGCATAATGTGTTTATGTACACATCATTGATAAATAAAAACGGCTTAATTCAACAACAACAAAATGTACCTATAAACCGAATGTAAATTCGAACTTTCTCTTGACGGAAGTAACTTCTTAGTTTTGTTGTTTGTGTTTTGTTTGCTTACGTCTTGTTTGCTTGTTTTTTGGGTACGTGTTGACAGCCCTGAAAATGCTCTATGTGGTCTGCTTTAGCCGTACTGAAGCAGACATTGTCCGTGCCCATCTATGATATTACCATCTCAGATTAGTTTCTGATAATGCTTCAGCTTTCAGTAATTTCTTTCTCCTCAAAACACGAACATTCTTCTCTTGGTGATTGTGGGGCCGGTATACCAGACTGTGTTGTTTTTCACATGTCCAGACGAGCTCGATCTGACAAGGCCTTCCTCCGATTCTCTCCAGCCTCCAAAGTCCGATGATGTCTGGAGCTGTTACTTACCGCTTGTAAAAGACGCTTTCCTTTTAAACCGAAATGTATCTGTATACCCCCAATTTTTCTCTGCTACAAACAGTTCCTGCTGACCTATCATTCGGCATTGCTACAAACTGCTTCTCTCTCTCTCTCTCTCCTCTCTCTCTCTCTCTCTCTCTCTCTCTCTCTCTCTCTCTCTCTCTCACCACACACACACACACACACACACACACACACACACAGTGTGTCCTGATCGTTTTCTCCATTTTACGTTCTGCGTACTGTTCTCACTTCTCGCGTGACATTTCTGCTTAAGGGTTAACTTCCGTTTAGCTCCCTGTTCTATAGATCAACAAACAGGCTACCATATTAGTTTCCCCTGATTCACGGCTTCCTGTCTGGAGGTAGTCAACACCGAGGACTTCTCTTTTCTCTCACAGTGACCAAGTTTCTGCATCTGGTTGAGTTAGTCTTTGTTCCTGAGTTCTCCAGGATTTATGCTACTTACTCTTTCTGAGTGTAAGCAGGGTGCAGCGCAACGTTACTTCGCTGCCGTTCCGTGAAACACTTTGCTTATGATACCGCTCATAGTATTCAGCAGTTTTTTTTCTATTGCTGCGATTTCGTTTGTAACACCTGGTAGCATCCAACCAAATTGCATTGCTGAGATTTCTTGCGCATCCGTCAAACAAGTATCAAAGCCGATTCAGTATAGACCCTGTGCAGAGAAGTGACAAGTGACACCCGAGCCAGGTTTGGTGTGAGGTTATATTACGGTTGAGCGTCAACACTCGCCAAGGTGGTAGGGCAGACGGAATAACCGCAAATTAGAAAGGCCGGTCGGAGGGGGGGGGGGGGGGGGGGGGGATAGAAGGGAAGAAGGTGATGGTAGACGGTTTATGCAACACTACACCGATACCATCAGAATATCAATACATCATTACGTGAAGCCCGAGGCGTATGTAGCTCGTCTTGCAACGGCGTGGGTGCTTTACCCTGAGCTCACTGTTTAATGGGGTGGGTTTGATGGGAAAGGGTGGGGCTGGGTTCCGAAGCAACTATGTTGAATCATATTGATCAAAGAAACCTTTACCTTTTTTTTTTTTTTAACTTTTGATCCATGCGTGTTTCGATCCCCGGTTTGGCGACTCGTTAAAAACTGGTATGGTTTTACAAATGCTTACGGCCCTGATATGGTTTATGCCGCTTATGACTCTTAATCAGTATCCCACCTTTCCCCAATTCCCATTCACGTAGGATTTTCTTATGCTGATGGCAGCACCTTTTACTTCCTTTTATTTTCTTCTCACTTGCAGTCTTTCACACCAGGATATTGTGCTTTTCAGTCTAGTTTTCTCTCCACCAAGTTCACTCCTTGACGTTCTCCAGAGACCCTTCACTTTATCGTATAATCAAGTTGTGGACATGTTGAAAGGATTAGACGCACCACCACCAGTTTCCATCTCCATCCATTGGCAGTTTCTCGCTTTTCCACTGCAGTTGTAATATTTTGTGGATTTGAACCTGAGGCCCTTCAGTCCCCCCCCCCCCCCCCCTTAATTCTGTAGCCCTTCCATTACGGCTCATACCAGGTGTTGTACATTATTCATGTTTCCATATTCCCCATTCTCTTACGTCAAATTTGGTCTTTTCCAACCACACGACCAAGCTGTGAAGTCATGCAGTCTCCCCCCCCCCCCTCCCACTTCTCTGCTACAAACAGTTCCTATCACACACTGCTGACCTATCATTCGGCATTGCTACGAACGTATGATAAAGTCAGTTCCATCGCTACCCCTTCAGTTCTAATCCGGCGGTATTCAACAGTCGGATGGACGCAACATATTCCGCTCCATCCAGTTCTACCCTTTCTATCCCGCCCGTCATTTATCATTGTTCTTCTCCCTACCATCATTGATTCTCTAAAACTCCTTTCCTCCTCCGGAGCATCATTCATCGGTTTCACGTTGTCTTCTCCTCACGTCCTTTGATCTTCATTCTCCTTTTCTTCACTCATCCGTCATTCATCATTCTCACGTTCCCCAGTTACCGTTCCGTCTCTCCGTTATCATTGTCATGTTCTCTTCTTTTCATCTTGTTCTTCATTTACTATTGTCATGTTCTGCCCCCCGTCTTGTACCCAGCATTTTTATGTTCTCTTCGCCTCATCGTGTCAAGCATTCATTATCAACGCGTTCTCGTGTTCTCATTCCGTCTCATTCTGTGCTGATTATGCCACTATCACTCTCTCGCTATTCTGTGTTATTACGGCCATCAGTCTTACGCCCTTCTTTTTCCCTTTGCTTTCTTCATCCGTCTCTCGTGCATCAGCGTCGCACCGCCCTTCCATGTAATATTCATCTTTCCCGAGTTCTGCTTTTCCGCTCCAGTCCAACGTCTATCATTCTCTCAGTTTCCTCTCGTCCAGCATTTTACCATTCCCGCGTTTCAACCCCCCCCCCCCCCCCTTTTCAAGTTCACCTAGTCCAACATTCATCAATCTTGCCCTTATTCCCCTGTTCAACATTCCTCATTTTGACGTTTCCCCAGTTCAGTTTTTTTTGTTCTCCACCTATTCTCCCCGTCCAACACTGGTCATCACACGCACGCACGCACGCATGCACGCACACACACACACACACACACACACACACACACTCACACACACACACACACACACACACACACACACACACACACACACACACACACACACACACACAAACAAAACATATTCACCGTCCAACATTCACCATTCGTGTGTTTTACCGTACTCCATCATTCATCCTTCTCGCCTTTTCGTGCAGTCCAGTTTTCATCATTCTTACGTTTTCCTCACTCCAGCATTAATTGTTATTACGCCCCCCCCTTCCGCCACCCGTTCAACATTCATGCTTTTCCCTATTCAAATATTCATCATTCTCCCCCCCCCCCTCCCACCTCAGCATTCATCATTCTCACATTTTCCGCAGTCCAACATTCATCATTTTCAAGTTTTTCTGTCCTAGTTCATTATTCTTACGTTTCCCGCCACTCAAACATTGATCATTCTCACAGTTATTACTCCAGTCCAACATTCATCCTTTTCATGTTTTACCCAGTCCTACATTCATCATTCTCACGTTTTCTGCCGCTCAATTTTCATCATTCTCACGTTTTCTGCCGCTCAATTTTTATCATTCTCACGTTTTCTGCCGCTCAATTTTCATCATTCTCACGTTTTCTCCCGCTCAATTTTCATCATTCTCACGTTTTCTGCCGCTCCATTTTCATCATTCTCACGTTTTCTCCGGCTCAATTTTCATCATTCTCACGTTTTCTGCCGCTCAATTTTCATCATTCTCACGTTTTCTCCTGCTCAGTTGTCACCTTTCTCACGTTTTCTCCTGCTCAGTTGTCATCTTTCTCACGTTTTCTGCCGCTCAATTTTCATCTTTCTCACGTTTTCTGTCTCTCCAGAATGTTTCACTTTTACGTTCCCTCCATCCACCATTCATCATTCTCACGTTGGCCTTGGTGTAACATTCACGATTTCCACCCTTTCCCCCTATCGGACCTTATTTCACCATTTCCCTAATCTATTCATTATTCTCACGTTTCCACCTGGTCGAACATTCATTATTCTTACCTTTGCCCTCTCTCCAAAATGCTTTATTCTCACGTTTTCCCTGTCCGATATTTATCATTCACAACTTTCCCAGAAGTCCAACGGTCCTCATTTTCGCGTCGTCATCTTCATCACGTTCGTCATTCACCATCCTCACTTTCTCTTCATCACGTTCGTCATTCACCATCCCCACTTTCTCTTCATCACGTTCGTCATTCACCATCCCCACTTTCTCTTCATCACGTTCGTCATTCACCATCCTCACTTTCTCTTCATCACGTTCGTCATTCACCATCCCCACTTTCTCTTCATCACGTTCGTCATTCACCATCCTCACTTTCTATTCTCTGGTGTCGTCTGTCGTTCATCATTCACCATCCTCACTTTCTCTTCATCACGTTCGTCATTCACCATCCCCACTTTCTCTTCATCACGTTCGTCATTCACCATCCCCACTTTCTCTTTATCACGTTCGTCATTCACCATCCTCACTTTCTATTCTCTGGTATCGTCTGTCGTTCATCATTCACCATCCTCACTTTCTCTTCATCACGTTCGTCATTTACCATCCCCACTTTCTATTCATCATGTTCGTCATTCACCATCCTCACTTTCTCTTCATCATGTTCATCATTCACCATCCTCACTTTCTCTTCATCACGTTCGTCATTCACCATCATCACTTTCTATTCATCACGTTCGTCATTCACCATCCCCACTTTCTATTCTCTGGTGTCGTCTGTCGTTCGTCATTCACCATCCCCACTTTCTCTTCATCACGTTCGTCATTCACCATCCTCACTTTCTATTCTCTGGTGTCGTCTGTCGTTCGTCGTTCACCATCCTCACTTTCTCTTCACTGGTGTCGTCTGTCGTTCGTCATTCACCATCCCCACTTTCTCTTCATCACGTTCGTCATTCACCATCCTCACTTTCTCTTCATCACGTTCATCATTCACCATCCCCACTTTCTCTTCATCATGTTCGTCATTCACCATCCTCACTTTCTATTCATCATGTTCGTCATTCACCATCCTCACTTTCTATTCATCATGTTCGTCATTCACCATCCTCACTTTCTATTCATCATGTTCGTCATTCACCATCCCCACTTTCTCTTCATCACGTTCGTCATTCACCATCCTCACTTTCTCTTCACTGGTGTCGTCTGTCGTTCGTCGTTCACCATCCCCACTTTCTCTTCATCACGTTCGTCATTCACCATCCTCACTTTCTCTTCATCACGTTCGTCATTCACCATCCTCACTTTCTCTTCATCACGTTCGTCATTCACCATCCCCACTTTCTATTCTCTGGTGTCGTCTGTCGTTCATCATTCACCATCCCCACTTTCTCTTCATCACGTTCGTCATTCACCATCCCCACTTTCTCTTCACGTTCGTCATTCACCATCCCCACTTTCTATTCTCTGGTGTCGTCTGTCGTTCATCATTCACCATCCTCACTTTCTCTTCATCATGTTCGTCATTCACCATCCTCACTTTCTCTTCATCACGTTCGTCATTCACCATCCTCACTTTCTCTTTATCACGTTCGTCATTCACCATCCTCACTTTCTATTCTCTGGTGTCGTCTGTCGTTCATCATTCACCATCCTCACTTTCTCTTCATCACGTTCGTCATTCACCATCCTCACTTTCTCTTCATCACGTTCGTCATTCACCATCCCCACTTTCTCTTCATCACGTTCGTCATTCACCATCCTCACTTTCTCTTCATCACGTTCGTCATTCACCATCCCCACTTTCTATTCTCTGGTATCGTCTGTCGTTCATCATTCACCATCCTCACTTTCTCTTCATCACGTTCGTTATTCACCATCCCCACTTTCTATTCTCTGGTGTCGTCTGTCGTTCGTCATTCACCATCCCCACTTTCTATTCTCTGGTGTCGTCTGTCGTTCATCATTCACCATCCTCACTTTCTCTTCATCACGTTCGTCATTCACCATCCCCACTTTCTATTCTCTGGTGTCGTCTGTCGTTCGTCATCCACCATCCCCACTTTCTATTCTCTGGTGACGTCTGTCGTTCATCATTCACCATCCTCACTTTCTCTTCACGTTCGTCATTCACCATCCTCACTTTCTCTTCATCACGTTCGTCATTCACCATCCTCACTTTCTATTCACTGGTGACGTCTGTCGTTCATCATTCACCATCCTCACTTTCTCTTCATCACGTTCGTCATTCACCATCCTCACTTTCTATTCACTGGTGACGTCTGTCGTTCATCATTCACCATCCCCACTTTCTATTCACTGGTGACGTCTGTCGTTCATCATTCACCATCCCCACTTTCTATTCACTGGTGACGTCTGTCGTTCATCATTCTCCATCCTCACTTTCTATTCATCACGTTCGTCATTCACCATCCCCACTTTCTATTCACTGGTGTCGTCTGTCGTTCGTCATTCACCATCCCCACTTTCTATTCACTGGTGACGTCTGTCGTTCGTCATTCACCATCCCCACTTTCTATTCTCTGGTGACGTCTGTCGTTCGTCATTCACCATCCCCACTTTCTATTCACTGGTGACGTCTGTCGTTCGTCATTCACCATCCCCACTTTCTATTCACTGGTGTCGTCTGTCGTTCGTCATTCACCATCCCCACTTTCTATTCTCTGGTGTCGTCTGTCGTTCGTCATTGTCTCGTTCTTCTTTTCTGATCGCGTCCAGCGGTTTTTGTTCTTTCCATTCATCTTCGGATTACTTTTACGATGTCCGATTTTCATGTACTCCGTGATTCCCACGTTCTCTCCCCCCTTATCTCGTCCAGTTTCTCATTCGTCATTCTCACCTTCTCCTTTTCTCTGTTTGCAAACACTCATCGTGCTCTTGTTTCCAATCATTACTGCACCGTTCCTACGCTGTCCAGTGTGTAGTAATCCATTGGTCTTGCACTCCTCTCCCCTTCTCATCCCGTTCTTCATCGTTCTCACGTTATTTTTCCCATCCACAATTCTGTCCGTCACCTTTCATACATCATTCTCACATTCTCGTTTTCATAGCTATCACTTTCTCTTTTCATTCCACCCCTGCTCCATGATTCTGACGCTCTAATTATCGCGATCATTATTTATCTCGTGTTGTCCTTTCGTCCATTCTTTTGTCATTTTCGTGCTTGCCCGTTTGCTTCTAATCGAGGCCCTGTGCGCCATTGTCAGTTTCTTGCCGTCTTATCCGAACTGCCCTTCATCACTCGAACGTTAGTCTCCCATTACTTTTTCATCATTTTCACGTTCTTCTCCTATCTCTCTTTAATCATTTTGCACGTTCTCCTTTCTCCTGTCTTTCACCATTTTTGAATTTTTATTCAGTCCGTTGTTCACCCCTTTCTTCCTTCTCCTGTTGTCCCTCTTTCGTCCTTCTCTCGCTCTTTTCTCAATCCGTTTACACTTACCGTGTTCTAGTCCCGTCGATCATTCAGCATAGTCTCGTTCTTGTCATTTAGTTATAGCCTTAATTGTTTTTTGTTGTTTCATTGTGTCTGTTATTCATATTCCTTCCTTCTTTCCTATCTTCGTCATATTTACGTTCTCCTGTTCTTGCAGTTCATAAATCATCCCTTCCGTTAACGTCTCCTCGTTCTTCTTGTCCCGTCTGTCATTCGCTTCTTGTGGTCCTGTCCGTCACTGAACTTTCTCGCGTTTTTCTCCCGTCCATTATTCATCGTTTTCACCTTCTTCTGTATTCATTTCGTCCGTTTCGCGTTTTTCTCTCCTCACGGCATCCATCTGTCGTCATTCTCGTCATCACATCTGTTTCTTCCTGTATTGAATTGCCCTGACGGTATCTTGCTTTCATGTTGTCCATCGTCCTGTTTTCTCTCCTCCTCTTCTTGTCCAGCCCCCCCCCCCCTTAATAAAAAATGTATTGTTCTCTCATTTCATCCCCCCCCCCCCCCCTCAGTTCGTCCATCACTGGATCCTTCTGATGCTGCCCTGTTTTTGTTTAATCGATCATTCTTATGCCCCTCTCGCCTTTCCCCTCTCCCAAATCCTTCTCATGCTACTGTCCTGTCCACACTACATCATTGTACTTCCAGTTCTTATAGAACAGGGAATACTTTACAATGGAACGAAGAAATGTTGTCTGTGTGTCTGTCCATGGTCAAATTGCAAAATGTGTTCCACTCGCTCCAGACAAAAGTTCTGGGCCGATCTTTCTAAAGATTTGTAGGTATGTTCATCATGGGTCACGGATGATGCCCGATGTTTTATTTTACCAGAATAGCCGTTAATAACGGCTATAACGGCCCAAAACGGTTTTTCTTCTTTATGGAATATCTCGGTGACGAAATGCATTTTGACGCATGTTTGATTGTGATGTTTTTCAGGGAGATAAATTGGGAGTACGTTTATTTGCTTTGCATCTTGTATATTCTCATTCTCATTCTTCATACATATTCTCTTCGCCTCTCCTTCATGGATATGATGTCATCTCATTCCACCTGTCATTTATGATTATCTATTAGTCATCATTCACGCTGTCTCGTTTCATGCTTCCTTCACTGTTCTTACGTTCCGTTTTCATCCCGTCCGTTATACGTTCTTCTTACCTTCTTCTTACCTTCTTCTTACCTTCTTCTTGCCTTCTTCTTACGTTCTTCTTACCTTCTTCTTACCTTCTTCTTACGTTCTTCTTACCTTCTTACGTTCTTCTTACCTTCTTCTTACGTTCTTCTTACCTTCTTCTTACCTTCTTCTTACGTTCTTCTTACCTTCTTCTTACCTTCTTCTTACCTTCTTCTTACCTTCTTCTTACGTTCTTCTTACCTTCTTACGTTCTTCTTACCTTCTTCTTACCTTCTTCTTACGTTCTTCTTACCTTCTTCTTACGTTCTTCTTACGTTCTTCTTAATTCGTCCGAACAGTTTTCCATCATTCTCTCGTCCTTCTCCCGTCCCACTTTCATCGTCCTCTCCTTTTCCCGTCATTTATTCATCGTTTTCCCATTTTTCTAATCGTGCTCACATTGTCTTCACGTCCTGTTCATGATTTATCATTCTCACATTGTCTTCACGTCCTGTTCATGATTTATCATTCTCACATTGTCTTCACGTCCTGTTCATGATTTATCATTCTCACATTGTCTTCACGTCCTGTTCATCATTTATCATTCTCACATTGTCTTCACGTCCTGTTCATGATTTATCATTCTCACATTGTCTTCACGTCCTGTTCATCATTTATCATTCTCACATTGTCTTCACGTCCTGTTCATCATTTGTCATTCTCACATTGTCTTCACGTCCTGTTCATCATTTATCATTCTCACATTGTCTTCACGTCCTGTTCATCATTTATCATTCTCACATTGTCTTCACGTCCTGTTCATCATTTATCATTCTCACATTGTCTTCACGTCCTGTTCATCATTTATCATTCTCACGCTCTGGTTCCATATGTCGTTCACTGTGTTCACATTCTCCTCCAGTCAGTCAGTCATTTTTCTACATTTTTTCTGACATCGGTCATTCATCGCTTTCACATTCTTCTCCACTCGGACATTCAACATTTTCATGTTCTTCTCCAGTTAGTCACTTATCACTTTCATGCCTTTCTCCAGTCATTCCTTCATCTCATTCACGTTCTGCTCCAGTCAGTCGGTCATCGTTTCCTCATTCTCCCGCCAGTCATTCGTCATTTTCACGTTCTTCTATCATCAATCCTTTTTCATTATTATTATTATTATAATTATTGTTATTGTTATTATTATTATTATTGTAATGAATACTTACATAGCACCTGTTCTCGGCTAGAGACCAAGCTCTAAGCGCTATACAATCCACACTCGTTTACATAACGAGCTGCCTACCTGGGTAGTGCCGACTGAAGAGCTGCCAGCTGGCGCTTCATTCAGTCGTTTCCCGTGTCATTCAGTTCATATTCAATATTGTCAATTCACTCAATTTCTTTACTTCATTCTTTCCATTTCTTACGCAGGATGCATGCTATGTGTAACGTGTCATCCATACCAACGGCCAGACTGGCCTTCTCTTCCGAAAGTTCGTGATGGGATTTAACGTGTGTGCAAGATGTTCTGCGTGCGGTTACACACGGAATCTCGGTTTATAGTCTCATTCGAAGGACTGTATGGGACATGGAGTCAGAACCAATGTTAACTCCGAGGGAAAAATTCCCCTGTACCGAAACGGCCTAGTGGAGATTCGAACCCGCAACCCCAGGATCACCAAGATGACGAGCCCGGCGCTCTACCAACTGAGCTATTCCGGCCCATCATGGTCATCTCCCGTCAGTTATTCATCATTTCCACATTCTTATCCTTTTTTGGCATTCATAAACTTTCACGTTAAATCACAGCAACAGAGTTGTTGCTAAAACCAGAATTGTGTTATTTTGTGATTTTCGTCGTTCTGAAATATCCGAATCCAAAAATGTGCACAGTGTGTGGAAAACAAAAAAATAAGAATAATTGTAAACTGCCATTACATCCTACAACATTAGAAAGCACTGTTAGCATGAGGTCTTTTGACGAAGCACAGGGTTTGTACGACATTCTCGGAGAACAATTCCTCGTCAAGCCACACTTCTGCTATCAAGAGTTGAAGAGAGAAAGATGAGACTGCATCTGTTCATCAAAGACCAAATTCTTCCATAACATACAAGGAATTTAATGAACATTTGAAGTCTTTCTTTTCGCGTAGAAGTATTGCTGGAATTTGATTTGTTTTTAGAAATGCTAGAAGATCGTTTTAAAAAGCCTCTGGAAAAAATGCATATAGTCATAAAGCATTAAAAAGGAAAGGTTGATGCACATAAGATAATAAACTCGAAGACAAAAAATGGTTAGCAATTTCTTTTTAATTTTATGTGGTCCAGTCAATTCAAAATCATGGTGCAAGACTCGAGAGCAAGTAGCGATGTGTCGGTGAGCTGCTACTGACTTCCAGTGAGGACGCATACGCGCGCGTGCGGGTGGGTGGGTGGGTGCGTGCGTGCGTGCGTACTGCGTCTGTGTTTGTATGTCAGTAGTGTGTGTGTTGTGTTGTGTTGTGTGTGTGTGTGTGTGTGTGTGTGTGTGTGTGTGTGATACGTACGTCTTGTGTGCGCACGCGCATGGTTGAATATGCGTATGTGTGCGTGCGCGCCCGCGCATGGCTGTATACGTATATATATGCGGACGCGCGCGCGTGCGTGCGTGTGTTTGTGTGGCAATTTCATACTTGGAATTGGAAAATGAGAGCAAGGAAAATGTTAAAACGTTTTACAGCAGTTGATGCTCACATAACCATGGGATCAAGAAGCAAACAAAAATAAACCTCCGTTACCACAGTCTCGTCGCGATCAAAATTGATTTAGAACTAAGACGCTTATTTTTCAACCCTGCACAGCTTGTGGAATGAAATACAGTCTACAGACAGCAGAGTTGTTAAATCACCTCTTGGCAATCCGATACATACAAATATATAGACTTAATACCATGAAGAGGCTTATTGCCTTTTTCAGGATAAGGCAAGTTGTCAAAAAACTAATCGTTTTTATTCGAAGTGTTTTTTGTTTTGTTTTGAAGTCGGAAACAAAGTATTCTTAGATTCCGGTGAAAAGTACCTGAAGAGCTAGACACACGCTGTCTCTCTTCAGCCAGTTATACATTATAGAAATGAATTATATGAAAAAAACATTCAATAGTGTTCTTTCATCTGTTTCATCAGCTTCAACAATGCCTGTCATGCCTCACTAAGAGCACCGACAGTTCAGATTTGATGATTATGTTGTACTGGAGACAGGTGAAAACTTTTAACATTTTATCATCCGAGAAAGACGATAACGTAAACATTTTATTTCCTGAAACTCAAGAACATATTAAAACTGTGTATCCAAATTATTTAAAAAAATGTGTTGCAGATGGTTCAGTCCCAGAACATGTATCCAAATTATTCTTTTTTGAAATGTTATAGATGGCTCAATTCTAGAATCACGCGCACGTTCTGCAACATCATCTAAAGGTACAAAAAATGATTTTGTTTCGGAATCACTAATATCCACTAATATTCTTTTTTCCAAGGTCCGTGTGAAGTCATTGGAGCATCGCACCGAAGAACTGTTCACCAGATTCCTCCAGTTCTGTGGGTTGTGTTCCGAGGCCTTAGGCTCTACAGACGACGATCCTGTCCATTCTGCAGTGTTGTCAGTCCATTTGTTTCTTTCTTCCCGTTGGTCTCGCACCTTCAGCTTTTCCCTGGATGATTATTTCGGCAGGGCCGTTGGATCTTCATGACAATGCCAAGGTAGATTTTTTGCTTTGCTGGTGTCGGCGAATCTTCGTATGGCCTGATGTGCTGTTTCGTGGTCTGACCACTTGTTCAGTGGTGATGTAGTCCGTGGATCGGACGTACAGTATCGTGCAATGACGCCTCATTTCTGTGATTGGATTCTGTCTTCCCGGTCCATGCCGCGTTTGCATATAGGGACTTGGACCCCCCCCCCCCCCCCCCCCGTGCATGCAGGAGCCAGATCTGTGTTTCACTGAGATGTTATCGTCTTTCCTTACAGGGTTCAGTCTGGACAGAACTGATGTCTTTGCTGCTCTTGAGAGGGTATTTGATTTGAATCCCCCATCGCTGAAAAGAGATCCCAGATATATAAACTGTTCCTAGCTTCCATCCATGGTTATATCAGTACTGGAGGAGGTGGTGTGGCTGGCCATTCGCTTGGTCTTCTCGGTATTGATATCCATACTACACTCCCCGCAACAAGTTAAGGAACGCTTACAGAAATTGCTGTTAAATGTGTTTTAATACAGACAGAGGAAAACAGTTTACTCGAATGTTTCGCCCAGTCATTCAGCCACCTGTGGCTACAATTTCAATGAAAGCCATTCACACGTCGTTGAACAATCAGTAATAAAAAAGAGACACCCCCATTTGAAAAGTCAGCAGCAGTCAATAGTGGGTGTGGCCGCCATTCTGGGCCACACATGCTCTGCACCGACGCCGCATGGAATGAACCAGGGTTGTAAGGGTCTGTTGCGGGATGGCCTGCCATTCCTGCTGCAGGAACTGGGTCAGCTGGGCCACATCAGCGGGCGGAGGGTGGTTGTCAGCAACTCGTCTACCCAGGACGTCCCACAGGTGCTCTATCGGTGCCAGGTCTGGAGAGCGCGATGGCCATTCCATGCGTTGGATCCCCTGCTGCTGGAAGAAGTCTCGTACCACGTGGGCTCGATGCGGAGGGGCGTTGTCGTCCTGGAGAGTCGCACCAGGACCCATGGCCTGGAGAGCTGGCTGCACAATGGGGCGGACGATCTCATCCCGATAACGCTGACCAGTCAAAGATCCATGGATGACGTACAGGGGGGTTCTGCCATGGAGATGAAAACCACCCCACACCATTACCGAACCACCTCCATAACGGTCGACCTCACGAATGGTGGCGGCAGTGAATCGTTCTCCTTGTCTGCGCCAGACTCGTCTCCTGCCATCATTGAATGAGACAGTGAAACGTGACTCATCGGTAAAGAGGATCCTCGACCACTGCTGCCTGTTCCAATGCTGATGGAGGCGGCACCACGCCAGGCGGGCCTGTCGGTGACCCTGAGTCAGTGGAATTCGGATGGCTGGCCGACGAGACTGGAGGTAAAATTCATGAAGGCGGTTGCGGACAGTGGAAACCCTGACATTGACATTTGCTGCTTGCATGAGGCGACGTCTCAGCATGGGTGTTGTGACTGTTCTGTCCCGTAAAGTTGACAGGTAGAGAAATCGGTCATCCCGTCGACTGGTGCAACGAGGACGTCCAGTGCGCGCTCGTTCTTCCGTCCTGCCTGTTGTCGCATAACGTTCATTGAGTCTGTGAATGACTGAGGCCGACACCTGAAGACGTCTGCCCACCTCTCGTAAAGACACACCCTCTGCTAGCCACGCCAGAGCGCGCCCGCAGTCCACTGCACTCAGTCGTCTTCTTGGAGGCATGTCTGGTTGTGTCGTTTTTAATGCCCTTTCTGATACCCATTTTGGTGCAGTTTGTGCGGATCAGTGTTCACAGTTGTCAGTGCTTGCACGTGCAACCTGCCGAATCGCTGCACATGCCCGGTCTGGTCAGCAGGGGCTTGTTCCACGGTCAGTGCAATTTCCTCATTTGCACGAATGTCCCGCCGCTGGCGAGGCATTGAGTGGCAGAGTGGTGAGTACAGGAATCATACCGGTGTGTCGAGCAATGTTTCAAGTACCGTTCTGCTGCATTTTTTTCCAAAATGGGCGGCCTGGCCTTTTTTACTCATTTCATTTAAGAAGGTACAAAAAACGTAGGGCGTTCCTTAACTTGTTGCGGGGAGTATATGTCTTGTGGATGTTTCATCCAGTGTTTTAACAAGCTTAATGAGTTCTTGTTCAGTGCCCGGCCATGACATTGGAGTTTTCTGCAAAGTGAAGGATCGTGATAGTTCTCGCAATTCTGAGTTTGTTAATATGAGCTTCGAGTGGATCATTCATGATGCATTCCAGGACTATGGTGAAAAGTATTTTAAAGAAAAGAGACCCTGACGAATTCCAACTGATATATCGGACCATTTTGCAGTCGTGCCCTTTGTGAGTACTGCGCTGGTCACTTTGCAGTATACTTCCTGGATGTTGTTGATTAACTTTGTCCCGATATCAGATTTCTTCATAACGGCCTGCAGCATCTCGGGACTGACTGTCAAACCGCTTGATAGACTTCCTGTTGTGCGAAGGGTTAAAGATTTGTTTGACAATACCAAGGCCTTTCAGATGCAACGATGTCTGCTTATAACTGTAATCTATTCATAATGATTTTGAGCATTACGTTGCTATTCTAATTGATCTCGCGTTGTTCTGGCAGTGAGGATTTCCTCTCTCTAGACGTGTGACGATTAGTGGTCGAGTCTCTTTGGCGTTAGCCACTTGCTAGTGTGCTAGATTTTGTTGCAGATAGCAGTCAGTCTATCGGTTACTGCCTTCCCGCGTATTCAAGTGTTCTGTAGCGATGTTGCCAGTGCTTGCAGCCTTGCTATGCCTCAGCGATTTCACTGCCACCACGACTTCTTCGACAGTGTTGGAAAGTCATCACCAGTTGATGAATCCTGAACTGTTAGCACATGTGGAGCTCTTTTGCTCTGTTTGTTGTTGAGCTCAGAGCAAAGTTCCTCTTTCTTTTATAGTGATTTCTTCCTGCACAAGACGGTCAACGTCTTTGTCCTGAGTGGTGCAGACTTTATTTTGCGCTGGTTTATTTTTCACATATTCAAGGATTTTCTTTGTTATTGTTATCCAGGTCTTGTTGGTTTATTTTCCCACAGATTAAAGGCTTGTTTTTGTGTTGTTATCCAGGTCTTTCTCAAAGTTTTCAGACTCTTTATTTTCATCTAGTCTGTCAGTTACCTTTAGCGCGCTCTTGTCTCTCCATTCCATCCAACCTTCATTTTCATCACATTTTCCACTCCGCATTCCTTTTCGTCAGTCATCATACTTACCTTCTCCTTTTCTGTCCCGTCGGCCATTCACAATGACCGCGTTCTTCTCATTCCTTCCATCGTTTGCATGTTTTTGTTTTTGTTTTTTCCCTGCTGTTAATTATTCATCGTTCTCGAGTTCTGTCCATCAGTCATCAGTCTCACGATCTTTTCGTTTTGTCCCGGGCACGTCATTCGTTTATCGTTCTGGCGCCGTCTTCTTCCCCTCCGGTCCGTCCAGTCGTTGGCGTGTCCTCTCAACCGCCACTGTTCTTTACCACGTTCTGCTCTTTTTCTCCAGTCTACTGTTCACCGGTTTGACGTTTTGTACATCCGTTCCTGTCTCGTTCATCCTTCTCACGTTCTGTTCATGCCATCTGGTCTATCAGTCATCATTCTTGGGGTGTCTTCTTCTCGTTCCTCGTCGTCGTCGTCGTCGTCATCATCGTCATCGTCATCATCGTCATCATCATCGAGAGAGAGAGAGAGAGAGAGAGAGAGAGAGAGAGAGAGAGAGCGAGAGAGAGAGAGAGGGAGTGAGGTGAACCAAAGGACATAGATATATATTGCTAAAAGAGAAAAAAAAATCTTTTTTTTTATTTATCCCATTCTGTTTCCATTTTTTTTGTTTAAGAGAAAGACAGACATCATGTGTTTCTTCCTTTACATATTCATGTATGTATCTAGTTTGGTAGTTACTCGGTGATAAAATGATTGATCTTAATTATGGTTACCGTTTTTAAGTCTCGATTTATTCATTTAAAAAATAATTACTTTACCTTTAAGCAATGTACGCCCTGTGATATGGTAATCACGTATTACCGATGGAAAGTGTTAGGTTAAAAAAAAAAAATTTTACATATACAATTTCAATGTTTTAGACTGAAATTAATGGCACATAGAATTATAACAATCCCCCCCCCCCCCCCCCCCCCCCCACACACACACACAATGCCCGCCTGACCCTCGTGATGTTTTAGACGAGTTTGTTTTATAATCGTTTATGTTCTTTTCATTCGTTGGTACACTATTTGTGACTTTTATTCCGTTTTCGTCTCTTTTTTTTGTCTTTTTTGTTCATTCCTTCCTTTGTTTCATACATTTGTTTGATCGTTCGTGTTTTTTTTTCTCCATTTTTATTGTTTTTTGTGCGTATGTTCGGTCGGTTGGTCGATCAATCGCTTTCGTGCGGTCATTCATTTGTTCGGTCGGTCGTTAGGTTTAGTTGTTCATTGTTCAATCGGTCGTTCAAACGTCGGTTCGGTCAGTCGGTCGTTCAGCCATTCGTTCGTATATTGGTATGGTCGTTCGCTCGCTCAGTCATTCATTTGTTCAGTCGGTCGTTCAATTATTAATTCGGTCATTCAGTCGGTCGTTCAATCATTCTGTCGGTCGTTCAGTCATTCTGTCGGCCGTTCAGTCATTCATTTGTTCAGTCGGTCGTTCGATTATTAATTCGGTCATTCAGTCGCTCGATCTGTCATTCATTTGATCAGTTGTCGTTCAGTCAATTATTCGGTCAGTCGGTCGTTCAGTTGTTATTTCGTTAAGTGGGTCGTTTAGTCATCCATTCAGTCAGTAGGTCGTTCAGTCATTCATTCGGCCAGTCAGTCGTTCAGTCATTCGTTCGTAAATTCGTTCGGTCGATTGTTCGTTCAGTCATTCATCGGTCAGTAGCTTGTTCAGACATTCATTCGTTCGGTCAGTCAGTCAGTCCGTTGTCACGTCATTCGTTCGTGCATTTATTCGGTTGGTCGCTCGTTCAGTCTGTCGCTCGTTCGTTCACCGGTCAGTCGGTCGTTCAGTCATGCATTCGTTCAGTCGGTTGTTCTGTCATTGATTCGTTCAGTCGGTCGTTCAGTCATCGATTCTGTCAGTCGGTCGTTCAGTCATTGATTCGTTCAGTCGGTCGTTCTGTCATTGATTCGTTCAGTCGGTCGTTCAGTCATCGATTCTGTCAGTCGGTCGTTCAGTCATTGATTCGTTCAGTCGGTCGTTCTGTCATTGATTCGTTCAGTCGGTCGTTCAGTCATCGATTCTGTCAGTCGGTCGTTCAGTCACGCATTCGTTCAGTCGGTCGTTCTGTCATTGATTCGTTCAGTCGGTCGTTCTGTCATCGATTCGTTCAGTCGGTCGTTCAGTCATCGATTCTGTCAGTCGGTCGTTCAGTCACGCATTCGTTCAGTCGGTCGTTCTGTCATTGATTCGATCGGTCGATCGTTCAGCCATGCAGTCGTTCAGTCGTTCAGTCATGCATTCGTTCAGTCGGTCGTTCTGTCATTCATTCGATCGGTCGATCGTTCAGCCATGCAGTCGTTCAGTCGGTCATTCAGTCGTTCAGTCGGTCGTGCAGTCGTTCAGTCGATCGTTCTGTCATTGATTCGGTCGGTCGATCGTTCAGCCATGCAGTCTTTCAGTCGGTCGTGCAGTCGGTCGTTCTGTCGTGCAGTCGTTCAGTGGGTTGTTCAGTCGTGCAGTCGGTCGTGCAGTCGTTCCGTCGGTCGTTCAGTCGGTCGTGCAGTCGGTCGTGCAGTCGTTCAGTCGGTTGTTCAGTCGGTCGTTCAGTTGTTCAGTCGGTTGTTCAGCTGGTCGTTCAGTTGTTCAGTCGGTCGTTCGGTCGGTCGTGCAGTCGGTCGGTCGTTCAGTCGGTCGGTCGTGCAGTCGTTCAGTCGGTTGTTCAGTCGGTCGTTCAGTTGTTCAGTCGGTTGTTCAGCTGGTCGTTCAGTTGTTCAGTCGGTCGTTCGGTCGGTTGTGCAGTCGTTCAGTCGGTCGGTCGTGCAGTCGTTCAGTCGGTCGGTCGTGCAGTCGTTCAGTCGGTCGTTCATTCATGCAGTCGGTCGTGCAGTCGTTCAGTCGGTTGTGCAGTCGTTCAGTCGGTCGTGTAGTCGTTCAGTCGGTCGTTCAGTCATGCAGTCGGTCGTTCAGTCGGTCGTGCAGTCGTTCAGTCGGTCGTTCAGCCATGCAGTCATTCAGTCGGTTGTGCAGTCGGTCGTTCAGTCGTGCGGTCGTTCAGTCGGTCGTGCAGTCATTCAGTCGGTCGTGCAGTCGTTCAGTCGGTCGTGCAGTCGTTAAGTCGGTCGTTCAGTCGGTCGTGCAGTCGTTCAGGCGGTCGTGCAGTCGTTCGGTCGGTCGTTCAGCCGTTCAGTCGGTCGTTCAGCCATGCAATTGTTCTGTGGGTCGGGCATGTGGTTCAGTCAACCGTTTGGGCAGTAGGTCGTTAAGTCATTCATTCGGTCTGTTGGCCGTTTAGTCATTAATTCGGTCAGTTGGTCGTTCATTCATTCGGTCAGTTGGTCGTTAACACGAACATTGATTCGGTCAGTCGGTCGTTCAGTCATTCATTCGGTCGATCGTTCTGTCATTCATCGGTCGGTCGTTCGTTCCGTCATTCATCCGTCGGTCGTTCGTTCTGTCATTCATCGGTCAGTAAGTCGGTCGCTTGTTCAGTCATTTGTTAGTCCATTTATTCGGTCAGACACTCGTTCAGTCAATCGGTCGTTCAGTCACTCGTTCGTGCATTTGTTCGATAGGTCGCTCGATCAGTCGTTCTTTTGGTCAGTCAGTCGTTCAGTCGTCAGTCGGTCAGTCGGTCGTTCAGTCATTCGATCGTTCAGTTGGTCGTTAATACGATCATTCGTTCAGTCATTCGTTCGTCAATTTGTTCGGTCGGTCATTTGTTCCGTCATTTATCGGTCAGTCATTCGTTCAGTCAGTCAGTCAGTCACTTCTTCGGTCATTCGTTCATCCATTTGTTCGGTCGATCACTCGTTCAGTCAGTTGCTGGTTCAGTCACTCCATCCATTTGTTGGATTGATCGCTTGTTCAGTCATTTATTTGGTCAGTCTGTCGTTATGTCATTCGTTCGTCCACCGGTCAGTCGTACAGTCATTGATTTGGTGAGCCAGTCGTTCAGTCATTCATTTGTACACTCGGTCAGTCGGTCGTTCAGTCATCGATTCAGTCAGTCGGTCATTCATTCATTTACTCGGCCTTTCAGTCATTCATTCGGTCAGTCGGTCGTTCAGTCATTCATTCGGTCAGTCGGTCGTTCAGTCATTCATTCGTTCAGTCATTTGTTTGGTCGGTCGCTCGTTCAGTCATTCGCTCGTTCAGTCGGTCAGTTGGTCGTTTAGTCATTGATTCGTAAATTTATTTGGTCGGTCGCTCGTTCAGTCATTGATTCCGTCAGTCGGTCGATCGGTCGTCAATCTGTCATTCAGTCACTCATTCGTTTAGTTGGTCAGTCATTGATTCGGTCAGTTGGTCGTTCAGTCATATATTCTTTCAGTTTATGTAGTTCAAGTATTCATTCGTTCAGACGGTTGTTCAGTTAATCATTTGCTCTGTCATTTATTCAGTTTTTCTGTCATTCAGTCGGTCGCTCGATCACTCATTCAGTCGGTCATCTTCGTTCAGTCAATCATTCGTTCAGTCGGTCGTTCAGTTGATAATTCGTTCAGCCGGTTGTTCGATCATTCATTCTTTCAGTCGGTCAGTCGGTCGTTCAGTCGGTGATGCAGTCTGTCGGTCGTCGAGTTATTTTTTGCGTCAGTCTGTCGATAAGTCATTCATTCGGTCAGTCGGTCGTTCAGACATACATTCGTTCAGTCGGCAAGTTGGTCGTTAAGACGATCATTCGTTCAGTCGGTCTGTCGTTCAGTCATTCATTCGGTCAGTCTGTTGTTCAGTCATTCATTCGGTCAGTTGGTTAGTTGGCCGTAAAGACGATCATTCGTTCAGTGAGTCGGTCGATCGGTCATTTGCATCGCAAATTTGTTCGGTCGGCCAGTCGTTCCGCTATTCATCGGTCAGTCAGTTGTTCAGACATTCATTCGTTCAGTCAGTCAGTCGGTTGTTCAGTCACTCGTTCGTCCATTTGTTGGATAGATCGCTTGTTCAGTTATTCATTATGTCAGTCTCTCGTTCTGTCATTCGTTCGTCCACCGGTTGGTCGTCGTTCAGTCATTGATTCATTTACTCTTTCAGTCATTCATTCGGTCAGTCAGTCTTTCAGTCATTCATTCGGTCAGTCGGTCGTTCAATCATTGATTCGGTCATTCAGTCATTCATTCGTTCAGTCGGTCGTTCAGTCATTTATTCGGTCGATCGCTCGTTCAGTCATTCGCTCGTTCAATCGGTCAGTTCAGTCATTCATTGGTAAATTTATTTAGTCGGTTGCTCGTTCAGTCATTCATTCGTTCAGTCGGTCGATCGGTCGTCAATTGGTCATTCAGCCACTCGTTCGTTTAGTTGGTCAGTCATTGATTCTGTCGGACGGTCGTTCAGTCATTGATTCTGTCGGACGGTCGTTCAGTCATTGATTCTTTTAGTCGGTAGTTCAATTATTCATTGGTTCAGTCGGTCGTTCAGTTATTAATCTGTTCAGGCGGTCATTTAGTTTTCCTGTCATTCAGTCATCGTTCAGTCATTCATTCGTTCAGTCAGTCGGTCATTCGTTCGTCCATTTGTACCG
The DNA here is from genome assembly GCA_018398815.1 of Conus ventricosus. Classification (NCBI taxonomy): domain Eukaryota; kingdom Metazoa; phylum Mollusca; class Gastropoda; order Neogastropoda; family Conidae; genus Conus; species Conus ventricosus. The sequence continues at coordinate 53,167,374 of CM031618.1, read as the reverse complement.
TTGGTCACTCGTTCAGTCAATTGGTCGTTTAATTACTCGTTTGTGCATTCGTTCGATCGGTCGCTTGGTCAGTTATTTATTTGGTCGCTCAGTCATTCATTCGTTCACGCGGTCAGTCATCGTTTCAGTGAGTCGGTCGTTCAGTTATTCATTTACTCGGTCTTTCAGTCATTCATTCAGTCAGTCGGTCGTTCAGTTATTCATTCGATCAGTCGGTCGTTCGATCATTGATTCTGTCAGTCGGTCGTCCAGTTATTCATTCGTTCAGTCACTCGTGTCATTTATTCAGTCGGTCGCTCGTTCACATTCGCTCGTGCTGTCGGTCGGTTTGGTCGTTCAGTCATTCATTCGTGAATTTATTTGGTCGGTCGCTCGTTAA
>CM031618.1:53119827-53166895 GCA_018398815.1 Conus ventricosus | reverse complement strand
GTCATCCATTGTCTCACTCGGTCGATCGGTCGTCAATCGGTAATTCAGTCACTCGTTCGTTTAGTTGGTCAGTCGGTCGCTCTTTCAGTCATTAATTCATCCAGTCGGTCATTCAGTCATTGATTCGTTGAGTCTGTCATTACTTCGTTCGGTCGGTCGTTCAGTCATTGATTCGTTCAGTCGGTCGTTCAGTCATTGATTCGTTTAGTCGCTCATTCAGTCATTGATTCGTTCAGTTGGACGTTCAGTCATTGATTCGTTCAATGGGTGGGCCAACGGTGAGGCACAAATGCAGGGCGTGACATTGTCGGAGAAGTACATGGGGAGAGGATGCTGGTCGTGACAAGGATGGCCGTACGTCGGGGGGGGGGGGGGGGGGGGGGGGGGGGGGGGGGTGGAGATGAGAAGCAAATACAGGGTATGACGTATTGAGATACGTGAGACGCAGATGCAGAGTATGCCATGGGTATGAGGTGGCGGATGCAGCGTACAACATGGTTTCGGGTGTAAAGGACGGGAATGCGGCGTACAACATGGTATCGGGTATAAAGGACGGGAATGCAGTGTACAACATGGTAGCGGGTATAAAGGACGGGAATGCAGTGTACAACATGGTTTCGGGTATAAAGGACGGGAATGCAGCGTACAACATGGTAGCGGGTATAAAGGACGGGAATGCAGTGTACAACATGGTTTCGGGTATAAAGGACGGGAATGCAGCGTACAACATGGTAGCTGGTATAAAGGACGGGAATGCAGTGTACAACATGGTTTCGGGTATAAAGGACGGGAATGCAGCGTACAACATGGTAGCGGGTATAAAGGACGGGAATGCAGTGTACAACATGGTTTCGGGTATAAAGGACGGGAATGCAGCGTACAACATGGTAGCGGGTATAAAGGACGGGAATGCAGCGTACAACATGGTTTCGGGTATAAAGGACAGGAATGCAGTGTACAACATGGTAGCGGGTAGACAGGGTGGGAATGCAGCGTACAACATGGTTTCGGGTATAAAGGACGGGAATGCAGCGTACACATGGTTTCGGGTATAAAGGACGGGAATGCAGCGTACAACATGGTAGCGGGTATAAAGGACGGGAATGCAGCGTACAACATGGTAGCGTGTATAAAGGACGGGAATGCAGCGTACAACATGGTAGCGGGTATAAAGGACGGGAATGCAGCATACAACATGGATTCGGGTATAAAGGACGGGAATGCAGCGTACAACATGGTAGCGGGTATAAAGGACGGGAATGCAGCGTACAACATGGTAGCGGGTATAAAGGACGGGAATGCAGCGTACAACACGGTTTCGGGTATAAAGGACGGGAATACAGCGTACAACATGGTAGCGGGTATAAAGGACGGGAATATAGCGCATGACAGACAGGGGTACGGCGGTCGCGATTGCAGGGCGTGACAGGTGGGTGGGGGGGGGGGGGGGGGGGGAGTACATGGAGTGCGGATTTCAGGGCTTGACATGGTAGGCGTATCTGTGCTTTGGGGGGGGGGGGGGGGGTACAGGTGAAGGGCGTGAAGTGGTGAGTGTGTTGGAGCAGAAGGTGGGGATGCAATGCGTGACAGGGGTGGGCGTATTGGGGCAGAGGGGAAGGGGATTGGGGTAGGGGAGCAGAGGGAGGAGAGGCACGTACGTAGGGCGCGATATGTATGGGCATACGTATGAGGGAGGGGTGGGTGGGAAGGCGCGCAGGCGCGCCTGCAGGGTATGTGTGGGGTACTGGGGACATGGATACAGTGTACACCACGGATAGGGCGTCTTGAATGCAGGGGGTGACATGGATGGGGGTGAGGGGGTCACGGATGCCGTGCTCGCCATGGTGGTGGGTATGGAGGACTCGGATACAGCGTGTGACATTTGTGAGGGTGCGGCGGTGGCGAATACAGGGCATGCCGGGGGGGGGGGGGGGAGGGGTGCGAATACAGGGCATTAAAAGGGGGGGGGGGGATTGGGGGTATTAATGCAGGGCATAACGTGGATGGTGTTCGTTGGAGTTAGGATCTTGGGGCTTCACAGTAGGGGCCGTGGATTTCAGATCATGACATAGGTTGGGGTACAGGTGTGGGGGGGGGGGGGGGGGGGGGGGGGGGAGGTGGACGCGTCAATTTCAGGGCGTGACCTGGGTGAGACCATGGGGGTGGGGTTTTCGGCACCTGACGTGGGTGGGGTAGCTGAAGGGTGGGGGAGGCTGATTTTGGGTCGTGACATGGATTTGGGCACGGGGACATGGACTTTAGAGCATGACATAGATAGTGAGGATGCAGGGTGTGCCATTGGTGGGCGTACAGGATGCACAGATTTCAAGGCGTGACATGCACGAGGGTAAAGTACATGACATGAGAAGGGGAACTTGAAGAGTTCAGGGCCAGCCATGTGTAGTCGTAAGGGGGGGGGGGGGGGGGGGGCGACAATGCAGGGTGTGACACACAGGGTGGACGTACTTGGGAAGAAGGTGTGTGGATAAAGGACATAAGTAGGTGGCCATTTGGGGGCGGAGGGGGCGCGGATGAAAGGCGTGACGTCAGTGGGTGTGTAGTTTGAGAGGGCGAATGAAGGGCGTGACGAAGGTGGGTGCATCAGACAGAGGGGGCGCAGAGGAAGGGCGTGGCGTGAGTAGGCGTATTGGAGCAGAGGGGGGCATGGATTCAGGGCACACACGTGGCATGGGAGGGGGGGCGGAGGTAGGGAGGGGTTCAAATGCAGGCTGTGACATGAGTGGGTGAACAGGTGCACGACATGATACGGGTGGGGGGTGCAGGGCATGACATGGGTGGGGGGAGTGCAGGGGACGCGCATGCAGGGTGTGTGACTTTGGTGGGAGTGCAGAGTTTAGGGCTTTCAATGGGGGAAGGTTGGCGGCCCAGATTTCAGATTATGATAAGAGGTGGCGGAATGGGGGAGGGAGGAGGGTGCATCAATTTCAGGGTGTGACATGGGTGGGCGAGACTATGGGATAAGGTGGGGTTTTCAGTGCCTGACATTGGTGGGATAGTGGAAGGACGGGGAAGGCTGATTTTTCAGGGCGTGACATGAAGGGCAGAGGGGGCGGATGAAGGGCGCGACGTGGCGGGCACGTTGGGGTAGAGCGGGCGCCTCTGAAGGGCGTGACATAATGGGCGTAGTGGGGGCACGGATGAAGGGCGTGACGTGGTGGGTGTATTCGGGTAGAGGGGCGGATGAAGGGGGTGTGTGTGGGCGGAGGAAAGGACTGATGAATGGCGTGACATGGAGGGCTGATTGGGGCAGAGGGGGCGTGACATGGTAGGTGTATTGGGTAAGACGGGGCGCACGTGAAGGGTGTGACATGGTTGGGCAAACTGGAGGGGGGGGGGGGGGGGGGGAGAGGGGTAGAGTGGACGCAGCGTGAGAAATGGATGGACATATATGCGGGAGGAGGGGGGGGGGGGTATTGATGCGCATGGATGGGGAGGAAGGAGCTTGTAAACATGAATGGTCTAACAGGGGAAGGGGTGGGGTGGACGCACAGCGCGTTATGGATAGGTGTGTGTAGGAAGGGGGGAGGGGAGAAGCAAATGAAAAGTATGTTGTGTTGGGGTAAGGGAGATGTAGATGGGGTTGCGGATGAAGGACGTGACGTGGGTGTCTTGTTGAGAAGAGGGGGCACGGATGAAGGGCGTGACGTGGGTGTCTTATTGAGACAGAGGGGGCACGGAAGAAGGGCGTGACGTGGGTGTCTTATTGCGGCAGGGGGGTGCAGACGAAGGGCGTGACGTGGGTGTCTTATTGAGACAGAGGGGACACAGATGAAGGGTGTGACGTGGGTGTCTTATTGAGACAGAGGGGGCGGATAAAGGGCGTGACGTGGGTGTTGTATTGAGACAGAGGGGGTGCAGATGAGCGGCGTGACGTGGGTGTCTTATTGAGACAGGGGGGGGGGGAGGTGTGCAGATGAAGGGCGTGATGTGGGTGTCTTATTGAGACAGGGGTTGCGGATGAAGGACGTGACGTGGGTGTCTTATTGAGACAGAGGGGGCACGGATGAAGGACGTGACGTGGGTGTCTTATTGAGACAGAGGGGGTGCAGATGAAGGGCGTGACGTGGGTGTCTTATTGAGACGGAGGGGGCACGGATGAAGGGCGTGACGTGGGTGTCTTATTAAGACAGAGGGAGCACGGATGAAGGGCGTGACGTGGGTGTCTTACTGAGACAGAGGGGGCACGGATGAAGGGCGTGACGAGGGTGTCTTATTGAGACAGAGAGGTTGCGGATGAAGGACGTGACGTGGGTGTCTTATTGAGACAAAGGGGGTGCAGATGAAGGGCGTGACGTGGGTGTCTTATTGAGACAGAGGGGTCGCGGATGAAGGACGTGACGTGGGTGTCTTATTGAGACAGAGGGGGTGCAGATGAAGGGCGTGACGTGGGTGTCGTATTGAGACAGAGGGGGTGCAGATGAAGGGCGTGACGTGGGTGTCTTATTGAGACAGAGGGGGCACGGATGAAGGACGTGACGTGGGTGTCTTATTGAGACAGAGGGGGCACGGACGAAGGGCGTGACGTGGGTGTCTTATTGAGACAGAGGGGGCACGGATGAAGGACGTGACGTGGGTGTCTTATTGAGACAGAGGGGGCACGGACGAAGGGCGTAACGAGGGTGTCTTATTGAGACAGGGGGGGGGGGGGGGGGGCACGGAAGAAGGGCGTGACGTGGGTGTCTTATTGAGACAGAGGGATCACGGAAGAAGGGCGTGACGTGGGTGTCTTATTGAGACAGAGGGGGTGCAGATGAAGGGCGTGACGTGGGTGTTTTATTGAGACAGAGGGGGTGCAGACGAAGGGCGTGACGTGGGTGTCTTATTGTGGGCAGAGGGAGCACGCATGGTGGGTAGTCTACATCGTGCGGCATGTCAAGGTGTTGGCAGAATGTTAAGTGGACCGTCAACATCGAGTGCCATGTCACAAAAAAAGAAGCTATTTACAAAAAGGCTGCGGTGGCCTGCCACCAGTTGGTGTAGTCGGTCATACAGTATGTAGCCAGTCATGGTGGGATGGCTACCTAAAAACCCGGTCAGGTAGCCAGAAGAATGGTAAACGAGGTACACCATCACCACCACCACCACCAGCATGGGCAGCATCAACAGTTTCCACACGTCTGCCAGTCTCCACGCACTGTTCAATTCCTCTTTGTTAACTGACAACTGACCCTGTAGGAGACATGGAGTGCCATCTCCACACACTGTACAATTCCTCTTTGTTACACTGACAACTAACCCTGCAGGAGACATGGAGTGCGCCGCAATCTGTGTAAGCCACTGATAGGTGAGAGAACTGCCGAAGATTGCGAAAACAAAAGAGCCATGGTTCGTGTGTGTGTGTGTGTGCGGGGGAGAGGGGAGATCGTCATGCATGTGCATTGAGAGAGAGAGAGAGGGGGGGGGGGGGGGGAGGTTAGAGAGAGAGGGGCAAGGGAGAGAGAGGAGAGAGACGGACAGACGGACACCGACAGAGAGAAGTAGATAGACAGACGGGAAGAGAAAGGGAGAGAGAGAGGAGAGAGAGAATGACGGAGGAAGGATATGTTGTATATGTCGGCTCACCTTTGATGTGTGTTGTTCTTTCTCGACTTTTGGATTTTTTGATTTTTAATATTAATCCATTATTTTCTTAGTTTGAATGATACGTCCAAGAAAACCATTTTCGGAGCCTCTTCACCCTCTTCCCTACCGTTTGTCTGTGTTTCTTCTTCTCACTTTTAAACACACCATGTCTGTCTGTTTCTTTTTCTCACTTTTACACACACCATATTTCACCAACACACAAACGCACAACACCCTCTCTCTCTCTCTCTCTCTCTCTCTCTCTCTCTCTCTCTCTGTCTCTGTTTCTTCTTCTCACTTTTACACACACCATATTTCACCAACACACAACACCCTCTCTTTCTCAGTCTCTCTGAGCCCACACAGAGAGAACCCCCCCCCCCCCCCAAACGCACGTACACACACGCACGCACACACACCCGCGCGCGTGCACAAAAAATTGAAAGCCACATGAACACTCGCACACGCAAGCACACACACACGCACGCACCCACACACACACACACGCACGCACGCACGCATGCATGTACGCACGCACGCAAACGCGTTCTCTCTTTCTCCCGCGCTCCCTCTCTCTCTCTCTCTCTCTCTCTCTCTCTCTCTCTCTCTCTCTCTCTCTCTCGCAATATTACACCACTGCATCAGACGAAAATGCTGCCTTTGTATGAAACTGTGGTTTGATAAAGATTGATGTTGCGTTCTTGTATTCGATATAACTTTTCCGTATATTGTACAGTTCGGAGGTAAATCGAGCGAATGTTTAGAATCAGACCGCTATTGCGGGGTGGTTGTGTGTGTGTGTGCTTAAATGTGTGTTTGTTTGTGTGTGTGTGTGTGTGTGTGTGTGTGTGTAAGGCACGGCACGGCACGGCACGGCACGGCACGGCACTCGACTCGCGTCATAAAAAAACCCCATTCACACAACCATTTGAAATACTCCTAAAAACACACCGGAACTATCGTTAAAAATCTTTCTCCCATAAAATCTTAGATCAGATGAAAAATGTTAATCTGGTTCAGAATTTCATAGATCACATCAGTTGAGACATCTCTGAACAAGATTTTCATGGAGTCTGTTGTAAAATGTTTCACATCATGCAAATCCCAACACTCTATAATAATATATTAGTCTGTGTCTGTGTGCGCGCGCGCGCAAGCGCGAGCGTGTGTGTGTGTGTGTGTGGTTGGATGGATGAAGACGTAATGTTTCTATTTATTTTAACGTTTCGTTTCGTTTGGGCTTTTTCTTTCTTTTTTTTCGGGGGGGGGGGGGGGGGGGGGATATCTCGGCTTCCGTGGACATTGCTCCAAACGCGGCACATTCCTGCCCGTCCCTCACAGCGATGAAAAATAAATGCCAAGTCGTCGTGAGACAACCAACCGCAAGAGACGCTGCACTGCGGCCAGGTCATTTCGCCGGTGTTCCGAGGTGCCTGTTCCGATCCAACATACTACGCAGGACACCCGCTACACAGCCCCGCCCTACTGACGACCATCATTGCGAAGTCGCAGAACTACCATGAGAGAGAGAGTATCTCCTTTCGTAGGGCGTCACAACGTCTGTGCAGCAACGGTCCCCATGAACTTGCCGACGATGTTGACGAGCTCGTCACGGGTCACGAAGATAAAGAGGGGAAAGGAAACTGTAGTCGTCACGACATGATGAGTCACAGGCTTTGAGACGTTGTCTTTGAAGATAATGATCAGTGAGGATGCTGATGATAAAGCTAATGATGTGGAATGTCTATTCTGGCCAGAGACTGCATGACAGGGCCGTTCTCAAGGTTTACTTTCATACTGTATCCCGGCGTCGACCAGGTCCAGGAGATACCGACACCTGCGGTGTTGGCCAGAAAATCTGAACCACACACTCCAGAGACGCTTCCATTGGGTGGATGAAGCTGGACTGTAGGGTTCCATGTTCTCATCGAAGCCCATATTGCATGCCACTTGTGGGGAAGAGCCGGCCGAGGAAGCATCCAATCAGTAAATGCGAGTGATGGGATTTGAACGTACGACCGCCCGGCGCAAAATCTGCAGTGCTAATCACCCACACCATGCGGCTGGTTAAGGACTTTTTCACAAAAATGAATGGGTGTGAGGTAAATATGTGTGCGCGTGCGTGCATGTGTGTGTGTGTGTGTTGCGCGCGCGCGCGCGTTTGTGTGCGTGCGTGTTTGTGTGTGCGTGCGTGCGCGTGTGAATTATTTCTGTTTGTAGACCAAAAGCTGTTTAGCCCTGCAGCGTTTCAGACTTGCAGCGCATTAGTCTTGCACTTCATAGGACTAATTGAGGAGTTTGTTGCTCTAGAGCTGTAAGACTGGAGACATGCTTCCGCTAGATCAGTAAATATTTCACGTATTGGCAATTTTGATGTATTGATAGACCAAGAAATGGACATACAAACAGAGATAGACTGCACACTCAAAACGAAAATTTGCTGGTATTAAATTAAAAAAGACCCCCCCCCCAAAAAAAAAAAAAAAACCCCAACAACAAACAAAAAAAACACACACACAAAAAACCCACATACAAACAAACGAAAAAAAGAATCGAAGATATTTGCAAAACATAAAATTGGGATGGGATATAATCGGTTTAAGATTTACGATAAAAAACAAACGGATACACATATATACAAACACGTGTGGTTGCGCATGCACTCGCGCACACACACGCGCGCGCATGCACACACACGCACGTACACACACGCGCACACGCAAACGCACACGCACACACACGCACACACAACGGCGGTAACCCACTCTGATATATGTATGCACAATGCACGCGCGCGCACACGCACACACACACCCACACATACCCACTGACCGTGATAAGCAAGACAAATGGGATGTGCTCGTTTATTGGTTTTGCTTCAGGCACATTGTTCTTGATCTCTGATATTGAATATAGTGACCTTTGGGTAAAAGTGATCACTTGATTTTAACATTTGAACTGTATGTTCCCAAAGAAAAGACTAAAGAAAACCCTAAGTACAAATTTGATTTACAGAAAGGAGACTATAATAAAATGAGGAAAATGCTTTCAGAGAGTGTCAACTTCTTGCTTACAAATGATCAGGATGTCGAGGAAATGTGGAATGTCTTAAAATGCGAAGTTTTAAGAAGTATGGACGAATGTATTCCAAAGACTATTTGTAGCCAAAATAAAATGCTTAAACCACTTTGGATGAATGATAAGTGCTTAAAATGATTAAGAAAAAATATATCTTTTTCAAGGTATTTATTGACGAAAGATGGGAAAGAATACAGTAAATATGCAAGAATGCGAAATAAGAGCAAAAATGAAATCAAATCAACAAGAAAGCTTATGAACGTAAAATAGCAGAACAATGTAAAAAAAAAAATCCCAAATGTTTTTGGAAATACGTGCAAGAACGTACAAAAGTAAACACAGGGGTAAATACTCTAAATGATGGTAAAGGAGGGTTGGCCGAGTCAGATATGGAGAAAGCTGAAGTTTTAAATGAGTTTTTCGCAAGTGTCTTTGCTAATGAAGATACAAATAACATACTGATCTTATTAAATGTAGTAAATCTAATGGAATTTCAGTTACGATATAATAATTATTTCAGCGCAGTAGAGAAGAATTTGTTTGAATTGAATCAGTCTAAAGCGAGGGCTGTTTAATCCCACTAAATTTCTAAAAGAATTAATAAGGAGTTAGCTGTACGCTCAGTAAGATTTATAATAAATATTAGGAAGGAAATTACCCTCGGGAAATCGGCGGTTACTGTATTTTAAAAAAAGGGCAAAATTGAGCCAGGAATATCGCCCGGTAAGTTAACCTGCTTGCATGCAAAGTGCTAGAATCCATTTAAGAGATGTTATAGTATTCATTCAGTAATAATTTGTTTTGCAGTATGACAGCATGGCTTTCGTAAAAAAAAGGTCTGGCTATCACAATATTGAAGTTATGGAAGATTTATTAAATGCTAGAGAAAAGTACTCTTTTGATATAATTTTCCCTTTGATTTCGTAAAGTTTTTGATAGGGTTTCCCGCTGAGGATTTTGAAAAAAGGGAAGCATGGGTTTATGTGGTAAGTTGCTAAACTGGTTTAGGATTTTTTTGTAAATAGAAAAAAAAAAAAGAGAAAGGGGGGAACTGTATGCGACAGAGAAAGGTTTTATGGTGGTTTTCCCCCAAAGGGAGATTTTGGACTTATGTTTACTATTTTTTATAAATGCCCTTTCCCAGATGAGGGTAAATTTTTTTTGTAAATTTTTGATGATGACAAAAAAAATATATGACAATCAGTAACTAAATAGTTGAAAGAAAATTTAAATTGCCCCCAAAATGGTAGAAAAGTGGAAATCTATTTTTAAGTTGAAAATGTAAATTTTTGGATTTTGGAAAACAATCCAGAACATGAATACAACTGAAAAGGGTGGAAATGGCTGGTACAGAAATGTGAGGAAGAAAAGGATTGGGTTTTTAAATCTTTGATAAAGATTTACTTTTGATCTCACATTTAAAAGTGTATAAATAAGCAAACCAAAATGATTGGATTAAAAAAAGAATTTTTTTACCCAATAAGAAAAGTTTTTAAAGTTTATAAAAACTATGGGTTTGACCGATCTTGAATTGGCAATTTAATTGGTCCCCAAATTGAAAAGACGCCAATGCAACGAAAGAGTCAGAGAAGGCTACTAAATTTGCAAGATGTACAAAAATGTTTATGCGTTAAAAATTTACTTAAATTTGCATCTTTAAAAGGTAGCTTTAGGGGGATTTGATTGAAGTGTTCAAAATATTTCACAGCAAACGGACATACAGTGGGGGGTATTTTTTTTGAGGTGTTAAAAAAGATGAACAAAAAAATTCGGAAGGCAAAATATTTTTGCAGTTTCATACTACTTGGGGGATTCAAGTTCAGTAAAGAGTTTTGTAACTGGAACGTTTGCCAAAATGCCTTAAAAATTTTCTAAAAAATATTAAAGTTTTTTAAAAAAAATTGCTGGAGAAGATTGAAAATTTTAAGTACGTTTGAAGCTTTTTAGAATAAAAAGGAAAAAAAAAAAAAAAGAAAAAACCCCAAGGGGCTGGGAGGACCCAGAGAAGCACCGTCTTCACCGCCTTTAGGCGTCCCGTACCACCCCTTGGGGGCCTGCGCTGTGTTGCGATGGGTAAGGGACGCGCAGGGCACTCCCTTAAGTATCAAAGGGGCTAACTGTCCCGAACAGAGGTAAATTAGATCGGGTGCGTCATAACAGCTTAAAGGATCCCATGGGGTCCAGCCCCATTTCTGACGCGAGCCCCCCGGCGAAAAACACCACCCAGTGCCCAGCACACCCCCCGACCCAACCACCGCCCACGGCGTGAAGACGGTGCCCCCAGACACAGCCAAATTTCGCCTTTTCGGTCTTATGTGCCCCCCAAGAGAGAATCCAAAAATTTTTTCTTTCCCCCTGTCACAGGACTTTCCCTGTGGTCAGTGGGTCTTTCCCACCGTCACTGGACCTTTCTCCAGGGTCAGCCTAGTTAAGGCAAAGAAGAAAAAGAAACACCCGAAGGTGCTGGGGAGGACCAGAGAAGCACCGTCTTCACCGCCTTTAGAGCAGTCCTGTACCACCCTTGGAGGCCTGCGCTGTGTTGACGATGGGTACAGGCACGCGCAGGACACTCCATTAAGATATCAAGGGACATAACTGCTCCTGAACAGAGGTAAATTAGACTACAGGATGCAGCTCATAACAGCCTTAAAGTAGCATCCCCATGGGTGTACCAGCCCGTATTTCATGACTGCAGAGCCCACCGGCGAAAAACACCACCCTCCAGCTGCCGAGCACACCCCACAGACCCAACCACCCCTGCCCACGGACAGATGAAGACGGTGCCACTCCAGACACAGCCAAGCTTTCGCCATACGGTCTTATGTGCCCTCAAGAGAGAATCCAAAGTTGTAGTCTTTCCCACTGTCGACAGGACTTTCCCTGTGGTCAGTGGGTCTTTCCCCACCGTCACTGGACCTTTCTCCAGGGTCAGCCTAGTTAAGGCAAAGAGAAAAGAAACACCCGAAGGTGCTGGGGAGGGACCCAGAGAAGCACCGTCTTCACCCGCCTTTAGAGCAGTCCTGTACCACCCTTGGAGGCCTGCGCTGTGTTGACGATGGGTACAGGCACGCGCAGGACACTCCATTAAGATATCAAGGGACATAACTGCTCCTGAACAGAGGTAAATTAGACTACAGGATGCAGCTCATAACAGCCTTAAAGTAGCATCCCCATGGGTGTACCAGCCCGTATTTCATGACTGCAGAGCCCACCGGCGAAAAACACCACCCTCCAGCTGCCGAGCACACCCCACAGACCAACCACCCTGCCCACGGACAGATGAAGACGGTTGCCACTCCAGACACAGCCAAGCTTTCGCCATACGGTCTTATGTGCCCTCAAGAGAGAATCCAAAGTTGTAGTCTTTCCCACTGTCGACAGGACTTTCCCTGTGGTCAGTGGGTCTTTCCCACCGTCACTGGACCTTTCTCCAGGGTCAGCCTAGTTAAGGCAAAGAAGAAAAAGAAACACCCGAAGGTGCTGGGGGAGGACCCAGAGAAGCACCGTCTTCACCCGCCTTTAGAGCAGTCCTGTACCACCCTTGGAGGCCTGCGCTGTGTTGACGATGGGTACAGGCACGCGCAGAATTTATATTGCATGCATTTTCAACCCTGTCATAAAAGTATAATAACACGAGGGGACATTGAAAGGCTTAACGGCCTATGTATTGATTACGTCCCTACACTACTACTACTACTACTATACATGGCTACATATATTGTGACTCGTAGTCGTCTGGGCCCACAGAAAAGGAGAACAAAGAGTGGTCTTCATTGTAAACAGTTTACACGATACTATGTTTTCTGTTTCTTCTTGATGCTGTTGGTATCATCGTGATCATGATCGTAATCATCATTATCGTTGCCATTATTATTTTTAAACATTGACAAAACCATATTTTTTTCTGTTTCTTCTTGATGCTGTTGGTATCATCGTGATAATGATCGTGATCATCATCATCATTACTACTATTATGATTATTACTATCACTACTTCCATACTACTACTACTACTACTACTACTACAAACACAGCCACTACTACTACTACTACCACTACCGCTACAACTGCCATTCTTACCAACAGCCATTTTGTGCCGAATGTGAGAAGATAAGTGGTTTCTCGTTCTTTGTTTTCACTGTCCTAAAATGTTACTTGTTCTTGCACGAAGAACACCCAAGAGGTCGAAATGCATTGTGTTTTGGTCTGCAATCTGTTTGTCTGTATCTGTGGCGGTAACTAACCTCATTTTCTTTCTAAATTTTGCTTCATTTTCCGCCATCAGTCACTTCGTTTTGAAACTACCATTGCTGCGTCAAGTTCTACTACTATAACTACTGTTACCACCACCACTACACTACTACTACTTCTATTACTACTGCTACTACTACCACCACCATCACTACTACTACTACTACTACTGTCATCATCATCATCATCGTCGTCATCATCATCATCATCGTCGTCATTATTATAATTTTCATAATGATCGTTACTGATGTCATAATCACTGGAAGTAAATGTTGCCCTACCCCGTCTGTCGACTTGTTGGTTTGTCTATCAGCGAGATGACGTAATTGCTACCAAACCGAATGTCACCAAACTTGGCGGAAAGATGAAATATGGCTCAAGGCTGGACCCGTTCAATTTTGATGAAGACCAGACCAAAGACTTTAGAGCCGAGCCTTTTTTTCACTTTAACATTGCCAGACACCGTTTTTGACACTTTCATAAAATTCATAAGAAACAGAACATAGATCTTATGAAAATAAGATCGTATTAAGGGTATCAAAATATACTAATCCGTCAGATTTTCAGTGAACGAGTTACGGAGGGAGGGGGCGGGGGAGATTAGTGGGGGATTAGAGATACGTACTATGTTAATACTCGGCAACAAATTGAGCTAGAAATCTGCAGCTGGCATCTGTCTGATTGCAGAGACGATGATGATTCCGGTAAGTACAGTGTCGATGTGGCTGTAATAGTTTCGGGAATATATCAAGAGACAGACGATGAATTCAGGTTCGGTCGGAGTGAACGCAACAGCACCGTTCAACTTCTTTGGAGGTGTTGGCTGTCCCTAGTTTAATTCGGATGATCATGAAAGTCACTGCTTCCGTTGTGTTCTGAAAATGCAGGTGAAAATCTCGAGGATTCTTTGTCCGCTGATGCAGGTTTGTTGTTGAGTCGACGAAGACCACTTCAGTCATCTTGGGGTTGAGGGGGGGGGGGGGGGAGACGATTTTGTGGATACGCAGGTGGCGGATCAAACCGTTGCGTGCACGGAATGTGCGGTGACAGCTTTGACAGGGAATGTGGGAGACCTCTTGCTTGCTGGCGCGGGCTTTCCTTGCCTGGCTCTTCTGCTGTGCTGCAGCTGTCCTCCTTTCTCCACATAACCTGGCGCCCTTGTGGATAGTAGTGGCGCCATCTAGCTCGATCCATAGCAGTTTGTTCCCATGGAACGGGGTTGATGTTCAATGTTTCCAGGTATGCTTTGAGAGTGTCTTTGAAGCGTTTCTTCTGACTTTCATGAGAAGGCACTCCTTGTTGCAGCTCACGGAGAAGAAGAATCTCGTGGGTATGGTCTGGCATGCGAGCTACATGACCTGCCCATCGAAGCAGAGACAGCATGAGGATGGCGTGGACGCACGGCAGGTCTGCTTGGTCAAGCACCTCCGTGTCTGGGATTTTGCCCTGCCGTTTCATGTGTAACAATCCTCTGTCCACGTTGTACACTGTCCACGTTTGGTATGCGTAGAGGAGTGTGGGGAGAACAGTTGCTCTGTATACCTTCAGCACGGTCTAACCAAGCGAGGGCATTGTATGGACGATACGTATACACATAGAATGCACCGAAAAAATGAAAATATAGATGAAAGAACTAATTGATTATCAGACTGAATGATACGGGGGACGACTGAACGCAGCGCTAGCAGGCAGCTCTTATGTCGGCTCTACCCAGGTATGCGGCCAGTTTGTGTCAAGGAAAGTGTGGACTGTAAAGCGCCTAGAGCTTGGTCTCAAACTGAGGATTGGCGCTACGGAAACATTTTTAATGATAATATTAAAAAAAAGATGATGATGATGATGATACTAATGTTGCCACTTATTCTTATCGCAGATTTTTTTTTTCTCGCCGAAAATGGATATTTTCTTTTTGCAAGGTAACTACATAGCAGGAATAGGAAGCTCAGTCAAGATACAGCTTCAGTTTCTTTGTATTATTTTGGTTTTATATATGCTAATTTCAAAATGAATAAGATATTGCTGAAATCGTGCAAATTTTGAGGAAAAAATATTCAGAAAAGAAAAAGAAAAGAAAAGGAAAGCGAGGAACAAAGGACAGAATTCCAGCAGCAGGTATAAGGACGCAGGTCTGTCACGCTGATCAAAACCCAATGTTAATTATTATGTCAAAGACCTCTGGCAAGAGGAATGGACCTTGCAGACGGATTACAAACTATTTAAAATCCGTCCAAACCTGAAAGAGGTTTTACCATGTTCCCGAGGCGGCCGTAAAGACGAAACGGTCTTGTGCCGCTTGCACACAGGCCACTCGTTTTATACCCATTCTTATCTTTTAAAAGGTGAAGAAGCTCCGTGGTGTATTCCATGTCATGTTCCACTCACAGTGAAACACATTCTTTTAGACTGTTGGGACTTGCACGATGTGAGACATAAACACTTTACAGCAGACTCCATGAAACACCTGTTTAGAGATGTCCCACCTGACGTGATCTTTGAGTTTCTGAAAGAGATCAACATTTTTAATCTGATCTAGGATTTTACGGAAGAAAGATTTTTAACGAAGTTTCCGGTACGCTTTTAGAAGATGTATTTTAAAGAGATGTGTGAAAGGGGTGTGTGTGTGTGTATGTGTTTGATGACTTGTGAGTTGATTTTAACGTGGTGACAGTCCTGATATGGCCCTTTGCGGTCGGCTGGGCTATAAGCAACATTACCTTACCTTACTCAGCTGCTTTGGTACGCCAGAGATCTTACACACACACACGCACACGCACACACACACACACACATACATACATACAGAGAGAGAGAGAGAGAGCATGCCCAAACAAAGGGACATGATCCAGACTCCTGTCCTCACTATTTTGGCAATGCAGTTGTCATCAGAGTTATCCTTCTGCCTGTGCAAGATCTCTGGTATCATCATTGTTGATAAACATGACGACGATTGCACATAGTAGTTGCTGTTGTTAATATTTGATATTATTGTTGTTATCGCTGGTTGCGCTACAAGCGCCTGTGGAATGATTTATGGAACGGCCATATGTTCATACACACTTAGCTAAGAGGAACGTACTTCGACACACATTCTTTACTGTCAGTACTGTTTGTAGCGGGAGCTACATCATCATCATCATCAGTGTCGTCGTCGTCATCATCATCATCATTATTATCATTATCACTGTCGTCGTCTCATCATCATCATCATCATCATCAACAACAAGATCATCATAACCATTGTCATCATTATCATCATTATGATAACCACTATACAAATATCATCATTGTTACAAATAGTAGTAGTAGTAGTAGCTGTTGTTGTTGCGGCAGTCTTGGGATGGTGGTGCTCTTGTTGCCGTTGCTGTTCATGAATTCGTGAATGCGTTCATTTCTGTCGCCTGTATTATGTGTTTACAACAACAGAGAGAGAGAGAGAGAGGGACAGACGGACAGGCAGGCAGGCAATAAAAAGAACAGCCAGGAGGGAAGAACTGGTAGGGATGCGAGTGGAAAAGGACGGACAGACACACAGACAGACATACAGTAACGAAGACAAGGGAAGGGGGGGGGGGGGGAGGGGGCGTTGGAGAAGGGAACGGAAGGTTGTCGGAAAAGCAGTAGGGGTGGACGGGATGGGGGGTGGGGGCTGGGGGGGGGGGGGAGGGGTACGTTGGGGGGGAAAGGTTAGAAGGTAGCAAGAACAGGGGGGGGGGGGGGGGGACGAGGGAATCAATTATCTCCTGGCGGAGCAGGAATGTTTGTAGAGGGATCAGAGCGACCCGGGGACGCCAGTTAAGGCGATTTGCCGCCTGTCTTGTCTCTGATAAGCCCCCCCCCCCCCTCTCCTCAACACCCCTCTCCACCTCCCATCGCCCTCCTCCCCCCCCCCCATCCATCCCCCCCCCTCCTTCCTGCTCCTTTGCTTCCAGCCTGCTTCATTCTTTGATCATCTCCACCACCCCTTCCTCAACTTCTCCTCTCCTCCACCACCACCGCTACGCCACAATTTTGTCTGTTGTGACTGCGGAGGAGGACTGCGTCGTGCGGTCAGCCATCTTGATGTCGTCTGGGCGGGGATGAATCTTTTTTTTTTCTCTCTCTCTTTTTTTTTGTTTTTGGTATCGGCCCTTGGAACGAAATGAGGAATTTCTCTGTGACAAATCGCAGTCCTCTGTCAACTGGGGAATAACGATGGCTGAAGGAAGGGCGTATTCCTGATATATTTTTTTCTCCTTCTTCTTCCGAGAGACGATGGCGTTGGAGTATTTGTGTGTGGAGTTTTGGCCTGCATGCACTCTCTTAACCCTTTCTTTCCGTCCTGCGTAACTTTCCTCTTTCCTAGCTGTTTTCTTTCCAGTCCCCCCCCCCCCCTTTTTTTTTATAGTGAGTTGGAAGGCGCATGATTGATCATAATATGGGGTATTAATGAACAACATCATCATCACCATCGTCATCATCATCACCACCACCATCATCCTCATCGCAGTCACCACCACCACCACCATCATCATCATCATCATCATCGTCATCATCATCATCATCATCACCACCATGATGATGATCATCATCATAACAATCACTACCATCACCACCCCACCACCACCACCACCATCATCATCATCATCATCATCTGCTCGGGCAAATGACTGGCAGTTCTTGGAATTCAACAACGAGGAAGAGCGACCCATTACCGTAGGATTCAGCCGAGCGGTCCCTTTACCTCCCTGGGAATCTATTTGCAGAAGGAGACGAGGAGGGAGATGGAGAAAGGGATGATGGTGAAAGGGAGGGGGGTGAGATGAGGGAGGGAAAGGTGGGCCGGATAAGAGGGCATGGGGAGGATATGGGGATTGGAGCGGGGGGAGGGGGGAGGGGGGGGGGGGGGGGGCGACATGGAGCGAAAGCTGTGTGCACCTCACAGTAAATGTACAGTAATTAAAATGTAGATGTTCTCATTCTTTGCAGTAATGAAGCTCGTACATGTACATGTACATACACTGCACGCTCGTTCACCCACACACGCAAACACACTTATAGAGACACACACGCACACACATGCACGCACGCACGCACGCATGCATACACACACACGCACAGACACACACACTCGACATAAACACCACACACGCGCGCGTGCCTGCACGCGCACACATGCATACACAAGAAAAACAAACGGAACACGAATACACACGCACGCACACACACACACACACACGCACACACACACACGCACACACTTTTAACATCCCACCCACCGTAACCATTTCTCTCAGTACAAAAAAAAGTTAAACGGAACACTACGAAGGCACCAACGCACGTGCGTTACAAGAACCTCTGCGTAATCTTCTGCCCCAGGTCTTAAAAAAAGTTGTAGGAAGTAAGACGAATAAAGACAAAAAGAAAGGAAAAGAACAGAAATCCATGAAAAAACAACAACAAAAAAACCCTTGGTCCTCATAGTTTTGTGTTGTTTCTTAGATAACGTCCATTCTAAACAAAGCCGACATTCACAAGTCACGCTATTTCCATTCCACGCACTTGATCGGTCGAAAGGAAGACGTGGAAAATTCTTCTTTTTTTTAATTTTTATTTTTTAGATCAGAATTTTCAACTGTTTCCTACCAAGAGGAAGAGCAGTTGACGGGAATTTTTTTTCTTTGCTTTGTATTGCTAATTTCTGTTATCAATGGACATAAGTTACGCATGCATTAATATGAGCTCTCTCTCTCTCTCTCTCTCTCTCTCTCTCTCTCTCTCTAAAAGTGCGCATCGTCTTCGGTGTTTCTTGACTGTCTTAATTTCTGTTCACTTCTGACTTTCTGTCTGTGGAGGTCTTCATTCTTCAGTACGGCGTTCTCTTCAGTAGCAAGTTGAACCCGTAGTGGTGTGGGGTCGTGTCTTAGAAGGTCGAGTTCTTTCTTTTTTTTTTCTATCAAGGCAAGGGCTGTTCTGTGCTGTGGCTGCGCTTGCGCCAGTACCGTGTGAGTTGGTTTCCTTCCGGTTCGTGGCTGCCGTTTTGCTCACTTCCCCTTTTCGTTCGCCTGCTGTTCCAGGCTGTAGCTGTTCGCTGTGATTCTCCGTGGCGAAGTTTTATTGTCCTTATCTCTGCCTCTTCTGATCTTTCCGCCTAGTTGTTCACCTTTGGCTCCGTGCAGTTGCTGCATTGGAAACAAAAATGCCAACGTCAAAGTTGACCACGTGCAGAGAGATCCACAAAGAGACGTTCAGAGGTGCAGAGGGTCCATCCATCGTGTTTTTTTTAAATTTTTATTTTTATTAATCCAGTCACGGTTTGCTCAGTTCACCATTTTCATAGTATTTCTGTCTGATTTTCACGATCACAGTGTCTGTTAACAGGAATTCATTAAAAATAAAACGAGAGAAACCAATGTTACTTGCTCTGAGTATGTGGTGTGAACGCAGTTAACCAACTGGCAATTTCTCTCCTCCACCTCTTCCCTTCCCTTACCCCCAATTATTTGATGATACGCAGTCTGATAAATACCCCTGAGTTGATGACTACTGATTTTCTAGAGTCGTACTTGTGGTTGTCCTATCGTTGTCGTCGTCGTCATGATCATCATTTTCATCATCATCATCGTCAGTGTTGTTGCTCTTGTCCTATCATCATCATCATCATCATCATCATCATCATCATCATCACTACCACCACCACCACAATCACCACCACCGCCACTATCCTACCACCACCACCGCCGCCGCCAACACCACCATCATCATCATCATCGTTGTAGTCGTTAATATCATCATTATCACATATATTATTTATGCAACAAAAATGCTTTGAACTTTTATACAATAAACGGTTTTAAACAGCTTAATAACATGTAGTTTTGGACAAAATGTCATGGATGTCTGGAAATGAAGACACATTGGATGAAACGTGATGATGTGTGAGAATGAAGACACATTGGATGAAACGTGATGGTGAGTGAGAATGAAGACACAGTCAGTGAAACGTGATGATGTGTGGGACTGAAGACACATTGGGTGAAACGTGATAATGTGTGAGAATGAAGACACATTGGGTGAAACGTGATGATGTGTGAGAATGAAGACACATTGGGTGAAACGTGATGATGTGTGAGAATGAAGACACACTGGGTGAAACGTGATGATGTGTGAGAATGAAGACACATTGGATAAAACGTGATGATGTGTGAGAATGAAGACACATTGGATGAAACGTGATAATGTGTGAGAATGAAGATACATTGGGTGAAACGTGATGTGTGAGAATGAAGACACATTGGATGAAACGTGATAATGTGTGAGAATGAAGACACATTGGATGAAACGTGATAATGTGTGAGAATGAAAACACATTGAATAAAACGTGATAATGTGTGAGAATGAAGACACATTGAGTCAAACGTGATGGTGTGTGGGACTGAAGACACATTCAGTGAAACGTGATAATGTGTGTGAATGAAGACACATTGAATAAATCGTGATAATGTGTGAGAATGAAGACACATTGAATAAAACGTGATAATGTGTGAGAATGAAGACACATTGAATAAAACGTGATAATGTGAGAATGAAGACACATTGAATAAAAACGTGATGATGTGTGAGAATGAAGACACATTGGGTGAAACGTGATGATGTGTGAGAATTAAGACACATTGGATAAAACGTGATAATGTGTGAGAATGAAGACACATTGGATGAAACGTGATAATGTGTGAGAATGAAGACACATTGGGTGAAACGTGATGATGTGTGAGAATGAAGACGCATTGGATGAAACGTGATAATGTGTGAGAATGAAGACACATTGGATGAAACGTGATAATGTGTGAGAATGAAGTCACATTGAATAAAACGTGATAATGTGTGAGAATGAAGACACATTGAGTCAAACGTGTTGGTGTGTAGGACTGAAGACACATTCAGTGAAACGTGATAATGTGTGTGAATGAAGACACATTGAATAAAACGTGATAATGTGTGAGAATGAAGACACATTGAATATAAACGTGATGATGTGTGAGAATGAAGACACATTGAATAAAACGTGATAATGTGTGAGAATGAAGACACATTGAATAAAACGTGATGATGTGAGAATGAAGACACATTGAATAAAACGTGATGATGTGTGAGAATGAAGACACATTGGATGAAACGTGATGATGTGTGAGAATGAAGACACATTGAATAAAACGTGATGTGTGAGAATGAAGACACATTGAATAAAACGTGATGATGTGTGAGAATGAAGACACATTGAGTAAAACGCGATAATGTGTGAGAATGAAGACACATTGAGTAAAACGCGATAATGTGTGTGAATGAAGACACATTGAGTAAAACGCGATAATGTGTGTGAATGAAGACACACTGAGTAAAACGTGATGGTGTGTGGGACTGAAGACACATTCAGTGAAACGTGATGGATATGTGTTTAGACACACTGAGTGAAACGTGATAATGTGTGTGAATGAAAACATATTGAATAAAACGTGATAATGTGTGTGAATGAAGACACATTGAGTGAAACGTGATGATGTGTGGGACTGAAGACACATTTAGTGAAACGTGATAATGTGTGATTGAAGACACATTGAGTCAAACGTGATGGGTATGTGTGAATGAAGACACATTGAGTAAAACGTGATGGTGTTGTGGGACTGAAGACACATTGAGTGAAACGTGATAATGTGTGTGGGACTGAAGACACATTGAGTGAAACGTGATAATGTGTGTGGGAATGAAGACACATTGAGTGAAACGTGAAGCAAGTGTAGGAATGATGACGCACTCGGCGAGACGTGATCTGGTATAACCTGATGGATGTGTTGGAATGAAGACGCTTTGAGTGAAACGTGATGCTGTCAAAATGTGATAGATGTGTGCGAACGAAGACACACCGGATGAAACGTGAAGCACGAGTGGGAAAGTTGACACATTCGGTGAAACGTGATCTGGCGAAACGTGATTGTGTGAAACGTGACAGGTCGAAACAAGACTGGGTAAAACTTCATTAGGCAAAACGTACTTGCACCGCCTGCGGAATACTGAGGGTGGGCATGGGGTGGATGGGTGGGGGGAGGTCGCTCTATTCACTTAGCTTACAAAATGTTCAATGGAACATTTGCTGAGGGCTTTTTCCCCATTGATTTTTTTCATTGACTGGTGACGTGTGTTTGAAGTTGTGAAGGTTTCTTCAACTTGTCTTGAAGGCTTGCCTTTAAAATGAAGTTGTTGACATGCCCTGTTTCTGCGAATGTGATCGATCGCCACTGTAACGTTTTCGGCTCAGCACATCAATAACATGTACAGAATGTGCTTTTCTAGCTAGTGACAGGAATATTCCTTAAGCTTTTAGTCTCGTCTTTTCTCCTGGGAAGTAAAAAAATAAACAACAAACGAGACAAAAACAACAAATAAGAGAGAGAGAGAGAGAGAGTGGGGGTGGGGGGTGGGGGTGGAGGGGAGATTTCACATGTCAAGAGTATTATTGTGTAGTATTCGTAAAAGTGTGTGTGCGTTTGTGTTTTGGAAGGGGGGAGGTAGTGATAGGGGGTTGGAGGGTGGAGGTGGGGGCTGTTTTCCCTGCTTTAATGTGAACCCCCCCCCCCCCCCCAGAAGGTATATAGTCATTCTCCTATGCGTGACAATATCCTGGGTTGTTTTGTAACAGTCCAAATGCAAGCTCTCCATACAGAGCTATATATATTGTGACACTATTGGCAGGCGATCCCCTCCCCCACCCCATTCCACACACACACACACACGCACGCACGCGCACGCACGCACGCACGCACGAACGCACGCACGCACGCACACACACACACACACACACACACACACACACACACACACACACACACACACACACACACACACACATCAAGCTTGTGCATTATAGGTTTACCTGTACTTATCATGCTTTTGTTTCCTTTTGTTGTTCTTTTTCTTGTTTTCAAAACTCATTTGCATGACATAGCCTACAAGGAGAAACTGGAAGCATAGGCTCCATCTAAAATTAAATCTTTCTTTGAAGCAAGTTTTTCTATGTTCCGAGTTCTCTCTCTCTCTCTCTCTCTCTCTCTCTCTCTCTCTCTCTCTCTCTCTCTCTCTCTCTCTCTCTCCACGTTTCCCCCATTTTCTTTGATCCAACTCCCCCCCCCCCCCTCCCTCACCCCTCGTCTACCTCACCAGGAGAGATTCGGCATTGACTCTGGTGATGTCCAGTGGTGGCTGTTCTGTGGCAGTTTGCGTAGAACACGACCCAAGCTCCATAGTAGTAGGCCTCCGTCGGTCGTGGCTGACCATGGATAAAGTATATCCGACTTAATCTTAGCTATCTGTCCTGGCTGTCTGCTCGACCCGAGCAGCGTCGCCTATGGCTGTAGAGACCGATGCGAGAGTGGCAGTCTCTGTCGCAGTGGTCACATCTGTACGTTGACACTGGTTTGTTGGCTGTCATCCCCTTTCTGCGGGCTCGCTTTTCTGCTGCAGCAGCTGTCAGTTTGTCTTCGTCAACCTGCAGCTGTTTCTTGACAGTGCTTCTCCAGCTGTTGCAAGTCTGCTGCGAGGTCCTCCCAGGACTCGGTGCTGATCTCAAGCGCCTTCCCGTCTCTTGCAAACGTCTCTGTATTTCAGCTGTGGGCGGCCGATGCATCTCTGCCCTTCTCTCTGAGCTCTCCATAGAGGACGTCTTTTGAGATGCGACCATCCTCCATGCGGCGGACGAGGCCCAGCCACCGCAGCCGACACTGTCTCAGCAGGGTGTACATGGTAGGGAGGCCAGCGCGAGACAGGACTTCGGTGTTGGTCACTCTATCTTGCCAGGAGATGCCGAGTATACGCCGGAGGCTTCTGAGGTGGAAAGAATTGAGCCCTTTCTCCTGGCGAAAATGCGTGGCTCATGCCTCACTAAAGAAGACAGTCATGTCCTGGGTCAAGACACGCCGTCACCACCAGCCATCACCATTGATGACTATGAGCTTGATGCCATCCATCAGTTCACTTACCTTGGGATCACCATCACCGATAACCTCTCCGTTGACACTGAGATCGACAAGAGGATCGGGAAGGCAGCCACAACACTTGCTCGCCTAGCACAAAGAGTGTGGATAAATCCCAAACTGACCACAAAGACAAAGATGGCCGTGTACAAGCTTCATACTGACGAGAAATACCGCTTGCAGCAGATCCTCTCTGCGTGTTTTGACAATTTTGGCAACGCGTATCCGCTGATACAGTTTGAAGATAGTGGGTTCGATTCCATTAAAATAATCTATCTATGGTTTTTTGGTTTTGGCCTTGACTGACTTCGTACCCAGATCTGAGTGTGTTATGGGCTCAGATGAGAGGACTAGAACCACGCAGTCGAGTTGTATCTAGTTAGTAGGTAGTGTCCCGCGCGTGTTGGATCGGAGCAGGCACCACCGAGGTTTGTGCGAGGCGGAGCAGTGTTTCCTCCAATGGGTTACCTCATGACTGCTTGGTCCTGCCTGCTCCCTGTTGACTGCCGGTGTCGGGGGTGCCGTGGGACAATTCGGGGGATAGTTGTGGATGGAGAAGTCAGTGTCGGGGGTGCCGTGGGACAATTCGGGGGATAGTTGTGGATGGAGAAGTCAGTGTCGGGGGCGCCATGGGACAGTTCGGGGGATAGTTGTGGATGGAGAAGTCAGTGTCGGGGGTGCCATGGGACAGTTCGGGGGATAGTTGTGGATGGAGAAGTCAGTGTCGGGGGTGCCGTGGGACAATTCGGGGGATAGTTGTGGATGGAGAAGTCAGTGTCGGGGGTTGCCACGGGACAGTTCGGGGGATAGTTGTGGATGGAGAAGTCAGTGTCGGGTGCGCCATGGGACAGTTCGGGGGATAGTTGTGGATGGAGAAGTCAGTGTCGGGTGCGCCATGGGACAGTTCGGGGGATAGTTGTGGATGGAGAAGTCAGTGTCGGGAGTGCCGTGGGACAATTCGGGGGATAGTTGTGGATGGAGAAGTCAGAATGCGTGGCGGTAATGCAGAGCACAATCAGTCGGCCAGGAAAAAAGGAAAAAATTTTTTACTTCTTCGAAGCAAATGTCCTGTCTGTCAACATGATTGTCATGGCGTTTCTGGGCCTTGGGGTCACTTTTGTGTAACCAAAGTCAAAATAATGCATTCCGCCGTCCACTTGTAAACACACATCCATTTATACACAAGTGCACACACACGCACAAGCACACATAGACACACACAGGCACACAGACACACAGACAGACACACACAGACACGCACACAGCAGCACAACACACACACACACACACACACACACACCACACACACACACACACACACACACACACGAGCGCGCGAGCGCGTCACAAAGTTTTCAGCAGCATAAGTCTTCCCCAGTTTATTGATATTTATGAAAAGAAAGAAAGAAAAAGAAAAAAAAGGAAAGAGAGAGAGAGAGAGAAAGAGACATTTGATCCCTACAGCACTTAAAAGTAACAAATATTGGTTGACAACAGAGTCCTCCATCGCAGGTAAAAAGCGCCGAAAGAAGTCACGGCCAATCCCGTGTATGTTTATCAAAGGCTTTCAAAACTTTGAACTTTCCTTCCAAAACTTGTTTTTTTCCTACTGGATGTGATTCCTGTGAACATCATGACGATGGACAGACCATAAACATACAAACTGCGGACAAACAGGTTTTGAAGTATCGGGAATGGGGGTTATTGGATTTACTGTTTACAAACTTCTACCCCCGATCAATAAAAACATGGGTCTTAAGGAATTGCTAGCTTTCAAAAGAGAATTTTCTTTTCCTGGTGATGTGTGCTCGCGGTCATAGAGTAATGCTCCCCCCATCCCACCTCCCCCCCCCCACCCCCTGTCTTTCTCCCCTCCTCTTCCGTCTCCACCTGGTTCTGCGAGTGCGGTCGATGTTCACTATGACATTCTCCACTTTAGCGGATCAATGAAGAGAAATGGAAAGGATGTATGTTTGTATCTGTTGACAGGAATGTTCAAGCTTTTTTCCTCCATTCGAGATAGATTTAAAAAAAAAATCAACAACCCGGAAACGAAATGTATGTCATCGATCTGAAGAAACTGGATCCGTGCATGCAACTCGTGTCGAAGAGTTGGCTAACGCTTCATACAGAATGTTCGTTTTTTATTTATTCGTATTGTTTGTTTATTCATCTATTCATTTTTGGTATATTAAAGGTCTGCTCTCGAGATTATCAGTAATTTGTTGAAAACATATGCATATCGTGTGACTATAGTACAGGACTCATATCACGAAAAATGAAGAGAAGTTCAGGAATGCGAAGAATTGACTGCTTGCGTCCTTTATCTTTTAGATACCGGTAAAAATGTCCATCTTATGGTTAAATAAGAAACTACTCAAGTGTTCATTTTCACTGTTTATTAATCACTTGATATATCTCGCCAAGCTGACAAATTATTGCTGATCTTGAGAGCAGATCTTGAACATCACCTGGAAAATCAAGTCTGTCAGCTTCCCAGTGAAGCTAGACTCCACACGCCAGTGGTCAGCTCCATCCGTCTCTATGGAGAGCGGGGCACCGAAAGGAGATCAAGGGCGATAACTCCAGACTTTAGAGAATAAGATGGTATAGACAGACACTATGTATTTCATATAAGGAACACAAGACCAGCACCAAGGCCAGGCAGCAAGTCATGTCATGCACCAACAGACCAGAACCTCTCCAAGGCCAGGCAGCGAGTCATCTCATGCACCAACAGACCAGAACCTCTCCAAGGCCAGGCAGCGAGTCATCTCATGCACCAACAGACCAGAACCTCTCCAAGGCCAGGTAGCAAGTCATCTCATGCACCAACACCAAGGCCAGGCAGCAAGTCATCTCATGCACCAACAGACCAACACCAAGGCCAGGCAGCAAGTCATCTCATGCACCAACAGACCAGAACCTCTCCAAGGCCAGGCAGCAAGTCATCTCATACACCAACAGACCAACACCAAGGCCAGGCAGCAAGTCATCTCATACACCAACAGACCAACACCAAGGCCAGGCAGCAAGTCATCTCATACACCAACAGACCAACGCCAAGGCCAGGCAGCAAGTCATCTCATGCACTAACAGACCAGAACCTCTCCAAGGCCAGGCAGCAAGTCATCTCAAACACCAACAGACCAACGCCAAGGCCAGCAGCAAGTCATCTCATGCACTAACACCAAGGCCAGGCAGCAAGTCATCTCATGCACTAACACCAAGGCCAGGCAGCAAGTCATCTCATGCACTAACACCAAGGCCAGGCAGCAAGTCATCTCATGCACTAACACCAAGGCCAGGCAGCAAGTCATCTCATGCACTAACACCAAGGCCAGGCAGCAAGTCATCTCATGCACTAACACCAAGGCCAGGCAGCAAGTCATCTCATGCACTAACACCAAGGCCAGGCAGCAAGTCATCTCATGCACTAACACCAAGGCCAGGCAGCAAGTCATCTCATGCACCAACACCAAGGCCAGGCAGCAAGTCATCTCATGCACTAACACCAAGGCCAGGCAGCAAGTCATCTCATGCACCAACACCAAGGCCAGGCAGCAAGTCATCTCATGCACTAATAGACCAGAATCTCTCTTCACTGTCAACAGGCGCAGTAAGTCTGCCTGGTGCAAGAATGTATCTCTCCATGGCTCTTTGTCCGAGGTCGTTCTACTGGGTACGGTGGAGATGACCAGTCCAGAGACTCCATGGCTCTTTGTCCGAGGTCGTTCTACTGGGTTCGGTGGAGATGACCAATCCAGAGACTCCATGGCTCTTTGTCCAAGGTCGTTCTACTGGGTACGGTGGAGATGACCAGTCCAGATACTCCATGGCTCTTTGTCCGAGGTCGTTCTACTGGGTACGGTGGAGATGACCAATCCAGAGACTCCATGGCTCTTTGTCCGAGATCGTTCTACTGGGTACGGTGGAGATGACCTTTCCAGAGACTCCATGGCTCTTTGTCTGAGATCGTTCTACTGGGTACGGTGGAGATGAACAATCCAGAGACTCCATGGCTCTTTGTCCGAGGTCGTTTTACTGGGTACGGTGGAGATGACCAATCTAGAGAGACCACAGTACTCCTTCGACGATATACGGAACCGGTTACATATAACACCTCTAGCTTGTTGCGTATGATTGTGCTGAAGTGTATCACAGCACCTCATGATCCAATGTCGTTGACAATAAAGACCAATGAAATAAAGGTTTATGTAAAATGCTCTCCAAAGGTGTAATAATGAATTAGAAAATATATGACGGTCCACCACGTCTTGAACTGGAATTGACCTTTGTTTTTTTTTATACTGGGGGTGTTTTATATCCTTGGGGGGAGAGAGAGAGAGAGAGAGAGAGAGAGAGAGAGAGAGAGAGAGAGAGAGAAGAGAGAGAGAGATATCACATTTGGGATTAGGTAGATTTTCAGTCAGCACTCAGCGTCTTCTCTTGTACAACGCTTTCTATGGACTGTCCTTTGTTTCAGTTTAAAATGGTCTGAAAACATGTAGGTAGTCTCTGAAAAAATCATAATGAAAGTTTTTTTTATTTGTTTGAAAGTTAACATGCTTAGTTTCAGTTCATCAATGAGGCGTCACTGCGTGCGGACTAGTCCATAAACACAACACCACATCCGCTAAGATTTTAGACCACACTGCGCATGATTTAAAGCTGATGGATTGATGATTAAGATGAGAGAATTTAAGAAGAAGGTCTTGTGGCTACGACTTAGCAGTTGTCTGACCTACGCATTAGCCCAACGCGCTGGTCAGACCTTGAGTACCTACCTAACATGCTTGTGCCATTATCTTCATTGCATATGTGTGTGGTGTTGACATGATTTTTAAAACAAAAGATGGCTGAAAAAGCATCTTATTTCTTTTATTTCTTTGATGGCAGAACAAGCCTTCCAGTTTCCCTGTTTGTGAATCTGACATTAGAGTTAAGTGGTCTGGTTCTTTTCTAAAAGTTTTTCTCTGGGCTAATGCGTGGGTCAGACATCTGCTAAGTTGTAGCCACAAGACCCTCTTCTTAAATTCCCTCATCTTAGTCGTTTATTGATCAGCTTTTTTGGCGGATACAGTATTTAAACTTTTACAAAATTTGTTTAGATCTCCGCCTCATTTTGCAAGTAACAAATGACAATGGTTTAGGACAGACAGACTTTGGTCCAAGAACTAGTAGTCAAAAAGGTTTCCACCCAACTAAGCGTAAATCTCACTTTCTTCTAATCAGACTTTGTTCCAGGGACTACTTTGCACCACAGGGCTTTAGGCCAAATAGAACATTAATCTCACTATCTTCACGCTCAATTATCCGTCAATACAGAAAAGCAATGCTTCACGGTGGCTTGGCGACAAAGCAATTACTGTCGTCAGTAAGAGGGACTTAGCAGGTGGTGTCTTGGGTCACGTGGGCACAGAACAGGCGTCACCGAACACCGGGGTCTCCTCCAGCCTGTTGTCTCATGGCCTCCTGACGTTGACTGCTCCCCTGAAGTGTCAGTGGGTAGGGGATGGGGGGGGGGGGGGGGGGGCTGGGAGAGTGGGATGGGGAGGGGGAAGAAGGGTGGACAAGAAGGGGCAGGGACGAAGAGAGAGAAAGAGAGAGGAGAGGGGAGAGGCCAGGACAGACGAACTTGGTATAACTGGAAAGAAGCCGGTATGTGTGGCGTGGAAGGAATGCTACCGGAGGGGAACGGAATATGAGAGAGAGAAAAACGGCAAGATTCAATATCTCCCCCCCCCCCCCCCGACACCCGCTTGTCATTCCTAGAGGTCCAACAAGGAATCTGAATTGACAGCTGATGATAATTAATAGCACAACATGAGGAACGTCAGTAGTGTAATCGCTAATCTATAACTAATAATACAACATGAGGAACGTCAGTAGTGTAATCGCTAATCTATAACTAACAATACAACATGAGGAACGTCAGTAGTGTAATCACTAATCTATAACTAATAACACAACATGAGGAACGTCAGTAGTGTAATCACTAATCTATAACTAATAATACAACATGAGGAACGTCAGCAGTGTAATCGCTAATCTATAACTAATAATACAACATGAGGAACGTCAGTAGTGTAATCGCTAATCTATAACTAATAACACAACATGAGGAACGTCAGTAGTGTAATCACTAATCTATAACTAACAACACAACATTAGGAACGTCAGTAGTGTAATCACTAATCTATAACTAATCTATAACTAATAATACAACATGAGGAACGTCAGTAGTGTAATCGCTAATCTATAACTAATAACACAACATGAGGAACGTCAGTAGTGTAATCACTAATCTATAACTAATAATACAACATGAGGAACGTCAGTAGTGTAATCGCTAATCTATAACTAATAACACAACATGAGGAACGTCAGTAGTGTAATCACTAATTATAACTAATAATACAACATGAGGAACGTCAGTAGTGTAATCACTAATCTATAACTAATAATACAACATGAGGAACGTCAGTAGTGTAATCACTAATCTATAACTAACAACACAACATGAGGAACGTCAGTAGTGTAATCACTATTCTATAACTAATAATACAACATGAGGAACGTCAGTAGTGTAATCACTATTCTATAACTAATAATACAACATGAGGAACGTCAGTAGTGTAATCGCTAATCTATAACTAATAATACAACATGAGGAACGTCAGTAGTGTAATCACTAATCTATAACTAACAACACAACATGAGGAACGTCAGTAGTGTAATCACTAATCTATAACTAACAACACAACATTAGGAACGTCAGTAGTGTAATCACTAATCTATAACTAATAATACAACATGAGGAACGTCAGTAGTGTAATCGCTAATCTATAACTAATAACACAACATGAGGAACGTCAGTAGTGTAATCACTAATCTATAACTAACAACACAACATAAGGAACGTCACTAGTGTAATCACTAATCTATAACTAATAGCACAACATGAGGAACGTCAGTAGTGTAATCACTAATCTATAACTGGAGGCGTTAAGAACGTGCCTTATGTCCTGATCTGTCCTGTTTTACCTAAACGGATTGCAAACGCATTTTGATGAGCATGTAACAAAAAAAATAATGCGGCGCTGGCTTACATTTCTCAGCTCACTCTCTCCTTTGGGGGTCCGGCCACACTTGTCAGGCTGTGGCTGAACGACAAGGTGCTGACACTGCTTGATGCCGCCCCATGACGCCATGTCAGGCATCATTGTCTGCGGCTGGAATGGGATTAGACCTCATGGGAATAGCAGCCAGACTGTGAGATATGATAAAGGCGATGAGTCGCTTGGAGAGAGAGAGAGAGAGAGAGAGAGAGAGAGAGAGAGAGAGAGAGAGACAGACAGACAGACAGACAGAGACCTGAGAAGATCACAGACCCTGGGCATGGAACAACTCAGAAATGACCCGACAGGAATTGGCCTGCAAGCACGTTTCAGCTTCCAGCAACACCCCCCCCCCCCCCCCCCCCCAAGGATCAGCCTGACTCCAGACAGCCTTTGGTCCAGGGATTTGCTGTACTAAAGAGCTTCCGCCCAACAGGACGTTAATCTCACTATCTTCTGTACAGACTTTGGTTCAAGAACTGCCTGCAGTAAAGAGCTTCCGCCCAACAAGACGTTATTCTCACTATCTACTGTGCAGACTTTGGCTCGGAGAAAAAGAAAAAGAAACACCTGAAGGTGCGAGCATGACTCAGAGAGGTACTGTCCTCAACTGCCGAACAAACCAGCTGGGAGCAATCCTGCACCACCCTTGGAAGCCTGTGCTGTGTTCACGTAGGGTGCAGATACGCACAAGGCCTGTACAGACTTTGGTTCAAGAACTAATCGTACCAAAGTGTTTTCGCCCAATAGAACATTATCGTACCAAAGGGGTTTCACCCAATAGAACATTATCGTACCAAAGGGCTTTCGCCCAATAGAACATTATCGTACCAAAGTGCTTTCGCCCAGCAGAACATTATCATACCTAAGGGCTTTCGCCCAATAGAACATTATCGTCGTACTAGAGGGCTTTCGCCCAATAGAACATCATACCAAAGGGCTTTCGCCCAATAGAAAATTATCATACCAAAGGGCTTTCGCCCAATAGAACATTATCGTCGTACTAGAGGGCTTTCGCCCAATAGAACATTATTGTACCAAAGGGCTTTCACCCAATAGTGCATTATTGTACCAAAGGGCTTTCACCCAATAGTGCATTATTGTACCAAAGGGCTTTCGCCCAGTAGAACATTAATCTCACTGTCTTCACGCTCAATTCTCCATAAGTAGAGAAAAAGCAATACTTCACGGTGGTTTGGCGACAAAGCAATCACTGTCGTCAGTCAAAGGGACCTAGCAGGTGGTGTCTTGCGTCATGCGGGAACAGAACATGCGTCACTGAACACCAGGGTGTCCTGTGGTGTGTTCACTCATGGCCACCTGACATTGATTGCTCCCCCTGAAGTGTCGGTGCTATGAGGATGGTGTGATGACATTGGGGGTGAAGTAGTGGGGGTGGGTGGGTGGGAACGGGCGGGGAAGAGGGGAGAGGGAGGAGGCTAGAATAGATGAACTTGGAACAAGGAAGCCAGAATTAGCGGCATGGAAGAATTACCACTGAACAGGAAAGGAATATGAGAGAGAGAGAGAGAGTGGGGGGGGGGGGGGGGGGGAAATATTCAATAATTCCCCCCTTTGCCACTCCCAAAGTTCGGACTAGGTATCAGAACTGACAGCCGATAATCAATAATAATACAACGTGAGGAATGTCAGTCGTGTGATGACCGCCGATCTATAAGAGTGGTGTGAATGACGTGTGTTGTCATGTCCTTATCCACCCTACCTACCTAAACAGTGTAAGAAACTTGTTTTGATGGGTACATGACAAAAAAATTAATGCAGTGCCAAATTTGAAGTGGAACACTTCTTTGCCATGAGCTCAAAAGATTCAACTCATTATTATTAAACTATAAGACCAACATCAAGTCCGGCTTTTAAGCTCATGGTAAAGAAGTGTTCCACTTAAAATGTGGCTTTTACGTTTGAACTAATATCATAAAAAAGAGCATCAAGTTTGGCTCTAGGAAATTGTGGACCTGTGACATGTTCAGTGTCAGGTCTGACTTTCAAAGTCGCACCAGTGGTGTGGTCCGATTCTGATCGGACTCTTTACATTTGGACCGGTGACATGATCCGTATTAGACCTGACTTTCTTTCTTTCTAATCTTTCTGCGTACGATACTCCTGCGGACACTCCCTGTATAGACAGGCAAGGATTAATCCCATCAATCCAACAAAGGGAGTGGAGTTTTGTGTGTATGACCGTTTTTTATCCCGCCATTAAGGCAGCCATACTCCATCTTCGGCGAAGGTGCATGCTATGTGTAACGTGTCATCCATACCAACGGCCAAACTGGCCTTCTCTTCCGGAAGTTGGTGATGGGATTTTACGTGTGTGCAAGATGTTCTGCGTGCGTTCACACACGGAACTTCGGTTTATAGTCTCATTCGAAGGACTGTATGGGACATGGAGTCAGAACCAATGTTAACTTCGAGGGAAATGACCTGACTTTCAAAGTGGGATGAATGGCTTGCTCTGTGGAGCATTTGCTGCATACAGTCTCATCGTGCGGTCTGGATCACACACCACAAGGTAAGTACTATGCATCCATTCAGGATAAGACAGAAATGTTTGTCATTAAATGGAGTCATTTCAGTCAGTGGTGTCGTCTTCTCGTCTTCTTCTGCTTGGAGAGAGAGAGAAGAGAGAGAGAGAGAGAGAGAGAGAGAGAGAGAGAGAGAGAGAGAGAGAGAAATAAATGAATGTATCAAGAGATGGATGAATAGATAGAGGTGTGAGTGAGTGAGTGAGTGTGTGTGTGTGTGTGTGTGTGTGTGTGTGTGTGTGTGTGTGTGCGCGCGCTCGCGCGCGCATGTGCACATAAGTGCGTGCCTGTTCTTGTATATCTGTACGTATGTGTGTGTGTGAGCGTGTGGACAAACACCCCTCATCCACTCGCAGCTACCACTGATATCTATTGGCAGATCATGCTCTGTCCACAGTGAGCAATTCTCGCCCCTATGGTTTCCAAGCAAGACGGAAGCCAGACATTATTCAAGGCAGAGCATTCTGTCCAAATTTCCTGTTTTCATTGTTACTGGGGGGCGTGCCGGACGACGGGAGTGACTCATTCAGTTTGTCGTTGACTAATGTCCTCGACAGTGAAACATGTGTCACTCTGTTGTAAAAATCTCTTTTCGTCCCTCCCTCCCTCCACCCACCCTCCCTCCAACCCCCCTACAATGGATTCCTCCCTCCGGCGTCATCCAATGCTTTCTAATCCTGTCCCCAACTGTCACCCCCTTCTCTTTCATTGCTCCCCTTCCCCTCCACACCCCGTTCCCATCCATGACTATGTCCTCCTGGAAGAGGATGAAGGAGGAGGAGGTGATGGGGTGGGGAATCTGAGAGAGAGAGAGAGAGAGAGAGAGAGAGAGAGAGAGAGAGAGAGAGAGAGAGAGAGAGAGAGAGAGAGCAATGAACAATGGTTTCATGAATAGTCCTCTGCTCTTTTCTGTAAAATACAGAAACAGTAGTCAGAGAGAGCAATGAACAATGGTTTCATGAATAGTCCTCTGCTCCTTTCTGTAAAATACAGAAACAGTAGTTAATGAGAGAATGTACGTATACAAGTGAATAGAACTAAACTAAATGTACAGTATGAGAGAAGAGGACACAAAACCAGAATGCATTATACACTTAAAATGTTCAGAGAAAGAGAGAGAGACAGACAGATAGATAGATAGAGAGAGAGAGAGAGAGAGAGAGAGAGAGAGAGAGAGAGAGAGAGAGAGAGAGAGAGAGAGAGAGACAGACAGACAGACAGACAGACAGACAGAGTGAGGCAAAGAGAGACTGTTGTTGTTGTTGTTGTTGTTGTTGTTGTTGTTCGTCCTTCGATGTCGAAGATGACCATGACTTCAATCTCAGATGGAAGATCGCTGAGTGTGGGTTCGCAGGTGGCTGGTGAGGCCGATCTGGGCCCGAAAGGAACGCCCACATGGAGGACACATGTGGTTGGGTGCTACAGTGGAGGTGGAGGTAGCTCTGGCCTTGTGCGCGGCTCGCTTTCTCTCAGCTTCTGCTGTGCGTCTCTTCTCCGATGTACATGCACGCTTTGTGAGGCTGCTTCGCCAGGATGGGCGGTCCAGGGCAAGCGACTCCCAGGTGTTGAGGTTGATGTCCAGGCCTTTGAGGGACACTTTGAGGCAGTCCTTGAAACGTTTCCTCTGCCCCCAACCTTGCGTTTGCCTGACTCAGTTCTCCGTACAGCAGGTGTTTCGGCAGTCGACTGTCTGGCAATCTGACGATGTGGCCAGCCCATCTGGCTTGGGATCTCTGAAGGAGAGTGTAGATGCTGTGGATGCTGGCCCTTTCCAAGACCTCAGTGTCTGGGACTTTGTCCTGCCACTTGATGTGTAGGAGTCTGCGGAGACAGCTGAGGTGAAAATGGTTGAGCTGTTTGGCGTGTCTGCTGTAGACGGTCCAGGTCTCACTGGCATAGAGGAGAGTGGTTAGAACCACTGCATGGTAGACCTTCAGCTTGGTGGTAAGGCTTAGCCCTCTCCGCTCCCAGACATTTTCACGGAGTCTCCCAAACATAGAGCTGACTTTGGCAATCCTGTTCCTGACCTGTGCTTCAATTTCACAGTTGGTGAGAGTGTGCTGCCCAGATAAGTGACGTTGTCAACTGCCTGTAAGTTCTGTCCCTTTAACGTGACGTGATGTGTGGTTCCTAGTAGGGTTGAGCTGGCGCAAGCTGACACATCACTTCGGTCTTTTTGGTGCTGATGATGAGACCGAAGTTGTTGCAGGCTCGTGAGAGGCAGTCCATTTCGTGCTGCATCATCTGCTCTGTGCTGGCATTGAGTGCGCCGTCATCAGCAAGCAAGGAGTTTCTGATAACGGTCTCTTTCACCTTTGTAACAGCCTGCAGTTGCCTGAGGTTGAACAGCCCACCGTCAGTTCTGTATCTGACATGTATATCACCCTGGCAGTCACGGAAGGCATCAGTCAGCATGGCGGAGAAGACCATGCTGAAGAGTGTAGGGGCGAGAACGCAGCCTTGTTTTACACCGTTGGTCACTGGAAAGGCCTCTGACTCGTCTCCACCATCCAGCACTTTCACCATCATGCCGTCGTGGAACTGTCGGACGACCGTAATGAACCTGCTGGGACAGCCAAATTTCTTCATGATCTTCCACAAGCCAACTTTGCTGACCGTATCGAAGGCCTTGGTCAGATCGACAAAAGTCACGAACAGATCGCTCTGCTGCTTTTGGCATTTTTCCTGGAGCTGTCGTGCAGAAAATATCATGTCCGCAGTTCCAGGTTCTGCACGAAAGCCACACTGGAATTCTGGGAGGAGACCCTGCTCGAGGTGTAGTAGAAGGTGGTTGAGCAGGACACGAACCAAGATCTTCCCAGCTATGGACAAGAGAGAGATGCCTCGGTGATTGTCGCAGGACTGGCGGTTGCCTTTTCTCTTGTAGATGTGGAGAATGTTGGCATCTTTCAACTGTTGTGGGACCCTCTCTTCATTCCACATGGACTGGAAGAGCTGCCCCTCCTGATTTGTAAACTTCGGCAGGGATCGCATCAGATCCTGGCGCTTTGCCACATGAAAGTTGTTTGATTGCCTTTCTGACTTCTTCGAGGGGGGGGGGGGGGGGGGGTCGTCAAGGTCTTGCTTGATCTCCACTTGAGGTAGGCGTGTAATGGCCTCGTCGTTGATTGAGGCAGGGCGGTTGAGGACCTGGTTAAAGTGTTC
The DNA here is from genome assembly GCA_018398815.1 of Conus ventricosus. Lineage (NCBI taxonomy): Eukaryota > Metazoa > Mollusca > Gastropoda > Neogastropoda > Conidae > Conus > Conus ventricosus. The sequence continues at coordinate 53,130,152 of CM031618.1, read as the reverse complement.
AGCCCATCTCTCCAGAATCTGCTTCTTTTCTGTCAGCAGGTGCGTCCCATCTGCATTGAGGAGGGGGAGGAGCCGGAGGATAGGGGTCCATACACAGCCTTCAGAACGTCATAGAAACACTTGGTGTCATGACCGTCTGCATAGCCCTGGATTTCATCGGCCTTTTTGCTGAACCAGGCATCCTGCATTTCGCGAAGCCTCTTCTGCACTTTTTGTTTTGCACTGGTGAAAGCATCTTTCTTAGCTTGTGATGTGGGGTCATTCTGGTGCGCTCTGGAGTTTCTCTGACAGCAGTGTCTGTACTTCTGCGTCATTCTCGTTAAACCAGTCTTTGTTTCTACGGGTTGCTGGTCCAAGCTGTTCGAGGGTAGTAGAGTGGACTGCATTTCTGAAGGCCTCCCACTGCTCTTCAATGCTGCTGTGGTCATCCTCTCGTGTCTTGGGCAGCCTGCCATCTAGGCCATTGGAGAAATCTTCTGCAACTTTGTTATGCTTGAGCTTGGAGACGTTGAGCCTCTTTGCAGTCTTCTGACCTTGGGACTACGACAAAGAGAGACTACTCTGACCTAGACAACCCGATCGACGGTGTGTCTCTGTGTGTGTGAGCACAGAGGGAATCATCGAAGGTTATATAAGATCAGGTTGATTGTAGACCAGCCGACCCCATTCAAAAGCTCTTTACACATTCACAGGGCAGCTGTCTGCAGCACGACTGATGATGTGTGGGCAGCACAGCTGGTTGGACTGGCTCGGAAGACCGGAGTGACCACATTGACATCATCCCCGAAAAGGGAATATGGCTGTCTTGATGGTGTGATGAAACATGGTCATGTATGTCATAAAAAAATCCTAACAGTGATCAGCCTCAGAGTTTTAGCTGAAGAACCCCATAGAAGAAATGCAGTTATTGATGTCATGTCCGCACGAAAAGGACTTTTAAAACTGAACTAATGATGGAAGCTGTTTAAGTTTATCAAAGGTTTCGTGGTTGAGCGTCAGCTTTGTTTTTGCCGTCTACTTCGGAACAGCGACATCGAATAACGGTAGCAGTGATGACAACAACAACAGCAATTTGTAAAAGTACGACGTCAATAATTAGAAAGTTACATATATTCTACCTTTTCCACATTATTTGCGGTTTGTGGCACACCTCTTTTCACAGGAACCATTTGAAATAGTTTATTACTTGAAACAAACTCTTTACGTGCATATATGCATGCGCAGTGTGTGCGCGCATCCTCTCCTCTCTCTCTCTCTCTCTCTCTCTCCTCTCTCTCTCTCTCTCTCTCTCTCTGTCTGTCTGTCTCTGTCTGTCTGTCTCTCTCTATCTGTCTGTCTGTCTGTCTCTCTCTCTCTCTCTCTCTCTCTCTCTCTCTCTCTCTCTCTCTCTCTCTTCTCTCTCAGACTATGCTGATGATACTATTTTGGTGACTGATGCTTCTTAAATGGTCTTTCCGCATAGGAATATTATGTGCTATGTAATGTGTGCGTGCGTGCGTGGGTGCGTGCGAGTGAGTGAATGAGTGAGTGAGTGAGTGAGTGAGTGAGTGAGTGAGTGAGTGTGTGTGTGTGTGTGTGTGTGTGTGTGTGTGTGTGTGTGTGTGTGTGTGTGTGTGTGTGTGTGTAAGACACACACACACACACACACACACACACACACACACACACACACACACACACACACACACACACACACACATTGTACTGATGGACAATTAAGCGTGAAGATAGGGAAATTAATGTTCTATTGGGCTTCCCCCTTTAGTAAGACTGGTCCCTGGATCAAAGTCTGTGTGGAGTCGGGTTGATGCTAAGGACTGTTGCTCGCTGGCAAGAAGCTGAAACTTGCTTGCAGACTAAGGTTTTGGCGGGTCATTTCAGAGAGTACAGCTCTAAAGGTCATTTCTTACCCGGGGTCTGTGTTGCTGTCGAGTCAAGTCGGGGATTGTCGAGTCAGTCCCAGGATTGTCGAGTCAATCCCAGGATTGTCGAGTCGATCCAAGGGCTGTCACGTCAGTCCGACGATATTCAGGTCAATTCGAAGATTGTTGAAGCAATCCGACGATTGCCTCCAGCCAAGCCATGCTCGGGGTCACAGGGGGTGGGGGGGGGGGGGGGGGGGGGGGGGGGGCTGTCTTTACACTCCAGTGGCGGGTCCACACGTTCTCCAGGCCTCCCAGCTGGTCGACATGCCGCCAGAAAGGCAGCTCAAGAGACCGCTGGGTGCATCCACTTCCCCAACACAACCCTGCGCCCTCTCACTGTCACGTGCAAGCGGCCACTGCAGTGGCTAACAATCTACCCATTTTTCCCTTTTAAATGATACTTATTTACCAACCACAGAAGTTTTTTTTTTTTTTTTTTTTTAAAGAGGATATTTAGAGACTGTCATCTTATTGACATGGATTCATGCTGCATATTACCAGTTCGTTTCATCAGTTCACCCGAAAGACCAACACCTAGACTTCCGCTTGTGAAGGGAAATGGGGAAAATAGCTGGTATGATTCACATGTCACGTGACTTACACTTTCAGTTGCATGACCCGTTCCGATACTTTGATTAACATTGGCGTCTTTCTACGACGGTATTCGTACCTCAGCCCTGTTTCTAATTTTTCTCGCCAAACATTGAAACCAGTTCATAACTTCAGGGAACATCTAGTGAGAGTTTGATGAAAACAGTTAAGAGCTTTGAAATCAGAGCATAACGTCGTGTGATATAGCACGTGTACATTAGGCGTCGTGCATTAAGGATCACTACATATTAACCCCCAGCAAAATGACAGACTGCCGATGTACCAATGGTTGCAGATCGTTGATACAACAATAGAGAGATAGTAGATTGTTGATATGCCGATAGAGAGATAGTAGATCGTTGATATGCCAATGGAGAGATAGTAGATCGTTGATATGCCAATGGAGAAGTGACAGATAGTTGATATGCCAATGGAGAGATAGTAGATCGTTGATATGCCAGTGGAGAGATAGTAGATCGTTGATATGCCAATGGAGAGATCGTAGATTGTTGATATGCCAATAAGGAAATAGTAGATTGTTGATATGCCAATAGAGAGATAGTAGATCGTTAATATGCCAACGGAGAGGTGACAGATCGTTGATATACCAATGGAGATGTGGCATATCGTTGGTATGCCAATGGAGAGATAGTAGATCGTTGATATGCCAATGGAGAGATAGTAGATCGTTGATATGCCAATGGGGAGATAGTAGATAGTTGATATGCCAATGGAGATGTGGCAGGTCGTTGGTATGCCAATGGAGAGATAGTAGATCGTTGATATGCCAGAGAGATAGTAGATCGTTGATATGCCAGAGAGATAGTAGATCGTTGATATGCCAATGGAGAGATAGTAGATCGTTGATATGCCAATGGAGATGTGGCAGGTCGTTGGTATGCCAATGGAGAGATAGTAGATCGTTGATATGCCAATGGAGATGTGGCAGGTCGTTGGTATGCCAATGGAGAAGAAGCAGATCGCTGTTAAAGAAATCGAGGTGGAAGACCCTTTCTTCTTTGTACTGCTCTTCTCTTCTGATTGTCGTAAACGGCATCTGGCGGGCCAGGGTGGTATGTTTACGGGAAGATGTATCCCTGCGGTTCATGAATCGGTTGACCATTGGATCGGTAGCCCCTTCATCAGCTGCTGGAACTTACTAGCTGCACATGACAACGAGAGGGCAGGGTTGGGTAAGGGAAGTGGGGGTGCCCAGGGGGGGGGGGGGGGGGGTCTTCAGCCGCCTGTCTGGTGTCATGTCGACGAGTTGGGAGGCCTGTGGTGCGTGCTGCCCCCCCACCCTGACCCCCTACCCCCCCCTCCCCACTGGAGTATAAAGACAGTCTGCCCTGGTGGTCCTGGAAATGGCTTGGCAAAAGGCATACGACTACCTGCAGCAGAAGACCTCGTCCCATGCCCCCTCTCATAAAAGATAGAGAACCTCGTTGCTCATCTCTTGACCCTGGCTGGATGACAGTTGTTGGAATGACCCAACAATCCTTGGATTGACCTGACAGTTGCCAGACTCATAGGACAATCGTCGGATTGATTCAACGATCCTTAGAATGATTCGAAAATCCTCGGATTGACCCGACAATCCTCGGATTGACCTGACAATCCTCGAATTGATCTGACAATCCTCGGATATACCTGATAACAACAAAGACCCTGGCAAGGAACAGTCTTGAAGCTGCAAGCTCAAACTGATCCAATAAGTCTTTGGTCTGCAAACAAGTTACAGCTTCATTCCAGCGAGCAAAGATCCCTAGGATCAACCTGGCCGTGGACAGAGTCTGGTCCAGCAGCTAACTGTACCAAAGAGCTTCTGCCCTATAGAATGTTAACCTCACTATCTTCTATACAGACTTTGGTCCAGGAACTACTCGTACCAAAGGGCTTCCATGCGATAGAACGCTAGTCTCACTATCTTTTCGACAGACTTTGGTCCAGGGACTAGTCGTCGTAAAGGGCTTCTGCCCAATGGAACATTAATATCACTATCTTCACGCTCAGTTGCCCGTCAATACAAGAAAGCAACACTTCACGGTGGCTTGGCGACAAAGCAATTACTGTCGTCAGTCAAAGGGACCTAGTAGGTGGTGTCGTGCGTTGTGTGGGCACAGAACAGGCGTCACTGAACACCGGGGTGTCCTCTGGCGTGTTGTCTCATGGCCACCTGACATTGACTGCTCCCCCTCAAGTGCCAGTGCTAAGGGGATGATGGAGTGAGAGTAGGAGTGGGGAAGGGGGTATGAGGACGGGCAGGGAAGAGGGGGAAGGGGAGGCTAGGATAGACAAACTTGCTACAAAGAAAACAGAATGAGCGAATTTTATCGCTGAAGAGGAACGGAATAAGAGAGAGACAAAAAAGGCAATATTCAATATTCTCCTCTTTGCCACTCCCAGAGGTCCAACAAGGAATCTGAACTGACAGCTGACAATCAATGATAATAGAACGTGAAGAATTTCAGTGGTGTGACTGCTGAACTGTAGAGGATTGGGGCGTTAAGGACGTGTGTCGTGTCCTTATCTATCCGACTTACCTAACAATGGAAAACCCGTTTTGATGGGTACATGGGGCCTGAATAGCTCAGTGGTAGAGCGCCGGACTCATAATCTTGGGGTTGCGGGTTCGAATCTCCATCGGGCCGTTTCGGAACAGGGGGATTTTTCCCTCGGAGTTAACATTGGTTCTGACTCCATTTCCCATACAGTCCTTCGAATGAGACTATAAACCGAGGTTCCGTGTGTGAACGCACGCATAACATCTTGCACACACGTCGAATCCCATCACCAACTTTCGGAAGAGAAGGCCAGTTTGGCCGTTGGTATGGATGACACGTGACACATAACCTGCACCTTCCCCGAAGCTGGAGTATGGCTGCCTTAATGGCGGGATAAAAAAAACGGTCATACACACAAAAACTCCACTCCCTATACAGGGGGTGTCCGCATGAGTATCAGCCTGCGTACGCAGAAGAAGGAGATGGGTACATGACAAAACACTAGCACAGCACTGGCTTCATTTCTCAGCTCACTCTCTCCTTTGGGGGTCCGGCCACACTTGTCAGGCTGTGGCTGAACGACAAGGTGCTGACACTGCTTGATGCCGCCCCATGACGTCATGTCAGGCATCATTGTCTGCGGCTGGAATGGGATTAGACCTCATGGGAATAGCAGCCAGACTGTGAGACATGATAAAGGCGATGAGTCGCTTAGAGAGAGAGAGAGAGAGAGAGAGAGAGAGAGAGAGAGAGAGAGAGAGAGAGAGAGAATTGTTTGATCGATTAATCGATTGATAATCTGTATTACCAAGGGCAACAGATGAGAAGAAAATGTTTCTTTTCCATCTGGTCCTTGTCACATCAGGAACGAAGGATACGCACACATACAGACACTATTACACAATGTAGAACCTATTATAGGAAAGCAGTGATGATTCATATCGCACAAAAGAAAACATAAATTCATTAAAACTGCCTGTCACACACACACACACACACACGCATGCGCGCACGCACGTACGCACGCACACACACACGCACGCATGCACACACACGCGCACACACACATACACTCACCACACACACACACACACACACACACACACACACACACACAGACAAACGCACACACGCACACTTGCACGCACGCACACACACACGCGCGCGCGCGCACGCACGCACGCACGCACGCACGCACGCACGCACGCACACACACACACACACACACACACACACACACACACACACACACACACCTTACTTAGTGTATTCCAATGTGGAAAGAGGATATCAGAAGCAACAGCCAACAAAATAGTATCATCATCATCAGAAATGGAAATGGGGGTGTCGGCAGGAGTATCAGCCTGCGTACGCAGAAGAAGAAGAAGAAGAAGAAGATCATCCTATTGCCAGTGTACAGCACAGTGGGCAACGGGTCCACGCCACTACAGCACGCTGGTCAAGAACGGCAACTGTGTCCAGCGCCCAGTTCCACGTGGCTGGACAGCAAGCGTCTGGACTGTCAATTGACACTTGTTAAGAAATATTAAATTGTTTCCAGGAAACATCCAGAGAAAAAACGAGATGCAAAGAAATATAAATGTACTCCCAGTTTAGATCTATCTTGAATACGCGTGTTTAAAAATAAGTCACAATCAAACTTGCGTCATAATAAAAAAAAAAGAAAAGAAAAAAAAGTCACAATCAAACATGCGTCATAATGTATTTCGTCACTGAGATAAGAAATCGGCAAAGTACTTTCAGAGATATTCCATAAAGAAGAAAACCGTTTTGGGCCGTTACAGCCGTTAGTAACGGCTATTATGGTAAAATAAAACATCGGGCATCATCCGTGACCTATAATGAACATACCTACATACCTACATATTTTCAGAAAGATCGGCCCGGAAGTTTGTCTGGAGCGAGTGGTACACATTGTGACCACGGACAGACAGACAGGTTGACAGACAGCATTTCTTCGTTCCCATTGTAAAGTACTCCCTGTTCTATAAGAACTGGGAGTACAAAAATGACAGCTCTGCAGCTGGCGGAAAAGGAAATCCAGTCTGACCATTCAGGGAAATATTGGTGTTCTCAACTATACAAAAATGACGATGGACAGCATCAACATTTCCGCGTGTCCCCCTACTGACCACAGTGACGCAATCACGATCTGGCTTTCATGTCGCATGTCCGTTATTATTTGTATCTAATGTTGTTGATGTTTAGTTCAATTTGGATGTCCCCGTCCACCATCTTACCTCCATCTCCCCTTCTTATGTGTCAATGGGTAAAAAATCTGATGCATTAAGCCATTCGTCTTCGTATTCTGTCTGTCTGTCTGTCTGTCTCCCGTCCTCCTTCTCCTCCTCTTCTCCCTCCTCCTTTATGAAATCTATTCTCTTGCTCCTCTTCATAAAAAGAGAGGACGGAAGAGTATTGTGAGACGCAAATAGGTTTTGAGATGTTTTTTCAATGTCTCTCTCTCTTTCAGTCTTTCTGTCCCCCGCTCCCTCCTCCCTCTCTCTGTCTCTGTCTGTCTGTCTGTCTATCTGTCTGTCTGTCTGTCTGTCTGTCTGTCTCTCTCTCTCTCTCTCTCTCTCTCTCTCTCTCTCTCTCTCTCTCTCTCTCTCTCTCTCTCTCTCTCTCTCTCCTTCAAAGGAAGAGAAGAAAATAAGCACTTTCTATTTGTGTTGTCCTGTGTTCAATGATTTAAGAACACGGTACGCACCTGTAAAAAAAAAAAATTACAGTACTCCTAGCTAGTTTCGATTGAACATGCTTTTAAGTTCCAGTAAAGGAAAGGTTTTGAGAAAGTTATTAATTTTCCTGTGTGAAGCATTTGATTTCAGGACATCATGTCGTACACATTCATCATGATTTGTAAATTTAGATGTAATATTGTGCGCTAGTATTTGTGTGTTGTATCCCCTTCATGAGAGACAATAGCTTTAAACGTGAAATATCATTACCCTTTTCATTCTGTCTGTCTGTCTCTGTCTGTCTGTCTGTCTGTCTGTCTGTCTGTCTGTCTGTCTCTGTCTGTCTGTCTGTCTGTCTGTCTCCCTCTCTCTTTCTCTCTCTTGCTTGCTCGCTAGCTCGTCTCTTTCCTCCTATTTCTCTCTCTCTCTCTCATTCTCTCTCTCTCTTTTTCTCTCCTCTCCTCTCTCTCTCTCTCTCTCTCTCTCTCTCTCTCTCTCTCTCTCTCTCTCTCTCTCTCTCTGCCTGCCTGCTGCCTGCCCGTCTACCTGTCTCTGTCTGTGTTTGTGTATCTGTCAGACTGTCTGTCTGTCTGTCTGTCCGTCTGTCCAGCTGTCTGTCTGTCTCTCTGTCTCTCTATCGCTCTCTCTGTCTCTCTCTGTCTCTCTCTCTCTCTCTCTCTCTCTCTCTCTCTCTCTCTCTCTCTCTCTCTCTCTCTCTCTCTCTCTCAGCGAATGAAACAGAAGCTTAAGGGCCCATTGTGTGTCTGTTAAATGACTGTACCTGTCGTGCTAATATCACACTCTCCGCTTTTAAAATTACCGAGAAAGAAGCCTTATTTCCCCCTAAACCCAGGCGACTGGTTAGCAATGAACCTTTACTTTCAATCATATAGTTTCTGATCTATGGAAGCTAAGTACTGGAAAGGATCACTGACTGTCAAAATAGTGATTTTCGATTGTTGCACTTCTATGAACCCATAAATAAAGATACATCTAGTTGCAAAGTGAAATGAATGCAGGCGGAAAGCTAAACAAATCTTAAATAAATGTTAGCGAACCGTCCAAAACACGTGCGCAAACGAATCACAAGACAAAACACGACGCGTTTCGACCTCTGAGGTCTTCTTCAGGCACGTTTATTGTTCTGTTTCTTGCTTAAAGAAGACCTAAGAGGTCGAAACGCGTCGTGTTTTGTCTTGTGATTCGTTTGTCCACGTTTTTTTTGGCGGTTCGCTAACATTTATTCAAGATTCCCATGAATAAAGTCAAAAGCTATCCATAGGACTTTCTCGTGCTTTAATATGACACCGATTGTTAAAGCGAATGTTAACAAAAGTGCGATAATTTCAAAATGAATGAATGAAGTGCAAAGTTTTCGAAGGTTCTGACTTGATTTTTTTTTAAAAATGTCAGCTTTCAATGCAGTTTGCTAAGTATTTTGAAAGCGCCTGCGCCTGCTTGTTGCTATGTTATCATCGATCTGTGACCGTAGATAACAAGTAAAATCCCACCAGTTAGTCAATTCAGAAGCCAACCCAAGGCTATACCTCATGCCAGAAAATGGTGTCAAGATAACAAAATATGGCCTAAACCACGTTACTACCAACTTACACCAACTTACACCAACTTACACCAATTTACACCAAAATACAGTAAGTCAGAAATTTATGTTCAGAAGTACTGAAGATATGATCTCAGTAGCATCTCTCTCTCTCTCTCTCTCTCTCTCTCTCTCTCTCTCTCTCTCTCTCTCTCTCTCTCTCTCTCTCTCTCTCTCTCTCTCTCTCACACACACACACACACACACACACACATATATATATATATACTTATATGTTATATGTTAGTGAGTTTCCCTCCCTATTGGAGGATGTCTCCCCCTTGGAGACTATAAGCTTGCTGAAGGCTCATTTTTAGAAGCATTTATTTTATTTTTCTCCATTCACCCACTCAAGCACATACTGTTAGTTAGGCAGAATATTTCGTCAATCTAAGACATAAGAGCAAGCTTTGTTTATAATTCAATATTTCTTGCAGTCATTGCAACACCAAGCTGCTCTGTAAGTTGCTGGAACGGTGCGCGGTACTTATCCTTGGAATTTATTAGTTTGTTGTATATATATAGTTAAAACAAGTTAAAAGAGGAATCTTAAAACTATCTACAAATTTGTTTCGAGCGTGTTGCGCTTAAAAAATTGTTTTAGGCATTTTAAATATACTGATCTTTATATATATATATATATATATATATATATATATATATATATATATATATTATATATATATATATATATATATATATATATATATATATATACAACAAACTAAATAAATTCCAAGGATAAGTACCGAGCACCGTTCCAGCAACTTACAGAGCAGCTTGGTGTTGCAATGACTGCAAGAAATATTGAATTATAAACAAAGCTTGCTCTTATGTCTTAGATTGAAGAAATAGGGGGAGAGATAAGCATTCATATCTGCAGTGGTAGATGATTCTACCTAACTAACAGTATGTGCTTGAGTGGGTGAATGGGGAAAAATAAAATAAATGCTTCTCAGAATGAGCCTTCAGCAAGCTTATAGTCTCCAAGGGGGAGACATCC
>CM031618.1:53109442-53112227 GCA_018398815.1 Conus ventricosus | reverse complement strand
TTTACACTCTTCAAGTGGGATCTAGCTTTCTTAGTATGTCAAATGGTGTTGAATTTTACACTCTTCAAGTGGGATCCAGCTTTCTTATAACGTCAAATGGTGTTGAATTTTACACTCTTTAAATATAGTCTGGAGCGTCATTGGAAAAAATCACAAATTTGTTATTGTTCTTTTCTGCTTGTCTGTTGAGAGAGGTGGGGAAGGGGGAGGAAGAGGAATGGAGGGAGAGAGTCAAACAGACAGACAGATAGACGGACAGACAGAAACAGAGACAGAGAGACAAAAAAAGAGAAAGAGAGAGACAGACACACGGACAGCGAGACAGACACACGGACAGACGCTTCTCTATCAAGCTAATTTTCCTGCCCTCTTCTGGTAAGCTATCCTACCGCCGGCCTCTCACAACGTGTGCTAGAGGCAGGCCAGCACTGCTCCTCAAGCAATACCTCGCGTGCGGCGATGGGGAGGGGGGGGGGTGGGGGTGGCGAAGCAATTTGAAAGAGCAAAGACCACAGCAGGGCATCAACAGTATATCCTTCAAGACCCTCCATTACAAACTCGCCAGAGACGAGGCAGTGGCCTGACAGCATAAATCCGACCTGGAGGATCACGAATCCGCCTGAGAACTTTGATTTAAAAGAAAAAAATTGAATCCCCATGTCCATGGCGTTCAAAGTTTGCATCACGGCATGTTGTTTTACGGAGGGTCGGAATAGCTCAGTAGGTAGAGCAACGGACTCTCCGTGAGTCGGGTGATCCTAGGGTGGCGGGTTCGACGAATCTCTGCTGGGATGTTTCGGTACAGGGGGAGGGGGGGGGGATTTTTTCCCTTGGATTTAGCATTGGTTCTGACTCTATTCCCCCCCCCCCCCCCCCCCTTCCCAAAAAAAAAAAAAAAAATCCGCCGAATGAGACTACAAACCGAGGTCCCGTGTGTGAATGCACGCGTAACATCCATCACACACGTACAATCCTTCACCGACTCTCGGAAAAGAAGGTATGTGAGGCCACTACCACCACCAACCCCTCAACCCCCCACCCCCACCCCCAACCCCTCTCCCCTGCATGCGAATCAGAATTAAGCACGAGCAGTTTGCGATTTAACTTGCAAACCCCCCCCCCCCCCCAAAAAAAAAAAAAAAAAAAAAAAAAAAAAAAAAAAACCCGATGTTTTGAGAACCGGAAGTAAAGTTCCCCGACACACGCCGAGGCAGGGCAGTCCTGAACATTCTGGATGCGCAATGGAACATGGCATTGTGGTCCCCTTACCACGGTCCCTGCGCACAGCTGTCGGAACACAATGCATGCAGCGAGGACGCCCCTTTACCCACGGTAACACGAGATCGAACACGAATGGATTTCACCAACTCAGCTTACTACCCGTTTTGTAAGAGGTCTGGCTTCCTATTTTTTCGCTCTCGGCTCAGCTTCAAAGCAATGGCTAATTCACACATAGTGTGGGAATGTAACGCGTCTGGCCAGGTTGCCTTTGTCACAACGGTAAAAACGGGATCGCGCAGAAATTCGTGGCTCGATTTCACGTGCGTCATTGACTTGTTTGTTTGATTTCGTGTCGAGATCCGGCTCCGTTTACGTTCTGTATAAAAGTGCAGAGAAATACACATTCTCTCCGTCGTCGTCGTTCTCTCTCTCTCTCTCTCTCTCTCTCTCTCTCTCTCTCTGCCCTTGTATGTGTGATTGTTCTGTTGTTTTCTGCTTTGTATGTGTACTCTTTTTTGTTCTGAATGTAAAAATTTGTGTATTTGTTTAACTTCTGTATATATATATATATATATTATATATATATATATATATATATATATATATATATATATATATATATATATATATATTACTGACTTCCATAAAAAACGCGAAAAATTGAAAGGCTATTTTTCGGGTGAAAAGGGGTGAATATTATTGAACCATTGTGGCAAGTTGTTTGGGTCCAAGACTCACGTGCAGTGAAAAAATTGTGTGAGCAACACATCATTCCCGGCATTGGAGGGTCAACAAAAATGGCAAACTGGTTGCTGCATGTGAGGCACGTGCACACCATGCAGAGCAAAGTTAACCAGCGACAAGTACGCAGGCATGCAGCCTTTATAAAGCCGCGCTACAAGGTTTAGATAACGACTTGCCGTCTGAGCGCAACAGAGATGCCAAGACTACGAGCAGAGGAACGCAATCGTGCCCTAGGCCATCTGGAGGCTGGTGTGGATGCCAGGCAGGTCGCTAACATCTTTAACGTCCACATCTCAACCATCTATTGTCTGCAGCACCGCATGCGAGTCACTGGTACCACTGATGATCGTCCCCGGCCAGGCCGGCCAGGCCGTCCTCGGGTCACCACACCAAGAGAGGATCGCCACTTTGTTCAAACCCATCTGCGGGACAGGCGGCAAACAGCCGCTAACACTGCTCGACAGGTGCCTGGGAATCTCCAGCAACGAATCAGCCTCAACACTGTGCGGCGGCGTCTTTAGGAGAACGGGCTGGCATGTAGGCATCCTCACAGAGGTCCGGTACTGACACCAAGACAGCGGCAGGACAGGCTGCAGTGGGCACAAGCCCGAATCAACTGGTGCAGGCAGCAGTGGGGACGCATACTGTTCAGATGAGAGCCGTTTTTGTATTGACATGGCTGACGGTCGTGTCAGAATATGGCGTCGACCTGGTGAACGCTATGCTGACTCCTGTGTGGTAGAGCGGAACCCCTGGGGAGGCCCGAACGTTACGATATGGGGTGCAATTGGCATTAACCACGCCATAGGACCAGTCATCT
>CM031618.1:53069442-53081942 GCA_018398815.1 Conus ventricosus | reverse complement strand
CAAAGGAAGAAGAAAGAAAGCAAGAAAGAAGGGGGGAAAAAACGAAAAAAGTCAAAAATGAGAGACAGAAATAAAAAGAAAGTATTGAAAGTGAACGTTGTATCAGTCAAGATCAAATGCTTCGAAAACATTTGAATAGTGTACTTTTTATTAAAAAAAAAAAAAAGAAAAAAGAAATAAATATCACCACCAAGTTTGAAGTAAACAACTCGGTAATTCCACAACCAGTCTGGCTGTTATGGCGTCATAAGTTTTAGAAATGGCATGTGAAGTTTGAAAAAAAAAATTCTGAATAAATTATATTTAAAAAATAAAATAATAGGATAACGAGCGTTTTGACTTTCTATCGCTCTTCCTCTCTCACTCCATCCACACAGATTGCCTTTTCAGTCAAGGACGCCAAAGTCCAAGATTATCTCCCCTGTCTTTATGTCCCCCCCCCCCCCCCCCCCCCCCCCCCCCCCCCCCCCCCCCCCCCCCCCAACCAATGAATAATAGATAAGGCGGCGCTGCTAGCGCATCATCGTGACAGTCGGAATCACTGCGTCTCCTCCAGGTTCTCCTGTTCTTGCTCTCTGACAAACTGCTAATGTTTCTGGGCGCGACAGAAGAAGGTCTGCATTTAAGGATAAATATTTGATCAGTGCCTGGGCACTTGTTGGGGGGGGGGGGGGGGGGGGGTGGAACACGGCAGGCGGATTTTCGCGCGAGAAAAAAAAAACCGCCACAGGATGTTGCGTAACGCACGTGAGGATCGGAATTCATTTCACTTCGTGTCGTTTAGAACCAAGCCTACTACAAGGCTGCCGTGTGTAGGCTGTTATTTCGTTAGAATTTTACCCATAAATGGTATGTCGTAATTTCTTTCTTCTTTTTTTTTTCTAAGCCCTGTATGTTTCATTTACGCATGACGGTAACGTGCACAATATTGTTGGAAAATGCTTAAAGTACCAACAACCAGCTACTCATCTTTTTCTTAATTTCAACGAAATATAAAACTTGGACACAAATTTACACAAATTGGTCAAAATCATGGAGGATTCCCATCAAATTTGCGACGATTTTTGAAATACTAAAACGCAGTACATTTTTTTTTTCATTCATATTTGCAAATTTTTCATCTGGCTGTACTACGTCTGACTTTCTCTTTTTCAATTTTGGTTTGAAATCCGTCACAATCGGATTTTTTTTTCTTCATTCGTCAGCAAATTTCTATCTGAAATCCACCATGGATTTGACCGTGTTTGTGGGTACAGACTTCTTAAACATTTGTCCTGCTCCTTCCGCAATTTATGACTTTTTTTTTTAAGTGGCTGAAATTGAGATGAATGCACTAAATGTAAACTTGGTTTCGCGATAAAAGCGACAACGACAGCAACACACGTACGTGAGTCTGTTTGTCAAGATTTTAAATCAAACGTTGATCCAGCGAAGGAAAGTTGTGGAGAGAACAGACAGAGAGAGGAGAGAGAGAGAGAGAGAGAGAGAGAGAGAGAGAGAGAGAGAGAGAAGAGAGAGAGACTGACAGACAGACAGACAGACAGACAGACTCAGGAAGAAAAACATGATAAAGGCGAGGCGACAACGTCACTTTCGGAGGTCAAGGTCGAGTCACAGAATCCATCGCATTGTTCTCTGAATGATTGGCCACTTGCTGGCTATCTTTGCGAACTTCTCTTTTATTTTGGTTCGAAATCCATCATCATCTGAATTTTTTTTTTTTTTTTTTAATCTCCAGCAAATTTTTACCTGAAATTTACAACGAACTTCTTTTGCCAGTCGTCTCGGACCCAAAGGTAGGTCAAGTTTGATCGTTCCTTACTGGCAAGGTGTCTTCAGATCGTAGGCATGCCCTAGTCCTTGCCTGAAGGTATTCAAACCTCTAGTCTGTCAGATGATTGTGAAGTAACACACTCACTCAAACACACCCATAAGCTATTCCCCAGATCGTTTAAATTTACTGTCGCTGGTTCATGCCCCCAAGTTTTGATCTGATGAACAGGTCGAACCTGATTTATCCAGTCCACGTATACAACAAAGCTCAGCAATTTACGTTACTTTATTGATGACGTATGGTTATCGTATCACTGATGACGTCATTTTGAAAATCATACGTGTTCATGCTGGACTGTCTGAAGTGAAGTGTGATATGTCTTTAATGTACTTACGACTAGAGAACACAGCATGGACAGCCGTTTGGAACGTGACCTGACGTAATTGGGCACTTACACCAGGCTTCTTGGATTATGAAGATGACGTACCTGTCGAGGAGGTTCCGTTTTTTTTCCGAAGCTGGGTCTTTCAGCCCACAAAACGATTCAGAAGTATGGAACATTAAAGGTTTTTTTGTTTGTTTGTTTCTTGTCTTACCTCCCCCCCCCCCCCCCCCCCCCCCCCCCCCCCCCCCCCCCACCACAACACACACACACACTTTATTTTAAATTTTCACTCCATGGAACGAGGCAGGCGGGATTAAATTATCAACCCGAGTTAAAAGCAGTGCCAATAAAATCTTCGCAAACGCTCTTCGCACGCTGAACACACACACACGCACGCACGCACGCACGCACGCGCATACACACGCACGCACACGCGCACACACACCCACACACACACAAATCAACATGAATGTGTATGAATTATAATGGCTACGGAATCCTACGAAGATCAGAATATAGCTCTTCCTTTTCGTGCTGTCTGGAACAAACATAGTGAATGAACACACACACACACACACACACACACACACACACACACACACACACACACACACACACGCCAATCATACGATCAATAAACACGACAAGGGGATTCTTTCTAGCTGTCGCATCAACAAGGGTGTTGTGATATGATCTGATAAACCGCAGGGTGTACGTACGGAGTGAACACTTTACTCTGTCTGCGCGGGAGTTGGTTCTGCGTTCGTTATTTCACCAACAATGTTCCCAGTCGTCAGAATGAAGTGTCAGAATTAAGGCCCTGGCAGGAGAGCTGTTTCAGGCAGATCGTCAAGTCGGTACGGTAGGGTAATGCTAAGGTAATGTTGCTTGCAGCCCAGCCGACCGCAAAGGGCCATATCAGGGCTGTTACCGCGTTCAAGTCAACTCACAAGTTATTTTTCAAAAATAATAAAAAACCAAAGAGAAATTAAAAAAAAATAAAAATAAAAAAAAAGGAAAGAAGAAAAGCCCTTATTCACATGACCCTTTACAATAATACACCTTCTAAAAACACACCGTCAATTTTGTTTTAAAATCTTTCGTCTGTAAAGTCTTAGATCAGATGAAAAATGATCTCTTTCAGACATTCAAAGATCACATCAGGAGGGACATTTCTGAACAGGGTTTTCTCATGGAGTCGGCGGTGAAGTGTTTATGGTTCACATCTTAACAAATCCTAACAATCTAAAAGAATGTGTTGAACGAGGCTTTCATGGAGTCTGCTGTAAAACGTTTATGTCTCACATCATGCAAGTCCCAACACTCTAAAAGAACATGTTTGACTGTATGTGGAACATGACATGGAATGCACCACGGAACTTTTTCACCTTCCAAAAGACAAGAGTGGGTGTAAAGGGAATGGCCTGTATGCAAAAGGCACAGGACTGTTTCTTCTTTACAGCCGCCTCGGGAGCATAGTTCTGTCAGATTTGGACGGATTATAAATAGTTTGTTATCCGACGGCGAGTTCTATTCCTCTTGCCAGAGGTGTCTAATCGAACCCGGTCTCAATGGGATCATGCAACACCATGACCAATGTGACGCAACAGGCTGGAAGTGGCCTGCTGATCTATGCATTCTGAACACAGCAGGCTACGCTTTGAATGGAAGAACCGCTGTCTCCATCAATGAGGTCCTGTTGGAGCCCTGACATAGCATCAGTGAGGTCCTGTTGGAGTCCTGGTATAGCATCAATGAGGTCCTGTTGGAGCCCTGGTATAGCATCAGTAAGGTCCTGTTGGAGCCCTGACATAGCATCAGTGAGGTCCTGTTGGAGCCCTGACGTAGCATCAATGAGGTCCTGTTGGAGCCCTGACGTAGCATCAGTGAGGTCCTGCATAGCATCAATGAGGTCCTGTTGGAAACCTGACGTACCATCAATGAGGTCCTGCATAGCATCAATGAGGTCCTGTTGGAGCCCTGGTATAGCATCAGTGAGGTCCTGTTGGAGCCCTGACATAGCATCAGTGAGGTCCTGTTGGAGCCCTGACGTAGCATCAGTGAGGTCCTGTTGGAGCCCTGACATAGCATCAATGAGGTCCTGTTGGAGCCCTGACGTAGCATCAATGAGGTCCTGTTGGAGCCCTGACATAGCATCAATAAGGTCCTGTTGGAGCCCTGACATAGCATCAGTGAGGTCCTGTTGGAGCCCTGACATAGCATCAGTGAGGTCCTGTTGGAGCCCTGGTATAGCATCAATGAGGTCCTGTTGGAACGCTGACTTAGCATCAATGAGGTCCTGTTGGAGCCCTGACATAGCATCAATGAGGTCCTGTTGGAGCCCTGACATAGCATCAATGAGGTCCTGTTGGAGCCCTGAAGTAGCATCCATGATGTCCTGTTGGAGCCCTGACATAGCATCAATGAGGTCCCGTTGGAGCCTTGACGTAGCATCAATGAGGTCCTGTTGGAGCCTTAACGTAGCATCAATGAGGTCCTGTTGGAGCCATGACGTAGCATCAATGAGGTCCTGTTGGAGCCTTGACGTAGCATCAATGAGGTCCTGTTGGAGCCTTGACGTAGCATCAATGAGGTCCTGTTGGAGCCTTGACGTAGCATCAATGTGGTCCCGTTGGAGCCTTGACGTAGCATCAATGAGGTCCTGTTGGAGCCTTGACGTAGCATCAATGAGGTCCTGTTGGAGCCATGACGTAGCATCAATAAGGTCCTGTTGGAGCCTTGACGTAGCATCAATGAGGTCCTGTTAGAGCCATGACGTAGCATCAATGAGGTCCTGTTGGAGCCTTGACGTAGCATCAATGAGGTCCTGTTGGAGCCCTGACGTAGCATCAATGAGGTCCTGTTGGAGCCTTGACGTAGCATCAATGAGGTCCTGTTGGAGCCTTGACGTAGCATCAATGAGGTCCTGTTGGAGCCCTGACGTAACATCAATGAGGTCCTGTTGGAGCCCTGACATAGCATCAGTGAGGTCCTGTTGGAGCCCTGGTATAGCATCAATGAGGACCTGTTGGAGCCACGACGTAGCATCAGTGAGGTCCCGTTGGAGCCTTGACGTAGCATCAGTGAGGTCCTGCATAGCATCAATGAGGTCCTGTTGGAGCCCTGACATAGCATCAGTGAGGTCCTGTTGGAGCCGTGACGTAGCATCAATGAGGTCCTGTTTGAGCCCTGACATAGCATCGATGAGGTCCTGTTGGAGCCCTGGTATAGCATCAATGAGATCCTGCATAGCATCAGTGAGGTCCTATTGGAGCCCTGACATAGCATCGATGAGGTCCTGTTAGAGCCCTGACATAGCATCAGTGAGGTCCTGTTGGAGCCCTGACATAGCATCGATGAGGTCCTGTTGGAGCCCTGACATAGCATCAGTGAGGTCCTGCATAGC
Organism: Conus ventricosus; assembly: GCA_018398815.1. Classification (NCBI taxonomy): domain Eukaryota; kingdom Metazoa; phylum Mollusca; class Gastropoda; order Neogastropoda; family Conidae; genus Conus; species Conus ventricosus. The sequence goes on along the minus strand of CM031618.1, from coordinate 53,076,377 downwards.
ATCAATGAGGTCCTGCATAGCATCAATTAGGTCTTGTTGGAGCCCTGGCGTAACATTAGTGAGGTCCTGCATAGCATCAATGAGGTCTTGTTGGAGCCCTGACATAGCATCAATGAGGTCCTGTTGCAGCCCTGACACAGCATCAATGAGGACCTGTATAGCATCAATGAGGTCCTGTTGGAGCCCTGACATAGCATCAATGAGGTCCTGTTAGAGCCCTGACATACCATCAATGAGGTCCTGTTGGAGCCCTGACATACCATCAGTGAGGTCCTGTTGGAGCCTGGAACAGACATCTGTCAGGTTGTCCCTGAAGTGTTTCCATACCCTCCCCCCTCCCCCCGCCCGATATTCCCGTTGGCTGAAACTCCCCCTGCTCAATACTCCCGTAGGTTGATACTCCACCCACTCGATATTCCCCTAAGTAGATATTCCCTCTGTTCAATATTCCCCAAAGTAGATATTCCCTCTGTTCGATATTCCCCAAAGTAGATATTCCCACTGTTCGATATTCCCCTAAGTAGATATTCCCTCCACTCGGCCCAGGGGAATAATGAGCTGATCCCGGCCCAGGGGAATAATGAGCTGACCCTGGCCCAGGGGAATACTGAGCTGATCCCGGTCCAGGGGAATAATGAGCTGACCCCAGCCCAGGGGAATACTGAGCTGACCCCGGCCCAGGGGAATAATGAGCTGATCCCGGTCCAGGGGAATATTGAGCTGACCCCGGCCCAGGGGAATGAGCTGACCCCGGCCCAGGGGAATATTGAACTGACCCCGGCCCAGGGGAATAATGAGCTGATCCCGGTCCAGGGGAATACTGAGCTGACCCCGGCCCAGGGGAATAATGAGCTGACCCCGGCCCAGGGGAATAATGAGCTGATCCCGGTCCAGGGGAATATTGAGCTGACCCGGCCCAGGGGGATAATGAGCTGACCCCGGCCAGGGGAATATTGAGCTGACCCCGGCCCAGGGGAATACTGAGCTGATCCCGGCCAGGGGAATAATGAGCTGACCCCGGTCCAGGGGAATATTGAGCTGACCCGGCCCAGGGGAATAATGAGCTGATCCCGGTCCAGGGGAATGTTGAGCTGACCCGGCCCAGGGGAATATGAGCTGATCCCGGTCCAGGGGAATACTGAGCTGATCCCGGTCCAGGGGAATAATGAGCTGACCCCGGCCCAGGGGAATAATGAGCTGATCCCGGTCCAGGGGAATACTGAGCTGATCCTGGTCCAGGGGAATAATGAGCTGACCCCGGCCCAGGGGAATATTGAGCTGAACCCGGCCCAGGGGAATACTGAGCTGATCCCGGTCCAGGGGAATAATGAGCTGATCCCGGCCCAGGGGAATAATGAGCTGATCCCGGCCCAGGGGAATACTGAGCTGATCCCGGTCCAGGGGAATAATGAGCTGACCCCGGCCCAGGGGAATATTGAGCTGACCCTGGCCCAGGGGAATACTGAGCTGATCCCGGTCCAGGGGAATAATGAGCTGACCCCGGCCCAGGGGAATATTGAGCTGACCCCGGCCCAGGGGAATAATGAGCTGATCCCGGTCCAGGGGAATAATGAGCTGACCCGGCCCAGGGGAATATTGAGCTGACCCGGCCCAGGGGAATAATGAGCTGATCCCAGTCCAGGGGAATACTGAGCTGATCCTGGTCCAGGGGAATAATGAGCTGACCTCGGCCCAGGGGAATATTGAGCTGATCCCGTCCAGGGGAATATTGAGCTGACCCCGGCCAGGGGAATACTGAGCTGATCCCGGTCCAGGGGAATAATGAGCTGACCCGGCCCAGGGGAATATTGAGCTGATCCCCGTCCAGGGGAATATTGAGCTGATCCCGGTCCAGGGGAATATGAGCTGATCCCGGTCCAGGGGAATAATGAGCTGACCCCGGCCCAGGGGAATATTGAGCTGATCCCGGCCCAGGGGAATAATGAGATGACCCCGGTCCAGGGGAATAATGAGCTGACCCGGCCCAGGGGAATACTGAGCTGATCCGGTCCAGGGGAATATTGAGCTGACCCCGGCCCAGGGGAATAATGAGCTGATCCCGGCACAATGTCCTTAGTAATGGCCCACAAAGCTATCTGTCTAATTGTCTCAGACTAACATCTAAAACACACAACCGGGACACCATGATTCGTAGAATACGCACATGGAGAACAGGAAAATCAGTTGAATTATACGCAGGCCGCTGACGTCACAATGAAATTGAACGTCACACTAACAACTGGATTTGTGTCATACATGGTGGTCGCAGTGCTTTCAGCCCGATCCAGATTAATGTGAAGAGAACTATGTCGGGGAAACTAAGAGAAACCTTCGAAAACGTTGACAGAACACAAAAGGGAATCATCACCAGTAGACGCCCATCTACACGCCCAGCAACATCGTTCGATTATGACAACATCAGCGTTCCCACCGTGACAATAGATGGTTTCAGCGTAGGGTGAAGGGGGCTATACATATTGCCGCAACAACCCCACACTTAACTGGGACGGGGCAGACACACCTTGCCATCGGTGTACAACACCTCATTGTTCAGTCACATGACCAGGGTTTCGAACCGTGGTCGTGTGCACTGAACGCTAGTTCACCCAGTAGCCCACCACGCTGAAGAAGACAGACGGAGGTCTGTCGAAAGCTTCAAGTAAGTGCTATTCTAGCTGAGTGACCTGTTTAAATCTGGTAGTCGTTAAGATAATTGTTCGAATGATTTTTTTTTCGACAACGTAATGAGTGAAGGTACGTCATCACATCCTGACGTCAAGATAAAAAAATACACATGAAATAACCAGACGTGAAGTTGCACAGTGCGAGTTTTGTTAAAGACCTACTTGAGTGCTCGGCTATTTTTTGTTTGAGAAGTCTCTATGTTGTATAAAAGTGCTCGCTGTGTTGTTTCGGACAAAAAATTACCGTTTGGATTTATTTTGCGTAAATTGTAGAAAGCACACCTGCGGAAGTTGCAAATCCGACACTCCCAAACCCTGTGACGTCACCAATGTGTAATCGTCAGTGAAAATGGCAAGCCGAATAAACTTCCGCGGATTGCATCGCTGCGAAGAGAAGCGGGCGGGAAAATTTTGTGCGGTTGCTGAATGTACGGGGACTAATACTGATGGTATAGTCTGCATAAGTTCCAACTGACGTGCAATTAAGAAAGAGATGGACTGATTTCGTTTTTGGATCTACCGAGACGGGGATTACCGAGAGGGGGATCTATGAGAGGGGGATCTACCGAGATGGGGATCTATCGAGATGGAAATTCGTCCACATGTAGCGGGGGATCTTCGAGACGGGGATCTACCGAGATGGGATCTACCGAGAAAAGGATCTACCGAGACGGGGATCTATCGAGATGTCCCCAAAACGTAAGCCAGTGACCCCGGTTGTACCAAACTTTAACAAGAAATTTCAAAAGGTTTCATTTTTGCTGCTCGCTCATGACTACGCTATTCCACTTCCAGTGAGCGATACACACTGACACAGTTGCTGCGACAAGACGAAAAAACAACGATGCTCAAACACTCGACTCTGACGTGACTCACAACCTAGTCTGGAACTTACCATTCAGTCGACTCCAGTCTAGATCTATCGTATTCAGGTTTCTGTGATTTTGTCTCTTCCTCATGGTCATCCACAGGTGCAAAGGGTTCGTATCTGTACGGCTGAATTCGGAATTCGATTTATGAACCACTGGAAGTGGTAATTTCACCGTCTTTTTCATGGCAAAAGCAGCTCTCCCGTTCCGTCTGCCATGCTTGCTATACACCACCTACGTCACAAGGCGAGAGTAACTCCCCTTGAAATCTTTATTGCAGGTGCAAAAATGTCTCGAAACCATCACTTTAATCCAGTTATTTCTGCTTATTTGATTGAATTCAAACTCCCTATTCTGGATTTGTCAGTTTTTGATGTAGATAAATAATTACAGAAAAAAAACAGCCGAGCACTCAAGGGAGGTCATTAAACTCAAGTTAAAACAAAATCAATGGCACAACCAATGTTAGGTAGGCTAGATGCTCAAGGTTTTGACCAGCGCGTTGGGGTAATGCATAGGTCAGACATCTGCTAAGTCGTAGCCCCGAGACCCTTCTTAAATTCTCTCATCTTTGTTATTTATCAATCAGCTTTAAACCATGCGCAGTGTGGTCTCAAAACTTAGCGGATGTGGTGTAGTGTATACGAACTAGTCTGCACGCAATGACGCCTTCTTGATGAAACTGATACATGGTTTCTGACCAACTTGGGCAATTGCCGCTGTGAATACAACCAAAATGTGAATGCCGTGCCTTTGGTTTAAATTACTTTATTATAAACTGTCACAAGTTTTTAAATGTTATGTACATATTTCTTTATTAACGGTATATGAGAGACCCATATAAATCGCTTTTTTGTTTCGTATGTTACCAGACGTTCAAATAATTCGGGCTCAGCGTCCTATAAAGAAAACAGATTCAGCTTCTGTTTTCCAATACGCTTTTTTTTATAATAAATTACACAGTTTGTTAAAGATACATTCATTCACAAAGTGATTTTCAGGCATTGACTCAAATTCCGCTCATAACATGACAATTAAACATTTTTTAAAGGAAACTAACATTTAAAAATTACCTAAGTTTATCATCATAAAAAATTAACTTTTTTTTAAAGATAAGGTTTCAAACACTAGATCATAAACTTCTAAAACAACATTATAGCAAATATCCAACAAAATAAAAAGATTTTGCGCTGAATGTTAGTTAACGGAATTAAACGGGACGAATTTCGTTATGTCTTCAAGTGCCCCCTTTTTAAGCGGGAATAAAATTGCTGCCAAATTTTCCTCAGAAAAAGATGTAAGCATGCTGAATTTTCTCAATTTGTTAACTCTCAACAAATAAAAAATAAAAAATAAAAAAAAAGGTGAAAAAGACGAACGCATGTAAAGCTACCTCATGTCTTGGGTGAGAAACTTAATTTTTGACCCCAAAAAGTTTCATTTGCTCTGTCAATTTATATTCACGATGCTGTCAAACTGTTCACAGTCTTTCTTTTCATAAAATCACACTCCCGCACCTCCTCTCTCTCTCTCTCTGTCTCAGTCTCTCTCTCTCTCTCTCTCTCTCTCTCCTCTCTCTCTCTCTCTCTCTCTCTCTCTCTCTCTCTCTCTCTCACCTAATTACATGTAGTTGAGTTCAGAGATAATCGAGCTCGTGTATTCTTCTGAAGATATTTCTTTTCAGTCTGTCAGATCCAATCGCATCGGACAGTGCCTTTTTCACAGGGACGGGTATGCATACCTTAGTTTCTCTAACACGTGGTCATCTCTAGTAATACATGTTGAAACGGAACATGTACCAAGGTTTCAACAGGTTTTTGTTCCTTTCTTTCTTTCTTGGTTTTGCTTTGCTTTGTTTTTAATCGACAAACTTTAAAGAAAAAATTACTATTCCGCCGGCCGCACAAAAGAGAAAAAAAATAATTGCAAGACAAAAAAACGACGCGTTTCGACCTCTGTGGTCGTCTTCAGGCAAGACAAATAATCAAAACGAAGAACGAACAACGGTTTTCTCCTCAAATTTGGGCGCAAAAATGGATGTGGAAAGTGTTCGCATATTCATTTGACGCTGGTTTATTATTCAGAGTAGTTTCTGTTAATAAATAGATCTCATTAATAGAAGCTCTTACGCTGAAACAGATTCAGGCAAAACTGAAGTTTAAGGGCACCTATAAGTTTAAGGACACCTATAAGTGTAAGGACACCTATAAGTTTAAGGACACCTATTCTCCATCTCACTCACCTTCACAATCACACGATTTCTCTGCGAACGTGTTTTCTTTCCGTCCAGGATCAAAGTGAATTAGACTGGAAAAAGGTCTTTAAACCCTTCTACAAATACCGAATAAACGCATAAGCTGTCTCTCTGTTTCAGCCAATTACGACTGACTAGGCCTCTTTGACCGAAAAGAAGCTCTCTTTCAGAAGGAAGGTATCTTTTCTTTCTTTCTTTCTTTCTGCGTACGCAGGCTGATACTCCTGCGGACACTGCCTGTATAGACAGGTAGTGGGAGTTTAGTGTGTATGGCCGTTTTTTTTTATCCCGCCATTAAGGCAGCCATACTCCGTCTTCGGGGAAGGGAGGTATCTAACCACGTTTTGGATTGAGGACGCCAGAACTCCCGTGTTGCAGCCCCCCTCCCCCCCCCCCTTCCGCCCCCCGCCCCCCGGCTTTTCTTTTGGTGTGTGTGGTATTCAAACTGGTGAATAAATGAATTATATGACGTATGTCTAGGTAACCAAAATTGTAAACAAAATAAGGATTTTCTTTTAATCAAGAGCGTACTTGGGCCACAAACATCAAGCATTTCGCTGCAATTTTCCAGTCAAAATGAAGAATGAAGACGACGGGAACACTAGCCAGCTGTCGTTTATCAACGAGTTTATCTCTCTGCCGTCCCGCGTCTGATAAACAGTCGTGAGATGAAACGAGTTGAATCAAGAAGCTGACAATATTTCCCTGGTTTCCCCGGTGTCTGAACCAAGGTCTTCTCCTTCCCCGTCTCTCATGGACCATGGGCTCGTCATGACTCGTTTCCACACACAGACCCACGCATCCACATACAGTTCCGTAGCAGTTTTTTCTGCACCTTCAAATTCCTCTCCGGGCGAGGAAGACAGAACTGCTGAATGTCAGTTACGACTGTCACCCCTCTCTCTCTCTCTCTCTCTCTCTCTCTCTCTCTCTCTCCCCCCCCCCCCCCCCCCCCCCCCTTCGATTGGAGGATCGCTTCTTCTATATATGTGTATGCTTATTTTTTTTCTTCTTTGTAATCAATTTCTTTATTCTTATTTGTTGTTTCAATCTTTTTTTGTGTGTTTTTTTTTCCCTTTAAAGTTATCTACGCCTTAAATGTTAATGGATGAACTTTTTAATGTGGTG
>CM031618.1:53051942-53054442 GCA_018398815.1 Conus ventricosus | reverse complement strand
TTGATCTTTGATTTTTCATGCAAATTTCTCTTGCAATCACGCCAAGAAGGCCTCAATAGAAGGCCTCAGAAAAAAAAAGTTTTTCGTTCCTCTATTTTGTGACAATGTGTTGAAATTACGCAAAGAAGGCCTCAGAAAGAGAGTACTTTGTGAAAATCATGCCAAGAAATTAATGGACAAAAAAGTGACAAGAAACCAAAGATCTCAATTGCACCTAAATAAATTGTTTCCTACCTTATCTCGATAATCCATTCTTTTTCGTCTTCTTTCTGCCCTTCTGAGCTCTGAAAGACCACGTTCCCAGACATCACGGGCCTTCCCAGACATCACAGTACATTTTGGGAACGCGTTCCCAGAAAAATCTGTGAACCTTCCCAGATATCACGTTCCCAGAGTTTCACTCGACAACCGGCTATTATACAACACAGTGGAAATGCCGCTCTGTGCTAGTCCCTTTTTCAAGAATAACATCCACACTTACACTTGTATATGCCGATTATGTATAACGCCACATGTCCCTACACTTGTACACCGATGCGTTTAAATATTACTCTTTACATTCTTTTTTGCTTGAACCTTAACCTTTTCCAGGCAGATTTATTATGATTTACCCTTTTGAATTTCAGAACAAGTAGGGTAACTCTTGCTCCCTTGATGAAATAAATACACGCCCCTAACTTTCGTATTCATTTCATCAAGGGAGCAAGAGTTACTCTACACACACACGTTCTTTAATTACTGTTTACTGTTCCCTGCTTCATCTAAGATTTCCTTCTAAATTTCGTTAGTTTTTATTATCTGATCAACGTTTTAAAGTGAGGTGATTGCAGGCGGAAATTAAAACAAATTTCATAAGGAATTTGACATCAATCCACCAGTTAACATGGCCAAACAAATTATAAGAAAAAACACGACGCGTTTGAACCTCTTAGACTTTCTTCAGGCGAGATAAACAACATTCAAAGACAATGAAAACGAAGAGCGAACAATCACTTACCTTCTCAAATTCGGCGCAAGATGGCCGTCTGGTTATAGTTTTACCAATCTCCGTAGAATCTATCATATCTGAGGTTGACAAAAGCAGCGCGGTTTTCTGTTTCATATCTGATTTTCAGTATGTTCTTCTACATGTTTTTGTGTGGTATTTCTTCTCGTGTTGTACATTAGCAAATAAAGAATTTTCCCAGCAGGTGAATTCTTCTCCGTACGCAGGCTGATACTCCTGGGGACACTACCTATACGGACAGGCAAGTATTAATCCCGTCTACCCAACAAAGGGAGTGGAGTTTTGTGTGTATGACCTTTTTTTTTTATCCCGCCATTAAGGCAGCCATAGTCCACCTTCGGGGAAGGTGCATGCTGTGTGTAACGTGTCATCCATACCAACGGCCAAACTGGCCTACTCTTCCGAAAGTTGGTGATGGGATTTACGTGTGTGCAAGATGTTATGCGTGCGTTCACACACGGAACCTCGGTTTATAGTCTCATTCGAAGGACTGTATGGGAAATGGAGTCAGAACCAATGTTAACTCCGAGGGAAAAATCCCCCTGTACGGAAACGGCCCAGCGGAGATTCGAACCCGCAATCTTTGGATTACGAGTCCGGCGCTCTACAACTGAGCTACGAGTATTCCGGTGTCGTGTGAAACCTGGGAACGTGATATCTGGGAAGGCTTCCCAGATATCACAGATTTTTTTGGGAACGCGTTCCCAAAATGTACTGTGATATCTGGGAAGGCCCGTGATGTCTGGGAACGTGGTCTTTCAGAGCTCAGAAGGGCAGAAAGAAGACGAAAAAAAGAATGGATTTTCGGATAAGGTAGGAAACAATTTATTTAGGTGCAATTGAGATCTTTGGCCTTCTTGTCACTTTTTTTTTTCGCACGCGTTCCCAGATTTACCGTGATATCTGGGAACGCGTTCCCAGATTTCACGATTGGAAGTTCAGGAAATCTGGGAACGCGTTCCCAGATATCACGGTAAATCTGGGAACGCGTTCCCAGATATCACGGTTCCCAGATATTATACGACTCCGGCCCCGGCAGGTGAATTCAGTCCAGAATGTTATCAGCCTTTCAGATAGCGTCATTTCCGAACAATGTCATATTTTCGTTTAAAGAGAACGAAGACCTGTTGCTATACTCTTTCTTGGATCTCTTGTTGGGCCTTTTTCCCAGGGTATACTAGCGTGGACACATCTCCAAAACACGCTCCATGCTCTCATTTCGCCACAGCAGAAAGTACCACATCTCTCATGGATTTTTTGTAGAGCTGCCTGTAGAGCTGCTGCAGGTATGCTTCGACGGGACCAGAACTCGAATCATGACTTGGTAGTGTGCACAATTAAGTTTACATGTCTACTTCGGTTCGAATCCAGTGTGTTCGTCCCAAACACGCGCAGACCGCTCTGACCAGATGGTAGTTTCACAGACGTCTACAATGATTGTCCCAACAGTCTCATGACAGTAAATAATAAATAAAAAATAGATGGGCAGTGACG
>CM031618.1:53031698-53036698 GCA_018398815.1 Conus ventricosus | reverse complement strand
CTCTCTCTCTCTCTCTCTCTCTCTCTCTCTCTCTCTCTCTGTCCAGTAAATCAAATCCTATTCGCAATCATTCATTCCATCCATCCCACCCCATACCCGTGTTCGGGCCGTGGGGGGCGGAGGGTGGCGGATGGGGGGGGGGGGGCGGATTTACCGAGCAGATCAGAATAATTGGGACTGTATCAATGGCAGAGAGGCGAAACTTCTCTCTCTTCATGCTTTCACCGTCTCTTCATCCTCCTACAGGACTCGATGCTAACGGAACAATGTAAATCGCAAGGCGTCTAAAACGAACTCGGTGTGTCTGTGATAATAACACCTTAACGATTCCTGATCTCCTCCATGCCTTGTTAGGTGCAATGCGCGTGCGAGATGGCATGGCCGGTGGGGCGGGGGGGGGGGGGGGGGGGGGAGGGGGGGAGAGGGGGGAGAGGAAGAGAGAAGGTGCGCAAAAAAATGGAAGGGGGTGGGGGTGGGGTGGGGGCGGGTGACTGGGGGACATAAATCATATCGCATCCAGAATCTTTTGTACGCAGCACTTCAGATCTGGCCTCTTTGTCAGGGGAATGGATGGGGGTCGTGGAAGCGGTAGATGGTTGGCTGGTTGTGGTGGGAGGGAGTTGATGTACGTTTGGGCCTTTTCGGATTGGGAAGAATGAACAGCCCGCTCCCCCCCCCCCCCTGCCTCCTTCGTTCCGCCTCCCCTCCCCCCCCGCCCAATTCTCTTCTGATCCTTATGTTGGTGTAGTTGACAAACAAACAAAAAAGTTGCGGATTAAAAAAAAAAAGACGAAAGAGAGGGTGATGGTGCGGGATGATGATAATGGTGGTGGTGGTGGTGGTGGTGGTGTGCGCGCGCGCGTGTGTGTGTGTGTGTGTGTGTGTGTGTGTGTGTGTGTGTGTGTGTGTGTGTGTGTGTGTGTGTGTGTGTGTGTGTGTGTGTGTGTGTGTGTGTGTGTGTGTGTGTGTGTGTGAGGTTCTGTTCTTTCATGCCACATTTGCACAATAGCGCAGTGACTGTGTCTCCCTGGTTAACGCGCATAAAAAAAAAACCCATACTTGTACAATCTGGTTTTGGCTGTGTTTGGAGCAATCAATCTTTTACAGACGTCAAAACATTATGTAGGAATGTCAAAAACAGTTTGCAATGCTCTTTTCGTCAAACGTGGCAACATGACATTGAAACTAGCAGTAATTGTTTTTTTTCTACAAATTTTATAAATCTGATTTTAAGGACGAGAAATATATTTCTAGCTTACCAGATGTTTATATTTACCCTGTTATCAAATTTAGATGTTCTAATCATAAATTACCAATTGAAGTAGATCGTCGATTTGCTATTCCAAAAGAAGAAAAGGTTATGTAATGAATGTGACATGTCTGCAATAGGTAATGAATTTCATTTTATTATGGAATGTTCATACGTTACTTTGCGCTACACGTATTTGCCAAAAAGATTTCTCTCCCCAAAATCTGTCTATAATTTTTGTCAAATGATGTCTTCTACTAATCGAAAACACATGCTTCTATTGTCAAAGTATACCAGATCATCTCAAGTGTTGTAAATTGTTGGTCTGTGTCAGCATTGACTAGCAATTTATGTTTTATTTGGGCTTGTTTGTTTTCCTTTTCCTGTTATCGCTTTAAACACCCTTCCTCCATACCCCAAAAGGGGCAAATGGAATGAATATTGTTCTTGTTGTGTGTGTGTGTGTGTGTGTGTGTGTGTGTGTGTGTGTGTGTGTGTGTGTGTGTGTGTGTGTGTGTGCGTGCGTGCGTGCGTGCGTGCGTGCGTGCGTGCGTGCGTGCGTGCGTGTGTGTGTGTGTGTGTGTGTGTGTGTGTGTGTGTGTGTGGAGAGAGAGAGAGAGAGAGAGAGAGAGAGAGAGAGAGAGAGAGAGAGAGAGAGAGAGAGAGAGAGATGGAATGAGATGAGATAATGAGAAAAATATACAGAGAGAGGCAGAGACAGAAACTAACACGGTCACAGTCGGCCGATACCGGCTTTGTAAGAGACCCTGCGTCAAGGGCGACAATTTACTACAAAACAACGACAAATCAAAACAAAACAAAATACTGAACCTTAATTGGTATTGAAATAAACACAACAGAAACGCGTACATCACCACTTACCACAAATAATTTGATTATAAGATGGCAGTGTTTATCCTTGAGTGTGACGACGATTTCTGAAGAAAAAAACAACAATTCATTGCACGATGGACGCTGACCTAGGTGAATGAGTAGAGCGAGTTCTAATCTCTGGCTGAATCAGATGCAGACAAAGGAAAGTGTTTTTCTTTTACGTTGGGCTGTTTATTTGTCCGTTTTGTTTTTCACTGACAATTAACCCGTTTTCTCTGAGCGACGATGTGATAATGAGAATATTTTTTTGCCGCTCTCGATTTTATTGCCACTGCCGAGAGAGAGAGAGAGAGAGAGAGAGAGAGAGAGAGAGAGAGAGAGAGAGAGAGAGAGAGAGAGAGAGAAGAGAGAGAAACGAAACGATCTCACGCAAGTAAAATGAATAAATGAAATTCTCACACACACGAAAGGATGAGAAAAAAAAATATTATGCACGAAACAGAGGAAAAAAAAATATCTTAAAGGATGCCTCCATAAAATTCGTTTTTCTAAAAGACGGGTGAATATGATTTTTTTCAGCAATCAAGCGATCATGAATATTGTGTATGCTGCGTATTTTTTACTCTTGCACGCGCGCGCGCACACGCGCGCGCGTACATACACAGACACCAACTCACACACATAAACACACACACATGCACCCCCTCCAAACACACACTCACACACACACACAGACAGACACACACATGCGCGCGCGCACACAACACACACACACACACACACACACACACACACACACACACAAGCACTTACGCACGCGCACACACACACGCGCACACACACACACACACACACACGCACGCACGCACGCACGCACGCACGCACGCACGCACGCACGCAACACACACACACACACACACACACACACACACACCAACGCTTCCTCGAATACTGCATTACTGGCCACAATACATGAATCAGTTCATCATGCAATGTCCTGTATGAAAATAACGCTTTCCATCGATTCCCTCTGTCGCTTTCACTGTTCTTCAGCCCTTCCACGCTTAAAATAATCGGGAAAAGGATGAAAGTAATTAAAGGCTATTCACGACAGAAAAACGAAAGTTATCTCTATTCGTCTCTCTCTCTCTCTCTGTCTTCCACCCCCATCTCTCTCTCCCTCTCTTTCTCTCTCTTTCTCTCTCTCCTCTCTCTCTCTCTCTCTCTCTCTCTCTCTCTCTGTCTCTCTCTCTGTCTGTCTTTCTTCATACACTAACAAACTTACACACAATTACATTGTGTATATGTGAAAAAGTGGAACAGGTATGTGGATATAACACACACACACACACACACACACACACACACACACGCACGCACGCACGCACGCACGCACGCACGCACGCACGCACACACACACACACACACACACACACACACACACACACACACACACACTCACAAGTTATCTCTCTCTGATTTCGTTCTCTCCCCCTTCTGAAGCTTAATCATCCAGCTTTGTCGACTCCAGTCAATGTGCGTCTGGGTGACGAAGTCATCGAGTTTACGCCGGCAAATATTGCATGATGGACACTCTATAGGTGCACCCAGACGGCACAGCCAACACGTACGTTTCCACACGATCTCTCGGTTACGACAGCCGATATCCAACACTGCGGGCGCACAGACTGTTTATTACGTTCTCCTGCTGTTCAATTTTCTTTTTGGATGACTAAACCCATCTCCATCTGATTTCTCTCGTCGTCGTGAGGCGATGAGAGGAGAAGAAAAGGGGAGAGTGGAAATAGCATTGGTGGTAATACATCATGCTTACGATTCTGTCGTTTTCAAATGGCAAGTAGCCAAATAGTGAAACACGGACCTGGCTTCCATCATGATCTCCTCCAGGAAGATCATCATATTCAGCTCGCGGACCTGGCTTCCATCATGATCTCCTCCAGGAAGATCATCATATTCAGCTCGCGGACCTGGCTTCCATCATGATCTCCTCCAGGAAGATCGTCATATTCAGCTCGCGGACCTGGCTTCCATCATGATCTCCTCCAGGAAGATCGTCATATTCAGCTCGCGGACCTGGCTTCCATCATGATCTCCTCCAGGAAGATCATCATATTCAGCTCGCGGACCTGGCTTCCATCATGATCTCCTCCAGGAAGATCATCATATTCAGCTCGCGGACCTGGCTTCCATCATGATCTCCTCCAGGAAGATCATCATATTCAGCTCGCGGACCTGGCTTCCATCATGATCTCCTCCAGGAAGATCATCATATTCAGCTCGCGGACCTGGCTTCCATCATGATCTCCTCCAGGAAGATCATCATATTCAGCTCGCGGACCTGGCTTCCATCATGATCTCCTCCAGGAAGATCATCATATTCAGCTCGCGGACCTGGCTTCCATCATGATCTCCTCCAGGAAGATCATCATATTCAGCTCGCGGACCTGGCTTCCATCATGATCTCCTCCAGGAAGATCATCATATTCAGCTCGCGGACCTGGCTTCCATCATGATCTCCTCCAGGAAGATCATCATATTCAGCTCGCGTGTGCTTGTTTGTTTGTCTGTATGTCAGCTGGATTTCTATTTAAAAAAATAAATTGCTGTACTTATTTTTTTAACAAAAATTTGGTGGAGAGAGGGAGCGTGGCTTAACGACGAAGTGGATACGTTTTAGTGGGGATCCGTCGTTCGAATCTGGATGAAATGGTGGGTACAATCCCTTTGACTCTGGTGGATGACCGCGCTCTCTCATGCGCGCACACACACACACACACACACACACACACACACACACACACACACACACACACACACACACACACACACACATGGAGAGAGACAGATAGACAGACAGGCACACAGACAGACAGACAGACAGACAGACAGACAGAGA
>CM031618.1:53021698-53026698 GCA_018398815.1 Conus ventricosus | reverse complement strand
AAAAAAATTTTTTTAAAAGGCGAGGGAGAGGGAAGCGAGAGATGGGTAAAAAAGGAAGGGGGTGGGGGGCGGGAAGGGAGGGGGGGGGCAAATGGAGGGATGTAAGGGGGGGATAATAAAACCAGGCAGCGACAACAAACTAGAATAGATGCAGACTTAACAACCACCAGTAGACCAGGAACAAGTTCAATAGCCGGTAAACAACCCACGTAATCGCTCGATTTTTATCTGCCGATCCATCAGCCGTTCTCACTCGTAAAGAACATTGGTCTTCGGGCAGACAAAAGCAGTTAGGAGCAGATAACATCAGTAAACGAAACTTTTCTCTCTCTCGTAGTTTCCCCTTCCCCTAAAAGACAAAAAAGAAAAAAAAGGAATTGATGCATGGCAAGCCATCCAATAAATCTGACTTAAGAGGCGGGCGCCATAGATTATTACTGCGTTTATCACGCCTGCCTTCGTCCTCCGATCTAAGTGTGTGAGGACGGGGGGGGGGGGGGGGGGGGGGGGGGGGGGGGGGGGGGGGGGGGGGGGGGGGACGAAGACAGAGGGAGGGGCAGGGGGCGGGGGGGGGGGGGGGGGGGCAGGAGAGAGGTTGGGGGGTGGTGGTGGTAGGCGCAAATCCTATCCCATCCCCGTTCTATGCACCCTTTACACCAGCCCCCAAAACATTAACGGAGAAGGTAAAAGGGCGACGCCAAGGCTGGGCGAGATGATGAGATGAGAGAAAGAGGCGCGGGCGCAGGCGCGGGCGCGCGAGTGTGTATGTATGTGTGTGTGTGTGTGTGTGTGTGTGTGTGTGTGGTGTGTGTGTGTGTGTGTGTGTGTGCGGCGCGCGCGCGCGTGTGTGTGTGTGTAAAAAGGAGTATGTGAAAGAGAGAGAGAGACAGACAGACAGGCAGACAGAGAGTACACGCGTGCTCACACACGCGCGCGTGTATGCATGTGTGTTGTGGTGTGTGTGAAACAGCGTGTGCGCACGCGTGTGTGTGCGTGCTTGTACATGTGCATGTGCGTGTGTGTGTGTGTGTGTGTGTGTGTGTGTGTGTGTGTGTGTGTGTGCGTGCGTGCGTGCGTGCGTGCGTGCGTGCGTGCGTGCGTGCATGCGTGCGAGCGTGCATGCGTGTGTGTGTGTGTGGTGTGTGTGTGTATGCGTGCGTGTGTGTGTTGTGCGTGCGTGCGTGCGTGCGTGCGTGCGTGCGTGCGTGCGTGCGTGCATGCGTGCGAGCGTGCATGCGTGTGTGTGTGTGTGTGTGTGTGTGTGTGTGTGTGTGTGTGGTGTGTGTGTGTGTGTGTGTGTGTGTGTGTGTGTAAATCGCAGCAAATTCTGGTTTCTGCTAGAACATTGCATGTTCTTCTTTTTTTCAACATTCAGCCACCTATATTCCGTATGGAAGAAGAGCAAAACGAAGATACAGATGACCGGGGAGAAAAAAAACAGGGCAGAGGGTGAGCGGGAAGAAGGGGATTTGAATAAATGAATCAAGAACAGATTTACAAATACTCTGTCAAAAGGAATATTGATACGGATATACCATTCCCCTACTGTCAGACAGTAAAACACTCGTACGTGTGTTGGCACACAGAGGCATGCACAAAGATAAACGTACAGACGTGCCTACATGAGGACCAGGCACAGCACGGAATAGCAAACGCGATTCAGCAAGGATATTACACTATCAAACATTCGTCGGATAACTTATCTGAGTTTTCCTTAACTTGTTTTTGTTCTTCATATTTTAGTACAAGGATATTACATTATGAAACATTCATGGGATAATTTGTCTGAGTTTTCCTATACTTATTTTTGTTCTTCATGTTTTAGTTATCGATAACTTGTTCCGAGAATTTCCACTAGAACACAAAAAGTAGGTTTTATAAAGAATATTTCTTGGTGTAGGAAACAATGATAAATGATCGTGTCTACGGCCCTTACGATAGTTTTAATTGTGTCTCTAATCTTTTTTAGGAGCATTTCCATTCATTACACTTTGAATGCATACTACATTATTAACGAACACTCTGGAAAGTTAATAAATCAAATTGTTTACAATCTTCAGCATAACAGTGATTTTGGTTTTCTTTATTGATTTTTTATTGCTCTTTTATTCATTCGTTGGATCATTTTTAAGTTCACTGCAGTTGTCCTCCATTACGTGGATGCATTAGTCAATCATTGACAGAAGAATCTGAGCACGAAAGAAAAGCTTGCAGCCAAAGTTTTTATTTGTTTTGTTGATTGTTTATTGAGTGGCGTCTCCGCATGGACGTCGCGTGGTCCATCAATTATCAGACCAAGCATTTCATGTGAGTCTACTTCTTCAGCTTTGTTGTCACATGTAAACAATATGTGAAATTGTTATTTCATCATTTGCCTTTTGGTCCTGGTAATGTATTTGGTTTTGTTTACATTTAAAGACATATGACTTAGCGAGGTCCAGTGCGCAAGTTCTTGAACATCATCTGAGAGTTTATTTACCTCTTTATAGACGTTTGAATCACTGAAAGGAAAGATGTATGACAGGAAAACCTGTTGCATTTACATTCAACAAAACGAAGTAAAGCACTGGCATGGATAAAGAACAGAAGAGCGCAAATCAAGGATCATTGTGGTACACCATGTGTGACAAATACTTTCATGTTTAAATGTCAGCTATCATGGCTGTTCCCATTATTAAGAACAGATGACATAAAACAAAAAATCCAATTTATAAAAACCTAAGCTAACTCAACAGAAGAGATTATCTAATGTAATTTTAAAAAGGCCTTCTCAAAGTGTGTAACACGTTTACCTGTAAATTCATTTATATCATTGCTGCATAAAAGTTATCAACAAATTTTTAGGATCGGGGTGGGAATGGTGAGGGAGGCGAGGCGGCTGTATAACTACAACTATCGTAACGGAAGCCACACTGATCTTCGTATGGTAGATTGTTCCCAACAAAGTAAGAAGAGACCTTCGCTGGTGTTTTTCAACAGGGTTTGATGAAGTAGGCAAACCAGGAACTCTCTCTCTCTCTCTCCTCTCTCTCTCTCTCTCTCTCTCTCTTCCCCTCTCTTTTCTCTCTCTTGTCTGTCTGTCTCATTCTCTCTCTCTCTCTCTCTCTCTTCTCTCTCTCTCTCTCTCTCTCCTCGCCCCCTTCTCTCTCTTCTCTCTCTCTGTCTCTCTCCCTCTCTCTCTCCACCGCCTCTCTCTCTCTCTCCACCCTCTCTCTCTTTTATCTCTCTCTCCACCATCTCTCTCTCTCTCTCTCTCCACCCTCTCTCTCTCTCTCCCCTCTCTCTCTCTCTCTCTCTCTCTCTCTCTCTCTCTCTCTCTCTCTCTCTCTCTGCGTCTCCAGACAGAAGAGAATAAATCAAATTAACCCACTGTTCATTGTGGGGTCCCTTACCAGGGCTTCTGTCTGTGAGAGGAGCATGGTGGCAGGCTAGAGGGAGTGAGGTGGAAGTGAGGGTTGGGAATGTCACAAATCTCTGAACTGGCTGCTCCAGTGGCCCCACAGACGGAGTGAGGTGGACGTGAGGGTTGGGAATGTCACAAATCTCTGAACTGGCTGCTCCAGTGGCCCCACAGAGGGAGTGAGGTGGACGTGAGGGTTGGGAATGTCACAAATCTCTGAACTGGCTGCTCCAGTGCCCCACAGAGGGAGTGAGGTGGACGTGAGGGTTGGGAATGTCACAAATCTCTGAACTGGCTGCTCCAGTGGCCCCACAGAGGGAGTGAGGTGGACGTGAGGGTTGGGAATGTCACAAATCTCTGAACTGGCTGCTCCAGTGGCCCCACAGAGGGAGTGAGGTGGACGTGAGGGTTGGGAATGTCACAAATCTCTGAACTGGCTGCTCCAGTGGCCCCACAGAGGGAGTGAGGTGGACGTGAGGGTTGGGAATGTCACAAATCTCTGAACTGCTGCTCCAGTGGCCCCACAGAGGGAGTGAGGTGGACGTGAGGGTTGGGAATGTCACAAATCTCTGAACTGGCTGCTCCAGTGGCCCCACAGAGGGAGTGAGGTGGACGTGAGGGTTGGGAATGTCACAAATCTCTGAACTGGCTGCTCCAGTGGCCCCACAAGGGAGTGAGGTGGACGTGAGGGTTGGGAATGTCACAAATCTCTGAACTGGCTGCTCCAGTGGCCCCACAGACGGAGTGAGGTGGACGTGAGGGTTGGGAATGTCACAAATCTCTGAACTGGCTGCTCCAGTGGCCCCACAGAGGGAGTGAGGTGGACGTGAGGTTGGGAATGTCACAAATCTCTGAACTGGCTGCTCCAGTGGCCCCACAGAGGGAGTGAGGTGGACGTGAGGGTTGGGAATGTCACAAATCTCTGAACTGGCTGCTCCAGTGGCCCCACAGAGGGAGTGAGGTGGACGTGAGGGTTGGGAATGTCACAAATCTCTGAACTGGCTGCTCCAGGGCCCCACAGAGGGAGTGAGGTGGAAGTGAGGGTTGGGAATGTCACAAATCTCTGAACTGGCTGCTCCAGTGGCCCCACAGAGGGAGTGAGGTGGACGTGAGGGTTGGGAATGTCACAAATCTCTGAACTGGCTGCTCCAGTGGCCCACAGAGGGAGTGAGGTGGACGTGGGGGTTGGGAATGTCACAAATCTCTGAACTGGCTGCTCCAGTGGCCCCACAGAGGAGTGAGGTTGACGTGAGGGTTGGGAATGTCACAAATCTCTGAACTGGCTGCTCCAGTGGCCCCACAGAGGGAGTGAGGTGGACGTGAGGGTTGGGAATGTCACAAATCTCTGAACTGGCTGCTCCAGTGGCCCCACAGAGGGAGTGAGGTGGACGTGAGGGTTGGGAATGTCACAAATCTCTGAACTGGCTGCTCCAGTGGCCCCACAGCACTCTACATTATGGTTTCTAAAAACAAATCTCTTTATTGTCTAAGGTTCTCTCTTTTCTGTTTGTTTATTCAAGAACTCATACAGTAATCCTTTCTGGGATCAGCTTTGGGCAAACGTTTCAGTAGCAGTGTTTGAATTGCACACTTCTCTGTC
>CM031618.1:52996698-53006698 GCA_018398815.1 Conus ventricosus | reverse complement strand
AAACAGAATTAAGTAAACATATATGGGATCTTAAGAAAACAAATACAGATTTTAACACCACATGGAAAATAATCAGGAAAGCAGCAGCATATAATAATAGCACAAAGAGATGTAATTTGTGCACAACAGAAAAGTGGATGATTCTGTGCAAACCTAGTATGGCAACACTGAACACAAGAGTTGAAATCGTAGACAGTTGCAGGCACAAAAGGAAATTTTTATCAACAAGTATAAAATAGCAACCCTGATAGGACCCCCCCCCCCCTCCCCCATACAGTAATACTCAATAAAGAAAGCCTTACAACCTTGACAGGGCCCCCCTTGCACAACACGTGCAACACAACCCAACTGGACCACAGTTCACAACCCAAAACGCATATATACGATTGAGGCCAGTAGCAGGGGATTGGCACGGGATCTGAAGAGAGGAAGGACCTCGAAACAAGCCTGTCATCCCGGTTTTAAGATTTGCTTTTAATCATTATTTTATATATATATATATATAGATCAGTATATTTAAAATGCCTAAAACAATTTTTTAAGTGCTCAACCCCTTGTGGAGCAACATAAGTTAAAACAAGTTAAAAGAGGAATCTTAAAACTATCTACAAATTTACAAAAACCTCTCTACAAAAACCATCCTGATGACAGCGCAACACGCTCGAAACAAATTTGTAGATAGTTTTAAGATTCCTCTTTTAACTTGTTTTAACTATATATATATATATATATATATATATATATATATATATATATATATATATATATATATATATAATATATATATATATATATATATATATATATATAATTTTTTTTTGTCCATTCTCTTATTTCCATATTCGGTAGTTCAAATTCTAAACAAAAACAACGCAAAAAATCTGATGCGCTTTTAATACTGAAAGCAAATGTAGCAGTCTTATCAACATGGCCCAATCCTGAGCAGGTGTGAAAAGGCCGGAAAGCGTGGGCCGCGGCCATCTTGGCTTCACTGACGTTCCCTCCTTCCCTCCCTCCCTCTCTCTCTCTCTCTCTCTCTCTCTCTCTCTCTCTTCTCTCTCTCTCTCTCTCCTCTCTCTGTGACAAATTCTATTTCTCTTCCCCCCCCTCTCTCTCTCTCTTTCTCTGTGTGACAAATTCTATTTCTCTCTCTCTCTCTCTCTCTCTCTCTCTCTCTCTCTACTTCTATTCTCTCTCTCTCTCTCTCTTCTTTCTCTTCCCCCTCTCTCTCTCTCTCTCTCTCTCTCTCTCTCTCTCTCTCTCTCTCTCTCTCTCTCTGTGACAAATTCTATTTCTCCCCCCCCCCCTCTCTCTCTCTTTCTCTGTGTGACAAATTCTATTTCTCCTCTCTCTCTCTCTTTTCTCTGTGTGACAAATTCTATTTCTCTCCCCCCCCCCCCCTCTCTCTCTCTTTCTCTGTGTGACAAATTCTATTTCTCCTCTCTCACTCTCTCTCTTCTGTGTGTGTGTGTGTGTGTGTGTGTGTGTGTGTGTGTGTGTGTGTTTTGTGCGCGTGCGTGCGTGCGTGCGTGCGTGCGTGCGTGCGTGCGTGCGTGCGTGTGTGTGTGTGTGTGAGTGTGTGTGTCCGCGTGTGTGTGTGTGTGGGGGGGGGGGACAAATTCCGTTTCTTCTCTCTCTCTCTCTCTCTCTCTCTCTCCTCTCTCTCTCTCTCTCTCTCTCTCTCTCTCGGACAAATTCTATTTCTCCTCTCTCTCTTCCCTTCCTCTCTCTCTCTCTCCCTTCCTTTCTCTCTCTCTCTCTCTCCTCTCTCTCTCTCTCTCTCTCTCTCTCTCTCTCTCTCTCTCTCTGTCAGACACGTTCTATCAGTTTAGGCAAAGGGTCAGATAAGGGCTAAACATGCGCTGCTAGTGATAATAGGGAAAGGGGGAAAAAATGGTCAAACGATGCAATCTTTTTTTTTTTTTTTTTTTGAGGACAGAATCCTCTAACCTTCTTTGCAGATGTCTGTCAACGGTGCTATCTTTCCACGGAGCCATCGAACGCGATGGGAGAGAACTGTCGCTCACTCTTTCAGATGGGGGGGGGGGGGGGGGGGGGCTACGGGTAGAGGGGAAGGGGAGAAGCCGAGGTGGGGGGGGGGGGGGGATTAACCATTCCGATCCCAAGGGCAAAGACAGCCAGACAGGAGGAAATGCAGGGGTAGGAAAAAAGGTGGCAAACATTTTTTAAATATATTTTTAGCATTGAGAGTCTTGCCCTTAATCCCCCCCCCACCTCCCTCCTTCTTCCTTCCTTCCTTCCCTTCTCCTCTCATCCCCTTCCCGCCCCAACCCCCACCCTTCCCCCACCCCGTCCATGTTCCTCTTCTCTCCGGAAAATGAATTATTCAATCAGGCTTTGTGCAAAACAGTGTATTTGACTGCATGGGCTCGTTCTGATGGAGATGACCCTAAAATTGGTAGAATTACTTCTTCTCCTTTCCCGTGCACAAGAAAACAACAGGCGATGGCAGAAATAGCATTGACAAGGTAGATAACTGTAATCAACAATGCCAATGCAAAGAACGGTAATCAGCAATCAATGTAAATAACTGCGATAAGCAATGACAATGTATAAATAAACTGTAATCACAACCATCCTCACCGTCATCAACATCATCATCATCATTATCATCGAAAACCAAAACTTTGTGCTTGTGAGATGAAGCGTTATGTGCTACAACTATGTGGGGCAGATGTTTGGTTTTTTTTCCACACACACAGAGAGAGAGAGAGAGAGAGAGAGAGAGAGAGAGAGAGAGAGAGAGAGAGAGAGAGAATGACAGAGAGATGGATTCACAGAGCTAGAGAGATTCACAGACAGAGAGAGAGGGATAGAAACAGACAGAGGCAGACACACAGAGAGAGACAGAGAGAGACAGACAGACAGACAGAAACAGAGAGATTCACAAAGAGAGAGACACAGACCGACAGACAGACAGACAGACAGACAGAGAGAGAGAGAGAGAGAGAGAGAGAGAGAGAGAGAGAGAGAGAGAGAGAGAGAGAGAGAACCAGACAAACGGACATGATAAAAAAAAATTAAAAGCTAGAATGCACCTAACAACATGGACTTAAAAAAAAGTCATCAGAATAGTATCCTTTCGAAGCAATGACTCTCATTAGTCTGCTTGGAGGACATCTGGAAGTCTTCATCACAGATTCCCTTACTACTAATTAACAGATCGCCGCATCACTGTATGAGCGAATAGAAGCAATCAGGAACTGTCACCATCTCTGTCTTATGATCCATCCACTCATGGCTCTACCCATAATAGTTTCTCTCTATCTACTATCTTGTTGTTGTTGTTGTTTTTACCACATCACAATTTATTTGTTCACCTCACAAAGAAGAAGAACCATCACCACCATAATAATAACAGTAATAACAATACCAATAACGACAACAACAACAACAACAATAATAATAGTAATAATAATAGTAATAATGATAATAATAATAACAACAATAATAATAACAACAACAATATAATATTAATAATAACAACAATAACAATAATGATAACAATAATAATAATAACAATAATAATAATAATAATAATAATAATAACAACAATATAATAATAATAATAATAATAATAATAATAATAATAATAATAATAATATTAATAACAATAATGATAACAATAATAATAATGACAAGGGGAAAAAAGACAACGACAGGGTGGTAGAAGACCCTTTGGAAGACCAAACAAATAGGATCCAGCAATTCTGCCTATGAACATTCTTGCAATTTTTCCGGGTTCAAAGAGGGTTGATTGCAGGCGGAAAGTGAATGGTCATTTTTCTCCCTGCAATGTATTGCAAGTTCGTTCAGTGAGTTATCTCCCCCAAAGACACCACTGAGATAAATGTGACAGTAATGTCGCTTGCTCATTTTCAGATAGAAGAGGGAGAAAAAAAAACACCGTTCAGACCCCAACGAGAAAGGGAATAGGACACATGAAAATGTATGGTTCCAATGATAAAGGGAATAGGACACATGCAAATGTATGGTTCCAATGATAAAGGGAATAAGACACATGAAAATGTATGGTTCCAATGATAAAGGGAATAAGACACATGAAAATGTATGGTTCCAATGATAAAGGGAATAAGACACATGAAAATGTATGGTTCCAATGATAAAGGGAATAAGACACATGAAAATGTATGGTTCCAATGATAAAGGGAATAAGACACATGAAAATGTATGGTTCCAATGATAAAGGGAATAAGACACATGAAAATGTATGGTTCCAATGATAAAGGGAATAAGACATATGAAAATGTATGGTTCCAATGATAAAGGGAATAGGACACATGAAAATGTATGGTTCCAATGATAAAGAGAATAAGACACATGAAAATATATGGTTCCAACGATAAAGGGAATAAGGCACATGAAAATGTATGGTTCAAATGATAAAGGGAATAAGACACATGAAAAATGTATGGTGTAAGAAGAGCTTCTGAAACATTGCCATTGTTTTGTTTCCCATCAATGTGAATAATTCAATCAAGCTTTAATATAAAAAAAATTTAAAAAAATAAAAAATAAAAAAACACGTTTGTTCAGTTTCAAATGCTTAACGTTCCCTCACATTTCCTCGAAAATTGAGCAGGCTTAAACGTAGCTCATTGTTTACAGTCTAAAGCGTAAGGCGATGAATATGACAGTATTGACAATGAAACCGGCGTTAACCATCATTCTTATTTTCAACTTTGAGCAGAGAATATGTCTGCGTGTTAAAAAAGAAAGAAAAAAAAAAGTCTGACATGCCATGACTGTGTAGGGCAGATGTTTCTTTCTTCTGGGGACGGGTAAGCAGACAGACATGGGTAGAAAGACGGACAGGAAGACACATGCATACTAAGACATTTTTGATACTTAATGCAAAAGTGACATTTACTGCGAAGTGTTCAAGATGTTAACTGCTGCAGTAATTACTCAGAATAATCCCCCTAGAACGGCTTTTGATCGTCTTCGTCGGAGAAGCTCTCGCAGCTATTTCAAAGACTGCCTCTTTGCTGTAAGATCCAACACAAGGTAGTGAAGAATCAAATTACCTCCCTTTGCTAGAACAACATTTACACAAGCATCAGAAGGAGAATAGAACCCAGAAGGGAAAAAAAGAACAGGAATAATATTAAGTAACATGAAAAGAAATGAAAGAAAAAAAGAACAACTTTGAAATCGTCCGAAACGATAACACATTCAGCAAGTGTGCCTGAGAAAATTCTCACCATTTTCCTCCCGCGGTCAATCACAAACATCTCTCAACGACTTATCACTATACAGACGCCATTGACGTTGATGTGAGAGAACTGCCGTTTCCTCTAAGGGGGAGGGGGGGAGGAGGAGGGGGAGGGGGGAGGGGGAACGGGGAGGGGGGGATCTGAATTCAGCATTCAGATCCTAAGAGAGAAGAGAGTCGGGCATGTGGAAATACAAGGGGGAGAAAACGCTTCTCAAATATTGCCTTTATTTTGTTTTTCGTTTGAGTGAATTATTCAATCAAGATTCTTAAAACGTCTATGCAATCTCAAAAGGCTAAATTTTCTTTAAATATTTCTTCGCAAATATTTGAGCAGTCTAAAAGACACAACTTTTCTAACAGTTTAAAGCTAAGGTCTAATGATGACAGTATTTACTATGAAAACAGCAATAATCATTATCATCATCATCATTACCCACGCACAGAGAACCTCTATGTGTGTGATCACACATCCCAAGACTGTGTCAGGCAGAACCTTCTCCCCCCAGAAGACCTGATAGATATGAATGAAATGACTGACAGACAGGCATGTGCATTGTTCGGCAATTCAACATTCATTTGGAACTGTCCGGGGCGCTGTCTGCTGAGGCAGTGACTGAGAGTCATTCCGTTTGGAAAGTTTTTGATCGTCTTCAGCGGAGAATCCCTCGCCATTGTTTTGCAGATTGAAACTTCACTTTACCAACACACTCAGGGCAGTCGGGAATCGAAGCATCTTCTTTCACTATAACCATATCACAAGCAACAAAGAGAATATAGAAATCAGAAGAAAATAACAGAAACAACCACACACACACACACACACCACACACACACGCACGCAGACACACAGACACACACGCACGCACACACACACACACACACACACACACACACACACACACACACACACACACACACACACACACACACACACACACACACACACGGCTGTAAAAGGCCCAAACAATAAAAGATTCAGCGATTGTGCTCAAGAAAACTCGTCACGAGTCTCCCTGCAATCTCTCGCAACCATCTTTCAACGAGTTATCTCTCCTCAAGCGCCATTGAAGTTGATGTAAGAGAACTGTCGCTTTTTCTTTTTGAGATAAGGGGAACGCTCGCCATTTCCCAAGAGATGCGACAGTCAGACATGCGGAAATGTGAAAGGGCAGAAATGTTACTGAAATATTACCATGTGTTGTCTTTCGTTAAAAGGGAATTATCCACTGAGGCTTTTTAAAACGTCTGTGCAATCTAGAAGACTAAATTTTCTCTAATACTTCCTCGGAAATATTAGAGGTGCCTAAGATATAAACCCTGTCTAATAGTTTAAAGATACTTATCATCATCATCACCATCATGATCATCGTCGTCGTCGTCGTCGTCCTCCTCCTCATCCTCATCATCCTCCTCATCATCATCATCTATGCGTAGAGACCCTCAACGCGTATGTTCTCACACGCCTAGACGATGTCAGGCAGATTTTTCTTTCTCCAGAAGACACGGATACACATGGGTGGAATCATTGACAGCGAGACATGTGCATTGTGTGACAGTTTTACTTTTAGTTCAAAGAGCTCAAGATGTTGTCTGCTGATGCAATGATTCAGAATTAATCGGCTTGAAAAGTTTGTTGTGTTGGGTTTTTTTTATCGTCTTCATCAGAGAATCCCTCGCTACTGTTTAGCACATTACAACTTCACTGTATCAACACACTCAAGCCAGGCATGAATGAGGTTATCTGTCCTTGCTTTAGCAGCGAAAGGACGGTAGGAACCAGAAGAAAACAACAGCAACAATGAAGTCACACACACACACACACACACACACACACACACACACACACACACACACACACACACACACACACGTCGCACACACACACACACACACACACACACACACACACACACACACACACACACACACACACACACACACACACCACATACACACACACACACACACAGTCAACCGTTGCAGGAGACTCAAAAAGTAAAAAAAAAATTCAACAGTTGTGCTTCAGAAAACGCCATTTTTCTTCCTGCAATCTGTTGCAAGCATCTGTCAACGAGTTTCCTCTCCACAACCGCCATTAAGATTGACGTGAGAGAACCATCGGTTTCTTCTTTCGAGATTAGGTTAAAAAAAAACATTTAAAACCCCTCACCATTTCATATTCATAACAAAGTATCCAAAGTGTTATCTGCAGAAGCAGAGTCAGAATTATTCAGCTCGAAAGGGGTTTTATTGTCCTCAACAGAAAATCTCTCACCACTGTTGTTTAACAGATTGTCATTTCTTTGGAAAACGAACACAAAGTCAGCCACAGATCAGTTTACCTCGTTTCCTAATTACGATTGCGATGATACGCAGTAACGATAGTAACGAATGGACAAGAAGAAAAGAACGATAACAACGAGGAAATAAAGAAAACGTACACAGACAATACAAAACAGTTAAAGACGTGGAACACCGAAACGATAACAGAATCGGCAATGATGCCTAGGCTGGAAACAAAATTAAAAAGAGAAAAGAAAAAAAGAACTCTCGCCCTTTTTCTCCACGCAATCTATTGTGTAGTCGTCTTTCAACGGAGTTATTTCTCAACAGACGCCGCTGAAGCTGATGTGAGAGGATTGCCGCTTACTTCCTTGCAGATAAGAGGAAATGTTCATCATTCAGGACTCAAAAGAAAACAAAAGGAGTCAGACAAATGGAGATGCAAGAGGCGGAGAAGAAGCTTCTGAAATGTTGCCATCGATCTGTTTTTCAAAATCGATTTTTCAGCTGGGCCTTTTAAACTGTCTGTTCGATTTCAGAGCTGAATTTTTTCTAATATTTCCTTACCACTAGTAGGCTTGAAATTAGTATCAGAGTACGGCGAAGATAATGATGATATTCACTATGAAAACAGCCACAATCATCATTATCTCCATCATTTGTGAATAAAGAATCTGTGCTTACTTGATGAGCCTTGTATGATAATGACTATGTCAAACAGATTTTTCTTTCCCCAACAAACAGGCAGACAGACAAAACAGACAGACACACATCAGCAGAATAACAGACAGGCAGGGATGTATGCAAACAAACGGGGTTTTCATATCTACGCCGAAGTGTTCAGTATTCTATCCACTGAAGCAGTTACTCAGAACTACACAGCTTAAAAGATTTCTGGTCGTCTTCATCGGAGAATCCATGATGTTGAGCGAAGCACCTCCTCACCGTGGGAACAGGGGTATGTCCCGGATCTATATAGTTCTTTTTGTGCTGTATGCGGCTCCTGTATCTGGAGTCAGCTATCATCATGAGATATTAAATGAGAGCTTTGCTGATGACACCAAACTTCATCACTCGGCCTCCGTGGCTGACACTGGTGCACTGATGTCTTGGACACAAAGTAGGGCATTGTTGTCTGAAAGGGCTGGATGACTTTCCATAAGCTGCAACGTAATTATTACCAGACTGAACTTATGCTAGTCAATCCCCTAAAAAAAAGTCTTCAACGTTCTTCTCTTCCTAATTTTACTCTGATTAACAATACGCCTGTTATTTTTATTCCTGTGCGCAGTCTTGGCTTAACTCTTGACCAATCTCCTTCCCTTCAATCGCACATTTCATACATCTGTGAGGTTGCCTGTGTGGAATAAGGTCAGTTTTATCCGACATTGTCTTCCTACTGGTGCAATGAACACGCTTTTGTCCTCTCACGGATGGATAGGCCGGTCTTTCCAGTTACTGGTTGGATAGTCTTCAACGAATCCAGCGTAACATCGTTAGGCTCTGTAACAGATCTTCTTAATCTGACCGCGCTTCTCCTCTCCTTCACTGTCCCCACTGCTTGCCTGTTTCAAGCCGAATAGACTACAGGACATCAACTCTTATTCTTCTAGCTGTCAATGGCTGCTTGTGTTTGTGATTTTCTGAACTTATCTAATTATACTCTCCGTCCCGCTAGCTCCACTCTGCTTGCTATTCTCGACTTATACCAACACTTAAGACTTACGGATACAGATTTTTTTTCTTTTCAAGTCTCAACGATCATGGAACAGACTTCCGGACAACCTCCAACACCCTGATTCCCTTGCCTCTTTTAAGTCTAGCCTGAAAACTCTTCTCCTCTCAGAAATAGGGGGTGGGGGCGTAGCATGTCCATCAAAACGGTATGTACTTTTGCACATGTGTGATTATGTAAGCGACTATGTAAGTGTGTATGTCTACATATATGGAATGAGATATTGTGTATGCAAGGTTTTTGAATATAGTTTTTAGCCGTGTTTTGGTGTGTATGACGTATGTGCTATGTAGAATATTACGTTTTTGTATATGCATGCATCATTCTTTCTTTTAAAGCACCTAAAGCAGCGGTTTCAAGATAATAGGCTATATACGGATCCATTATGATTATGATATTGGATTGTTATCATCATTCTCATCATCATTGAGAACAAACGCAAGGTGCTCAAGAATGAAATCCTCTCCTTACACCTTAATCTACATTTCATTAGCCACCCATTCACGCGTCTGCAAAGTCAGCCCCTTTCCTTTCATCCATTCCTCTCCTCTTTTCTCATGATTCATTTGTCCACGTTATACAGAAGCGCCAAAAGGACAGTAGTAACCAAAGAAACAACAACGAGGCGATTTATGAAAGACGCCGTAGAGGACTGAATCAATTAATGAAATTTGCAATAATCGTGACTGAGAAATCTGTTGTTGACCTTCTTTCAGACATCT
>CM031618.1:52981698-52994198 GCA_018398815.1 Conus ventricosus | reverse complement strand
TTAATAAAAGAAAAAAAAAAAACAGCATGCATGCACGGATAGGAGATGGAAAAAAGAAAGAAAGCCAAAGAGACCAAGCAGTCCCGGAATCTGGTGGGATAAATCTCACTGACAAACGGAAAACTCTCGTTTACTCAACGGGCTGCCCACCTGGGTAGAGCCGACTGAAGAACTGCCTGCTGACCTCCTTTCAGTCGTTCCGTTACTGTCAGTCACTCAGATATCTTAGATTCTTCGATCTTTAGAGTTTCCACACACGGTGCATGCAACACGTATGCGTGTTATCCATACCAACGGCTTAACTGGCCTTCTCTTCCGAAAGTTGGTGATGGGATTTTACGTTTGTGCAAGACGTTATGCGTACGTTCACACACGGAACCTCGATGTACAGTTTCATTCGAAGTCCTTTTCGGGAAATGGAGTCAGAATCAATGTTAACCCCACCCCACCCCACCCCCACGACAAAATCCCCCTGCAGCAAAACGGCCGGGCGAAGATTCGAACCAGAAACCGCACGATCACCGGAATCAGGAGTCAGGTGGACTGTCTGATAAGTGTCTCCGTGGTCAGGGACCTATGACACCAGACCACATTAATTTTCCCAAAGCTGACCAGCATCAGACTGGAGTCACAGACGCACGGAGTAGTAAGGTAAGGGACTTTTTCACCCCTCTTTTGTGGACCTCGGCGTGGACCTCCCCGGGTGTTGCGCAACGCGGCAGGTGGGGGGCGGCAGGTGGTGGGGCAGGTGGTGTCGGGGTCAAGGTCACGTGGTTTTGTTTTTGTTTTTGTGTTTTTGTCACGGTGAGTCACGATCGATAAAAAAAAAAGTTTTTCTTGTTGGTTGACGTAGTGGGGTTAAAAATAGATGGGGGTTGCGGCGCGCGCGCGTGTGCGGATCGATGGGACGCCGTGGTTTTGTTTTTGTTTTTGTTTTAAATAAATGTTTTCTCGTTGCCGCGTGGTTGTCCGCTGACGTAGACGTGTTAGACAGAGACGGCAGTGATGATGCTTAGGATGATGAGGATGCTGACGATGACAGGGAATCTGTAGACCAGGAATAAAAAGAGAATGTCAATGTGGGACGCTAACAGAAGAAGGTATGGATCCACGGTGGAAACATCCCTTTACCTGTGTGATTGTGGGTCCAACAGGAAGTGGAAAAACTGTTTGGGTCACTAAGTTTATAAATCACATTTATGAAGTAATGACACCACCTCCCGATGAGATTGTATGGTGTTACGGAGAGTGGCAGTCTGGATATCATCTTTTGAAAGGAGTCACGTTTATCGAAGGGCTACCCAAAGTAGAAGAATGGGATGATCAGAAACGACGTTTGGTGGTGATGGATGACTTGATGAGCGAAACGGATGACAGGGTGACAAAATTATTTACGAAAGGTAGTCATCATCGCAACATGAGTGTCATGTACATCGTGCAGAATCTGTTTGGGAAAAACAAAGAACAACGGACCATCAGCTTGAACAGTCATTATCTGGTGGTATTCAAGAACCCAAGAGATGTCTCACAGATCACCCATTTAGCTAAACAGATGTATCCTGGAAGATTGAAGTACGTTCAGGAAGCTTTTAAAGATGCGACATCCAAACCCCACGGTTATTTGTTGTTTGACCTTCGTCAGGAGACACCCGATCATCTCCGTCTGAGAACAAATAGTATACCCCCGACCCAGCAAGTCGTGTATGTGCAGAAATGATTTTCGTCTTCCAATATGCCATGTTTTACCTGCAACGATATTTTTCTTTTTGGTGGAGAAATGGAGAGAAGGATGTGTGGAGATTGTATAACACACTGTGAAGTCTTTGGTACAGTGTACCCTGGAGTAACCCCTCTCCGTTTCGTGGTGGTGAAAAGCAAAGCGGAGCGCCTTTTAAACCGCGTTCAGAATCACCCAGATCTGAAATGGAACCAGCGAGGAGAAATCATTTGGCGAGGACAGCTGATTAAAAACTCGAACCTCGTTGATTTGGTCAATGATGTGCTAAGAAAACGTCGCCACTTCCAACCCATGGGGTGGAAATCCTTTGCCGCTGCTCTCAGTGATGCCAACATCCCCCAAGATTTAGTTGGAAACCCCGACCGTTGGAAGTTTATGACAACACAAATACCCGGCACCCTGTCCTATTCTTCACAGTCTACGGAAGGACCTGTCGGTGTGGGTTCCTCTTCCCCTCAACCCACGTTTTCTACACCGCAAATGCCAACACCCCCACCGCTTTGCTTTTCATCGTTTTTGGTACACTCTCCACAACATCCTTCTCCACGCTCGTCAACATGGGAGTTGACGCGTCATCAACAGTCTCTGGTTTCTGCTTCAGGTTGGGTTGAGCAGGTGTTGTGCCTTGAACAGTCACTACTCCTAGTGGTTTTTCCTTAAACTGATCAAAACGTTTCAAATATTTCCAAAGTGTCTGATGATACATATTAGCCTTGTCTTCGGCGCTTGTATCATTGTTCTCTAATATATCACGCATCTGCTGATCCATGTCCCTAAGACTGTCAGATGTAGCATCGGGAACTGGAGGCCCGCGAACAGAGTCTAGCACACGAGGATCCACTAAAATCATTTTCTTCGTATGCTCCATGATGTGGTTACCATCCCCCCAGTAATCCTCCGAGCACCCCCAGGACAGGTTTGATGAGGGGACCGAGAAATCCCCCCTTCTGCAAGATCTGCTTCTTTCTCTTGCTGGATGTTCCTTTCTTCGCCAGGGAGCGTAAGCTCTGCTTGTATCTGCACAACTGTTTCTTCTGGGCAGGAGTCAGTCTCACGTGGCCTTTTAAAATGTTGAGGGAACATTCACTCAGGGCGTTGATCAAATCTGGCGAGGCCCCTTTCAGGACCGCCTTAATAACAGCAGGCTTGGCACCGCACAACAACTGCAACATGGGTAGATTCCTTCTCATACGTGCCGACATGATGGTGAAGAGTCAATGTTCTGGTCGCAAATAACCGCGTGTGTAGATGGACGCTCGCTTGTAAAGAGCCACAAAGTCTCATTGAAGGACTACCACCACGAAACGGAGAGGGGTTACTCCAGAGTACACTGTATCAAAGACTTCACAGTGTGTTATACAATCTCCACACATCCTTCTCTCCATTTCTCCACCAAAAAGAAAAATATCGTTGCAGGTAAAACATGGCATATTGGAAGACGAAAATCATTTCTGCACATACACGACTTGCTGGGTCGGGGGTATACTATTTGTTCTCAGACGGAGATGATCGGGTGTCTCCTGACGAAGGTCAAACAACAAATAACCGTGGGGTTTGGATGTCGCATCTTTAAAAGCTTCCTGAACGTACTTCAATCTTCCAGGATACATCTGTTTAGCTAAATGGGTGATCTGTGAGACATCTCTTGGGTTCTTGAATACCACCAGATAATGACTGTTCAAGCTGATGGTCCGTTGTTCTTTGTTTTTCCCAAACAGATTCTGCACGATGTACATGACACTCATGTTGCGATGATGACTACCTTTCGTAAATAATTTTGTCACCCTGTCATCCGTTTCGCTCATCAAGTCATCCATCACCACCAAACGTCGTATCTGATCATCCCATTCTTCTACTTTGGGTAGCCCTTCGATAAACGTGACTCCTTTCAAAAGATGATATCCAGACTGCCACTCTCCGTAACACCACACAATCTCATCGGGAGGTGGTGTCATTACTTCATAAATGTGATTTATAAACTTAGTGACCCAAACAGTTTTTCCACTTCCTGTTGGACCCGCAATCACACAGGTAAAGGGATGTTTCCACCGTGGATCCATACCTTCTTCTGTTAGCGTCCCACATTGACATTCTCTTTTTATTCCTGGTCTACAGATTCCCTGTCATCGTCAGCATCCTCATCATCCTAAGCATCATCACTGCCGTCTCTGTCTAACACGTCTACGTCAGCGGACAACCACGCGGCAACGAGAAAACATTTATTTAAAACAAAAACAAAAACAAAACCACGGCGTCCCATCGATCCGCACACGCGCGCGCGCCGCAACCCCCATCTATTTTTAACCCCACTACGTCAACCAACAAGAAAAACTTTTTTTTTTTATCGATCGTGACTCACCGTGACAAAAACACAAAAACAAAAACAAAACCACGTGACCTTGACCCCGACACCACCTGCCCCACCACCTGCCGCCCGCCACCTGCCGCGTTGCGCAACACTGGGGGAGGTCCACGCCGAGGTCCACAAAAGAGGGGTGAAAAGTCCCTTACCTTACTACTGCACGGAACTGGAAGCACGCATTTTGTCGTTCTTTAGTCATGTATTTTAACACCCGAACGTGTGAACGAATTATGCAGATTGCTAGCTCATTTGCATACATTTTACACGTCACGCAATGATCTGCATTTCGAGGCACGCGCGTGCGTGCGCGCGCGTGTGTTTGTGTGTGTGTGTGTGTGTGTGTGTGTGTGTGTGTGTGTGTGTGTGTGTGTGTGTGTGTGTGTGTGTGTGTGTGTGTGTGTTTGAGTGTGTGTATGTCTGTATGCGTGTGCGTGTTTGTTTGTTTTTTTGTTTTTTTTGTGTGTGTGTGTGTGTGTGTGTGTGTGTGTGTTTTGTGTGTGTGTGTGTGTGTGTGTGTGTGTGTGTGTGCACGCGCGCGCGTGCGCATACACGCCTATATGCATGTAATCGTGCATCAGGCATCAAGAGAATAGAAACAGTGACCCACGCAAAAGAGACACAGAGAGAAACAGACAGACAGACAGACAGACAGACAAAGAGAGACAGAGAGAGACAGACAGAAAGAGAGAGGAGAGAGAGAGAGAAAGGGAAGGAGAGAGCAGGACAAACAGACACTGAGACAAACAGAGATGTTATTGGAGAGAGAGCTGTTTTCCCAAGAAACAAAGGACGCTGTCTCTGTAGCCACACCGCGCTCTGCCGGCTTCTCGGTCACCGTTTGAACACACAACCCCTCGTCTGTTTCGTGTTGACACATGCGTCCCGTTCCCCAAGGTCTCCGCCTGGAAGACGATGGAAAGAAAACGCAGGAAGAAGAGAAAAGAGGTGATGTCACGTGTGAAATGGATTCTAACGCCAGCCGGTCTGAAGCTTACCCCCCTTTTTTTCCTTCTTTTGCGTCAGCAAGAAATACACGCGAGTGCGTGCATACTACACTCAATTTGACCAAGGGATAATTGCTTGCCACGTCTTTGATCGTGACGCGATGTTCTGTTCTGTTGATAAGAGAAATATGTTCTGTTTGTCAGCTGGAGGGCTGTTATTGCTAAAACAGAGTATTCTGGACTAGAAGAGAAAATTCAATAAGAAAATTGATGACTAATTTAGAGAGTCCTATCTGGAGTGTACTCAGGGCGCATAAAAATACACCATTTGGCAGTGATTCATAATAAATCGTATTAAACTGAAAAGACAAGACACTGACTAATACATACACTCACTTGAACAAACGCCAATCCATATGTACATACACGAGAAAAAAATCATTAATATATTACTTAACAATATATTGGATGTACATCACAAGACAGATAAACGTATCGTTTGTATGGACAAAAAGTAAAAATAAACAAACAAAGAAATAAACAAGCCGTAAACTGCATGTTATTTCGCACATACTCTAAACCAGAGCTAGCTATATAACGCTGAGAGTAACCAGAGAAGTGTATCTGAAGAATTTGGTCTCTTAGTTCTAGGAGTAGTCTTCATTTGGGGTTTTAGTCAGTTTTTAATTTATGAAAAAATTCTAATTTAAATTGCATTCAGCCCTTCTATGACCACTGTGGTCGGCTATGTTCAACACAATATGACGTGCGTTAGTGTGACACGACAGGACTTACACATGAGCGCCCAAGGTCTAAATGGCACCTTGTTGCCCAATCCAAAGTATTATTGTTCTGGTGCTGTAAGTATGGTTAGATCCTTAACAACCCCACTCCCCCCCCCCCCCTACTTCTCACCTACACCCCCCTCTTTCCGTTTCTTCGACTTGAGTTCCTTTCGTACGCCCCCCTCCCTCCCTCCCTTCCCCCCTCCGTCCCTCCCTCCCCCCCCCCCCCCTCACACACACATCGGTTGTCCTCGTCAACTACTCAACCATTTCATTTGTTCTGGATGTTGACATTTGACCTGATTTCACTGAATTATCATATAAGAAGGAACGCACTAACTTCGAACTGCTTATTCCCTCTCTCCATGCTTAAGTTGTAGGATGGGAGTGGGGGCAAATTTGTGATTCAAACATTATTGCTATTTTACATCGCCTGCTCTGGATTCCAAAACGAAACAAACCAAAGTGGGTATGTGGAGGCATGGAGTAGAAAAGAATGAATTATGAGTAGGGGAATGTAGTCATCAGTAAAATTCCAAATTACCTGGGCTGTGGTGGACTTATAGAATATTTTCTTTTTTTTTTACTGATTTAGGCTTTCTCTCTCTCTCTCTCTCTCTCTCTCTCTCTCTCTCTCTCTCTCTCTCTCTCTCTCTCTCTCTCTCTCTCTCTCTCTCTTCTCTCTCATGCAGACACGCTCACACATACTAAGGCGGTTCTCTTTCTCTCTCTCTCTCTCTTCTCTTCTCCTCTCTCTCTCTCTCTCCACACACACACATACTAAGAGACACAGAGAGAGAGAGGGCAGAGAGAGAGAGAGAAGAGAGAGAGAGGGAGAGAGAGAAGAGGAAGAGAGAGAGAGGAGAGAGGAGAGAGAGAGAGAGGGAGAGAGAGACTGAGACAGGGACAAAGATAGAGATAGAGAGTGACGTGACAAAAAAAAATTAAATTCATATTACTTCCCATTTTCATTTCCGCACTGAATAACGGACCCTGGGATTGACTGAGTCATTCAGCAAACTTTGTGAACTCTTCCTTTCCTTTGACTGAACCAGACTGACCCACTTCAGGGTCGACCAACAGCAGTTTTTCACCAGGACGTCGCCATCCCCAATTACTTCACCACCATTCCGCCCAACCTTCTAAAGCCACAGGACCAAGCCTGCAAAGTGCACTTGACACTAAAGCACGAGGACAGAGAGGGGGGGTGGAGGCGGGGGGGGGGGGGGGTGGTTAGGAGCTTAAGTCTCTCGACCTTTTTTCTCTTTTTCAAATCGCCATTATCAATGGTGTCCAAAGAGCTCTGGGACGTTATTAAAGGGAGAGTCCGCCAATTCCCCACTAGAGCCAGGGGAAGGACCAGTATGGTGATGTAATCAGGGAGAGACTGCAGGCGTCCATTGGCTAAGGGCAGTTGTGGCCCCTTGTGGTGAGACCTGTTGGGTGTGATGGGACAGACCATGTGGAGAACTGTTTGGGTTCCTTTGGATCGTTCTTGAGACTTAATGCAAAGATGTCTTTGTCTCTGTCTGCCTCTCTGTCTGTCTGTCTGTCTCTGTCTCTGTCTCTGTCTCTCTCTCTCTCTCTCTCTCTCTTCTCTCTCTCTCTCAGCTAACGCTTCACAGGCGTGAACACCTAAAAAGGCGAATGAGTCACAGTTTGTATTTTCTATCCTATTAGATTATCTTCAGTATTGAACGGCTACTGCTTAGCACAAAGAATAAACGAAAACAGATGGAACATTTCATTTATTGTTATTATAAGGGTGGAATTCAAGACATAACACAATGTCTACCAGCATTTATAAGCGAACTGAGAGACACATATACTACAGAAAAGCTTACACACGTATTAGAAATGTCATATTATGCTGTGTTGGGAAACAAATGTTACCATATAATGCACTGTGTACAGAATGAAAAACAATCAGCTTGGTATTCATCACACTCTGCAATCTTATAATGTATGTGACTTGTTCCTATACAGATTCATAACTGTCTGCTTTTGGTTTTGAAGGTAATGCTCCAATCAACATATTTCTATATGGGATGCTGATATCTAATTGAGAAAATGAATTCCAACAACAATTGGGGGGGGGGGGGGGATCATGAAGAATGTGATGGCATGATGGGAGAGGTTATAAACATCATTATCACTATTTTTCTTTTTTTCTGTCTTTATTTCACATTTTTAAACCTGCAAGTATACATAACACCCT
This sequence comes from Conus ventricosus, assembly GCA_018398815.1. Classification (NCBI taxonomy): domain Eukaryota; kingdom Metazoa; phylum Mollusca; class Gastropoda; order Neogastropoda; family Conidae; genus Conus; species Conus ventricosus. The sequence continues at coordinate 52,986,151 of CM031618.1, read as the reverse complement.
CGTCTCTCTATAGCATGTTAGCAAATAGTAGATAATAATGAGCACATGTTTCACTCTGACTGAATTGTTGAAGTGAATGCCTTCCTTGTGTGCACTGTAAATATACTGATGTAACATGTTTTTTATATTTTCAATGAACCTCCAGTGCAAAAGGGAAAAGCATCTTCCATCTGATTTGCCTTAGAGTTATCCTAAAAGTTTCGATTTTTCAAGACCTTTCATTTTTTAAATCCCTTCGCATCATTAAACTTGTTTGGCAAAAATTCTCCCCCAACTTTTCTTCTTTTCTTTCTTTCTTTCTGCGTGGCATGCTGATACTCCAGCAGACATTCCCTGAATGGACAGGCAAGGATAAATCCCAACAAACGGAGTGGTGTTTTGTGGGCATGACCGTTTCTTATCCCGCATTAAGGCAGCCATACTCCAACTTTGGGGAAGGTGCATGCTATGAGTAACGTGTCATCCATACCAACGGCCAAACTGGCCTTCTGTTCCAAAAGTTGGTGATGGGATTTTACATGTGTACAAGACGTTCTGCACATGTTTACACATGGAACCTCGGTTTATCGTCTCATTCGAAAAACTGTATGGGAAACGGAGTCAAAACCAATTTTAACTCTGAGGGAAAAATCCCCCGGTGCCGAAACGGCCTGGCGGAGATTCGAACCTGCAAAGCCATGATCATCAAGATTACAAGTCTGGCATTCTACCACTGAGCTATTCCGGCCCCCTTTGATTTTCATTTCACCTTGCAAAAAGAAATCGTTCCAACAGAAGCATTCCAACCCAGCTGTTTCCCTCTTCAGCAATCCTTCATGTAAAAGACAGCTTGAGACTGGTCACTTTAGCTCAGGACAGCATCAGACTGGAGTCACAGACGCACGGAACTGGAAGCACGCCTGTAGTCTTCTTTAGTCATGTATTTTAAAACCCGAACGTGTGAACGAATTATGCAGATTGCTAGCTCGTTTGCATACGTTTAACATGTCATGCACTGATCTGCATTGGAAGTCAGGCACGATCAATGACACAAGGAAGGGAAACCTGGCGGAACAAACTGCAAAGATACGGAGTGTTTTTCTGGCACGTGTATTGCAGTAAACAGTGAAATGCCAAGAAAAAAAGGTTGGCTCAAAACTTGGCTCCTCTGTCCTTTCTTTGAAAGCACATTTTGATAAAAAAAAAGAGGGGCATGCACACAGCACGCTTGCATCTGTGTGCGTGTGTGTGTGTGTGTGTGTGTGTGTGTGTGTGTGTGTGTGTGTGTGTGTGTGTGTGTGTGTGTGTGTTGGTAGAGGTAGAGGGAAAGGGAAGTTGAAGAGGTTTGATGAAGAGACAGAGAGAGAGACAGACTGTGTGTGTGTGTGTGCACGCAACCATGTATTAGTGAGCATGAAAGAGAGAGACACAGAGAATATGAGACACACATGAAGAGACTAAGTGTAATATCTGTGTGTATGCGCACATGCCAGCATGTGTTTGTGTATGTGTGTGTGTTAGAGAGAGAGAGACAGAGAGACAGAGACAAAGAAACCATGTGTGTGTGTGTGTGTGCGCGTGTGTGTGTGTGTGTGTGTGTGTGTGTGTGTGTGTGTGTGTGTGTGTGTGTGTGTGTGTGTGTGTGTGTGTGTGGTGTGTGTGTGTGTGTTGTGTGTGTTGTGCGCGCGCGCGTGTGTGTGTGTGTGTGTGTGTGTGTGTGTGTGTGTGTGTGTGTGTGTGTGTGTGTGTGTGTGTGTGTGTGTGTGTGTGCATGCCCGCTTATAAGCGCATATGCATGTACAATCATGCCCATTGCATGCCATGGTAGGGAAAAAATAACCCAGACACCAGAAGAAAAAAAAACAGTGACCTGTCAAGAGACACAGAGAGAGAGAGAAAGAGAGAGACACAGACACAGACAGAGAAAGAAACCACATGGATAGACAGCTAATGAGACAGAGACAGTGATGTTATCCAAGGCAGAGCTGTTTTCCCAAGAAACAAAGGACGCTGTCTCTGTAGCCACACCGCGCTCTGCCGGCTTCTCGGTCACCGTTTGAACACACAACCCCTCGTCTGTTTCGTGTTGACACATGCGTCCCGTTCCCCAAGGTCTCCGCCTGGAAGACGATGGAAAGAAAACGCAGGAAGAAGAGAAAAGAGGTGATGTCACGTGTGAAATGGATTCTAACGCCAGCTGGTCTGAAGCTTACCCCCCTTTTTTTCCTTCTTTTGCGTTAGCAAGAAATACACGCGAGTGCGTGCATACAACACTCAAGTTGACCAAGGGATAATTGCTTGCCACGTCTTTGATCGTGACGCGACTGTTCTGTTCTGTTGATAAGAGAAATATGTTCTGTTTGTCAGATGGAGGGTTGTTGTTGTCAAAACAGCATTCTGGACTAGAGAAAATTCAATTAAAAAAAAATTAATGACAGTTATTTAGAAAGTCTGGAGTGTGCTGAGGGCGCATAAAAATACACCATTTGGCAGTGATTCATAGCAAATCGTATTAAACTGAAAAAAACAAGACACTGACTAATACATACACTTTGTGCACAAACACAAAAAAAATATTAATATATGACTTTACAATATATTGGATGTACATAAAAAAAACCCAGATAAACGTACTATTTGTATGGACAAAAAGTAAAAATAAATACACAAACCAACAAACAAGCAGTAAACTGCATGTTATTTCACACATACTCTAAAACAGAGCTAGCTATATAACGCTGAGAGTAACCAGAAGTGTGTCTGAAGATTTGGTCTCTTAGTTCTAGGAGTAGTCTTGGTTTGGGGTTTTAGTCAGTTTTTAATTTATGAAAAATTCTAATTTGAATTGCATTCAGCCCTTCTATGACCACTGTGGTCGGCTATGTTCAACACACTATGATGTGCGTCAGTGTAACACGACAGGACATACACATGAGCGCCCAAGGTCAAAATGGCACCCTGTTGCCCAATCAAAGTATTATCGTTCTGGTGCTGTAAGTATGGATAGATCTAACACCTCCACCCCCCCCCCCCCCTACTTCCACTCCCCCCCTCTTTCCGTTCCGTTCTCTTTGAGTTCCTTTCGTACGCCCCCCCCCCCCCCCCCCCCCCCCCCCCCCCCCTCACACACACCGGTTGTCCTCGTCAACTATTCAACCATTTCATTCGTTCTGGATGTTGACATTTGACCTGATTTCACTGAATTGTCATGCAAGAAGGAACGCACTAACTTCAAACTGCTTATTCCCTCTCTCCATGCTTAAGTTGTAGGATGGGAGTGGGGGCAAATTTGTGATTCAAACAATAATGCTATTTTACATTGCCTGCTCTGGATTCCAAGACGAAAGAAACCAAAGTGGGTATGTGGAGGCATGGAGAAGAAAGGAATAAAATTATGAGTAGGGGTATGTAGTCCTCATTAAAATTCCAAATTACCTGGGCTGTGGTGGACTGATAAAATCTTTTTTTTTTACTCATTTAGGTTCTCTCTCTCTCTCTCTCTCTCTCTCTCTCTCTCTCTCTCTCTCTCTCCTCTCTCTCTCTCATGCACACACACACACACACACACACACACACACACACACACACACACACACACACACACACTAAGAGAGAGACAGAGAAAGAGAGACAGAGACAAGGATAGAGATAGAGAGTTACGTGAGGAAGGAAAATTAAATTCACACACGTCCCATTATAACCACATGTAAAAGACAGCTTGAGACTGGTTACATTAGCTCAGGACAGCATCAGACTGGAGTGACAGATGCAGCATCAGACTGGAGTGACAGATGAAGCATCAGACTGGAGTGACAGATGCAGCATCAGACTGGAGTGACAGATGCAGCATCAGACTGGAGTGACAGATGCAGCATCAGACTGGAGTGACAGATGCAGCATCAGACTGGAGTGACAGATGCAGCATCAGACTGGAGTGACAGATGCAGCATCAGACTGGAGTGACAGATGCAGCATCAGACTGGAGTGACAGATGCAGCATCAGACTAGAGTGACAGATGCACACACCTGGAAGCATGCCTGTAGTCTTCTATAGTCATGTATCTCAACACCCGAACGAGCACACAAATTATGCAGATTGCTAACTCGTTTGCATACGTTTAACATGTCACGCACCTATCTGCGTTGGAAGTGAGGCACGATCAATTACACAAGGAAGAGAAACCTGATGGAACAAACTGCAAAGACACGCAGTGTTTTTTCTGCAATGTGTACTACAGTAAACAGTGAAATGTCAAGAAAAAAAGTTGGTTCAAAACTTTTTCCTCTGTCCTTTCTTTGAAAGCACATTTTGATCAAAAGAGTGGCATGCACGCAGCACGTTTGCATCTGTGTGTGTGCCTGTGTTGTTGGAGAGGGTAGAGGAAAAGGGAACTTAGGGGGAAGGTTTGATGGAGAGAGAGTCAGACAGACAGACTCTCTGTGGTGTGTGTGTGTGTGTGGTGTGTGTGTGTGT
>CM031618.1:52974198-52976698 GCA_018398815.1 Conus ventricosus | reverse complement strand
CCTTTCCTTTCCTTCCATTGAACCAGACTAATCTACTGCAGGGTGACCAGTAGCACTTTGTGAACCCTTTCCTTTCCTTCCATTGAACCAGACTAATCTACTGCAGGGTGACCAGTAGCACTTTGTGAACCCTTTCCTTTCCTTCCATTGAACCAGACTAATCTACTGCAGGGTGACCAGTAGCACTTTGTGAACCCTTTCCTTTCCTTCCATTGAACCAGACTAATCTACTGCAGGGTGACCAGTAGCACTTTGTGAACCCTTTCCTTTCCTTCCATTGAACCAGACTAATCTACTGCAGGGTGACCAGTAGCACTTTGTGAACCCTTTCCTTTCCTTCCATTGAACCAGACTAATCTACTGCAGGGTGACCAGTAGCACTTTGTGAACCCTTTCCTTTCCTTCCATTGAACCAGACGAATCTACTGCAGGGTGACCAGTAGCACTTTGTGAACCCTTTCCTTTCCTTCCATTGAACCAGACTAATCTACTGCAGGGTGACCAGTAGCACTTTGTGAACCCTTCCTTTCCTTCCATTGAACCAGACTAATCTACTGCAGGGTGACCAGTAGCACTTTGTGAACCCTTTCCTTTCCTTTCATTGAACCGGACTAATCTACTGCAGGGTGACCAGTAGCACTTTGTGAACCCTTTCCTTTCCTTTCATTGAACCAGACTAATCTACTGCAGGGTGACCAGTAGCACTTTGTGAACCCTTTCCTTTCCTTCCATTGAACCAGACTAATCTACTGCAGGGTGACCAGTAGCACTTTGTGAACCCTTTCCTTTCCTTCCATTGAACCAGACTAATCTACTGCAGGGTGACCAGTAGCACTTTGTGAACCCTTTCCTTCCTTTCATTGAACCAGACTAATCTACTGCAGGGTGACCAGTAGCACTTTGTGAACCCTTTCCTTTCCTTCCATTGAACCAGACTAATCTACTGCAGGGTGACCAGTAGCACTTTGTGAACCCTTTCCTTTCCTTTCATTGAACCAGACTAATCTACTGCAGGGTGACCAGTAGCAGTACTTCACCCAGGACGTCACCACCACCCCCAATGACGTTAACACGAACTAGACCCAGACTCCCAAGGTCCACAGACCCTACCGTGCTGAGCACACGTGGCACTGAAACGAACGATGGGAGGGAGAGGCAGGGAATGGGAGAGGGTGGGGGGGTCAAATCTCACGCCTTTTTCCTTATCTTTTTTTAAATTTCTCTACTCTTCATCACCAGCGCCAGTGGTGTCCGAAGAGTTTTGGGGGTCATCAGAAGGGGGAGGCGTGGCCCATTCTCCGCCAGAGCCAGGGAGAGAGCCAGTGTGGTGATGTCGTCAGGGAAAGCATTTCCTGGCAGAACTGCCCCCAGTCCCACCCCCACCCCCATCTCCCTCCCCCTTCCCACGCTGCCCTCCCCCACCCTCTCCTCCCTCCCCCCACACACTCATACGCGCGCGCGCGCGCCCCTTTGTGGAAAGATCTGCTGGTTTGATTGGACAAGACGATCCGGAGGGGAATCGTTTGAGATTTATCTGCAACAGGGTAAGACAGATCAGAACATTTAAACAAAGACACCGCGCGCGCGGTGTGTGTGTGTGTGTGTGTGTAAGAAACACAGAAAAAGAGAAAAAGACAGGCGTAAAAGTGGCAAAATAACAATAGCAATATAAAAGAAAAGAAATATAACAGATAAGTTTTGACCGATTGATAACATGATGATTTCCAGGAGAATACCTCGAAAGAATCTGTTCTTAAAGCATCCTTGCATTCCTAAAGAAGACCCACGCTTACAGTTAACTGAACCAGATTAAAACAAAATCTACTCCAGGCTAATGCTACACCAGCCGTATTTTTCTACACATGACATCATCCAACCAAAATTCTGTCACCACGAATTCTGCGAAAACGTCTGAAGCCTAGAGGACCAAAGGTGTAAAATGAACTCAAGATGTAACCCTCATTGTCCTAAAACGTCACCCTGATGGTGTACGTTCTGGGTATTCGGATAAAACATGACTGTCATTGTTTACAATGTGCATTGCTTTTTGTACAACTCGTTTCTCATGCAGCTCTTGCAAACCAACCTGCTTCGCATCCATAACGTTAGTGCACTCAATAATTTACTGCTCACAGTCACCACACTACTCAAAACACTGTGTTTACTTTATGTGCTGTTGAGCTTACACTACACTATCCATGAAGTGCTTCCCATCTTCAACTTCCTGAACTTTTCAGCCAGTAATAACATTTCCCTCGAAATGCTGCTTCTGCCGTTCGGACAGTAAGTTGGGGTGGGGGGTGGGGTGGGGGGGTGTGTACATCATGCTACATTTCACTGCGTGTATTGTTCAGTCATTGTTCTGCCTTCCTACCACATGATAATTTTAATCAAACATTTATCGTTCGATCCAGGCGACTTTCCCAATCGTATTGTATCTGTATCAATCATTCCACTAGCACTACTATAACTATCGTGTGCTACTTTTTACTACATGTAC
>CM031618.1:52959198-52966698 GCA_018398815.1 Conus ventricosus | reverse complement strand
GTCAGCCGATTGATCCGACGATTGTTTGCACACAGAGTCAGCCGATTGATCCGACGATTGTTTGCACACAAGAGTCAGCCGATTGATCCGACGATTGTTTGCACACACAATCAACGGACTTGACTGGGCGACCGTTTACTCACACAATCGTTCTCTGCCTAATTAATGTTTGCACTCACTGTGATCCCAGATAAACTTCCACAGCAGAGGACAGAGAGGAACAGAGTGGACAGGAGGCTAGAAAGGAGGGCGGGGGCATGAGGTGGTAGTTTGTAGGGGAGAGGAAATAAATGTTGTGCAGTTGATGGTAAACTTCCAGATAGGAAGGTAAGCAAGAGGAAAGCGTAATAAGCATTTAAAAGATAGAGGAAACTTAGCTAGCACAACACAGGAAAGTTTGGTTGCAAGAGAGAGAAATTTAAACGAATACACGGGACGAAGTTTAGCTCACAGGGAACAAGAAATCCAGTTTGCAGACAGCAGGAAATTTAGCCAACACAGGAGATAGAAATTCAACTTGCACCTCAAAAGAAATCTGTTTTACACAAGGTGAGATAGGATGGTTGAGAGGGGTCGAGGAGGGAGAAGAAGTTACCTTACAAAGGCAACGAAGTTTATTTTGCATGGGGGAAGACATTTTGCTTGCATGAGAGAAAACATATAACTTGTATGAGACAAGATTTTAAAGAAACGGTACAAACACATTACATTGTACAGGAGAAAACAGATGTGTGAGAGATAGGAATGGGGTGCGTGGAGGGGAGAGAGCAGTTTCCTTCTTCCCTTACAGGATCGTGTGGTTAGTTTGTGCAAAGACTGAAGTTAAGTTGAGATCTTGCACAGATGAAGACATTCCGTTTTCGCTTTCAGTCTCAACTGAACTTTGTGAAGTTCATTTACACCTCTTTCTTCTTCCCAAAGACGAAATTGAGAAAGACAAGCGAAAAATAAGAGAAAAACCAACACACACACACACACACACACACACACACACACACACACACACACACACACACACACACACATGCACACGCGTGCGCGTGCACACACACACTCAGAGACAGAGAGAGAGAGAGAGAGGGGAGAGAGAGAGAGAGAGAGAGAGAGAGAGAGAGAGAGAGAGAGAGAGAGAGAGATACAGTGCAGAAGGAAAAAAAGACTCCAACAGCAAACAGGAGTCTTTTTATTCCTCCTCAATTGACTTCCCAGCCGACGTCTGAGCGAGATCGCTCGCCTAATTAATGTTTGCACTGACTGTTCCCGGATAAACTTTCGAAGCACACCACAGACAGAAATGGTTCAATGAGAGGGAAGACAGATTGGATAAGGGCAAGCTCGGCTTTCGCACGGGATTGAAAGAAATCATGGATGGGGGGAGTAGAAGGTGAGGGGAAAAGGTCAAGGGTGAAGTAGGGCTGAGGTTAATTTCAGCTGTCACCTTTCGTCACCTTCACTGGGATACGTTTCGCTGTGTAATAGTTGTACTTGATTTGATTCAAGTGTAGACCAAGAAGTTGTAGGCGAGTCGAGACTCAGTTTTTATTTTGTTGAGTTTTTAAGCTGGTGTTTTCTCTCACTGTCTTTGTCTCTCTCTCTCTCTGTTGCTGTCTCTCTCTAACACACACACACACACACACACACACACACACACACACACACACACACACACACACACACACACACACGTACACACACACACGTACACATGCACACACACATACACACACACAGATACACACACATACATACACATACACGTGTGCGTGAACGCCCGTACGCGCACAGACGCACGCACGCACTCATGTATGCACACAAACAGATGCAAAAGCGCGCATACCTAGAGAAAGAGACAGAGATAGAGAGAGAGAGGGAGAGAGAGAGAGAGAACGAGACAGACAGACAGACAGAGAGACCTTACCCATACCCCTCTGATCTGCCACTCACATTGCTTTCCTTTTCAGCTCCCTCCACCCCCCACCCTGCCCTAGCCCCCCCCCCCCCCCCCAAAGAAAAGAAAACACACACACAACACACACACACACACACACACACACCACACACACACACACACACACAAATTGAGGGGAAAAACAAAGTAATGAAAGAACACACAGAAAAGCAGTACTCTTCACAAGATCAATAATCGTTTCGTCCTTCCCATATCAACATTTTGGTGACTGTCTGAACAAAAACACCACTCTCGGCCTAATGACTGAACAAAAACAGCACTCTCAGCCTAATGATTGTCTGAACACAAACAGCACTCTCAGCCTGATGAATGTCTGAAGAAAAACAGCACTCTCAGCCTAATGATTGTCTGAACACAAACAGCACTCTCAGCCTAATGAATGTCTGAAGAAAAACAGCACTCTCAGCCTAATGAGTGGCTGAACAAAAACAGCACTCTCAGCCTAATGAATGTCTGAAGAAAAACAGCACTCTCAGCCTAATGTTTGGCTGAACAAAAACAGCACTCTCTGCCTAATGAATGTCTGAACAAAAACAGCACTCTCTGCCTAATGATTGTCTGAACAAAAACAGCACTCTCAGCCTAATGAATGTCTGAACAAAAACAGCACTCCCAGCCTGATAAATGTCTGAACTAAAACAGCACTCTCTGCCTAATGAATTTCTGAACAAAAACAGCACTCTCAGCCTAATGAATGTCTGAACAAAAACAGCACTCTCAGCCTAATGAATGTCTGAACAAAAACAGCACTCCCAGCCTGATAAATGTCTGAACTAAAACAGCACTCTCTGCCTAATGAATTTCTGAACAAAAGCAGCACTCTCAGCCTAATGAATGTCTGAACAAAAACAGCACTCTCAGCCTATTGAATGTCGGAACAAAAGCAGCACTCTCAGCCTATTGAATGTCGGAACAAAAGTAGCACTCTCAGCCTAATGAATGTCTGAACAAAAACAGCACTCTCAGCCTATTGAATGTCGGAACAAAAGCAGCACTCTCAGCCAATGAATGTCTACATTCACCCTGACCCTGGATACACTGCCACGCAGACCAGAGGAAAAGAAAAGAAGAAAAAGGAAAAGAAGAAGAAAACCTCGTAAATGGGTCGGCAATGAAGTCGGGACTGTACGCAAGAGTTTTTGCACAGAAACGTTTAAGTGAAACTGAATGCGACTATGGAAATTCCAGTTCGTGCAATCAGAGGGTACCCTGCTAAGTTGTATTCTACCACATAACGGTGAGCAGTTCGAGATGCTTCCCCGAAGAGAACGCGCCGGCAGGATGCAGCGCCATCTTAGTTCTAAATACTTATGTTTTCGTGAATCTATCACACACACACACACACACACACACACACACACACACACACACACCACACACACACACACACACGCACGCACACACACACACAAACGGCAATCTGCAGAGAGCAGTCAATGTCAAGTCGTCATGAGGCAACCCACAAGAGGAGACACTGCACTGCTGCCGAGTCATTTCGGTGGTGTTCAGTGGCGCCTGTTCTGATCTAATATACGCAGGCACCACCTACTAAGCCCCTTCCTTGACACCAATGATTACTTAGCAGCGGAGTCAGCGTGAGTGGGCGCCCCCTTCCGGAGGGCCCCATCACGTCCGTCCAACGACAGTCCCTCTGAACTTGGCGATACCGTCGAACTCGACACCAACTCACCAAGGGCAGAGAACTGAGAAGGCAATCGACACGTGCAGCGGTGTATGGGGAAACTGGAGCAGCACTCTCAGCGATGCACTTACTAAGAGGATGGAACCTGACTGTGTGGTCCCAGTCTTCTCAGTGAAGCCCATCGCAAACCCAGCTCTAAGTAGGAGCAGACAAATCCCACGAATAAATGGCTCCGAGACGAACCGAATATACGACCTCCCGGCCCGTGAATCCGCGACATTAACCATGCTCCATGGCGGCTGTGACCCCCCCTCCCCCGTCCCTCAAGATGCCGCGGGCTCATTGACGGCTGTTAAGCGTTTTGTCTCCTGAAACAGAATCCAGATCAGACAATGACGTCTCTGTCTACAACCCCAAAGAGAACTGAGCAAGAGGAAGACAAAAGTCAAGGTTGAAGTCTTGCCAAAGCTCCGACTAGGATTAAAAAAAAGAGGAAAACGAAAAGCAGAAATCAAAAGTTAACGAAACTCAAACAGGGGGTGACCACAGAGAGAAACAACGGTAATCCAACCGGGGAGGTACCTTTAGGTCTATTCCCTTTAGGTCTATTCCTTTTAGGTCTATTCCCTTTAAGTCTATTCCTTCCAGGTCTATTCTCGTTAAGTCTTAGGATAGGGTTAGTACCCTAATCCTATCCCTATCCCTAACCCTATCCCTAACCCTAACCCTATCCCTAACCCTATCCCTAACCCTATCCGATCCCTAACCCTATCCCTAACCCTATCCCTATCCCTAACCCTATCCCTAACCCTATCCCGATCCCTAACCCTAACCCTAACCCTATCCCTAACCCTAACCCTAACCCTAACCCTATCCCTAACCCTATCCCTAACCCTATCCCTAACCCTATCCCTAAGACTTAACGAGAATAGACCTGGAAGGAATAGACTTAAAGGGAATAGACCTAAAGGGAATAGACCTAAAGGGAATAGACCTAAAGGGCCGCCCCCATCCAACCCTGGTCTGGAAAGTAAGTGACAGTTAAAAAAAACAAAAAGAAGAAGAAAGAAAGAAAGAAGATAGGTGAACGGCAGGCACAGAGAAATAAAGATTACATGTATACTGACAGAGAAAAACACAGAGAAATGAAGATTACATGTATACTGACAGAGAAAAACACAGAGAAATGAAGATTACATGTATACTGACAGAGAAAAACACAGAGAAATGAAGATTACATGTATACTGACAGAGAAAAACACAGAGAAATGAAGATTACATGTATACTGACAGAGAAAAACACAGAGAAATGAAGATTACATGTATACTGACAGAGAAAACACAGAGAAATGAAGATTACATGTATACTGACAGAGAAAAACACAGAGAAATGAAGATTACATGTATACTGACAGAGAAAAACACAGAGAAATGAAGATTACATGTATACTGACAGAGAAAAACAATCAAGATGGGAATGAAAGTGGAAAGCCCACATCACTAGACAAGGCAAAGCCACGAAAGTCCAGACAGCACAGCTCAACTTTGTTCCGTAACACAGTTAACCACGGCCCACCCAACGTCCATCTGATCTCCCCCTCTGAACTTTCACTCTCTCCCTCCCTCCCCTCCCCTCCCTGAGTCCCCTTCAAAGTTTTGCACAATAAAAATCGTGATAAATTGTATCAGAAATAAAAGCACAGAGTAATAATCCAGAGGATGGGGGGGGGGGGGGGGGGAGTCAGCCCACGGCGAACGTACAAAAAACAAATTGGACAAAAATACGCAAAAGGCAGGAGAGGTCGAGGAAAAGTATAGCAAGGTTGGTTATAGTACGAAAAGGGTTGCGAAAAGTACGGAAAATTCGAGGGGAGAGGAGAGAACAGGCGGAGGTGGCGGGGGGGGGGGGGGGGGGGGGGGGTCTGGAAAAGAAAGAATATATCATGGAACCCGAAAGTTTGAAATGATAGATTCTTTTGTTATGAAAAGTACAGAGAAAAAAAAGTTGGAAAAAGCGTGAAAAACTGAACAAAAAACATTAAAAAAAATTATTGAGAAAGTAAGAGGAAAGTACTTAAAATGGAAAAGGTAGGAGAAGAATGTGTAAAAATGGATGGAAACTGTCGGGAAAATGGGACTAGAGTATCTGAAACAAACAAAATGGAGGAAAACGTGCTGGAAAGGCGTGAGAAAATAACAGAAAAGACACAAAAAACAACAACAACAAACAGGAGAAAGTGAGGTAACCTGCAAGAGAGAGAATATTTTTAGGAAGAAAAAAAAAGACAGGAGAAAAGCAAAGAAAATGAAAGGACATATTGCACCAGTTGAACACCCCCTCCCTCCTCTCCCCTCTCCCCCTTCCCCAGAAAACTTGGGACCGGTCTCAAAGTGGGAAGACAAAGAGAATCCCATCATCAATCATTCCCACAGCCTGGACCACCCTCCCAGTGGAGAAAGGCCATAAACAGCATCCCGCATCAGGGCGAGATTACGGACACTGCACCAAAGGTCATTTTGCTGTGGAGACCCTGGGGAGAATTCCATTCCGCTGGTCAGACGACCTTGAGGGTAATGTGATTTTCTTTACCAGAGTGAAAGATTGTCCTGAAACTTGAGTGAGCAGGAGCAGGTCTCTGTCTGTCTGTCTGTCTGTCTGTCTGTCTCTCTCTCTCTCTCTCTCTCTCTCTCTCTCTCTTTCTGTGCGTGTGTGTGTGTGTGTGTGTGTGTGTGTGTGTGTGTGTGTGTGTGTGTGTGTGTGTGTGTGTGTGTGTGATGGCTGGGGACAGTAGAAAAAGCTGAAAATTCACATCTCTCTCTCTCTCTCTCTCTCTCTCTCTCTCTCTCTCTCTCTCTCTCTCTCTCTCTCCAATATTTCTCTTAAAGAGATCTTCAAGTTTGCAAGTGTCTCTCTCTCTCTCCAATATTTCTTTTAAAGAGATCTTCAAGTTTGCAAGTGTATGTTGTAAGTGTAACATAACATTACATAATTCCACAGCCAGGAAGCCCTGCAGTATGCATGATCTAATCACCCCTGGACTAAAGTAACTACAGTTGCAGTCCTTTGCCACTTATGACGTCATTCACCAATGAAACGTCACTGTAACAGTGGACAACAGTAAGCTCAAAGGGCCATCTATGTGAGGGTTCGCAAGGGTCGCGTCTCCTGGGAAACCATTTTCACCTTTTGCCTCAATCGCCTACCTCTGGCGTTGTCCAATGGCTGAGTGCTGGAAGACTTTGACAATAGCCGTCCACAATTGAAAAAGACGGCCAACGAAGTCTAGAAGTTCGTTCAGTGAGGGCTGCTTTCTCCTACCTTTTGACTACTTTTCACATTTTTTCTTACTGCTTTTCTTTCCTTCTACGAATTATTGTTATCTTCTGCGAAATGTTTTTCCTACATTTGATATGTTTACTTTTTTTATACTATTTTTCCTATGTTATGCTGATTTTTCCAACATTTTACCCTTTTTCCTATAATTTTTTCCTATCTCTATCACTTGCTGTTTTTGTAACTTTTACTCATTATCCCTATATTCTACTTCCTACCACTTAACTACCACTTCCTCCTCTTTAGCCAGTTTTTCTGTCGTTTTGCAACTTTTTCTCTTTTTTTTCTTGCTAAGTTTTCAACCTTTCAACACTTGTTCCTATTGTGGGTAATTTTTCCTGATATTTTCCTTTGTTCTATACTTTGCTCTTTTTCTCCTTACTACTGTTTCTGTCTTTGACTTAATTTCTTACCTTTCTCTGTATTTTTCCCTTATCTCTTACTGATTTTTCATACCTCTGATTGCTTTTTTTATTTACATCTTTTGGTATTTTTCTTCCCTTTTAGCACTATTCCTAGCTTCCATTTTTTTGTACGTTTTAAAATTTGTTCTCT
>CM031618.1:52949198-52954198 GCA_018398815.1 Conus ventricosus | reverse complement strand
GTATGTAAACGATAACCGGTGAAATCTGTATGCTTGAGATTTGGGCGCCTGTTTCTTCAAGTCTTCAATCTCGCGCCAAAGTCATAAAGTCGCAATGGAATCAAGCGGTCATAAACAAAAACATTCTTTCGGTTGTAAAAAAAAAAATATTTAAAAAAAATGAAGTGAGCTAGTCCAGTTCTCGTCTGCAATTTGGTTGTCAAAAGCACGACATGGTCACGTGTCTACCAGCTGCGCCGTTCGTTGCCTCATGATGTAGAATGCAAGAAATGTACTTCACCAGACCAAAACGTGTAGGATGAAACTCTAACGAGAGCTTGATAGCAGAAGAAACCCCCCTCAGACAAGTGTTTCGGCCCTGAACTCCTTACACTCTGAGGGGGCCGGGCCGCATTCAGGTCATGACTCCCAGATTCCCTTCTACTGCCAACTTTTCTTGGCGCTGCTAGGATTCGAACCCACGACTTTTGGATGGGTGGGTGTCTTAGGGCGTGTCTTTTTAGACGGATGTCTTGCCCTATTGCTAACGGGACACCTGTTCTAAGCAGGGAAATCTTAAGCTTTATGAAACTATCCTACAACAGTACGCCAGACGGGTAACACAGGAAACACCGTGTGGCACATTTGTTTCAGCACCAAAAGTGTTCTTTCCCTGCTCCCGTGTGACACGGCCCTTAAGGCAGCAGTCACAGCGTGGTGGGTGGACCTCCGGTAGACAGCAGCGGTGATGTCATCTCTCGCCTGATGTGTGCAGGCAGCGTCAGTGTCAATGAGGGATGCGGAAGCACGTCAGCCGGAAATCTCTGCCGGCAAGTGGGAATAGTTCATCACGCCACAGTGCATCCACCTGTGACGAGTGCGTCTGCGCGACATTAAGCACGTGCTCTGACTTCAGTGTGTGTGCGTGTGTGTGTGTGTGTGTGCGCGCGCGCTTAACATTTAGAAAAAAAATGGGTATCTTAACAGATAACGGGCAGTATACTTTTCACAGATTGTACTGAAAAAAGGAGTGCATTGGTTTTCTTTCATACTCTCTCTCTCTCTCTCTCTCTCTCTCTCTCTCTCTCTCTCTCTCTCTCTCTCTCTCTCTCTCTCTCTCTCTCTCTCTCTCTCTCTTTCTGTCATTCCTTTCCTGTTTACCTTCCACTTTTTCTTTGATGTTAATTTCTCATTATCTTTCTCTCTGAAACCAACCTCCCCCTGTTCCTCTTCAGTCACATCCATGAACAGGAGCGAAAAAAACAGACGTTAAACACACAGCATGGCATCCCGAGTCACTGCTGAGCTCGGATGGTCCAAAATGCCTCTGTCCTGCTAGTCCAACCTCACCCTGTGACCGTCAGAGAATCATCAAACCAAAAGAAGCATCGAGAGCGGCTTGACTACTAAGAACGAAACGAAGAACAGTAACGTGATCTATGTGGGAGGTGAGGGGGTGGGAAAGGGCACCGGGTGGTGGATGGAAATGGGAGGAGGATGTGGGAGGTGAGGGCTGCAACTTTGCGGCACTTGTTACTATTGCGGCCTTTTTTGTATTTTGTATTTGCGGCATATTACTCGTTTTCGGTAAGTGAGTAAGGTCTAGCTGATCTGGGGAAACCGCGTTCTGCGTGGGACTGAGCGTAAGGCATGGTTACTGATATTACCTCAACCTGTTTATTTCATTTCATTTTTCACCGAGTCCAATATAAAAAAAAATCAACGGAATCGTCATAAATGCGTACCGATTAAAGATTTTTTTTTCAACCCTGAGGTACACTTCGTCAGTTTTACAGCTGCTTTTTAAACGGTAACATTTGCGAGATTTCACATCTGAGACTGAGAACGGACACAGTACAAACGGTGGTTAAGTTCGTCACTAACCGAGGGAAGGAGTCTATATTGTTGGATGTCATCGAATTCAGCTAAATTGTAAAAAAAAAATCGTCACTGTAGCGGTGTATAAAGAATTAAAGCCACCTCAGATTCACTAGTGAAGTAGGAAACCCAGAGAACGGACTTTGTTCAGATTCACAGAGCGGACTTATTAACCATGAGGCAATGAACAAAGGGGACACCAGAACAGTAGAGCGTCTGAACGGTTTGAACACGAAGGACAGCAGGTGACACTGCAGAAAGACCAGCAAAGATATTCCACACACTGTCGAAAGACCGACAGGAGTCCAGAGCAAAATTACTGGTCCGTCAAAACAAGACGCCAACAAAAACTACACAAACACAAATTTGCATCCAGATCGAAGAGGTAACCGACTGTCTGTTCCTCCTTCGTCTTCAGTGTATGGAATTTTTCTTTACTGGTTCTGCCTGAAGAAGACCCGATAGATCGAAACGCGTTGTTTCTTTTGATATTTTTTTCCTGTTCCTTCGTTTGGCAGCCCACTAATTCTGTTTTTGCTCTTCGTTCAACTTCTGCCTGCAGTCACTTTGACACCAAGTGGAGTCAAGAAGTTCTCCAACGCAGCGATTCTAAAGGATGTCCATCTCTGTTCTCATGTCGATGTACAGGGAGAGACAAAATCCATTGTCCACGCCTCTTCGTGACAGGCAAATAGTGTTTCATGTCCAGTTATCATAGAAAACTGTGTGCATGCTAATGTGTAAGTGTTTTGTTAATGCAAAAAACGATGCTAATGAACAGTCGATCATTCTAAATCTCTAGCGCTCAGAATATCGATGGATTTTCTTTCTGCTCATGTTCTTTAAGTTCTGTGATGAGGAGGACTGAAATGGTATACTGATATGGGATAAAACGTGTGCTTGTTCAAAAACGGTCCAAAGCGCCACAAACAAGCAGATACCGGCGTTTTAGGTTTTGTTGTTTTCCTCGCATTCGTAACAGTGCCGCAGACGTAAACATGGCCTTGAGCCGCCAAGGGAATGCATCCGAAAGGGAAGGACAGGGGGAGTATGTGTGTGTGTGTGTGTGTGTGTGTGTGTGTGTGTGTGTGTGTGTGTGTGCGTGCGTGCGTGTGTGCGTGTTTGCATGCGTGTGTGCGTGTGCCTGCGCGCATGCGTCTACGCGTGCGCGCGTGCATGCGTGTGTGTGTGTGTGTGAGGGGGCTGATAGCGGCGTCAACGAGCCGTGTTGAACATTAGCGGCAAGTCCTGCCAGCCTCTGGGACTAATATTTCATCACGGACGACTGCGCACGTGCGCCACGTAACATGGTAAGAGACGCTAGAGGACTTCAAGCGTGCTGTTAGAAGAAGAAGTAAAAGATAACTGGTGGAAACATTAAAACCTTGAAGAGCACTTAGGGGAGAGCGCGGACCTCCGCTCACTGGATCCGGATTTTATTACGGATCCCCACCAAAGCTGACAGACTTCATAGATATCAGTAAAAAAAACCCTAATAAGTCTCTTTTTTCCCCCTTTTCTTTCCATCCATGCATGATTTCATGAGAACTTCTAGATACTTCCAAACAAAGTATCTTATCTTGCAATGTTAAAAAAAACGGGAAATACAAAAATCTGGATCTGCTCTTTTAATCCGGATTCCGACAACTCTAACAACTACTAAGTCCGTGTTACTGTTTTTAATGCACGGGGAAAATACTGTCCGAGCAAAATTATTTAGAAAAAGACTTTCCGTTTGACTTTTAGCTATTTATTTAAAATAAAAATAAATTAAAAAAAACGTTCACCTTGCCTCTTTTGAAGACGAAGAGAATTCTAAACGGGGAAAAAATAGCTGCATTGAATACCCAGTACTGCAAACTTCGTCTAAGTTGTTCACCTCCGTCTTTGTGATTCATATACGTTAATACAGATATTAGCGCTACGGGATTCGCCGAAATATGTAAACGGGCTTTCGACTGATCAGAATTCTCCAACCGCCGCACCTGAATTTACTGGGTTCCTCCCTGGACAATATTCCGACTTTTCAAAGAGTGTCGTTAAAATCGGTTCGGTGGTTCTCAAGGCATGGTGTTGAGTGACGGACTTTCAGACAAGGGATGAATAGGAATCTCCTACACTCAGGTAAATGAAAAGGTAGAGACGATTACGTTTTGGGCAAAACGTCAACAAAATGGTTACTGTCACCATAAACTTAAAGGTTGCACGATTTCAAAGTGCCTAATAAGACAATACACAGATAATCATACACACACAAACACGTACACACACACGCCCGTGAGCGCGCCCACACACACACACGCACGCACGCACGCACGCACGCACGCTCGCACGCACGCACGCACGCACGCACGCACGCACGCACGCACGCACGCACACACACACACACACACACACACACACACGCACGCACGCATACACACACACACACACACACACACACACACACACACACACACACACACACACACACACACACACGGCACTGCGTGTAGATCTGGTGAGCCAAGCGGAAATAACGCCAGACTGGATAGAAGAACTGTAGCGAATGTCTGCATTCTGTGCAGAGCCTACGTCCTTGCCCCATTGCCAAACCCGCGCTGCCCTACCCTCCCTACGCCTCCCAACCCACTCCGCCCTTCCCTCCCTATGCCTACGCCTCCCAACCCACCCCGCCCTACCCTCCCTACGCCTCCCAACCCACTCCGCCCTACCCTCCCTATGCCTACGCCTCCCAACCCACTCCGCCCTACCCTCCCTATGCCTACGCCTCCCAACCCACTCCGCCCTACCCTCCCTTCGCCTCCCAACCCACTCCGCCCTACCCTCCCTATGCCTACGCCTCCCAACCCACCCTGCCCAACCCTCCCTACGCCTCCCAACCCACTCCGCCCTTCCCTCCCTACGCCTCCCAACCCACTCCGCCCTTCCCTCCCTACGCCTCCCAACCCACTCCGCCCTTCCCTCCCTACGCCTCCCAACCCACTTCGCCCTTCCCTCCCTACGCCTCCCAACCCACTCTGCCCTTCCCTCCCTACGCCTCCCAACCCACTCCGCCCTTCCCTCCCTATGCCTCCCAACCCACTCCACCCTACCCTCCCTACGCCTCCCAACCCACTCCGCCCTTCCCTCCCTACGCCTCC
>CM031618.1:52939198-52941698 GCA_018398815.1 Conus ventricosus | reverse complement strand
GCCTTCTCTTCCGAAAGTTGGTGATGGGATTTTACGTGTGTGCAAGATGTTATGCATGCGTTCACACATGGAACCTCTTTTATAGTCTCATTCGAAGGATTGTATGGGAAATGGAATCAGAACCAACGTTAACTCCGAGGGAAAAATACCCTTGTACTGAAACGGCTCGGCGGAGATTCAAACCCGCAACCCCAGGACTGCGAGTCCGGCACTCTACCACTGAGCTCTTCCGGCCCCCGGACAGGGACAAAAAGGTGGTACATAGGCTCAAATGTAGTCAAATCAGCACACTCTCTTGATAGTCAGTGAAGGGTCTCCTTTCGTGGGTTGTCTCGTGACAACCTGATACTGTTGGCCCTCCATGGACTGACGATACTGAAGCTGTAGTAGGAAAAGTCTCTGTGTTAATGTATATTGCTAAAATGTGACCATGAGATGGGTGTGCAGATGAAATATGCAGCTTTAAGAGTTATGACACTTCGAGTGCACAAAACATGAGAGAGCAAAGACAAAAATGTAAAGGATGTGCTTGGTTATGTAGTAGCACGCTTGCGCGACCATGCGCGTGCGCGTGCACACACACACACACACACACACACACACACACACACACACACACACACACACACACACACACACACACACACACACATGCATACACTCACGCGCGTGCACACAAACACTCGGAGAATCCCGATTATCACCACCTCCACCAACTCACTCATCAAGAACACATCTAAGGTAAATTTTCTGGCCAGGCTCTTACGCCAGCAACCCACCAAGAATGGCAACACAAGGAACAATACAACCTGATCCACGGGCAATCAAGCAGAGAGCAGCAGTCACGCCAACTATCATGCAAAGTGCACTGGGAGAAGGCCTGTCAAGGAATCACGCCGAGTTACATCATCCGTAAATTTTCCCTGTATCTGGGAACGCTTGACCATGCATCAGTGCGTCCACGTGCAATACACGTGGTGGCGCGCCATCACACACGCATGCTTTGGATTTCAAGCAGAAAACTCAACATGTATCATTTAGAGAGAGAGACAGGGACAGACAGACAGATAGAGAGAGAGGCAGACAGACAGACAGATAGAGAAATGAAGCAAAAGTACATGAAGAAAAATGTATGTCAAGGAAGAA
This sequence comes from Conus ventricosus, assembly GCA_018398815.1. NCBI lineage: Eukaryota > Metazoa > Mollusca > Gastropoda > Neogastropoda > Conidae > Conus > Conus ventricosus. Next base: position 52,940,552 of record CM031618.1, on the reverse strand, counting down.
ATAATCACAGGGTGGGAATTAAAAAAAAGATCAGGAGTTATGCGACTGCTAAACCCTGACAAACATCTTTCAATTTACTCAGGAAAGAAAGGCCTTTGAAGTTCTTTTCTAGATGTAAATAAAGCAAAAACAAAGGTCATTCAGTCACGGAAAGGAGATTGTAATATAAAATGAATAGTTACAACATTCCAAGCACACACACACACACACACACACACACACACACACACACACACACACACACACACACTGGAAGTCTTTCCCATCCCCACCATTTGCTCCCCCCACCCACCCACCCACCTCTTCCCCACTTCACCATACTGTCATCTATTCCCTCATTTCTGTTGTCCACCCTTTCCTTTTCCTGTATTTCAACCCTCCATATTCAGTTTCCCTTTGAAGTCTGTAGTTTGTTTGCTCAACTGTCTGTCTGTTTCTATTCACTGTTCATCACAAGGCATCACAAAGGGTGCATATACATCAGAGAAGAGACGCACAGCAGAAGCTGAGAGAAAGCGAGCCGCGCGCAAGGCCAGAGCTACCTCCACCTCCACTGTAGTACCCACCCACATCTGTCCCACATGTGGGCGTTCTTTCCAGGCCCAGATCGGCCTCACCAGCCACATGCCGACCCACACCCAGCGATCTTCCATCTGAGATTGCAGTCATGGTCATCTTCGAAATCGAAGGACGAACAACAACAAAAACAAGCAAAACAAATTCACTGTTCTATGTCATAAAATCCACGTTCTTCATCTTGCTACAGATCGAGACTGCTGAGGTGATAAAGGAGGTATAAAGCTCCGAAATCAAAGTCAACATAGACATGACCTGTACCACCTGCAAACAAGCTCAGAGCAAGTGGCCATCTTCAGGCTGCGGACAGGCCACAACCGCCTGAACTATCACCTCTTGACCAAGTTCAGGATCGGTCAGTCAGACCAGTGCCCATGCCAGACCGGCAGTATGACAACAGCATATCTACTGCAGGATTGCCCGTTGCACGAAGCTCTGAGACAACAGATATAGACGGGGCAAACATCAGTGGTCTGGAGAGGAAGCTCTACGGTGCCCTTGGGGACCTACAGCGTACGGCAGCATTCGTCAGGGGAGCTGGCGTTCCCATCTAGAGTGTTCGAGAAGAAGAAGAAGAAGAAGAAGAAGAAGAAACAAGTCAACACAAGCCATCGAGGAGCAGAGCAGTGTCTCCTTCAGTGGGTGGTCTCTTGATTAGTGAAACATGTTCTTTTCACCTGTTGTGACTTGCTTCATGTGAAATGTGAACACTTAAAACCATGCTCCATGAAAAACCTTGTTCAGAGGTGTCCCACCTGACGTGATCTTTGAATTTCTG
>CM031618.1:52901698-52924198 GCA_018398815.1 Conus ventricosus | reverse complement strand
GCAGCCAGGCAATACATTTTTTAAGCCCTGTCAATAAATACAGCACCCAAGGACACCACAGGGACGCTGCAAAGGGACATCACTCCACTCTCTCTCTCTCATCACTGCCGTGACGTCCGTGACACGAGCTTTGCCCGAAAAAAAAAAACACACACACACCAAAAAGGACGGTGGGAGAAGCCCTCAGTGATGCTTTCCGGACTGTCATTAACTTCTTCGTGCAATGCAGCCTTGTTGTTACCTTCAGATTCGACGTCCGCGCCCACCGAGGGTGAAATGGCAAAGAGAGATAACCAGCCCTGGAATGGAGAGGGAGGGAACTCGGATCGAACGGGTCAGTTTGATATTTTTCCCCGTATTGACAGATTCGCTCGCTCGATTCTCTCCGCCCTGCTCGATACTCTTTTTGTTCAATACTCCCTCTGCCCAATATTACACCACCACCCCCGCCTCGCCCCCCCCCCCCCCCCGCCCCATCTCCCCTCCTCCACTCTTGCCGGTAGCTTGTTTGTTTTAGTGTGTGCGCGCGCGAGTGGTCGTTAGCTGTGGTATTGGAAAGTTTTTTTTACGTTTTGTTTTTATTCCGGTGATAAAGATTTTTTTTCTTTTGGTCTCTAGCTGTAAGACAACATTTCTCTGAAATTGAAATAGATTTCAAAGGGAAAGAACCTGAATAAGATTTTGTTTCTGGTTTTTTTTTTTTTTTTGTGTGTGTGTGTGGTTTTTTTTCGTCTGGGTCTCTTACATTCATAAACATTATTGTTGATCAAAAGAATGAATGGAGAAAACTGGGTGAACGATATTGACTGAATGGCACGGAAAACGACTGAATGAAGCGCCAGCAGGCAGCTCTTCAGTTGGCACTACCAAGGTAAACAGCCCGATGTGAAAAATAGATCGTGCGCACACTCGTGGTCGTAAGCTGTGGTACGGGGGGAAATATGTTTGTTCCAGACACAAACTTCTTTCTTTTTTTTTGGTCTCAAGCTTTATGACATTAATTTGTCTTCAATCGAATAGATTTCAAAGGACAAAAACTGAATGAGACTCCATAAAAGTATTTGTATTTTCACCTGTGTCATTTTTTATTCATGAATATTATTGTAAATCAAAAGAATGAAGGGGAAATAGTGGGTGAATGATACTGACTGGATGACACGGAAAACGACTGAATGAAGCGCCGGCAGGCAGCTCTTCAGTCGGCTCTACCCAGGTAGGCAGCCCGTTGTGTAAACTAGAGCGTGGATTGTAAAGCGCTCATAGCTGGTCACTAACCAAGAATAGAAATAATAATGATAATAATAATAATAATGACGGTGATGATGATGACGATGATGATGATGATGATGATGATGATGATGATGACGATGACACATGATGATGATGATGATGCCAGTGATGATGATCGTGATACCAGTGATGATGATGATTGCGATGATGATGATAATGATCATAATATGACAACAAAAAGGATAATGATGACAATAATAATAAAGTCGGGCGATGTTATTCGACCAAATCTGTTAACTTTCTTCATAATTGGAGAGAGAGAGAGAGAGAGAGAGAGAGAGAGAGAGAGAGAGAGAGAGAGAGAGAGAGAGAGAGAGAGAGAGATCGGCATACAGCTGTTGAAGCAGCCCACCGGCCAAGGTGTTAGTCATAGCAGCTGTTCCAGCCTGCAGTGAACCAGAAGGGCGATAGGTGTTAGTCGTGGCAGCTGTTCCAGCCTGCAGTGAACCAGAAGGGCGATATGTGTTAGTCGTGGCAGCTGTTCCAGCCTGCAGTGAACCAGAAGGGCGATAGGTGTTAGTCGTGGCAGCTGTTCCAGCCTGCAGTGAACCAGAAGGGCGATAGGTGTTAGTCGTGGCAGCTGTTCCAGCCTGCAGTGAACCAGAAGGGCGATATGTGTTAGTCGTGGCAGCTGTTCCAGCCTGCAGTGAACCAGAAGGGCGATAGGTGTTAGTCGTGGCAGCTGTTCCAGCCTGCAGTGAACCAGAAGGGCAACAGGTGTTAGTCGTGGCAGCTGTTCCAGCCTGTAGTGATCCAGAAGGGCGATAGGGGTTAGTCGTGGCAGCTGTTCCAGCTTGTAGTGAACCAGAAGGGCAACAGGTGTTAGTCGTGGCAGCTGTTCCAGCCTGTAGTGAACCAGAAGGGCAACAGGTGTTAGTCGTGGCAGCTGTTCCAGCCTGCAGTGAACCAGAAAGGCAACAGGGAGACGCAGACCTCCACCAAGGTCGAACAAAATCTTGGATCCGCCCTGTCAGTCGGTTCATAATTGAAAGGAAAATTGTTTTATCACCAGGGGAAGTAACTGTTGAAAAGGTTCATCCCCCGCGTGTAATATCTTAAAATGAAACGTGAAACATGAAATGTTAACGCTTTTGTCATCAACAGCCTACCCAAGACAGTGCTGCAAGGAACATTGGAAGGTGGCCGCAGACGCGGACGACCAGCAAAGAACTGGATGGAAAACATCAAAGAGTGGACCCGAATGGACAGCCCCTCCCTGATCAGAGCGGCAGAAGACAGACCTGGCTGGCGCTCTCTGGCCCGCAAGACGTCCATCATGTCTCCCCCACGACCATCCGGTCAAGGGAGAGAGTGATGAGAGTGATGATGTCATCAAAAAGTTTCCATAAATCATATCATTCCGTAGATCTTATAGTTCTTGTTTTCGGTGATCTTAGATAGTTATCAATTGATAACAGAAACATTACAGAATTCGTTTTCAGAGTAAGTTAATATTATACTTTAAAATATTGTGAACAATTTTGAAAACACTTCCACGCCAGGGGACGTAATATTTGATAAGGACTGAAATAGTTACTTCCCGTGTGTCTATCAATTTTTGCAGACCGATGTTGGAACCACACATTCTGATGTAGATCCACACATTCGATCCGCGTCAATGTTTTAACTGCTTCGTTTCTGGGCCAAATTCGATTTCCTCGCCAAGTTTCGTTGAAATCGATAGCTTAGATTTTGAGTAATCCGGCTTACATTGCACATCAAGCACCAGACGCCGGCGATAACATAATCTCCTTGGCGGACGTAATAAAGGAGACAGGGTTTAAGGGCACCAGTGCTATGCGTCTGCGCGGGGAAGGAGATGAGGAGCAGAAAGCGCAGTGAAGACGCCAGGGGTGCGTTCAGCCAGTGCTGCCCTTGCACTACGTTTTCCTGCTTTCTGCTATCTTTCCCCATCTTCTGTAGTCTTTTTTTTTCCCTCTACGTTTTCCTGCCTTTCAGAGCTTCTCCGTTCCTTTTTCCTTTCTTCGACACTTTCACAGGGTTTTTTTTTCTCCTCCCTATCTTTTTCTCCAAACTGTTCCCGCCTTTTCCATTTTTTAACTACCTTTTATGATTTGTTTTGCTACTTTGTTCCAACGTTTTATACTTTTACCATGTTTGGTTCATTTTTGGACTCTTTGCTAAGCCCTTTTTTTTTCGGCCCTTTTCTGGCCTGTTTATCCTTTTCTTACCTTCCATGTTTTCCTTTCTTCTCTCTTTTTTCCTCATTTTTTTTTACAGCTTTGTCTATCTTTTCCTCCTTAGTAATTTACACTTTTTTCCTATTTTTCTAAACCTTTTCTCATCTATGCTGCCTGAAGCCAAGCGGTAGCGATGTGCGTAGTAGTAGGTGTGTTGTTCAATGCAAATAACGTTGCTGTCGCTTGCCATTTAAAATCATCCAAAAACACCCAATGTTAACCGTTAAAATCAAACACACACACATACCACACGTAGAAGCGACTGATTGTTGACGCTTAATCCTTCTCGGTTCGATCGGCGTGCTGCTATGCTTTATAGACAAAACAAGGTATGCTTTCGCAAGTTGTTGTTCTTATTCTTGCTGCTGCTGCTGCTGCTGCTGCTGCTGTTTAGAATGCAGACGACGACACAGGCTGGTCAAAATCTTTCAAAGGTTGTACGTGGCGTTCTGTGATAAACGGAAAAAAATCAATGCACGTGTAGGTCTACATCTATGTACAAAATATACAACAATTTATAACACAGAATCCCATCTATGTCAAGATTACTCTAGATTCTTTGTTTTATGCTTGATGGCTAATTTGCCTTGTTAAAGTTAGTCTGTGCCTGTAAGCCGCTTGATAAAGATTTGTAATACATCGAAAGCTTGCGCAAAGCTGAGCGTTGTGCTCTTGTTCATTCTCTACAATAGAATCACATCTATTGGCATCATTATGGCGACCCATTCAGCGTGTCTGATGTTCTGCTTAATTCATTACCACCGTGTCATTTCAATATAGTTCAGATTCTGTCTTAACATGCCAGTGCCTCCAAAAAATACACAACACGGCCATGCACACACATAATAGTGCAGAATGAAGATTCAGTGCCTACTTTGGGCAGTTTTCCCACAGTTCAGCAACTTTTTAGGCTTTGTTAAGGTAAAAGCTGGTGGGTCAGACACTGACACACAAAAAACACAGAAAAAATAAGGTAGCCGTATTTCTACAAGTGCATCATGAAAAGAAAAGAAAAAACAATTATGAGTCAAACAGACGAACAGAAAAGTGGGAAGTTATACATTTTTTTTTAAAGAATGAGACATAAATCATATGTTAAAAAATGCCCCCAACAATGCTGTGGGGGCCATCTCGCGAGGGATATACGTTAGAATTCGTAAAAAGGCATATTCAGCAAAATGTAGGGCAAGGCAAATCTGACTGAACGCAGCCAAGGCCGTCAACTGGATCTGCTCAACATTAACTGACCTGTCCAATAAGGAAACCAAGGAAACAGTTTTTAAAAAAAGAGAAAAAGAAAGGTAGTGATTACGTTTAGAGGAAGAATCTCGCTGTCACAATTAAAAAGCAGAGGGAAAAAAGGAAACCAAGGAAACGCACAGAAACTAACAACTACCGATCGATGCTGAGCTTAAGCTAAAATCTCACCACTACCCTCCAAGCCCCACAACCGTCATCGTCTCCTTCCCAGCTAAACAGAAAAAAAATGAAACAGGAAAAAAGCGGTACGCCCCAAGGCCTCTCAGACATCTCTCTGTCTTCATGCTCAGTTTACTTTAAAGCTGAACTTAGTGGACAGGCGTGCAAGACATGTTGGATGTTTTCGTGCAGCTCCTGCTGGTGAATGAGTGGGTCAGAGACTTATTGCAATCTGTTTTCCTCTTTCCGGCGGTGTGTTCCCCGATGTTTCCCTGACGAAATCAACGTTCCATTACCTGGTCACCATGCAAGATAGCAATTTATTCAAATGCCTTAGTACTCAAGAGCGCATTAGTACCGCATATCTCTTCTGCTGATGGATATCTGTGGGTCGGTCCTAGACTGTGATTTCTATGGGAGAGCAGAAGAGTACAGGCTGTCACGCAATGGTCATAAATGAGAGTCGAAGTTCTCTCAATCCATGCGCCTCTTTCTGGGTGAGCTGAAAATACTGCAGTTAATGTTACTGACCTTGTTGGTCGTCTTCAGAGGATGGAGGGGGGAGGGAGAGTGGGGTGGGGGAGAAGTGTGACTGTCAGGAGAAGGAAGGGGCGCCGACATCTTGGCGTCTGGACTTGTTCTGTGCACTGGACCTGAATTCTGTACAAACCATTGATTCCTAACACTCAATCCTTCACAGTTTGATCGGCATGCTGTCAAGCATTATAGACGAAATAAGCTGTGCTTTTACCGGTTGTTGTTGTTGTTGTTCTTGCTGCGCGCTGTTGCAGCTGGTCCAGATGACCACAGAGGAATGTCAGAATTTTTCAAAGGAATTTTCTGGGATTCTGTCATAAGAGAAAACCAACACACATGTATGTCTACATCTATATACAAAATACGTAACAGTTTATAACGTAGTATCATATCTATTGGCATTCTTATGGCAACCCACACCTAACTGTAAGCTTGGGTTTCGTATCTCTGTAGGGGATAAATGGTCTGCATTTTTTTTGTCACCGACATTTATTACACCATTCATTTAAAATAAAGTTTGAAATATATCAAAAACATGCCAATGCTTCAGGAATATTTAACAATTCCATGAAAACAAAACATCTCAGAACAAAAATTCAATGCCTATTGTGGAGTTTTCTCACAATTCAGCTATCTGTTCTTTAGGCTAGAAGTGAAAATCCGGCATGGTGGACTACAAAAGTACAAATACAATTGCGACAACAAAGCAAAAGGGAAAAAAACAATCAAACAGATTGACAGGAAGTGGAAATTCTATGCATAAAATTTCCAATAGAAAGAGATTCATTTCAAATTGAAAAAATATCACAGTGAGCCCATGGAGTCCATTTTCCTAGGGAATGTTGGCTAGGATTGGTAAAAAGCACATGCAGCAAAAAGAAGGATAAGGCAAACCTGATTGAACACAACCCAAAAGTTGTCAACTGTATCCACTCAGCATTACCTGACCTGTCCAATAAGGAAAGCAAGGAAATGTACAGAAACTAATGGCTGTGTGTCCACCAATACAGAAACTAAATGGCTGTGCCTCCACCAATCGATGCTGAGCTTTAGCGAAAATCTCACCACTAACCATCAAGCCGTACAACTATTACCGCCTCCTGCCCAGCAGAAAAAGAAAACCAGGGGAAAAAAGGTACGCCCCAAGGCCTCTCAGACATCTCTCTGTCTTCATGCTCAATTTACTTTAAAGCTAAACTTAGTGGAGAGGCGTTCAAGACACGTTGAGTATTTTCGTGCAGCTCCTGTCTGTGAATGATGGGGTCAGAGACTTACTCCGATCTATTTTTCCTCTCTCCAGTGGTTTGTCCCCGGATGTTTATCTTGACAAAACCAGCTCTCCATTGCCTGGTCACCATGCAAGGTGGTAATTTATCTAAACGCCCTAGAGCTCAAGAGCGCATTAACACCGCGTATCTCTTCTGCTGATGGATATCTGTGGGTTGGTCCTGGACCGTGATTTTTATGGAGAGCAGAGGAGCAGAGGAGTTGTCACGCAACGACCAGAAACGAGAGTCTGAATCCGTTTGTCTGGTTCTGGGAGCCCAAAGTACTTTAATGAATGTACTGATTTTGCTAGTCGTCTTCCAGGGAAGAAGAAGGGGGGATTGGGGGGGGGGTAGTTAGGTGGGAGAATGTATGAGAGTTGAAAGAAGGAGGGGCACAGAAATCTTGGTGCTTTGACTCGTTCTGTCCACTTGACCTGAATTCTGTATAAACGATTGATTCCTAACACTTAATCCTTCTCAGTTCGATGCATTACAGACAAAACAAGCTATGCTTTCACCACTAGTTGTCGTTGGCCTTGTTGCTGTTGCTGCTTCGGCTGTTTAGGGTCCAGTTGACCACACAGGTCTGTCATGATTTTTCAAAAGTAATATATGGATTCTGTCGTAAAAGGAAAACCAACACACGTAGGTTTTCACCTATGTACAAAACATACAACAATTTATAACGTAGAATCCTTTCTATTGGCATCATTACTGCCACCTACAATAAATGTACCTGATATTCTGCATAATGTATTACACCCTTTCTTAGCAATAAAATCCAAAATCTATCAAAAACATGTCAATCCATCAAAAAAAGTACATAACAAGCCATGTATGCAAACAAAAAATCAGCAAAAGAGAGAGAGAGAGTTCATCTTTTTTAGATACACCAGTGACCGCACAGGGGCCTGTTCTAAGGAATGCTGTCTAAGATCAGTTGAAGGCACATGCAGCAAAAAGTAGGATGAGGCAAAGCTGACTGAACACAGCCCAAAAACTGTCAACTGTGTCCTCTCAGCATTAGCTGACCTGTCCAATAAGGAAACGCACAAAAACTAATGGCTGTGTGTCCACCAATCGATGCTGAGCTTCAGTGAACATCTCACCACCTCCCATCAGCTGTACATACTACCATCTCTGCACAAAGAAGTACGCCCAAGCCTCAACATCCTTCTGCCCTCTACGGGTTTTATCCAATTTGGACTTTTTTTTTTTATATTAAACCAAAAAGCTGATCATAAATTTTCTGAAGTCCTGATAATGGTTTTGAAGCATTTAAATTGTTTCCCTTTTCTCTCTGGTGACTAACTGACATTTTTACGCTTGTGGGGATTTTCCAATCCTTTCCCCAAAAAGCTTTTGTTCATCAATTTGAAAAAGTTTTTTTCTGAAGCATCTGGGATTTGGTTCTGAGATCAGTTTTCTTCATGATGTAGGTTTCATAACGTTCTTGATCAAAAAAATTTATACGATGAACAGCTGTCATTTAAAACCCAGTCTTAAAAAAAATTGTAGAAGTCGAAAAGACGACATAATTTTTTTGCCGCGAAGTTAGGCACAAGTTTAGGGCGGTTCTTTTTTCGCCATTTTTAAATTTTTCTGCCGCAATGGATAGTCATTATCAGGCATGATTCTGGGGATTTCTAACAACTTCTAGAATGTATCCACCTTTTTGACCCGCGCCAAACTGCTCCCCCATTTTAATCCCTTTTTGAATTTTTTCGATCGACGTTTGGTCCCCTTTAAAGTTGCGAATGGAAGCAGCGCCATAGCCCAACCATACAGATTGTTTGCACAAAATACATGAGAATTTAGACCTTTTACCGGATCTAGTCCCAAGTAAATGTTGTTGTTTTACAGTAAGACGCACCATACAATTCCTCCCCAATCCTTTTCAATCACTGAATCTTTGGAAATCGACAAAAAAATCAATCGACCCAGTAAAATTTTTAAGAAAGCGCCCCAAAAACTCATCCCAGGCGCGAAATGTAATGCGAAATCCAGCAAAAAAATTTTTCAGCAGCTTTCTATAATTTTAAAAAGACGTCCGCCAACAAACATAATCAGCCCAATAGGAGTCATTAGTCCCCATCGTTTTCACTCTAACTTCTGCATGTTTTCTTGAGCATCCCGGGTAATCAAACCACGATTTTTTCCTCGAGACAAAAAAACGCGCCTTTAGGCGAATTGGCTTCGTCAAACTTTGCCAACTGTTCTGTACCAAAAGGGGTAAACGCCCTTTCAACAAATTGGGTCAAATTTTCTTCCTTTTTGGGCAGGACTTTAAGGACATACCAGTGACCTAATGCCCATCATGTGTTGCTAGGTAAAAAAGACATGTTATTTAAATGAAACCATTACTTTTCTGATGACTGGCAATGCATGCTAACCGAATCGCGGGTTTACTGCTGCATTATAAGGGGGAGTCATAACCCGCAATTTGAAAAAGACCTTCCATTTTTTGTTAAAACTTTAGTTAAGATTGCTTTACTGTGCCAGCTCCTCTAACTTTCCCGCAAGGGATCAGGGTCTCTTACTGGGGGTTTGGGTTCCTCACGAGCCAAAACCACAATCCAACAATTTGTGGCTGACATACTGTTGTTGATCTTCAGGCGCACATGATTCAATAAATTCAATTATTAGAACTCATTACGCATTTTTTTGCATGCGCTGTAAAAATCTTCTAGCCGCATTTGTCCTCATAAATTTCGGCTTTTGAAGAGCGCCACCACCGACAAATGAAAGCAAAAAACAAATCTGATGATTACTCAAAAAGGGCTTTTTTGGGAATTTTCTGTGGGGTTGGCCCCTCATAAGGAACAAAAACGACCGAATCTGCTAAAAAAACATAGGGGAATTTGCACCGTTTCCAGTTTTTAAAAAAATTTTACTGCCTTCTGGGGGCGTAATTAGTTCTGTATTACAGTCAACGGGGCCTAAAAAGTTTTTTATTTTCGCTTGCGGCTTGAACAAGGGAATTCTTTTTAAACTTTTTCGCGAATTCTTGTTTGTCCCTCTTTTAAGTATGCTGCTTAGTTTATCTTTTTTCTATAAAGTGTAAGTGGCACCCCCGCTGGGAAAAACTCATAGAAAGTCAAAAATTTTTTGGGCTGGATCCCTATTGTTGGGCTGTTTTTGGACACTTTAAGGGGCATAGATTTGTTTCCCATCCCATGTGTAGATAGACATTTTTGGGTTTTGTTTTGTTCTTCAAACTGATCAAGGGAATCCGCGCTAACGGAAAGGGTTTTTCCCTAAGTTAAGATCATTGACGTTTTTTAGCAACGGTGCAGCCTTTGCAAGAACACCCACATAAACATTTTCGCTTTTCTTTATGTTTAGAACTGCTCTTTTTGCGACTAATCGGGAGGTGGGAATGTAAGACTTCCCTACAATGGGCTCATACTTACCTGTTTAATCTGATCTCAAACTTCGCCCTCTACCAACCGAGCCTCTCATTTTGGCTTTTTCACGGCCGCAAAAACTGTGAAGCATTGGTCTCCCCAACCGGGTGTAAGTCATTAAGGAAGAATGCGTTGTTTAGTTGAGACCCAGACTTCTAGATTTTCTCATTTATTGTTATATAGCGATTAAAACAGCAAACTTTAAATTTAACTGGCGGGTCTTTTGTTATTTTAAACCTGGAATTTGAGAAATGCAGTGCAACCTTGCCTGCACTTTGCGGGATCAATAACACTAGACTGATACATTAAAGTTTTTAAATAAACGCTCTCCCCTCGGCATTCCTTAAAACAATTCCCCGGTCCTTCATATACTTATCCTGCTGAGTTTTTTTTTCTAACCAAATATTTATTTAAATCAAAAAAATAAAAATCAATATCGATGGTCTTTTGTTTTAAACTCAAAAACTAAAGTATAAACACCCTTTTTGGGCGTTGAATGTGAGCTTTTAGACAATTTTAATGTTTTTTTTACTTTTTTTAAAACATTCCTTTTTATCTGTTCGGGTCGGCTGTTGAGAAAAATTTGTCCTCGCCTTTCTTTGAAAAACAAACTTTGTCTTTTGTAGTAAACAAAATCCCCCTGTAAAACGTTTAAAATTTTTCATCCTGATGTTTGACACTAGGCTTTATTTATTACAATTAAAGGAACAAATTTTAGCTGTTATTATTTGAACCAGGCTGTGTGTTTTTTGGAGTTTAGTTTTTATTTTTTGCACACACTACACTAATAACACAGGCCGAGAGCAAAAGACAACCCCTAGAGGTAAACTGGGGGGCACCTACCTGTTGCTAAGAGACCAAACCTCGTTCCCTGATCGGCGCTTATATTTGAGCCCATTTTTAAAAAGGGTAACAGCATTAAAAGGGCGCAGAATACCTTCTTTTGGCTTTGCTGTTTTTTGAAAAGGTCTTGCTCTAGTTTTTGTTGCTTTTTGCTAATGTTTGTTAATCTGAAGGTTTTTTACTTCACAGCAGGACGCCCCGGGGGTAAAAGTTGCCTTCATAACGCAGAACGCCCCTGGAGTCGAGTTCCCCTACTATCTCTTCTTTGGGTACTTTTGATAAACCTCAAAACAGCTTTTTTAAAATGAAAAAAAAATTTTAGTAAAACCTTTGTAATTTGTTTTCTTCAATTTTCCTGCGCATCAATAATAAAAAACAAATAACTTAAGGGGTTTGTCGCCTTTTTTTTCTTTATCTTTTTGAAGTTTTTTATGTCTTTAAATCCTCCCACTTCATAAAACGATTATCCCTGCGACCTTAGGCAACCATAAACCGTATTTTGTTGTTAAATAAGATAACCCTAACGCGTGAAGATGTAATTTAGACAAAGGTCAACTTTTTGGATTTCTACCCCTCCCCCCCCAAAACAGTTTTTTATTTCATCAAAATGATGAAAGGTTAAGCCCGCAGCGAAATTTTGGGTTGGGACTGCCCTAAAATGTACTTGCACTTCGTTTTTTTTAGGATTAACAAAATTTTCATTTGTCTTTTGAAGGGTTTCTTCACTTCGCACACAATAAAATACTTTTAACGATTTGCTGGCCACTAAAACAAAATTTCCATATATTGTTGCCCTGTTTTTTGGGATATTTAAATATGATGCACTCTTTCGTAATAATTGCAAATCTTGACTTAATTTTTTGCTCAATCAGCCTGCAAATTGAGTGGCTAACAACGCCCCAAACTCATGAGATGTCAGAAATGCTGTACTTTGCTTGGGCGTCTATGTTTTTTTTTTGAAACGCGTTTTGTATTCATTAAAAGTTATTAAATTTCAATCGTCTTTTAACGCCCCCTTGAAAGTAGGGGCAGCGCTTTTAACAACTCAAAATCAAAGGGGGTAGGAAAACGTTTTACCAAAACGCAAATTTACAGTAAAGCCTTTTTGCTTTTTTTTAGCATCTGCGGGACTTCGGCGCTATTCAATTTTTTAGGTTTCTTTTTTCAAATTCCTTGAAATGCAAGATCCTCCCTTTCTTCGGGGTTAGCCATAGATCGAATAGGTTAAAAATATGTCTGCATTTGTAAAGAAAATACTTCTTTCCCCTCAATTTTTAAGAAATTTTTTTAACGATTGCCCCCCCAGATTCTGACAACTGTCCTGTTTGGGTCGTTTCTATTTGGTTCTTTTTTAAAAGTAAGCCCGCAAAGCCTGGCACAACCCAACATCCGCTCCTAGTTTGGAAATCTAACTAAGTTTTTTATCCGCATCAATAAAAGGGGGTTTTTTTTTGGAACAAATATTCCTTTTATTTCCCTGTGGGGCCCCGGGGCTTTTTCATTTTTCATGCGGTCAAAAATCACCCATATGCTTGTGACTTTTTTTATGAAGAAATAAAAATTAATTATTTAAAAACCTGGGAGGGATTGAAAATGAAGAAAATTTGATTTTGATCCCCAAGACGACATATGAAATGCCCTTTAACACACAGCCAAACCCCCAGCGACGTGAAAACAGAAAGCCATGTTAGACTTGTACCCCAAAATTTTGGGATTGAACCCCCCTAGTTTTTTAACCCTAATGGGTTTTTTTACCGAGATAATATGCCATTTTTAGTGAAAACGATAAGGCAGCGTGTTCCGCTTACAAAAACGAACCCCTCAAAGTTTTTAGCCAAGGTACAATTTAAAAAAGACCCCCCATGAGCGAAAAAACGCCTTTGGGATTTCTAAACCAAAAATTTGAAACCCAAGAAGTTTTTAAAAATCAAAACAAAAAGCTACAAAAAAATCCCAAAAGGGCCCAAAAACAAAACACAAACCTGAAGATTTAATTCAAAAGCGGACAAGTAATAAAATGCCGAACCAAAAGCTAACTGAAAAGAAAAGGGCCCTGATCGTACTTTTAAAAACCCTCAAAGGGGAATTAACAAACAAATTTTGCAAAACAGGGGAACTAGATGACAAAAAAAGGAAAAAAAAAAAACTCGTTGAGCACGACTCCATCAAGGGGTGAGATTAAAGAAAAAATAAAACAAAACAAAAAATCGAAAAAAAAAGATCAGCAAGACAAAGTGCGACTACAACCGGCCAATTACGAACTCAAGTGAATGAAAAGAGAAACTTCGAAAAAAATTTTTATGAAGACACAACACAGCAGAACAATGAACCTTTTTAGAGACAAGGGTCACATTACAAGCGTTATAAACGGCCTTAGGATTTTCAATAAGTACACGGTGATGCTATTTCAGGGGGTGGGGGGGGGCAAAGTTTAGTCCCCCATCGCCATCTCCTAAAAACATGGGAAAAAAAACAGCTTTATCTCTTGCGGATTTATTTAAAAAAAATTTGTGGGAAAGCAAGACTCTTTTCCAGGGATATTAGGGTACGTTGCTGTTTTTGTCTACTGCAGGCAAAGTAGTGGCTTTAGGCCGACCTTTTGGGGTTAGTTCTCTTTTAGCGGGTTAATTTTGCAAGATAAAAACCAAGTAATCCTAGGCCTTAATACAACAACTAGCGCGTCTTTTTATTTCATGGGCATATTTTTTTTTTATATCACGGCCTTGGGGGGGGGGGTTTGGACCCGGGGATGGGGTGACTTATTCTTGGGGGGCCATCTTGGTTGTTTACTGCTTGGAATATTACAGGGTCAGAATTATGTCGTTTTTTTCCCCACCTTTTTTCATTGCCCCACAAATTTCATGTTTTGTTTATATTGCCTACCTGGGGCCGAGGGCAGAAGGTAGCAGTATAAACCCGGCCCAAAAAGCAAAGTCTACTTTCGACTTTCTATTTAAAACATGTTGGTTCCTTTTTAAAACTGAAGGCCAATCAACCAAAAATGGCGTTTCCCCTAAATTGCCATATTGTATTTGTGCATCAAGGCCAAAAGGACGTTATTTCCCATCTCGTCTGTGCGCAACCTAAACACCAAACGAAAATGCGAAAAAGTCTTTATTTTGTTTTTATTCCCGCTCCAGGTAGCCCCCAGAGTTCAAAATAAAAGTTTTTTCCATGCGTTTTTTTTTGCCTTGCTCTATGGGCCCAGGTAACCCTGTGCCTAAGAGAAAGAGTGTAAGAGGGTTCCGGCAAGTTTTTACTTCTGTGCACGCCCCACAAATAAGGGGTCCTAAGCCTGATAAGACTACTTTTCAAAGTCGTCTTAAAATTAATATTAAAATTTGTTCAGATCCTTTTAAAAGCCCCTTTATGTCATTGTTTCTAATGGATTAAACTTTTGCATTTGGTAATGGAGCTTGCATTTCACCAAATACGTCTAAGGTGTAAAGAAAAAATCTGACAATACCTCCCCAAAGGATCAGGTGATTTTAAAAGATCAGCAACGACACTCCACACCCATTGATGCACAAAAAACAGCAAATTTTAAATGGTTCGAAAAACTGCATCGGGTGGGTAAACCAAAAATTTTTGGGGGTAGTCTTTTTTAATAGGGGGGTTTTAAAACGCTTAAATGGATACTCACCTTTTATGAAAAATGTCATCTGGTCACAGAAAAAACAAGGTATCAGTTGTTAAATTTTTAAGATTGTAGTGCGGCCCAACAGAAAATTTTTGCATTTAATTTTAAACGCACTCATTTTTATTTTGTTTAAAAAATGTTTTGTAACAATAAAAACTCAAGACCACCTTTTTTTTTTAGAACATGCTGTTAAAACGATTGCGGGAAACCAAAAAAGGGTTTCACTTCATGAAAATTTTTCAAAGTCGTATGGTTTAATATAGCGAAACCAAAAATAATAAAATTGAAAATATGACGGGGGAAAAAAACTTAATTAGCCATTAAAAACCTGATGGTTATTACGGGGTTTTTTCTCACAAAAGAAGGGATTATAAATTTGACATCACTCCAAACTTAAAAATCAAACTAAAAAACAAAATTAACTTAAACCGAAGTAGCAAATTACTTTTTTGAAAAGACTGGGTAAAATGTTAGGTTTTAAAGCTAACACTCAGGGCACTCAAAGATTTATTGTTTTCACCAGACCAAAATACTTATGGGGGAAAGTCCGCTCAATCTTTCATTTCATTCATTACCTATTTCAATTTTGGGCGAGCAAACACTGATGAAAACTTACATGATGGAAGGCCCCAACTGTTTTTTAAAAGCCTTCCACAGGAAAGCTGCATATTCGATTATGAAATTAACAATTCCCTAATTTACAGTTTTAAAGATTAGTTTTTGGGGAGGGTTTTACATTTAAAATAAAAAACAAGACAAAAACAAAAAATTGTAAAAATTTATAACCTGCACATTTTTTGGAAAAAAATAATACCTATAAAAAATAAAGTCGCGGGGCCAGAAGAACCGGGAGTTAATTTGGGGCCTGTAGGTGTATAACCTTAGAATTAAAAAACCTTTTCAGACTTGCGGACTTTGAAAAAACGGTGAGATAGGGACTTTGTAGGGGTTTTGAGTACACAAAGATGGTGATTATAAAAGCAAAGAGTTGGGGGACAACAAAAAGTTTTCCCAAAATAGACAACGGGGGGCAATCTAGAAGCAAATAATGTTCCCTATGAATAAAAAAATGTTTATAACCGACCCCAAATGGCACTGGGAAACCTATTTAGAAGGACATAAAATTTAATTCATAAGCCCCTTTCATTTTTTGGCCCAAAAAAGTTTCAGAAAAGCATTTAACTCTGGGCCCTTTACATGTAAAGTCTTATCCAGAGACAATAGTCGAAAAAAAAAAAAAAGGTAAAGGGAATAAAAAGTCATCCTCCACAAGAGAAAAAGTTTTAAAAGGGTCTTCACAAAATTCAGTTTTTTCCCCAAATAAATAGGAAAACGTTCACAAAGATATTTGAAATTTCTGTCTTAAAAGATGTGGAGAGGGGTAGTTTGGGGGGTTAGTGACGTCCTTTTAAAGAAATTCTAATTAGCTGGGAAAACTTTTGACTTACATCTTAAAATTACGTCGTCATTCTTCACAATGGTGAGGATATTAAGGTCATAACAACAAGCAAAAAACATATTATCAAAAAAAACAAACTTACAGACTGAATGGGTTAACTTACACATTTTGAAACCCTTTAGGATTTATTATACTGAACAATTTTTTCAGAGACATGAAAAAACAATAAGGGTTAATTTAAAACTAGTAAAAATGGAGCGTTAAACTTTATGCCAAAAACCCCCCTTTTTCATTAAATTTTCGGGCAGACGGTTTTGGAAAAACAAATTTTTCCAGA
The DNA here is from genome assembly GCA_018398815.1 of Conus ventricosus. NCBI lineage: Eukaryota > Metazoa > Mollusca > Gastropoda > Neogastropoda > Conidae > Conus > Conus ventricosus. The sequence goes on along the minus strand of CM031618.1, from coordinate 52,907,857 downwards.
CCTTTTCAAACATTTTTCGCATAATTTTGATTAATTGGATTTTGTCCAAACGCTTTTAAAATTACAAAGCATTCTGATAGAAGTTTTTTATGGACAGATAAAAACATATATTTAGTTGATCCAGCAATAAATTTAGTGAGTGGGTTTGAATACTTTTAAACTGTTTAAAGGGAAAGCAGACACTATTTTTTAAAAGATGACTGTTTTGGCAGAAAGAACATAGTTAAAAAAAAAACACTTTAAACAAAACACTTTTAGTGGAAGACAGCAGGGTAAGTTGTGGATTTTATGTCAAAAATATAACTCAGTTTTTAAAAAACTTTTTGCGAACATTAAAGGGTTAGTTTTATTTCCATGAAAAAAAGACCATTTGAAGAATGTTTGCGCGAAAATGAGTTATTGAAAATGACAAAAAAAACACAGGATTAACAAAAACAAAACGAAAAGTTTTGTAAAATTAGTATTGAAAACGGGTAACCCACCAATATGTTTTTTTGTAGGGCCGTTTTTTTTTGGTTATTGAATCTTACGTAGAGAACACATTTACCAAACCTAGGGGGCACCCCCGAAAAAGTGAGGGCGGATGTGATTGGGTTTGGGAAAATCTGTTTTCTGGGCTGCCGACTGACCCAACCACGCAGGACACCACCACTGGGCCCCTACTGACCGCATCACTGCTTTGTCAGGAGCCGGCGTGAATGAGCCCCCCCCCCCGGGGGCCCCTACTCCGTCCCCAAAGACAAAAACCGAGAACTTTCCGATACCGTTGAACCAGACAAAAAACCAAGGCCCCGACGTGGGGGTGATAACGAAACTGAGGGTTTCCCTGAGTGCAGGGGGGGGAAGGGGGATAGAAAATTTGGACTTTTTTTAAATGCGGTCAAGCAGTCGTGCGTCCACACCCGAACGTCCAGGGCCCCATACGCCAAATGGACCATCGGGCCGGGACGATCGGGGCGGGGGCCGATGCTCCACGCCCGATACATCCACGGCCGATACGTTCCAAAAGGACACATCGGGGCCGGGGCGAACGGCTTGGGCTACGGACCTTGGACGTATCGGGGCCCTTTGACGTATCGGCTTGGATGCATCCCGTGGACGCATCGACCGTGGACCATCGGGCCGTGGATGTATCGAGCTGACCCCCTGGTTCGATGAGGATAAGGATGATGACGATGTTGCTATGGATTTCCATTCTGGCATGACACTGTATGGCAGGGATATGCTCTAAGCTTACATTCCTAATATAATCCTGGCATCAATCGAGATCAAGAGATACAGGCACCTGCAGTGTCGGTCAGGAAATTTGAGCAACACTCAGAGACGCGTCCATTAAGTGGATGAAACCTGACTGTGTGGTAGCGGTCTTCCCATTTAAGCCCATAGCAAACTCAAGTCTGGGTAAGAGCTAGCTGTGCAGAAACATCCCACAAAATGTAAATGACTCTGATGGTAATCGAACCCACAATCTCCAGTCAGAGTCCGTGATGTCCACAATTTCGCCACGGTGGCTGGTGATTCGCACTAAAAATGTTTTGAGTTTTTCCCCTCTGCTTTAGTTCATCTGTTCAAATTTCCTTGAAACTGGTTCAGTAGTCTTTGCATCACTGTGCCGACAGACAGACAAACAAACCAAGAGACGCAGGTCAAAACATAACGTCCTCGGCAGAGTTGATAATGTAGTCCCGTAGTCCCAGGTCCAGCAATCAATGATTAACAAGGCAAGGGAAAGGGAGGAAGGATGGGATGGAAGAAAACAAAAGGGAGAATGACATCAGCTCAAATCACGTCAATGTGGAGGAAGGAAACAAGAGCGTGCGCATCATATTAAGCGTGAAAACAAATCGATCAATAATCTTGTCTGCAGTTCGGTGATCAACAACTAACGAATCAGAGAAGGGACTTCAGATCGGACCAACTCATGGGAAATCCCAAGCAGTGGAGAATGGGGGCAACTTTCTGAACGTTGATTGGTGAATTATTATCAATCGCTCTCATGGGAAAACAATGACGCGCCATCGTGAACATGTCTCTTTCCCCCTTATCGTCCTCCTCCACTCTCTCTCTCTCTCTCCTCTCTCTCCTCTCTCTCTCTCTCTCTCTCCTCTCTCTCTCTCTCTCTCTCTCTGTCCCTCCGGAATCTGTGTGTGTGTGTGTGTGTGTGTGTGTGTGTGTGTGTGTGTGTGTGTGTGTGTGTGTGTGTGTGTGTGTGTGTGTGTGTGCATGTGTGTGTGTGTGTGTGTGTGTGTGTGTGTGTGTGTGTGTGTGTGTGTGTGTGTGTGCATGTGTGTGTGTGTGTGTGTGTGTGTGTGTGTGTGTGTGTGTGTGTGTGTGTGTGTGTGTGTGTGTACTAAAGCAGTTGATCTCACCATGCCACAACTTCACTTTATGAAGATTGTTTTAGACCACTTTTCTGGCTACAGTCGCCTTAAACAAGATGCCACTCACTCACAACTACACTACATTTCTAAAGCTGCTGCTCAGGATGCTAACGAAGCGTGGGAGCAACTGTCTGCATGCTTCAGCTCACCTCATTGAACTAGAAATTGTCCCTTAGTCTTGAATGTTAATCTGTTTAAGCTTAATCATATCCAGCAATGTAGTTTATTTCCACACACACACCACACACACACACACACACACACACACACACACACACACACACACACCTGCCTCCAAATCTGCCCAAATTTACCCCAAGGCCACCTCAGCTCACCCACCCTTCCATACACCCTTTCCACTCCCACAGGTCCAGTCATCTCCATCCCAATCCAATCAGCCAACAGAACCCAACACAGACTGCCGACAGAAAAACCCCGCTGTGACCAAGCGTCACGAAAGGCACGCCGACCATTGTTGACGACATCCGAGAGTGGAGAGAGGCTCGAAGATCCATTTCCTCCAGGAACTACTCCCCCCCCCCCCCTTCCACTCCCCATCCTCTCCCACTCCAGTCCCGACATCACCCTCACCCTCCATCTCTTAACTTCTGCCAGTCTGAGAATGACTTGAGAAAGAAATCACAGAAACTCGTAATGGCTAGACAATACATAACAACGAACAAGAGAGAATGAATCATGACAGGGCAGAAGTTGCTAAGCAATAATTAACACTGATTACCTGCATTTTCAGTGTGCTTCTCATGAGGAAACAGCCTGGCCTATGACAACTCAGGTGCAAAATCACGCATTGAAACTACACACATGAACATGATCAATACTGTTATATTTATTCATCAGAAAAATTCAAAATGGGGTGACTGATGGCGGCGAACGAAGCAAAATTAGGAATAGAGTTTGTTTTAGAACTTACCGCCAATGACATAGACAAACAAAGCACATGACAAGACACGATGCATTTCAACCACTTGGGTCTTCTTCAGGCGAAAAAATAAACCACATTTGACATGTGGGACAGTACAAACAAAGAACGAAAAAAGGAGAAAGAAAAATGACTCATCCGTTTTCGTCCATGTGGTCGGTGGGCGGAAATGACATGGGGCCAGGGGGATTATGGGAGAGGAAACGAGGGGGGGGGGGGGGGGGGGGGGTTGCGTCGGGGGAGTGTGTGTGTGTGATATGATAGGGCTGTGTGTCTAGTTTATTGGGATGGTGTGGTATCTTTGTGATGGTTGTGGTAATGGTGGATTGATAATAATGGTAAGGGAAAGAAGGGGGGGGGGGAAACTGAGGGGGGGAAAAAAAAAGGGGGGGGGGAATTTGAGGGAAGGATAAAACAAAATTAAGATAAATAGATGGAGGGTTGCTGTAACTACTGTATGAAGTGAGTGAAGGGATGTGATGGTGGTGTATGTATGTGTGTGTGTATGTGTGTGTGTTGGTAGGGGATATTGCCAACTGATGTGGAAGTGGTGGGTATGTGTGTTTGGTTATTGTTGATATTGATGCCTTGGGGTGTAGTGTGCCCAGTTTGGCAATGAGATGGGATTCCTGAGTTGTGCGTTCAAAGCTGTCACTCTGTGACTGCCAGAGTGCCATAACTTTGACATGGTCGATGTTGTGTTGGGTGTGGTTGAAGTGTAGGGCGACGGGTTTGGGTCGGTGGTGGCGGATATCAGCCAGGTGTTCAGAGATGCGTGTTTCAAGTGTGCGTGACGTTTCCCCTATGTAGATCTTGCCACACAGCTGGCAGTGGATGGCATATATAATGTTGCGGCTCTGACTTGAGAATGTGCGTTTGACTGTGAAGGAGTCTTTGGGGCCCTGTAAGATGGTGTCTCTAAACCCAACTGCAAAATCTGCCCCCTCACCAAACCAGACACCATCTTACAGGGCCCCAAAGACTCCTTCACAGTCAAACGCACATTCTCATGTCAGAGCCGCAACATTATATATGCCATCCACTGCCAGCTGTGTGGCAAGATCTACATAGGGGAAACGTCACGCACACTTGAAACACGCATCTCTGAACACCTGGCTGATATCCGCCACCACCGACCCAAACCCGTCGCCCTACACTTCAACCACACCCAACACAACATCGACCATGTCAAAGTTATGGCACTCTGGCAGTCACAGAGTGACAGCTTTGAACGCACAACTCAGGAATCCATCTCATTGCCAAACTGGGCACACTACACCCCCAAGGCATCAATATCCAACAATAACCAAACACACATACCCACCACTTCCACATCAGTTGGCAATATCCCCTACCAACACACACACATACACACACACACATACATACACCACCACCACATCCCCTTCACTAACTTCATACAGTAGTTACAACAACCCTCCATCTATTTAATCTTAATTTTGTTTTATCCTTCCCCTCAAATTCCCCCCCCCTTTCCCCCCCCCCCCCCTCAGTTTCCCCCCCCCCTTCTTTCCCCTTACCATTATTATCAATCCACCATTACCACAACCATCACAAAGATACCACACCATCCCAATAAACTAGACACACAACCCTATCATATCACACACACACCTCTCCCCCGACGCAACCCCCCCCCCCCCCCCTCCTCCGTTTCCTCTCCCATAATCCCCCTGGCCCCATGTCATTTCTGCCCACCGACCACATGGACGAAAACGGATGAGTCATTTTTCTTTCTCCTTTTTTCGTTCTTTGTTTGTACTGTCCCACATGTCAAATGTGATTTTTTTTTTCGCCTGAAGAAGACCCAAGTGGTTGAAATGCATCGTGTCTTGTCATGTGCTTTGTTTGTCTATGTCATTGGCGGTAAGTTCTAAACAAACTCTATTCCTAATTTATTCATCAGGGTTTTTTTTAGCTGTGTTGTGCGGGTCATAAAGTAAGAGAAGGTTTGTGTCATAAAACATGACATGGAAATTATGTCCAGAAAAGAATGACAGGACAATTAGCCGAACACCTCTCTTCACAAATCGAATGACTTTGGGAAAAGATCAAATCAGATGTGGTGGTGTGTCTTGGTGGCAGCAAGACTGGCGATGTTTGTGGAGGGATCTCATGAGAGGAGACCCCATTGAGGACTGGATGGTGTGTCTTGGTGGCAGCAAGACTGGCAATGCACGTAGGCTAATGGGAATTTTTTTTTTTTAGTCTTTTAAAAACACTGAACGCTGACTGGTGGGCCCCCTTTCAATATAGTGACATAAGAATCAGAAAAGTTGATTGTGGTCGCTCTACGGAAGAAGAGAAGAGATGGCGAAGACAACAGTCGGGTTGACGCCAACAGAAACTAGGTAGTTGTGGACCAGACCAAAATGTCATCCCAGCACCATGAACCCATGGATGCTTGATTCGATTTCCGAGCAATGACTCTGCTCTGATAATTGTCAAAGCATCCACAGAGTTCTTCAGCTGGTTAAAAAGCGTATGGCACCAAAGTGAAACCCACTTCTTTGCAGTCACTGGGAAGAGCTAGCTGTTCGAAAGATGTGAGGTGGATGACATGATCTACCAGTGGTGTCCATCGTCTAATGTCGGAAAGATGATGGGAGACTCTCAATGACTTCTAATCATGAATTATACTGACTTCCTGTCCTTAAATGAAACAACGTTGTTTTCATCCTCTGACAAGGTTCTAAGAGTGATCCCAGATCTCATTTCTAATCCGGCTGAATATATGAATAGTTTACTATTTTCCTGTTGATGCAATATGGCAACAATAACACTGAACAGAAGAATCTAAAAAATAAAGCGATTGGC
>CM031618.1:52889198-52896698 GCA_018398815.1 Conus ventricosus | reverse complement strand
TCAACATAACAGAAACATTTCACGAATGTTGAGTCCCGTTCCATGCCCAGAAAATGGAAATGAGCACTCCTGACATCGCCATGAACCATGTGGCGTGCTCACCATTTGCCACGTCAATCATTCAGTCCCTGTCCGCGCGCGACATTCAGACTATAGGTCATAGTTCACATGTTCAAATCAAGCTTATTAACCCGCTATCGCTGTTTGTAATGCCGAGCCACTCGCTACGTTTTGGAGCCACCTCCGGTTCGATATCATCTCCAACATTTTCTGTCTGCGCTTGGCGAACCTGAGTTTGGAGGTTTCGTTCCTATCAGTTTTCGACTTTTCCTTTGTTTTAATTCTGTTTGCTCTTTCTTGATTCTTACCAACTGTTGTTTTTTTTCCTTGTCTTTGTGGACCATTCTTCTGTCTTCTTTGTGGAGCTCTTATAAACTTGCTCTTTTGACAGCGGTCTACGACATGCCAGCTATTTAGTTGTTGTTTGAAGCAATTAGGACGTGACAAATTGTACGCATTGAGCAGAGTGGACACTAGCCGTCTATTCTACTGAGCTATTTGCCCTTTTTTTGGGGGGGGGGGGGGGGGGGAGGTGGCAATGAAATGTTTTTCATTTTATTTTACATCTTTATATAATCTTGGAATGTAAAATGAAGGGATTGCCCGTCACTCTCAGCATGGCCAAGTGTATGAGGTCTAGTTCAGCTAACAGGCCATTGCCTCATCCTGTTGTGTGTGACTTTGTAAGGACATAGTGTTTCTCTGATGGTCGTGCTGTTGTGATGTGACTTTTTTTCCTGTGCGAGTTTGACACAGCTGCAAAGGCTCTGCGTGGTCGGCTGGGCTATGATATATTACAATTCAAAACTTTAAACTTAGACCTCCGCTACTGTTCACTTCTAACCGTTTGTAATATCCACCAACGGTCAAACTCAATATATTAATTGACCCATTTGACCTATTGCTTTCACAGTCTTTAATACCAGTTGGTTCCTAAGGACAGAAGTCTCGCGTTTGACTGATACTCGTATTTCTGGCACGTGCGACGTTATGTTGCACACCAGAACCAACTGATCTCCAATACAGCGTGTTACGTTGCTAGTGGGGAAGACAGTCGCACCATTGTTCCGTTTTATTGCCACGCATGGTGACTCAGGGAATAGTTCTTAGATGAAGACTTCTCTGCTCTGGTTGTCCCATGACGTTCCCTTTCAGTTCTGGGCCTAGGTTTACATCTTGACAACATATTCTCTCTCTCTCTCTTTTCCTCTCTCTCTCTCTCTCTCTCTCTCTCTCTCTCTCTCTCTCTCTCTCTTACCTAACTTGTCAGTTACAGTAAGAGAACCATCGTAGCAGTCACAGACGAGTCTGAAAACTTAAATGAAGGAATATACCTTTATCAGAGCATGATAAGCATGCATGCACGCATAAAGAATAGCTCGCCCAAGTGCGCGCGCGCACACACACACACACACACACACACACACACACACACACACACACACACACACACATCCATGCACACACATACATATACGCACATTATTTACATTATCCACTAGTATTCTTGCCTCCCCCCCCCCACCCCCCCCCACCCCCCATTTTCTTATTCCCTCAACCCACTCACCCCTTCCCCCTGGACCGCTACCCCTCGTTTTTCTCCTTTTTTTTCTTTTTTTTTTGCTTTGCCACCAGATGTCAATATCAGTTGACCTTTTCTCTGTTCTGATTGGCTGTGTGCTACCAGAAAATCTTAAACGTAAGCACCCCTAGCCCCTCCCCCCCACCTCCACTCCTTCTCTCTCTCTCTCTCTCTCTCTCTCTCTCTCTCTCTCTCTCTCTCTCTCTCTGTCTCTCTCTCTCTCTCTCTCTCCTCTCTCTCCAATTTGAAGTCACCTCAATTTTTTGTGCACTCTAGCTCCAAGCAGTTCCGTCTTTTTCACTGATCCCACCCACCTACTCTTTTTTGATTGATCCACATAACTGGATTTCCTCGGTCGATAAAAGTTTCTCTCTCTCTCCTCTCTCTCTCTTCTCTCTCTCTCCTCTCTCTCTCTCTCTCTCTCTCTCTCTCTCTCGTTCGCTAGTTCCAGCCTCTTGAATGCTACTGAAACTGGTTCGATTTCTTTCGTGTTTCCTTACTACTTCTTTTCCACCAACGCACCAAACCACGTGTTTGTGGTGGATATAGGCAATATCCAGGTCTGGCTGGATTGGTTTGTCTGTGGTGGATATAGGCAATATCCAAGTCTGGCTGGATTGGTTTGTCTGTGGTGGATATAGGCAATATCCAAGTCTGGCTGGATTGGTTTGTCTGTGGTGGATATAGGCAATATCCAAGTCTGCCTGGATTTGTTTGTCTGTGGTGGATATAGGCAATATCCAAGTCTGGCTGCATTTGTTTGTCTGTGGTGGATATAGGCAATATCCAAGTTTGACTGGATGTGTTTGTCTGTGGTGGATCTAGGCAATATCCAAGTTTGACTGGATTTGTTTGTCTGTGGCCGATATAGGCAATATTTAAGTACAGTTTGATTGGATTTGTTTGTCTGTGGTGAATATAGGCAATGTCCAAGTCTGGCTGGATTTGTTTGTTTGTGGTGGATATAGGCAATGTCCAAGTCTGGCTGGATTTGTTTGTCTGTGGTGGATATAGGCAATATCCAAGTTTGACTGGATTTGTTTTTCTGTGGTGGATATAGGCAATATCTAAGTTTGACTGGGTTTGTTTGTCTGTGGCCGATATAGGCAATATCCTGGTCTGATTGGATTTGTGTGTCTGTGGTGGATCTAGGCAATATCCAAGTACAGTTTAATTGGATTTGTTTGTCTGTGGTGGATATAGGCAATGTGCAAGTCTGGATTGGTTTGTCTGTGGTGGATATAGGCAATGTCCAAGTCTGGCTGGATTTGTTTGTCTGTGGTGGATATAGGCAATATCCAAGTTTGACTGGATTTGTTTGTCTGTGGTGGATATAGGCAGTGTGCAAGTCTGGATTGGTTTGTCTGTGGCAGATATAGGCAGTGTGCAAGTCTGGATTGGTTTGTCTGTGGCAGATATAGGCAGTGTGCAAGTCTGGATTGGTTTGTCTGTGGCAGATATAGGCAGTGTGCAAGTCTGGATTGGTTTGTCTGTGGCAGATATAGGCAATATCTAAGTCTGACTGGATTTGTTTGGTCGACAAAACTCACACCACATCCCTCCGTCTCCCTTCTCCACTCTTACCTGCGCATGCGTGTTTATGTGTGTGTGTGTGTGTGTATGTGTGTGTGCGTGTGCGTGTGCGTGTGTGTGTGTGAGTGTATGTGCGTGTGTGTGTGTGTGTGTGTGTGTGTGTGTGTGTGTGTGTGTGTGTGTGTGTGTGTGTGTGTGTATGTGTGTGTGTGTGTGTGTGTATGTGTATGCGTGTGTGTGTGTGTGTGTGTGTGTGCGTGCGTGCGTGTATGTGCACATGTGTGTTTGTGTGTGCATGTGTGTGTGTGTGCGTGAGTTTTTGTCTGACTGTCTGAATGTCTGCCTGTCCGTCTGTGCATGCATGCATGTCGTGCTCTGTGTGTGTGTGTGTGTGTGTGTGTGTGTGTGTGTGTGTGTGTGTGTGTGTGTGTGTGTGGTGTGTGTGTGTGTGTGTGTGTTCAGTGATTCATTTGCTCTCATAATGCTAGAACACACACACACACACACACACACACACACACACACACACACACACACACAATCTGTTTTTGAATCTACTGTACACCGCCACCGCCTACCCACCCTTCCACACACCCTTTCCACTCCCACAGGTCCAGTCATCTCCATCCCAATCAAATCAGCCACCAGAAACCAACGTCCCGTCACAGACTGCCGACAGAAAACCCTGCTGTGACGAAACGTCACGAAAAGCACGTCGACCATTGTCCACGACATCCGAGAGCGGAGAGAGACCCGACGATCAATTCTCCCCCCCCCCCCCCCTCCCCCAGGAAGGACCCCCCCCCCCCCTTCTTTCTCCCCTCCTTTTCGGTCCGAACACCACTTCTTCCCTCCATCCCTTTCCCATTTGGCAACTGGTGAGTGCCTTGAATAATAAAATCACTGAAAATGGTGTTGACCACACCTAATAACCAAGAAGAGAGAGAACAATGAAAGCAAAGAAGTAGAAAAGCAATGATTAAAGCTGACGCCTTGTCTTCGCAGTGTGATTCTAATGAGGAAAACAGTGTGGCCTATGCCGACTGATGAGCAAAATCACGTACTGACACTATGCGTACGAACATCGAAACGGTTATATTCATTCATCAATTTTGTGCTGCGTTATGCAGAGTGTAAAGTAAAAAGGAAAATTATGTTCTGTAACATCAGATGAAAACTGTGTTCCAAAAAGAATGCCGTGCATAGTACCAGAACTGTTCTCTTGACAAATCGAATTACTTTTTGAAGGATCAAATCAACTAGTAATGATAACACTCTGGCTGGTGCTAACAGAACGAGATAAGGGTGAACAGCCCAATATGTAGTCTTCACATCGTCACGCATATGGACGTTTGTTTCACTTCTCCACAGCAATGCAGCGGTAATTTTCCAGTTGCGGTAACATAACCACAATCTGCTGAGTACAGAACCATACATATCAAATGCACTTCTTCTTCAAACTACAGCAATTACGTTACATTGATAAACTGATTGATAACTGAAACTGGTTACGTGCATTCGATTGTCAGGTGGAACGTTGTGCAAGACTTAATGATTACGACATAAAATGAACAGAGATCCACTGCAGAGAGTGGCTGAATGTAGATCGGATCAATCATGAGTTTTACAGTGACGTAGAGCTGATGGCGAAGATCGGATCAATCATGAGTTTTACAGTGAAGTACAGCTGATGGCGAAGATCGGATCAATCATGAGTTTACAGTGAAGTACAGCTGATGGCGAAGATCGGATCAATCATGAGTTTTTACAGTGAAGTACAGCTGATGGCGAAGATCGGATCAATCATGAGTTTTACAGTGAAGTACAGCTGATGGCGAAGATCGGATCAATCATGAGTTTTACAGTGAAGTACAGCTGATGGCGAAGATCGGATCAATCATGAGTTTTACAGTGAAGTAGACCTGATGGCGAAGATCGGATCAATCATGAGTTTTACAGTGAAGTAGACCTGATGGCGAAGATCGGATCAATCATGAGTTTTACAGTGAAGTACAGCTGGTGGCGAAGATCGGATCAATCATGAGTTTTACAGTGAAGTACAGCTGTGGCGAAGATCGGATCAATCATGAGTTTTACAGTGAAGTACAGCTGGTGGCGAAGATCGATCAATCATGAGTTTTACAGTGAAGTAGACCTGATGGCGAAGATCGGATCAATCATGAGTTTTACAGTGAAGTACAGCTGATGGCGAAGATCGGATCAATCATGAGTTTTACAGTGAAGTAGACCTGATGGCGAAGATCGGATCAATCATGAGTTTTACAGTGAAGTACAGCTGATGGTGGAGTGTTCGCATTACTGATACATTTCCGTCATTCCTCGAGGAATCACTCCCACGCTCGACTGCTTATCTCCCATTACTCTTCGCCGCCCTTCATATCCTCATCCCAGCCCTATGTAATTCTACCCATTCTCTCTCTCTCTCTCTCCTCTCTCCTCATCTCTCTCTCTCTCTCTCTCTCTCTCTCTCTCTCTCTCTCTCTCTCTCTCTAATACACGAATGTTGTGGTTAACTGCTGCCTCGTCTCATCAATATTATCATACACAGTGCCACAGCATGTAATGCCAGGGTCTTTAAAATCACCATTAGATAGCATGCAAGCACGCATGAGACCGCATTCACATACACTCTCTCTCTCTCTCTCTCTCTCTCCTCTCCTCTCTCTCTCTCTTTCTTTTCTTTTTCTTTCTCTCTCTCTCTCTCTTTCCTCTGTGTGTGTGTGTGTGTGTGTGTGTGTGTGTGTGTGTGTGTGTGTGTGTCACAAAACGGACATAGGAAGAGAGGAGAGAGAGAGAGGAGGGGGGGGAACGAATGGGGTGGGGCTCTGAGTAAAGAAATCAGAATGGAGGAGGAACTGTTAAGAGCTCTTTTCAGAACAACTCTCTCTCTCCTCTCTCTCTCTCTCTCTCTCTTCTCTCTCTCTCTGTGTGTGTGTGTGTGTGTGTGTGCGTGCGTGCGTGCGTGCGTGCGTGCGTGCGTGCGTGCGTGCGTGCGTGCGTGTGTGCGTGTGTGTGTGTGTGTGTTGTCCGTTTCAGGCTCTCTTTTGTCTTCCCCTGCCTCAGCTTCCCTTCCTGTCTCCCGTCCACACATTTTTTTACCTTGAAAATTAACCACATCTCCAAACACAGAATCATATGCATACTTTCATCACTGTTACCATTGCAAAAGCTACAAGATCTGGATTGCTATCGTTACATCTAAACTGGCACGCGCTTTAACCACAACACAAATAAAACAAAGGCAAGATGATGCACGTCTTATCCTTACTCTATCTCCCCCTGGTGCTATTTCAACTGAACCCAACCCACCCTCTGCTCCTTCCCTTCCACGCTACCAGAACTTCCCCTACGCAAAACATGAAACGTCAACATCTCCCAATCAAATCAGCCAACCAGAACGGACAGCGCCGGCATTGCGAGTCACGGCAGGCCGACGACAACCGGACACGGAATCCCGGTCTGCGCGGAAAGACGCGCCCCCTGGCGGAGAGACTGCGAGATGCCTTTCTGCCCACCCCCACAGAGTCTAACAATCTTGCCCCTCTTGCATAATGAACCAGAGGAAACGATGGCTGGACAAAGGGGGTGATTACGAGATAGACGAATCCATGAGACGACACAAAGAAGCCGTTGATGATTGAACATGAATGATGCAGCGTGGACAAGATAGGAAGCAATCTGAATGCTGGGTTTCCTGCAGGTCCTGATATTGAATAGTTTGGGTTTGTTTGGGTTTTTTTGTGTTGTTGTTTGTTGTTTGTTTGTTTTTTTGGGGGTGAGGGGGGACGGGGGGGGGGGGGGGGGGGGGGGGGGGGGGGACTCGTGAGGTGGGCGACAGAGATAAATAACATACTGACCGCAATTCTGCTCTGCTTCAAAGCCTGAGTAACATCCGCACGCGCTGTGCACGTGTCAGGGTCTTCCTGGGAGAGCCGATCCTCAAAAAAGGGAATTAGAATATCAAAACCCATAGACCACAGCACTATCATTGGATCGATGATGTCCGCTATCTCTGTCTGAGTGTTTGTGTGTCTGTGTGTCTGTCTGTTTGTCTACCTCTTTCTCTCTCTGTCTCTCTCTGTCTGTCTGTCTGTCTGTCTGTCTGTCTGTCTGTCTGTCTGTCTGTCTGTCTGTCTGTCTGTCTGTCCTGTCTGTCTGTCTGTCCTTCTCTCTCTCTCTCTCTCTCTCTCTCTCTCTCTCTCTCTCTCTCTCTCTCTCTCTCTCTCTCTCAAAATAACGTGTTCTGCATATTCCTATCGTTAGTTACAAGGACAATCCTACTTTTAAGTCATGAAAAAAAAGTC
>CM031618.1:52864198-52869198 GCA_018398815.1 Conus ventricosus | reverse complement strand
CTTCTTTAAAGCTACAGCTTCTTCACAATCTTTTGTCCACCAGACATTCCCAGCATGACGTGTTTTTTGTATATGATTAGATTTAAGTATGGAACCATCTGCAGCGAAAAGTATCAGTTTGTTGAAATTTGAATACATATTATCCACACTCTCTTCTATTCCACAAACACTATCTACATCTATGCTGGTAAGGAGAGTTTGATACTTCTCCCAGTCGGCAAATTTATAATTGTATTTGGGAATTTTGTCCTCTGGTAATTCCTGAATATTATACATTTCATTGACTGTTATTATGATCGGCAAATGATCACTTCCGAGAGTGTCCTCGTAAGCTTGCCAAGTGCAATCAAAAGCTAACTGGGGAGAAATAAAAGATAAGTCTAAAGCACTTGCTTTATGTGTAGAAATATCTGGAATTCTGGTTACACTTCCATTATTGAGCAAATACAAATCAGAATCGACAACATTTTCAACAAAACGGTTGCTGGTTACAGTAGAACAACCCTTTTCCCAAAAAGGAGAGTGTGCATTGAAATCACCGGCAATCAGCCATTTTTCATTCGTGCTTTGTATTGCATGTAGCCACTCAGTGTTTTGGTCAGTTGGCCCTTTCGGCAGATATACAGAGACAACATTGAGAACAATGCTGTTAAGTTTCACACTGGCCGCGCATGAATATAAGTGTGGTAGATCAGATGGTGCAGGTGATGGACAGTGAACATATTCTGTACCTTCTCTGATATAAATAGCCGTGTTGATTTTTTCTTTTGAATCAGAAACTCTGTTATGTACTGGAGGGTAGTAAAAGTGAGGTACCTTCGGTAATTTGGATTTGCATACATTTACAGATTGCAAAACCAATATATGATAGCTATGGTCTGCTAGATGTTGAATTAACCACGCTTCATTTGTCAGCACCGATCTGGCATTCCATTGTAAAATTCTCATTGATTTATCAGGCATGTCACTGATGAAATATCAACAATTCAACTTAGTATAAAGAATTAAGAAAGGAGGTAATGTTCCAAATTGAACACAAAGATGGGAAGGATGAAATGAATATGAATACGTTTGAATGTCTGTTGATTAAAGCAGGCCCTGAAGCCTTATAACATGAGAGAGAGAAAGAGAGAGACAGAGACAGAGACAAAGAGAGAGAGAGAGAAATAATCTTCAAGATAACGATGATTTCCAACAGTTCAAAATGAAATCAGTCAGACAAGATTGTGCCTGGGCTGAAATTAGACCAAATCTTCGTCCTTGTATAATGTTCTGTCCAGCCAGATCTTGACCTAGCGCCAGTTTCTAAGGGCATCGTAATATTTCCACCACGCGCCTCTGTCGTGCGAAAAAGGTAGATCACTATGCCTTGGGTAGGATGAAAAAACCCGGGTGGATGCAGCACGATGCGTCTTGCTGTCTTCCTCGGTGTCTTCCAGAGCAGCCGTCGGAGGTGTCTTCCCAGGTTGCCGGCGAGCGTACTGGCTCCTCTTCGGATCGGATGGATGTCGTCTCTCAGCGTCCTGGCGTTGGGATGGAGATTGCCATGGTTGATGAAAGACACTCTGGAAATACCGAAGAGTTCAGAGGTCGTCAGAGCGTTAAACAGATCTCGTTTCATTTCCAGCTCTGAATTCCTAACCGGAAAAGAAAGAGGGCGAAGTTTGATCTTGATTACACTGATACAAAGAAAGCAAATCAGCCTTACATCTTGTCATATTTAACGAAGATGCAAATGCAAGACAGATATTCCAACCATCTTAAGGTGTACACAGATGGATCGTTGACGAGTAACAAAGAGGCCGGATCAGCATTTGTTATTCCATCGCTGAAAGTACAAAAAGCATATTTCATTGGAAAATATCGCTCCATATTCGTAGCTGAAATGTTGTTGTTGTTGTTGTTGTCGTACCCTGGCTAAAAGACTCCAGGGATCATCCAAACAGCCGAAGTACTTGAACACTATGGTACAAATGCATCAGCTGGGTATGAGAACATTACGTGTGTGACCGTTTTTGATTACCCCGCCACATGGGCAGCCACACTCCGACTTCGGGGAGTAGCTGAAATGATAGCGATACTTATGGCGTTGACATTTCTAATTGATTACCGCAGTCAATTTTTCAAGTATTGTTTTGTGTAGATTCGCTGTCAGTGTTACAATCGATCAAGTTTTTTAATTCAAATTCAGATAACTTTATTTTGAAGGAAATTCAACATTTAATCCACGTCTTGATATGTAAAGGAACAGATATAACTTTCCTCTGGGTTCCTTCACACTGTGGAATTTCGGGCAATGAACTTGCTGACAGATGTGCGAAAAAAGGCGCTGAAAATGGAACGAGGGTACAAACTATTTCCATACCGTTCACTTTGAAAGAGAGTCAACAAATTTTAAAACATACAGCTTGGGAATATTTCAGAAATGGGCAGAACAACGCTGTTATTCATGTTCAGACACAAAATAATCCTCTTGTTAGTATTGATCATTTCAAAAGCATCCAAAATCTGCACATTTATGATATGCATCAATACAGAAACTTCGTTTCAATATTCTATCGATTGAAACTGGATGCTTTTAGAACTAAATATAGCTCTGCAACAAAATGCATATGCGGGAAACAAAATTGACAGTGATTCCAGACATTTCACTGTCCATGATGATTCAGCCACCCCCCGCAGTCATTCCAGACATTTCACTGTCCATGATGATTCAGCCACCCTCCGCAGTCATTCCAGACATTTCACTGTCCATGATGATTCAGCCACCCTCCGCAGTCATTCCAGACATTTCACTGTCCATGATGATTCAGCCACCCTCCGCAGTCATTCCAGACATTTCACTGTCCATGATGATTCAGCCACCCTCCGCAGTGATTCCACACATTTCACTGTCCATGATGATTCAGCCACCCTCCGCAGTCATTCCAGACATTTCACTGTCCATGATGATTCAGCCACCCTCCGCAGTCATTCCAGACATTTCACTGTCCATGATGATTCAGCCACCCTCCGCAGTGATTCCACACATTTCACTGTCCATGATGATTCAGCCACCCTCCGCACTGATTCCACACATTTCACTGTCCATGATGATTCAGCCACCCTCCGCAGTCATTCCAGACATTTCACTGTCCATGATGATTCAGCCACCCTCCGCAGTCATTCCAGACATTTCACTGTCCATGATGATTCAGCCACCCTCCGCAGTCATTCCAGACATTTCACTGTCCATGATGATTCAGCCACCCTCCGCAGTGATTCCACACATTTCACTGTCCATGATGATTCAGCCACCCTCCGCAGTCATTCCAGACATTTCACTGTCCATGATGATTCAGCCACCCTCCGCAGTCATTCCAGACATTTCACTGTCCATGATGATTCAGCCACCCTCCGCAGTGATTCCACACATTTCACTGTCCATGATGATTCAGCCACCCTCCGCAGTCATTCCACACATTTCACTGTCCATGATGATTCAGCCACCCTCCGCACTGATTCCACACATTTCACTGTCCATGATGATTCAGCCACCCTCCGCAGTGATTCCACACATTTCACTGTCCATGATGATTCAGCCACCCTCCGCACTGATTCCACACATTTCACTGTCCATGATGATTCAGCCACCCTCCGCACTGATTCCACACATTTCACTGTCCATGATGATTCAGCCACCCTCCGCACTGATTCCACACATTTCACTGTCCATGATGATTCAGCCACCCTCCGCACTGATTCCACACATTTCACTGTCCATGATGATTCAGCCACCCTCCGCACTGATTCCACACATTTCACTGTCCATGATGATTCAGCCACCCTCCGCACTGATTCCACACATTTCACTGTCCATGATGATTCAGCCACCCTCCGCACTGATTCCACACATTTCACTGTCCATGATGATTCAGCCACCCTCCGCAGTGATTCCACACATTTCACTGTCCATGATGATTCAGCCACCCTCCGCACTGATTCCACACATTTCACTGTCCATGATGATTCAGCCACCCTCCGTAGTGATTCCAGACATTTCACTGTCCATGATGATTCAGCCACCCTCCGCAGTGATTCCACACATTTCACTGTCCATGATGATTCAGCCACCCTCCGCAGTGATTCCACACATTTCACTGTCCATGATGATTCAGCCACCCTCCGCAGTGATTCCAGACATTTCACTGTCCATGATGATTCAGCCACCCTCCGCAGTCATTCCAGACATTTCACTGTCCATGATGATTCAGCCACCCTCCGCAGTGATTCCAGACATTTCACTGTCCATGATGATTCAGCCACCCTCCGCAGTGATTCCAGACATTTTCCAATGGAGGGTGAGAAAAGTTACTGTATCAAAATCGGGTCCCCCTCTTCCTACTGGTGAGCTGCCAAAGTTGTGAATATCGCCTTTTTTTTTCTCCGAGCGAAACACCTTGGCGTAGAAGTCAGCAAACCGAATCTTTTAACGAAGCTTTGTTGCTTTTAAGTAGATGTCTCTGTCTGTCTGTTTGTCTGCGTGTCTGCGTGTTGTGTGCTGTCTGTCTGTCTGTCTGTCTGTCTGTCTGTCTGTCTGTCTGTCTGTCTGTCTGTCTGTCTGTCTCTCTCTCTCTCTCTCTCTCTCTCTCTCTCTCTCTCTCTCTCTCTCTCTCTCTCTGCGTGTGTGTGTGCGTGTGTGTGTGTGTGTGTGTGTGCGATGATCCATGCACACACACGCACACACACACGCACGCACGCACGCACGCACACACAGACACACGCACGCACGCACGCACGCACACAGACACGCACGCACACGCACACACACACACACACACACACACACACACACGCGCGCGCGCGCGCGCGCGCGCATATACATCCACTGTCTGTCTCTCTTTGAACCTCATAAATACGCTGCAGTGATGTCATTTGTTTTGTATTCAAGTCAAATGGTGTTGAATATTACACTCTTCAAGTGGGATCCAGCTTTCTCATAATGTCAAATGGTGTTGAAT
>CM031618.1:52842646-52847646 GCA_018398815.1 Conus ventricosus | reverse complement strand
AACGAGGCGGAGCAAGAGTCAGGACTGAGTGTGATGGACAATGGAGATAGGGAGATCCATCAAAGGCAGTTCCCAGTCTGCTGGTGGGAATTCTAACGCTGGCATGGAAGCAGAGCAGACGTTTCTCTTGGTCTAAAGACATGGAACAGAGACGAGCATGTCATGACAATAATATTTTTTCATGCAAAATATCACTGAACGCAACGAGCAGCATGGCTGGGATGGTTGAACACATATGAGAGAACGAAAGAAAGGAAGGAATAAAGGAAAATGACAGAATGGTTAGTCAGAGTGAGTGAATTAATGTAATTAGTGTGGTGGGAATTCTAACGCTGGAAGGGAAACAGAGAAGACTTTTTTGTGCTGTGTCCAAGGTCTGCAACAGACAGATCCATGTCAGGGAAAGTAGTTCTCGTGTAGTGTTGAGGGCCATGGGAGGCAAAGGGTGGCATAAGTTCATCTGAAAGGAAGGAAGAAAGGAGGGAAGAGAGGAAGAAGGGAAGAAAATAGGAAGGAAGGAAGTAAAAGAAGAGAATCGTTAGTCAGAGTTGGTTAATGAATCTTGCTGCTGTTTTTGTTCTCCCAGTTCTTATAGGACAGGGAGTACTTCACCATGGGAACGAAGAAATGCTGTCTTTGTGTCTGTGTGTGTGTGTGGTGTGTGTGTATGTCTGTCTGTGTGTCTGTCCGTAGTCAAAATGTGTTCCACTCGCTCCAGACAAAACTTCTGGGCCGATCTTTATGAAAATTTGTAGGTTTGTTCATTATGGGTCACGGATGATGTCCGATGTTTTATTTTATCAGAATAGTCGTTACTAACGACTATAACAGCCCAAAACGGTTTTTCTTCTTTATGGAGTATCTCAGAAAGTACGTCGCTGATTTATAAGCGGTATTTGACGGATTTTAAAATAGCTTTAGATCTTATAACTTACTGGTAGATCATGGGTATTTTCATAGTAAACATGCTCTTGACATGAACACGCGTACTCAAGATAAACTGGGAGTACGTTTATATTTTTGCATCTTGTTATCTTATTCTGCGCCCAGTTTGAGGAGATAGTGATTTTTCGTTCTTCGTTTTCACTGCCTTAAATGTCGTTTGTCTTGCTTGAAGAAGACCAAAGAGGTCGAAACGCGTCGTGTTTTCTCTGGTAATTTGTTGGTCTCTTTCGTTCGGCGGTACAGTGAATTTTCTTTTAAGTTTGTTTTTATGATCATGTTAAGCTGGGGAACCAAAAATAATAATATTCTCTTTCATAAAAATGAGACGATCACTCGTATTTTTCTTCTGTTGGTCTTTCTCCTCTTCCACCTCCTTTATATGCTACACCGTTTCTTTCTTCTTGTATTTCTTTTTCCTTTGTTTTTTTTCTCTTCCATTTTCCCCATTCTACCACTCCTTCTTCATATCGGAATATCAACGTGAAGAGTTGTTAAGGTACAGATGGTCCTTTTGTTACTTCTAGTGCCTCTCAATTCTTAGAGACAAGCCGCTCACACCTCACAGAATTGGATATCCTGATTCTAGAACCTTACTCTATTTGGACTATCTTTGATGTTGGAAATGTATCTTAGTTCTCGCAGGGATCGAACAAAATTATATGTGTGCAGTCGCTACCTGTGGACTGAGCATAGACTCTGAAGAAAAACAACAACAACAAAACTTTCCAAGCAGTTAATCCCATGGTGTACGTTTGCTGTATACTAAACCCCTGATTTTCACCAAACTTGCTCCTTAGTGCGAGACTGTTCGTAACATACTATGCAGTACACTATAAAAACCCCTGATTTTCACCAAACTTACACCTTAGTGCAAGAGTGTTCGTAACATACTATGCAGTACACTATATAAACCCCTGATTTTCACCAAACGTACTCCTTAGTGCAAGACTGTTCGTAACATACTATGCAGTACACTATATAAACCCCTGATTTTCACTAAACTTACACCTTAGTGCAAGACTGTTCGTAACATACTATGCAGTACACTATATAAACCCCTGATTTTCACCAAACGTACTCCTTAGTGCAAGACTGTTCGTAACTTACTATGCAGTACACTATAAAAACCCCTGATTTTCACCAACCTTACCCCTTAGTGCAAGACTGTTCGTAACATACTATGCAGTACACTATATAAACCCCTGATTTTCACCAAACGTACTCCTTAGTGCAAGACTGTTCGTAACATACTATGCAGTACACTATATAAACCCCTGATTTTCACCAAACTTACACCTTAGCGCAAGACTGTTCGTAACATACTATGCAGTACACTGTATAAACCCCTGATTTTCTCCAAACATACTCCTTAGTGCAAGACTGTTCGTAACATACTATGCAGTACACTATATAAACCCCTGATTTTCACCAACCTTACCCCTTAGTGCAAGACTGTTCGTAACATACTATGCAGTACACTATATAAACCCCTGATTTTCACCAAACGTACTCCTTAGTGCAAGACTGTTCGTAACATACTATGCAGTACACTATATAAACCCCTGATTTTCACTAAACTTACACCTTAGTGCAAGACTGTTCGTAACATACTATGCAGTACACTTTATAAACCCCTGATTTTCACCAAACTTACACCTTAGTGCAAGACTGCTCGTAACATACTATGCAGTACACTATATAAACCCCTGATTTTCACCAAACTTACACCTTAGTGCAAGACTGTTCGTAACATACAATGCAGTACACTACATAAACCCCTGATTTTCACCAAACTTACTCCTTAGTGCGAGACTGTTCGTAACATACTATGCAGTACACTATTGACCCAGGACAGAAGCTGTGGTGGATCCCAGCAATCAACTTCACAAAGGCAGTCTCTGAAAAAGAGACCATTTCCAGACTGAAAGATCAATTTGTCATTTGACCGCTGTGACGTCAGTTCCCTGCCCTTGTCCCAGACCTCTTCTCTTCATGCACAGCGATCCCCAGTACGCCCGCATACCTCACACTGACTCACCCACTGCACCGGGACTTCCAGCAACGAGCTCCATGAAACATGACCGTTGACAAACCCACATCACTCTACCATCCATCCCTGACGTCCGCTCCCAGGATGATAGGGACTCATGGAAAGGACCAGAAGATGGATATAGTCAGGCAGGATGAGATCAGGACTCTGTGTGCAATGGTAGAGAGAGAGAGAGAGAGAGAGAGAGAGAGAGAGAGAGGATCAATGGTTGTTGTCAGGCAGGAATCTCAACTCTGTTCAATGGCTGAGAGAGAGATATAAAGACAGAGAGAGAGAGAGGGGGATCCATGGTTGTTGTCAGGCAGGAATCTCAACTCTGTTCAATGGTTGAGAGAGAGATATAAAGACAGAGAGAGAGAGGAGAGAGAAAGAGAGAGAGAGAGAGAGAGAGAGAGAGAGAGAGAGAGAGGGGGGGATCCATGTATGTTGCCAGGCAGGTATCAGGATTCTGTGCAATGGTTGACAGAGAGAGAGAGAGAGAGAAGAGAGAGAGAGAGAGAGAGAGAGAGAGAGAGAGAGTGGATCCATAGATGTTGCCAGGCAGGTATCAGGATTCTGTGCAATGGTTGACAGAGAGAGAGAGAGAGAGAGAGAGAGAGAGAGAGAGAGAGAGAGAGAGAGAGAGAGAGAGAGAGAGAGGGATCCATGGATGTTGCCAAGCAGATATCAGGATTCTGTGCAATGGTTGATAGAGAGAGAGAGTGGGATCCATAGATGTTGCCAGGCAGGTATCAGGACTCTGTGCAATGGTTGACAGAGAGAGAGAGAGAGAGAGAGAGAGAGGGGATCCATAGATGTTGCCAGGCAGGTATCAGGATTCTGTGCAATGGTTGAAAGAGAGAGAGAGAGAGAGAGTGCGATCCATAGATGTTGTCAGGCAGGTATCGGGATTCTGCGCAATGGTTGAGAGAGAGAGAGAGAGAGAGAGAGAGAGAGAAGAGAGAGAGAGAGAGAGAGAGAGAGAGAGAGGAATCCATAGATGTTGCCAAGCAGGTATCAGGATTCTGTGCAATGGTTGACAGAGAGAGAGAGAGGGGGGTCCATAGATGTTGTCAGGCAGGTATCAGGACTCTGTTTAATGGTTGAAAGAAACGGCAGGGTCCATCACCGGCAGCTTCAGGACCCAATACAGGCCGTCTGGTGGGGAGTTCCAAGGGCTGGAGGGGAAACCAGAGAAGACTGTTTCACCGTGCTAAAGGTTACGAACAGACCGAGCCATGACAGGGAAAACAAGAGCCATGCTACAAAGAGTGTCGGGTGGCAAGAGGCAAAAAAAAAAAAAAGAAAAAGAAAAAGAAAGGTCGAGAGAAGTACATTTCAAAGGTTTATGAAGGAAGGAAGGAGGCAGGCAAAAGAAGAAAAAAAGTATTTGTGAAGAATGATCGGACAAATCTGATTGATCAATTGATGATGGCGTTATGGTGTTGATAGTCATCGCCAGTAAAAGGCTGTTCCTTGCATCCACCCCCTTCCTCCCTTCTTTTTCTTTTTTTTCCCAATGTCTTCGTCATTGTCGTATCCTCTTCTTTCTCCTTTTTCTTTTCTACTCCTGTTCCTTTTCATCCTCATTTTTTCCCCAACTCTTTTTTCTTTTGTTGTCATTTCTTCCATTTTTTTTTTATACCGGTTTGCGCTTCTGTTTTCTCCTCCTCCTCCTCCTCCTCCTCCTCCTCCTCCTCCTCCTCCTCCTCCTCCTCCTCTTCGTTCTCCCCGGTTCTTATCCTTGTTCCTCTCCTGGTCCTTCGATTTCTTTCCTCCCCTCCAGTTTTTTTCGTCTCCTTCTGGACATTTTTTTTTCTTTCTTTTCCTTTTTTTCCCTTTATCTTTCTTTTTTTTTTCTTCTTTAATGCTCCTCTTCATTTTTTTTTCCTGATCCTCGTTTTTCATTCTTTTTTCCTCTCTCATTCTTTGTTTTAACTTCTTTTTCTTTATCGCTTTTTCTCCTTTTTCCTTCTTTATTTCTCCATTTTCTTCTTTCCTTTCTTTCTCTTTTTCTTTAACCCCC
>CM031618.1:52837646-52840146 GCA_018398815.1 Conus ventricosus | reverse complement strand
ATTCTCCGCACATACATCTGACATTGTTACAATATTTTGTTTTGATTGAGTTTAAACGAAGTCTATGAATAAGATCTCAATCTCTCTAGATGAGCAAATAAACGCTTGGGTGGTCTGGTTTTGTTGTCTCTGCCATGTTGATTAAAACAATTACGACTATACTGTACGTCTGTATTTAACAATAAGATTTTAGCATTTTCGTGAGATTTTCTATTAATAATTGAATAGCATTCTGTTAAATCTAATGAACATTTACGGAAACAGCATCATTACTATTTTGGGCTGCTTGTTTTGCAGCTCGATCTACTCTTTCGTTTCCATATATGCCGCAGTGAGAAGGCACCCAGCAAAAAGTCACAGTAATTCCTTTGATTGAAAGAAAGTGTATTAAATGATTTATTTCAATTATCATATCTTGGCGTATGCGTGAATTAGGAGACTTTATCGAAAGAAGCCCTGCTTTCGAATCAGCACATATTAAAAGTTGACTGTTGTTTGTAGGAAAAGTAGTATGAAATCCAAGGACTTCAAATATAGCAAATAGTTCTGCACTGTATATAGATAAGTTGTTACCAAGATGAAAGTAACTTTGAATTTGTAAACTAGGGATACGAAAGCTGCTCCTGAATTTGAATTATCAAGCACTGAACCATCCGTATATATTTTTAAATGATTATTGTAATTATTTTCTAAATGAGAGCATAACGTGAGTTTTTAAAACATTAGGGAGTATCATTTTTGATAAATCTGTGTATTCTATATCAAAATTGCTGTCGATTGTTCCCATTTTGGCATTGGAGAAAACGTTGGATTTTAGCAATGTTATTTTGATCTATATTAGTTTTTCTCAGAAGATCGCCAGAATAAGAATAGATAGATTTGTTGAGAGTATGTTTTGAGCACGCTTTCCAAAGTCCTTTCTGAATCTAAGCATACCTCTTGAGAACAAAAAAATTTTTGTGAGAAACTTTTCAAAACAAACTTTGAAGCTGAAGCTTTCGGAAGTCTGTGAGTGTAAAACACCTACCTCATTGTATGTCCCTAAATTTGATGTATGTGTGGGGACTCCAAGGGCAATTTTATAAGCTTTGCAATCACACTTTGAAGTTTATTTAAAAGATACTGAGGTGCATTAAAGAAAACTTCTTGAGCATAGCAAAGTCTTGAACGAACTAAAGCATTTGCTAAGACAGTTAATGTTTTAGAATCTTGAGCCCAGGATTGTTTATTTATAATTTTAAGGAAGTTTAAACTTTTCCTTGCTTTGTTAGAATGTAATCAATGTGTGCATTCCACGTAAGTTTGCTACTTAATATGACTCCTAGAAATTAACGTTTTTAACATAGTTTAAAGTTATACCATCCAATGTAATTTTGGTAGCTTTTCTGGATCATAACCAGAGTTGAAGAGCATCATGTGAGTTTTTTCTGTTGAAAGGGAAAGCCCATTTTCATGTAAGAATTTGTTTATTTTATTGAGCTCATGCTGGTATTGATTTTGATGTAATTCAGAGATCGCTAGAGAAGTAGGCGTTTCATAGTTACTTTCACCCAATAAACATATGTCGTCAGCAAACTGAGCTAATTCTGTATCTTTGAGAGACCTTTGGTAGATCTAAATCAGAATGTTGAATAACATTGGTGAAATTACAGAACCTTGGGGTAAACCCATCTGTAAAGGCCTAGGGATTGAATAAGTATTTCCTATTCGTGTTTGAATAGACCGGCAATGAAGGAACTCTTGAAGATAATTAAACATATTACCATTAATACCAATATTCTTAATTTTATACAGCAAGCGCTTATGCCATACATGTTCGTAGGCCTTACGAATGTCAAAAAATGTGGCTAATATGTTCTTGCGACGTGCAATTGATGTTTACCTGGGTAGAAAGTTTAACCAAGTGTTCAATTGTGGACTACCTGTTTGAAATCCAGCTTGATTGATTAGGAATTATGTTATGTTTATTGCAATGGTGAACTAATCTTTTTAATATAATTTTTTCCATTAATTTACATGTGTTTGACGTTAAAGCAATGGGGCGATAACTACTTATATCTTTCATAGGTTTTCCCTTCTTATGAATTGGAACAACAATAGATTGTTTCCAAATCATAGGCATTTTCCCATTCCCCCAACATTTCTGAAAAAACGAGAGGAGAAAATGATTACATTTTGTGGAAGATGATAAGGAAGTCATTAGATATGCCATCTAAACCCACTGATGTCTTACTGTTTAAATTACTTAAACATTCTTTAACTTCTTGAATTGTTTATTGGAGTATTTAGTAATGATCTTCAATAGGATTTGGTTATTATAAATGTCTTTATTTTCTTCATTTTCTCGATAATTTTTATTTTCAGTTGATAAATTTTCTTTGTTGCTATTTTTAGCAAACAAGTCAGCAAATGCCTCAGCTTTATCAAAATAGATGGACATTCAGAATTGGTAAGACGAACAGGACAATTGGTAGATAAACTCCACTTTCATTGCTTTTAA
>CM031618.1:52827646-52830146 GCA_018398815.1 Conus ventricosus | reverse complement strand
CTCCTCTTTTCCCTGCTTTAGTTGGGGATTTAAAATAGTTATTAACTTATAAAAGTGGAGGCAGCCATCTTTGTTTTCATTTCAACATGGCGTTTTGTTACTTCCTTTTATATTTTTTGTTGTTGAAGATTTTCCATGTTTAGTTGGAAGACTGACTTTGTTCAATTTTGGTTAATAAATTTACTTGACACTTTTCATGTTAGTTTGACTTAGTCATTCAATGACTTAGCTCTGTTATATTTTAGTAAGAATTTCCGTGTTTCAGTCCGGAAATTGGACTTGGTAAATTTCTTCTACTAAATTATTATAATAATTTCTGTTTACATTTAACTTAGCTTTTTCAAGTGGAAGTTAGCATCTGTTTTCCAAATCTTGTTTACACTTGTGTAAA
Source organism: Conus ventricosus (assembly GCA_018398815.1). Classification (NCBI taxonomy): domain Eukaryota; kingdom Metazoa; phylum Mollusca; class Gastropoda; order Neogastropoda; family Conidae; genus Conus; species Conus ventricosus. The sequence continues at coordinate 52,829,755 of CM031618.1, read as the reverse complement.
CATACAGCTAACTCAGTCCCTTTTAGTAGGTTCCTCATTAAGCTACTGAACCCTGGAGTTCGGTACTAATGAACCTTTTGTTCATTTTGAGATTTCACTCTCTGGTTCGGAGCGAGTGAATTAACCTCATCCATTGACAACAATGTTGTTGTTTTAACTTTGTCATTTTATCATTTTGTCTAACTTAACTGTTTCAAAGGCATATGCTCTTTTTTTGTCTTTGACTTGAGTTGAGATTAAGGGTTAGTCGTGAAGGTATTTAAGACTTAGTCTACTTAGTCTCTGTATAGGAAGAGCTGTTGCTTTTGCGGACTTCCCTTTCGGACAGAAGAGATGTGTTGACATTACGCTGAGGATTAGGACTCTGTTTAACACGACCGACCTTTGGGACGTTACCGCGCTCAGACGAAGTGAGCTGACATTCTATAAGTGGAATTGCGCTCAGACAGGTCGCGTCTATGTGTTATCCTTTAGAGCCAAGTATCGGACCTGCCACCTTAGGACAGACATGGGACGCAGACCGTAGGACCTGCACCGAGACCCAGCCGTCCTCTACCTAGTGCTTCAGTGAGAAGCCAGGGCACTCTGCGCTGCACTGCGCGACAGCCGTCGGCCGAGACTGCGTGTGCCGGGGCACATCGCAGTGAACCTTCTGCCTGCGGCCGCGTTCCTTTCCCCTCCTTCTTGAGGGAGAGGTCTTCATCGTCCTTGCTGAGCTCCCCCCACTCTCTTATACTGTTCTTACTACAGGGAGGGGGGTAGAGCCTTCCAGCAGTTTGGGCTCCAGAAGTCCGTATTCTCCAGTTAGGGGCCCCCCCTTTTAGAAGAATCAAGCTTCTGTGTAGTCGTCGACTGTGAATTAGTAGTGTGCGGCGTTGTTCTTCTTTTTCTACAAGGACTGTGTTCGTTCTTGTTCTTCGCCTGGTTTTCGCGTGAACCCCAGTTGAACTTGGCGTGTCGTCTTTGTGAAAGAGTTCAAGTTGTATGACAGAGTAATAGTTATCACGGTTTAGTTAATGTTTCTCCGACATTGATTATGAGTGATATTGTTGTGTGGTTTTGACCACGTTGATTGGGTAACTTGTTGGTTGGTCATTCCTTTGCAATGATACAGTTACCTTTGTGCTGGTTTTGAACGCATTGGATAGTCACTTGTTAAGTGATATTGCTCTCATATTGTCTGACTCTGTTCTCTTCTCTTCTATTTTCCAACCTGTCCTTCTGTTCTCTTTCCTTCTATACTTCTAACGTTACTCTCTGATATTTTGTTCATTTGGAGAGAGTGTGGATTGATTGTTGATGTATATGTTTTTGTGGAGTGATTGTAATTAAAGAATTGAGAGTGTACCTTGTCTTTGTCATAGTGCGTGTGGTTGCGAGTTGGGGACATAAAAGGGATCACTATCCCACTTCCATTAGGGGAGTTACACCCAGAGTTGAGTTTGCTGCGGACTCAGTTGGGAAGACTGGGACCACACAGTCGAGTTTCATCCACATAATGGATGGGTTTCTGAGTGTTGCTCAAATTTCCTGACCAACACTGCAGGTGCCTGTATCTCTTGGGCCTGGTTGACGCCGGGATATATTATGAAAGGAAGCGTAGAATACAGCCCTGTCATGTAGTCTCAGACCAAAATGGAAACCCGTTGCATCTTAATCATCCTGATTCTCATCGATCGGCATAAAAAAAAGTCTGAAATTCTGTGGCCCTTCATGCCTTGCTCTCATGGTGATCTCAGTTTCTATGTCCTCTCCACGTCTGTGGCCTTGGTTTGGTTCCGTCGGGGTCACCTGTATCGGCGAGTCCATGGGGCTGTCGTTGGACGGACGTGGTGACGCCCTCCGGAGGGAGAGCTCATTCACGCCGGCTCCGCGACTAAGCAATTATTGTCGTCAGTAGGGGGCTTAGTAGGTGGTGTCCTGCGTATGTTAGATCAGAACAGGCACTACTGAACATCACCGAAGTGACTCGGCAGCAGTGCAGTGTCTCCTCCGGTGGGTTCCCTCTTGACGACTTGACATTGACTGTTCCCTGTGGATTAATTTTGCCGGTGCCGGGGCTGCGGCGGGGCTGACCGGCTGTGGCTGTGGACGGGTGTCGGAATGAGC
>CM031618.1:52820146-52822646 GCA_018398815.1 Conus ventricosus | reverse complement strand
CTTTGACAAGAATAGCCGTTACTAATGACTGTAACGGCCCCAAACGGTTTTTCTTGTTTATGGAATATCTCGGTGACGAAATACATTATCACGGTTGTTTGATTGTGACGTCAAAAACATTGTGACGCATGTTTGATTGTGACGTTTTTTTTCTGGAAGATAAACTGGGAGTACGTTTATACGCTTTGCATCTTTTTTTCTTTTTTTTTGGAGCCGATTTGAACTCTTCAACCGCTTTGAACTCTCCCCTGACGGTCGTTGGTATGAAGTATGCTTACCCACAAAATCAACGAAAGGAAATCTTGAAGGAGGCAGGGAACAGTAAACTACGCACAGGTAGGGTAACTCTTGTTCCCATAATGAAATACATTATGTGCCCATGACTCTAAATGAATGCTGCTCAGCCCACGACACCGAATCGCCTTCAAAGCAGAAATGACGACACAGAGCACACAGAACTAACACGGAGACATCCCCCGAAAAGGTTGTTCCAAGCTTGTCCATAATGATATCCCGTGTGACTATATTCAAACACCGAAAAGGCTGTGGCAGTCTTGACTACATGTCAATTTGTATTTGTTCCTTTCTCCAGTCATTGTTGCTGTGTGGATGTGTCAAATAACGGTTTATAGAGAAGCTTGGAACATCCTTTTTTTTTTTTGGGGGGGGGGGGGGTCTCCTTGTTTTACTGTGGGCTCTGTGTTGTCATTTCTGCTAGGCGATTTGGTATTGTAAGCAGCAGTCATTTGGAATTATGGGCCTGTAATCATGTTATCATGGAGCCAAGAGTTAGCCTGCTTGTTTGTTATCAACAAATACAATGTTTCAAATGTATTCTATTTCACGAACTAACTTATCCTGTAAAAATGATAATATATATATATATATATATATATATATATATATATATATATATATATATAAATATATATATATATATATATAATATATATTTTTGTGTTGGCTAGTCTGGTTGGCATGTTGTCAAACATTTGGGAACAATCAAAATCTACCTCTGTGTTTCTTTTCCGTCAATGACGTCATTTTCTGACGTAAAAAAACAAAATTCTCGAACGTCAACAGAGCTGGATGGCAGCTGTTCCATCAATCCACGGAAATTGCAAGGTGCAATCAGAGTAGCAAGCGCAACAACACACAATTAGAAAGAAATCAAATGTTGAAAACAGGTAATCAATATCTTAAAAACAATCTTTCTTACCCAAAGAGCCCGTCACCTTGTGTTAGCAATGAAGGTAAGAGAGGCTGAACAGTGAAGAGTAAAAGAGAATGGGAGAGAGGGGAAAGGAGGTGGAAGGAGGGAGAAGGGGAGCATTTCCTAAACTTAAGTTGCGCCCAGTTACTTGTCCTCATTCTCGAAGTCGTCGTAATCATCAACGTCAGCATCGTCATTATCAACATCGTCGTTGTCATAATAATTAACGCGTCGTCGTGGGTCATCTTCGTAGTGTTCTGGTTCTTCCTCGTCGTCATCTCAAACACCATCGTGGTCATCGTCATCGTTGTCGACGTCATCATCATCATCGTCGTTGTCGTCGTCATCTTCATCACTATCATGGTCATCGTCATCGTTGTCGACGTCATCATCATCATCATCATCATCATCATCGTGGTCATCGTCATCATACTTGTTGTCATTATCATCGCCATCGTAATCATCGTCGTCGTCTTTGTTATCATCATCATCATCATCGTCGTCGTCGTCGTCGTCGTCATCATCATCACCACCACCACCCTCATCCTCATCATCATTATCATCATCAACATCGTCTTCGAAGTCATCTTCATCATAATCGTCATCATCATCATTGTCGTCGACATGTTCGTCATCAGCATCGTCATCAATCATCACCACCATTGCCCTCATCATCATCATCATCATCATCATCATCATCATCATCGTTCAGCGGCAGTGGATGGTGGAACGCCATGACGGACGTCAGGGCAATCAAGACCAGCCCAGCCCTCTGTCTCCATGTCATGTACAACAAGGTGATGCAGATAGTCCTATCCCTTATACCCACCATCCAGCGCGGCATATAGGGAGGCCGCATAGAAGCTCCGGTTAACCCCAATCCGGGTGAGTTTGAAAAAGAAAAAAAAACCCTATTCGTGTGCACGACACCCCGGATGGCTACCCGGCACAACAAAATCCGGAACAAAGTTTTGTATCGGACCTCTCAGAGTCGAATGGGCGTCCGTCCGTGTCCAGCCTAAACATGGCGGCGTTTCCGGTTGAGGGAAAGACGTCAACTCAAAGGAAATGTTTGGCAATACGAGAGAAGAAAAAGGTACACCCGGAGTTGCGGGTAGGACCCAAGAGTAACACTGTCCTCAACTACCAAACCAACCAGCTGGGAGCAATCCTTCACCTCCTTAGAAACCTGCGCTGTGTTCACATAGGGTGCAGCCACACAGGGCATCCATTGACACGTGAGGGACATAATCCCCGCTTCATGGGGCATCCCCCCCCCCCGGGAAA
>CM031618.1:52814020-52820046 GCA_018398815.1 Conus ventricosus | reverse complement strand
GAGAAGATAACATCTTACCGAAAAGAAGTCCTTTGAGTATTCTGTTTCAATTTAACATTCTCACCATCAATAGGTTATCTTCTCTTACGGTGGTCGGTAGCAGATACATATACCATAAATAGTAATTCCCACCGATTGGTGCCGGAAACGATTGGTCTTCCCATTCCGGTAACCATAGTTGTCCTAGACTGGATTAGAAGTTGAGAGCCACGAGTTGGCAGACAATATAGACAAAGAAACAAGCAAGCAGAAAAGAGCCAACAGTTTGATAGTAGATCGCACACGCGCGCACACACACACGCGCGCGCGCGCACGCACGCACGCACACACACGCACATGCGCGCCACACACACACACACACACAGGCATACACATGCACACACAGACACACAAACACACACAACAAACACACACACACACACACAACACACGACAAACACGCAGAGGTGGAGCGACGAGTTGGCAGTCACACTTTGCGAGTTGGAAGAGAGAGAGAGAGAGAGAGAGAGAGAGAGAGAAGTGTATGGCAAATAGATGTGTCACACTGTCCATTACTACGTCAACGATACGATCATTCGCGACTTTCACACAGACATACAGAAAGGTACGTACCAGCAGTGGTACCAGCCACGATGGAGGAGGACAGACAACCAGTGGCAGCCACGAACACAACGCTTGTAATGAATACCCGGGCAAATAGAAATTCACGCGCTGCGTTCAAGTCTGTTCACGTGCGACCGTCTCTCCCCCCCCCTCCCCCTCTCTCTCCCTCCATCCCCTACCCCTGATCCCCCAACCCCATCTCCGTCCCCTTCCCCTTTCTCCCTCTCTTTCAACTTCGCTCGTAATATTTGTCAAATTTCTTTGCTTTGTGTTTACAGTCACCTGAACTTTTGACCCGGGGCCAAGCCCCAAGCAGAGACAACGGGGATTGTGGGACATCCCTTCTGTATCGGTCAAGAATGAATCGTAGGTATAAGCCTCGTCATTTTATCCACGAAAAGTTCATTGTTTGGCCAAGAAATGGATCTCTCTCTCTCTTGTTTGTTGGAGAAATGGATCTCTCTCTATCTCTTGTTTGACGGAGAAATGGCTCTCTCTCTCTCTTGTTTGTTGAGAAATGGATCTCTTATCTTGTTGAGGAGAAATGGATCTCTCTCTCTCTCTTGTTTGACGGAGAAATGGATCCCCCTCTCTCTCTCTGTTTGTCGTTCACTGATGGTCTGTGCAGGTATGGGTCTATGTTTCTGCACGTGCGCGCATGGCAGTATAGGCCGACACTGTCCGAAGGCTTTTTTCACAATCACTATCCCAAGTCCACCACACACACAAACATCAAAGAAGAAAGAAAAAAAACAAGAAAGACACAAACAAAAAAGAGCCACCAACCTGACAGCTGTTCACAGATGCCCACCCAGTGACGTGTGTGCGCCCGCGCGCTTGTGTGTGTGTGTGTGTATGTGTGTGTGTGTGTGTTGACCAAGGTGAAACGCAGTTCAACGTTTCATTCTGCGTCAGTCTGCTGCCATTAAAACTATTTATTTCCCCATCTGTCTGTCTGTCTGTCTCTCTCTCACTGCGCCTACACACACACACACACACGCGCGTGCGCGTACACATACACACGCACACAACACACACACACGTATACACACACACAACACACACACACGAGAGAGAGAAAGAGAGAGAGCGAGAGAGAGGGGGGGGGGGGCAGAGAGAGAGAGGGAGAAACAGAGGAAGAGAGATCCGTTTCTCCACCAAAACAAGAGAGAGAGAGAGAGAGAGAGAGAGAGAGAGAGAGAGAGGAGAGAGAGAGGAGAGAGGAGAGAGAGGGAGAGAGAGAGAGAGAGAGAGAGAGAGAGAGAGGGAGGGAGGAGAGAGAGAGGAGAGAGAGAGAGAGAGACAGAGAGAGAGAGGGGAGAGAGAGAGAGAGAGAGGGGGGGGGGGCAGAGAGAGAGAGAGAGGGGGGGGGGGGGGAGAAACAGAGGAAGAGAGATCGTTTCTCCACCAAAACGAGAGAGAGAGAGAGAGAGAGAGAGAGAGAGAGAGAGAGAGAGAGAGAGATTGACAGACAGACAGAGAGATAAACGGGGTTTTTTCTAGCGTTTAACGTTACAGCCCAACCGACCAGACCGTGCTTTTTGGGTACTGCCACACTCAGAGAGGAAAAAAGGTCACAGCCTGCGAAGGTCAGATCCTCAAGGACGTTTATTTCCTGAGAATCAAACAACTAACACAAACCATTCATGGTTTAACAGCTGGGCCATTGACATCCCTGTGATGGATATGACTAACAATGCCACACATTACAACTGATTTTCAGATGTAGAATAAAAAGAAAAACCGTGACAAAGTAATGAAAAATATCTGAATGTAATTAAAGAAAATTACAAAAAAGGCCATAATGGGCACACACACACACACACCAAAACACACGCACGCATGCGTGCACACACGCAACACTGATTTTTAGACGTAGAATAAAAAGAAAAACTGTGAGAAAGTAATGAAAAATATCTAAAGGTAATTAAAGAAAATTGTATTTAAAGGGCCATAATGGGAACGTACACACACACACACACACACTGATTTACAGACGTAGAATATAAAGAAAAACTGTGAGAAAGTAATGGAAAATATCTAAATGTAATTAAAGAAAATTACATTAAAAAGGCCATAATGGGCACACACACACACACTCTCTCTCACAAAACAGAGAGAGAGAGAGAGATAGAGAAAAAAATCTTTTTTTTAGATAACTAAGGAAATAAACACTTAAAACATGGTCACCTGATGTTCTTATGATAACACACACACACACATACAACCACTCTTATGCTTAGAATGACACTCAGATACACAATGAGAGGGAAAAGGAGGGAGGAGGAGGAGGAGAGGAGGAGAGGAGGAGGGAGGAGGAGGAGGAGGGGAGGGAGAGAGAGAGGAGGAGAGGAGAAGAAAAGAAGAGAGAGAGTGAGAGAGAGAGAGAGGGGGGGGATCGACTGACTGATTCTTAATGTGCAAAGATGAAGATTTTAGGTTGAAAGCCTTGTCTTACAGTCTGTCCTTGTTATCATACATTATTTCAAGAGAGAGAGAGAGAGAGAGAGAGAGAGAGAGAAGAGAGAGAGAGAGAGAATAAACCAATAAAGACATTGGCGAAGAACAATAGTTAGAATAAACATCATTACATGCACACACAACATTCAAAAAGAAAGAAGAGCAACAGGGAATATACATGTATTTCTTTTTAAGAGCCGAATTTTCAGCAGGGCTGCTGATTCTAATGGAAAGATTCCCTGAAGCCATTCAGATTTAAAAGACATAAATCTAAAAATATACCACCCTGAAGAATCAGATAGTTTCAACTGTTTTTCAGTCATCTCCCACTCACCCTCTCACTCACTCACACACACGCTCACACACCGAGGCTTGCACACTTACGTCCGTGGACTCTCTAATAAACTCGCCTGCATCACCCCACTAATGAGCACAAACCAGCTCACACACGTCTACAGTATACACTTGAGTCCCAGAGAGATTGAAAGTCTTATCTCAGTAGACATGTGTTTGATCATTTGTGTCTGTTACTGGAAAGGCTCAGTATGAGTTTGCCCCAATCTCTAGGAGTCTTCGTAATGTTGGCCTTGAGATTATTCCAATGTTTGTTTGGTTGGTGATGTTTCTTGCTCTTTCTTTGAGTCTGGATGTGCGGCCACTTCCTCTCTCGATGTTCAGATCTGAAAGATGTGTTCAAGTTAACAGAACTCAAAGAAACGAAGGAATGGGAAAAGTATTCTGAACACTTCAAACAGTTCTACTAAATTGCCATCACTCCAGAAAGATGGTCTACGGTATAGTGGCTTTGCTCTTGTTTGCTTAAGTGATTCTTCAGATTTCTTATCACATCAGATCGGCCAAGCTGTGATCCAGTTCTTATTGCCTTGCCATCCAGTGTGTCTGCTCTCTTGTTTCCTTTAACTCCTGCATGTCCAGGGCAGTACATCCATATGAGTCTCTCCAATGGAAGGTTGTGCATTAGTTCATTCCAAGCAGGGCTTCCCATTCCGCTTTTCACTTTCTGAAGAGGTTCATGGAATCAGTCAGTATCATGGCTTGTTGAGTTTCAAACTGGCCTGTGGATGAAAGCCAGTGGAGTGCTTATGTAGCTGCTTCTACCCCATTATTAGACGAAGTTGTTACACTGAGCACGCCATTGTCTATCTGGATAGTTTGACCATTTTACTTCACTGTGTATCCCCAGCCTGACTTACCTCAGTGTATAGAACAATATCATCTTTCGTGCCAAGGTCTCCCACCTGCATGTGAATTTCTGTGTTGGTTTTGTCTTCTGGCCATTCTCGACAATGTCTTCCAAGTTCTGGAGTGATGGCAATTTAGTAGAACTGTTTGAAGTGTTCGGAATACTTTTCCCATTTCTTCGTTTCTTGGAGTTCTGCTAACTTGCACACAAGCTGTATACTGTCTTCGACCTGTCCCATCCATCATTGTCCTAGCTGAGTCACAGTGCCTTTTGTTTCCTTGACCGCCGCATGAAGTGGTTTTAGGGATTTTCAAGTGCTCTGAAATATGCCTTCACCTGTTCCAGCTTGTGTCTTGTCTGCATTGTAGGAAGGTCGAGCAGGTATCGCATTTTCAACTGGTGTGTCCTTTGTGGTTCCCAGGATCAATCTCATTGCTTCATTTTGAATTTTTCTAATTTAAGACAATTGCTGTTGGGCAGTGTTGTAAGCCCTAATCCCTAATCTATCATACTGAGTACAAGTGCATGATACAGTCGGCAGAGATGCGCTTTTCAATGCCTTTAGCTGCCATTGCTTTTATGGCAGATAGGCCTTTTTTGCATTTAAGAACAATATTCTCAACATGCGTACACACACACACAAACACAATTCTTTCCTTTCAACATTTTATTCTACCTTGTTCACCAGTCCATCAGCTTCGTATGGAAAGAAATTTTCCAGTAAACACTCTCTTACCAAAGACTCCACTTTCCCAATGTACACTAGCAGAGCCAGTCTTTCCCTGTGCACAAGCACTGTGTATGATTGCGCAACCACTGCCTATGTGTCCATGTTGAAAGAAATGATGATGCCGACAGCAGCCCTCCCCCCCTCACTCCTTTTGCCCACAGCCTCATTTTGCAATTTTCAAAACCTCCTCTCTATCACATAATTTTTCCACACTTTATCTGCACCTAGAAAAAACGATTTCAAAATTTTTCCCAGATTTTCAAACATCAGTACCAATCCATGATATAAACAATAACAGCAACACACACACACACACACAAACTAAACAAACAACTCTCAAGTGATATAATTTTCACATATTTTATGTCTACACTGAGTACAGTTCGTCTCCTTCACGTCTGAACAACAATGAACTTCGGCAGTCACGGAGTCAAACACTTGACTTAATTTGTAACACTTTTTCTGTACCCGATTTACCAGTCAATAAAGACTGCTTCCTTCCCTTACAAAAATTCAGTTGTTAAGGTCTTCATAGATATGTGTTCCTCTTTTCAAGCAGCTCTGTGCCCACACACATGACTTTTGTACAGATACAATGCCAACACCACACCTCCAGATAAATCAGGGCCACCACAGCTCTGTGCCCACACACATGACTTTTGTACAGATACAATGCCAACATCACACCTCCAGATAAATCAGGGCCACCACAGCTCTGTGCCCACACACATGACTTTTGTACAGATACAATGCCAACACCACACCTCCAGATAAATCAGGGCCACCACAGCTCTGTGCCCACACACATGACTTTTGTACAGACACAATGCCAACACCACACCTCCAGATAATTCAGGGCCACCACAGCTCTGTGCCTACACACATGACTTTTGTACAGATACAATGCCAACACCACACCTCCAGATAAATCAGGGCCACCACAGCTCTGGGAACAAAGTATGCTGCTCTCACCATGAACCACAACTGGAAACAAAATCTCTTAAACATAATCATGGACAAGTGAACAAC
>CM031618.1:52806520-52809020 GCA_018398815.1 Conus ventricosus | reverse complement strand
GTTTCCATTCATGTCTTATGTTTAATACTATATATATAAGCATTCTAATGCACCAACAATACAGTATCATATAGCCCTCTAGTCTACTGTTGTGAACTCTTTAAAAATTAAAATCACTGTTTTGCTTCCTTGGCAGCAGAACAGCAATAGGAGTTGAATGTTTCTATACAGTCTGTTATACTTTGGTTCTTGATCATGGCACTTGCACTAAATTTCGATCCACCTGTCACACACACACACAAAGTTTATGTATTACACTTTACAGTCCTTTTTTTGTCATCACCCCCTTAATTTCTGGAGGTAGGAGAGAGGGTGTGATGGGCTTGTTCATATTCCTACATGATAAAAATGGACCATTTCATGCATCTGTACAAGATACTGAATGTTTACATTTTGTTCTAATCAAACACCCAGGGGTACAAATGTTTATGCCTGTGTCTGCTTGAGATAATTGTAACTATTCTTATTGTGGTGCTTTTGTTGCACACAGATGAAAATATAAAGTACATGCATGCAAGCATGTTTATCTGACTGTTTTACACAAGTTTGCGTTGTGTCGTGCATGCATCATGACTTGTGTTCACTTTTTCTCAAGCTATTCTCTGTAATTGTAAAACATTACAAACCAGACAACTATCCCAGATATATGTCACTAAATTTTGGCTTGTCTTTTACTGTAATTTACAATTGCTGATTAGTACCTTTAACAACTGCCATGTTAAAGATTTGTTGTTAAACAAACTGATCATGTAGGATTTCTCCAGCTCTGATGTGGTCTCCTTGGTTGGTCATGTATGACAGCAGTTGTGATAATATTTTCAAAAAACTGACACAGCAAACAGGCAAAGGCACATAGGTCAAAGACTCAGTTTCTTTTTTTTTCCTTTTTTTCGCGTACGCAGGCTGATACTCCTGCAGACAGTCCCTGTATAGACAGGCAAAGATTAATCCAATCTACCAAAAAAGGGGAGTGGAGTTTTGGGTGTATGACTGTTTTTTGTCCCACCATTAAGGCAGCCATACTCCATCTTCGGGGAAGGTGCATGCTATCACGTGTCATCCATACCAACGGCCAAACTGGCCTTCTCTTCCGAAAGTTGGTGATAGGATTTTACGCATGTGTAAGACGTCATGCGTGCGTTCACACACGGAACCCCCGTTTATAGTCACATTCAAAGGACTGTATGGGGAATGAAGTCAGAACCAATGTTAACTCTGAGGGACACCCCCCCCCCCCCCCCCCCGGTACCGAAACGGCCCGGCGTAGATTCGAACCCGCAACCCCAAGATTAAGGACTCAAACAAAAGCTGGGCAGTGATCATAGCCATTGGCGAAAATCAAGAGTTATGAATTCATGCAATTGTCCACTTCCAGTTCTCCACCTCGACATTGGTCAAATGAAAACTGATTTGTATGGTATGCAGTTCGGCGGTTGATTACTTTTAGTGGTTCTTTCATCATCAGCCATGGTACAAGTCAACTGAAATTAATAATTACCACGTAAAACCCTGGACATGACTTAAACAACTGCTTCAATACTCTCATCAAGCAGATTTTACTCTGTCCTCAGGATGTTCGCATAAATTTCCATTCTCCTGCCTTAAAAAAGGACATGGATGTTAAAAAGATTTTTTTTTTTAAATGTTCATTTGTTGTTTGAGAAAACTGTATTCTTTATGAATCAGAAATGAAGAAGAAGTTATTGCAACAAATGACAACACAGTAGGAAAATGTTGTTTCTCATAACTTGGCAGGCTCTGCTGTTTAAAATGAAAATAAACAACTTAAAAAAAAGTCAATTTACCTACACACACAAAAAAAAAAAAGAAAAAGAAAGTTCTGGCTAACCATTAAACGTGAAAGAAAGTTCACACTTGTTAAGTATACACAGAAATGAAAACACAACATCAAAAAATGACTCAATAAAATTAACACAATATACTTGAAAAACAATCTCTGCAAAACTCAAAGAATACATGACAGCTGAGGCAAACTCTGCCAATAAAGCCAAGAGTTTAGGAACTTTGAGACAGCCACCTACGGCTTGACCAGATCTTCAAATGAGGTCAAGGGGGTCATCTTTCGGGATCAGATGGGGGATAGCCTTACTGTCTCAGAGGCTTTTGCAGTGGTGTGGGGGACAGACAAGCCCCCAGCAACTGGAGAGAGCAGCAACTGAAATTCAACTCCTTGGGAATCATTTTAAAACAAACACGAGTTCTGCGTTTTGCATACATTAGGACACAACAAATGTTGGCTAAGATCTCTCATACACTTGACAAAGAGAACAACTCAGTGTGCACTGAAGCAGTGAGAGAGCCAGCAAGCAAGCAAGGGAGACAGACAGGGGGACCGAGGAAGACAGAGAAGGAGAGAGAGACAGACAGACAGAATGTGTATGTGTGTGTGTGTGTGGGGGGGGGGGGGGGGGGGGGGGGGGAGGGGGGGGGGGGGGGGGGGGGGGGGGGGGGGGGGTGAAGAAAGAAAAAAAAAAAAAAC
>CM031618.1:52789989-52792489 GCA_018398815.1 Conus ventricosus | reverse complement strand
TTTTAACAGTAAACAAGTGGGGTATGTTTTGCTCCCATAAGGAAACCTAACACAGAGTAACTTTTATTCAAGACTGGCACAGCCTTTTAAACTTGAATAAAGTCAGACAATACATAGACGAACAATCTAATAGTGGGGGAAAAACAAGCGCAGGCCAACAACTGAACTGTCTTCATAGTAATGACCTGGCAAAGATTTGGACTTGAGGAGGGGAGGGGAAGATCGAGATTGAAGATGGAGAAACTGGGAACATGAAATTTAAAATAAAATAAAAATGTTACAGATATGAAACCTCTTCACTAGCTGCATAACGGAACCATCGCAATCCCTTTCGAAGGCAGATATATTTGTATTGCCTGCTCCGAGGCCTTTCGCCCGCTGGGTCGGGACTCATCAGGGAAACACGGCTGGTTGTGTCTGCGCTCACGGCGTCAAATAGAGACACACCACAGTCCATAATACTGTGGTTTTCTCACCACCATGGGTGCAAAAAAGAATCCAATAGCACCCCCAAAGCAGCCAGCGAAGAGAGGTAAATGCAACCAAACGAAAGTGTGGGGAGGAAAAAACGTTGCTGTAAAACTAAAGACATTATGCAAATAATATAAAATGTAGGGGACAGTCTTTGAGCCTACGCCTGAGGATCCACCCAAAGATGCAAGGGAGATCAAAAGACAAACACACAGACGGACAGAAACAAATACAAATAACCTCAATTTAATCAAAGCAAAATCGGAAATGAAATGAGGTAGGGAACAGTAAACGATAAACAGTAAACATTTTTTTTTCTTTTTCTTTTTTAATTTCATGTTCCCAGTTTCTCCATCTTCAAACTCCCCTCTCCCCTCCCCTCCTTAAGTCCAAATCTTTGCCAGGTCATTACTATGAAGACAGTTCAGTTGTTGGCCTGCGCTTGTTTTTCCCCCACTATTAGATTGTTCGTCTATGTTTTGTCTGACTTTATTCAAGTTTAAAAGGCTGTGCCAGTCTTGAATAAAAGTTACTCTGTGTTAGGTTTCCTTATGGGAGCAAAACATACCCCACTTGTTTACTGTTTATCGTTTACTGTTCCCTACCTCATTTCATTTCTGACATTACTTTTTAGTTGACGTTTCGTTCAGTTAATGTTACTATTCCTACTTGTGGCTACTTTCTATTTCACGTTTCTTCTTCTTCTTCTTCTGCGTACGCAGGCAGATACTCCTGCGTACACCCCTGTATAAACAGGCAGTGATTAACCCATCTACACAACAAAGGAAGTGGAGTTTTGTGTGTATGACCGTTTCTTATTTTATCCCGCCATTAAGGCAGCCATACTCCAACTTCGGGGAAGGTGCATGCTATGTGTCACGTGTCATCCATACCAACGGCCAAACGGCCTTCTCTTCCGAAAGTTGGTGATGGGATTTCACGTGTGTGCAATATGTTGTGCGTGCGTTCACACACGAAACTCGGTTTATCGTCTCATTCGAAGGACTGTATGGGGAATGGAGTCAGAACCAATGTTAACTCCGAGGGAAAAATCCCCCTGTACCGAAACGGCCCGGCGGAGATTCGAACCTGCAACCCCAAGATTACGAGTCCGGCGCTCTACAACTGAGCTATTCCGGCCCCCATTTCACGTTTCGTTGAGTCAGTGTTACTGTGCCTACTTGTGACTACTTTTTATGTCATGTTCCCTTCACTGCTCCTATTTATGACTACTTTTTATGTCATGTTCCCTTCACTGCTCCTATTTATGACTACTTTTTATGTCTGTTCCCTTCACTGCTCCTATTTATGACTACTTTTTATGTCATGTTCCTTCACTGCTCCTATTTTGACTACTTTTTATGTCATGTTCCTTCATGCTCCTATTTATGACTACTTTTTATGTCATGTTCCTTCACTGCTCCTATTTATGACTACTTTTTATGTCATGTTCCCTTCACTGCCCCTTTTATGACTATTTTTTGTCATGTTCCCTTCACTGCTCCTATTTATGACTATTTTTATGTCATGTCCCTTCACTGCTCCTATTTATGATACTTTTTATGTCATGTTCCTTCATGCTCTATTTATGACTATCTTTATGTCATGTTCCCTGTCACTGCTCCTATTTATGACTACTTTTTATGTCATGTTCCTTCACTGCTCCTATTTATGACTACTTTTTATGTCATGTTCCCTTCACTGCTCCTATTTATGACTACTTTTTATGTCATGTTCCCTTCACTGCTCCTATTTATGACTACTTTTTATGTCATGTTCCCTTCACTGCTCTATTATGACTACTTTTTTGTATGTTCCTTCAACTGCTCCTTTTATGACTACTTTTTATGTCATGTTCCCTTCATCGCTCTATTTATGATACTTTTTATGTCATGTTCCTTCACTGACTCCATTTTAATGACTACTTTTTATGTCAATGTTCCTTCACTGCTCCTATTTATGGATACTTTTTATGTCATGTTCCCTTCATGCTCTATTTATGGACTATTTTTATGTCATGTTCCCTTCA
>CM031618.1:52772489-52782489 GCA_018398815.1 Conus ventricosus | reverse complement strand
TACGCGCGCACGCACGCACCACGCACACACCACACATAGACACACACACACACACACACACACACACACACACCACACACAACCTCGCACACACACACACACACACACACCAACACACACCACACACACACACACACGCGTGCGCGCGCGCGCGCACGCACACACGCAGCACACACACACAAACACACAACACACACACACACACACTATATACGCGCACACAACGCACGCACGCACGCACACACACACACACACACACAAAACCCCAACACACACACACACACACACACACCCACCCACAAATATAATCCGACAGACAAGCTGAACATGCAACGCCTCTGTTTAATCGCTACGAGTGTCAGCGACCAAACCATCTGTCTATCCAACCAATCACCCCCCCCGGCCCATCCTCTTCCCACCTCTCCCCCCCAACTTGCTCGTTCCCCGTCCCCCAACCCCAACCCCAACCCCCGGCTCCATATGTCTTACACAGACATGGATGAATTGAGGTGACCACGATAACCCTTAGAACAGTCCAACAAAGAGTTCACTCCCTTGTAAGAGTGCCTACTAAATGACACAAACAAAAACACGACGTAACTATGGCGCCAATTCACAAGGTTTTGTTTTGTTTTTTCCTTTGAAACTTATTTGTAAGTACCATTATTATTCATATAAGCACCAAAATAAGCACACACATATGCACAGCACATAGTCAAACACACTCGCATACGTTAAACAAACACACGCACATGCACCCAGACATGGCGTGCACAAGCATATGCACGTACGCTCTTTCTGACCCTCCTCTCTCTCTCTCTTTCGGCACGATTTTTTTTTAAGCGTCTAATATCACGATTATGGAAAAAACGTGAAATGAATGACACACACACAAGGTCCTCCGCATAAAAACCCGGGCTGAAACCCCCAGACATTAATGCGCCAAGGCCTTGTTTAACTAAGTAAGAAGTCGAGTATTTATAGACCCTGACGCACCTGGATTTTTTTTTTTTTTTAATATATTTTTGATTTCTGTCTGAAAGTTGTTTTCTCATCGTTTTCGTTTTTGATATGGCCATCATGGTACAAGCCTGGTGGTTCCAAGCAGACAGATTCATGATTGAAAACCAAAGAAATGGGATTATTGGGGGGGGGGGGGGGAGGGGGGGGGTGTCTTGAAGCTGGCGCAAAGCGTGCGTCATGGGAGAGTGCGAAGACCTGAAATTAAAACTAAGGGGAAGGTCATGTACTTGGAAAATGGTGATTTCATCGGTGAAGCCCCCCCCCCCCTTACCAAAAAATAATAAAAACAAGATGCAAAGCATTTTAAACGTACTCCCAGTTTATCTTGAATACGCGTGAGATGTCCATAAAGAAAAAAAAAAAACCGTTTGGGCCTTATAGCCGCAAAGTAACGGCTATTCTGGTAAACATCGGGCTTCATCCGTTAGCCTTTAATGAACATGCCTACAAATTTTCAGAAAAAATCGGCCAAGTTCTTTCTGAGATACTGCATAAAATAGAAAAAAAACGTCATGGGCTGTTATGGCCGTTAGTAACAGCTATAACGGTAAAATAAAACATCGGCATCATCCGTTGACCCAAATGAACATACCTACAAATTTTTAGAAATATCGGCCCAGTAGTTTTTGTCTGGAGCGAGTGGAACACATTTTGACCACGGACGGACACCACACACACACACACACACCACACACACCACACACACACACACAAAACCCCACACACAGCATTTCTTCGTTCCCTTGTAAAGTGTTCTATAAGAACTGGGAGTACAAAAACAAGGGAATAATAGGTGTGGAGTTGTTCTTTTGATCAAGTATTAGTTGAACATTAAACAAAAGCTGGCGTCAATTTATGGTAGGCCTCAAAACGCTTGCTATGGGATGATACAGTGTTTTAGGGCCAAATCCTAATTCTGGGGGGTGCAGCCACCGCTACTCGTATTGTGTGTGTAATGAATCGGGGCGGCCATACTGTGTACGAAGAGGTTTAATTGCTGCGCCGCGCCTTTCCGCTTCTGTTTACCGCCCGCTCCTCGTCAAACCCCTTTGTCCCCCCCCCCCCCCCCCCCAACTTCCAACTTCCCCAAATTTCTATCTGCCCTTCCAAGCCCTTCCTCATCCTCCATCTTCCCCTCCCTCCCCCCCACCCCCACCTCACCGCCACCACCCCCACCCCCTGTATGCCCCTCACTTCTTCACACCACTTTCCTTTCTCGGCCGCTCCGTGTCGCCCCCGCCCCCCCCCTTCCCCACCTCCTCCCGCCCCCCCGCGCCTCCACCACCTCCTCCTCCTCCTTGCGATTGCGACTCCTTCCTTCCTCTCTCTCTTCTCTCTCTCTCTCTTCACTTTTTAAGAGTCGAGACAAGGTCGAAGACAAAAAAAAGCCTGCCTGTCTTGTGTGTGTGACCTTTTCAACTCACGCCCTCCGAAGACAGCCTTGAGAAAAGGCTCGCTCTCTCTCTCATCTCTCTCTCTCTCTCTCTCTCTTCGCACATCTGCGTCTTTGGGGCAGCGAAACGTTTTCAGAGCTGAATATGGGAGATTTCTGGCGTCGGAAGATCCCTCATTACTGTTTTTTTATTACTTAAGTTCAAAGTTGTTTTATCATCATCATCATCAACATCATCATTATTATTATTTAATCATTATTATTATTATTATCATCATCACATCTCATCATCATCATAAATTTTTATTATTATTATTATTATTATTATTATTATTATTATTGTTGTTGTTGTTGTTAATTTTTTTTCTTTTTATTTTTCTTCTTCTTTTCTTCTCCTTGTTTTTGTTTTGTTATTATCATAATCATGATTACTTTTTATTCTTGTTATTTTCATTACCATTATTGTTTTTGTAATCATCTTCATCGTACTATAGTGAGTACATCGCGGTAGTTTTAACAACAGCAAGCAGTATGATTGTTATTTGGGGGGGGGGGGGGGGGGGGGGGGGAGGCGCGAAAGCTGAGTGAATCGATGATATTGATTGAATGACACCCCGGGAAATGACTGAACGCAGCGCCAGAATATAACCCGTTCAGAACACCCCCTGGGGGCTAAAAAAAAAAAAAAGGCTCTAGGTCTATGTCATACCCAAGGTAAAGTATGGTAAGGTAATGTTGCTTATAGCCCAGCCGACCGCAAAGGGCCACATCAGGGCTGTCACCACGTTGACGTCAGCTCACAAGTCAAAAAAATAAACAAAACAAAAAACCCATTCACACATCTTTTAAAAAAACGTCTTCTAGAAACGCACAAGAAACTTCGTAAAAAAATCTTTCTTTCGTAAAATCTTAGATCAGATAAAAAATGTTAATATAATCTCTTCATATATTCAAAGATGTTGTCAGGGGGGACATCTCTGAAAAAGGGTTTTCATGGACTCTGCGTAAAGTGTTGTATGTTTCAAATCGTGCAAGTCCCAACACTCAAATAAAAGAATATGTTTCACTGGAGTGGACATGACGAGATGCACCACGGGCTTTTTTCACCTTTTAAAAGATAAGAATGGGTGTTAAAACGAGTGGCCTGTACGCAAACGGGCACAAGACTGTTTTTGTCTTTAAGGGCCACCCTCGGAACATGGTAAAAAACTCTTTCAGGTTTGGACGGATTTTCAAAAGTTTGTTATCCCTCTGCGAGTTCCATTCCTCTTGCCAGAGGTCGTTGACGTAAGCCTGTGTTTTGGGTTTGAGATTAGTGTAGAGGATAGACAATCTGCTCAACTTACCTTTGTGGCACTCTTGGCAAGTGGATCAACTACCTCGTTGCCTCAAATGTCCATGGCTAAAACAACAAAGATGAAAACCATATAAATTAAATCCCAGTAAGTAGTAGTACAACAAAAAGAAAAAAGAAAATTTAAAAATCATCCTATAGCACTTTCCCCCCTTTTTGGGTGGTAGAAATTTTGTATGTACGGGGAAAAAAAACTGCTTCCCCCCGCCGGGAAATGAATCGGGGTCACCCACGTGACAGGCGGGGAACTTTCCACAACTACCAAATCGTCCACAACTTGGTTACACTTAAGTTTTAAAGCGTTATTCTTAAGTGACCAAAAAATTTAAATCTTTTAAGCCGTTGTAACAGCTATTCGGAACATAAAACACAGGCTCATCCGTGACCCTAATGAAAAATTAAAATGTTCAGAAAAGATGGGCCCCAAAGTTTTGTCTGGAGCAATGGACAATTTTGATCACGGACGGCATACAGACAGACAACAGACAGCATTTCTTCGTTCCTTTGAAAATACTCCCTGTTTATTAAGAATGGAGTAAAAAAAACGGGTTTCCCAAATTTGAAAAACAACGGCCCCGCCAGGGCTGTTTGGGGGCCTGGGGGACTTTTTTTGGGGGTACATTCTGGGGACATTCTGGGGGTACTTCGGGGGGTAATTCGGGGGTACTTCTGGGGGGGTATGTTCGGGGGTATGTCGGGGGGTACTTCTGGGGTATTTTCGGGGGGTTGTTCTGGGGTACTTTCGGGGGTATGTTCTGGGGATTTTTCGGGGGGTATTCCCGGGGTGTACATTTTTTCGGGTACATTCTGGGGTACATTCTGGGGGACATTCGGGGGTATTTTTCTGGGTACATTCTGGGGGTATTTTTTCGGGGGACTTCGGGGGGTCCCTTTCGGGTTTAAATTTCTGGGGGACGTTCTGGAGGTACTTCTGGGTGACTTTCGGGGGTATTTTTTGGGGGGTATGTTCGGGGGGTACATTGGGGGTACATTCTGAGGGTAGTGCGGAAAGGTACATTCGGGGGGGTATTTTGGGGGGGTATTTTCTGGGGTACATTCGGGGGGAAATTTTTGGGGGGGGTACTTCGGGGGGTCGGCTGGGGTAGTGGGGGGAAATTGGGGGGGTCTCTGGGGTATTTTCTGGGGGTATTCTGGGGTACTTCGGGGGTTACTTTTCGGGGGTACACTGGGGTCTTCTGGGGGTACATTCTGGGGGTACTTCGGGGGTAAATTCTGGGGTACATTCTGGGGTCTTCTGGAGGTACGTTTCGGGGGGTCGTTCGGGGGGTACTTTCGGGGGGTACTTCTGGGGTACATTTGGGTTATGTTCGGGGGGGTATGTTCGGGGGGGCATCTGAGGGTCGTGCTGGAGGTCTTTGGGGGGTACTTCTGGGTGTACATTTGGGGTACTTTTCGGGGGGTACGTTCGGGGGGTACTTCTGGGGTAATTCTGGGGTACTTTCGGGGGGTACTTCGGGGGGTACGTTCGGGGGGTAGGGGGGGGGGGGCTTTCGGGGTCGTTCTGGGGGTACGTTGGGGGGTACTTTCTGGGGGTACTTCGGGGGGGTACTTTGGGGGGTACTTTGGGGTTTTTTTGGGGGTACTTCGGGGGTACGTTCGGGGGGTACGTTCGGGGGGTACTTTTGGGGGGTTTCGTTCTGGGGTACTTTTCGGGGTTGCTGGCCCAGGCCTTTTTTAAATCCCCTTCATTTTGTTGAGGTTTTGGAAAGGGCAAGGGTCAAACCGTGAAGCTAAGCACAGTACATAAAACGGTAGTCTAATGGCGTCCCCGATTGGCAAAATCACGACTGTTTTTTGTAAAAAATGTAAGGAAATCTTTAAAATTTCCCATTTCATTTGAAATCCCCAAGGTAACACTTTTACGACAAAAAACATCCCTCCTTTCTATTATCTTTTTCCTTCCACAACGAAATTGCAACTCTTAAAATACAAAATTTAAAAGGGGAAAAATTTTCATAAAGACCCCTTTTTTGAAACAATGTTTAAAAATACGAAATAAGTTTAAAAACAGTGAATTTCAGAGTCAGTGTAAATTTAAAATATGTATTTGCACATCCTTGTAAAAACTGTTAACGTGCCAAAACAAAAATGTCAAAAGAATAGTATCCCTTGAAGTAAAATTTACATTATTAAAAACCTTGTATATACATTTTTTTATGATATGACTACATGCTTATTGTTTCCTGTAAAAAGACTTCTCAAATTTCTGCATTGTAATATTCAGTATACTTCTTGTCCATATGGGGTTAAAGGCCCTTTAAAAAATGAATAAAACATATTTTTATTGTTATTGTTATTTTGTTGTTATTGGGTTAAAAACACAAAAAAACACACACCACACAAAAACACAAAATAAAACGTTTGCGCGCGCGAGTCCCCTCTCTCTCTCTCTCTCCCCTCCTCTCTCTTTTCTCTCTCTCTCTCTTTCTCTTCCCCCCACAAACCAAAACCACACACACCCACACACACACACCACACACAAACACACACACCTCCCCCTTTTCCCCTTTTCTCCCTTTCCTCCTCCTTCTCTCTTCCCCTCTCTCTCTCTCCCCCTCTTTTTCTCTCTTCCCACCCCCCACACACACACACACCACACACACACACACACCCACACACACACACACACCACACACACACACCACACACACCAATAGGGGCAGGAATATGTTTTGGGGAGATAAAATCATCCTATGAGAGCGCAATGATTCAGTAATAGGAAAAACACGAAGAAAGGGGCTACAAAAGGACACAGACGTGGGGAACACACACACCCTTGGTGGACACCTATGTTTTTTCCCCCTCCCTTCTTTATGCAGTTCCCACCATTATGCAACGTCAAGCCAAACAACGCCAAAAAAACAAACAACGAACCCAAAACAACAACAAAAAATTATTTGAAACAACAAATTTACGTTTCAGGACAGCAGACATTACAGGAAGGGGGAAAACAAGTTTTTTAAGGGCCCTAACTCCTTGTGGGGGCCTCGCCTGCCCCCCCCCCCCCCCCCCCCCCCCCCTCCCCCCCCCCCCCCCCCCCCCCCCCCCCCCTTTTTCCCCCCCCCCACCCCTCCTCCCAAGAAAAGAGTTCTCCAGTTTTCCCCGAAAATTTTGATTTATGTTATGACAAAAAGAAAAAGAAGGAATGAAATAAAACAAAATGTTTACTGTTTTTATGCAGCCGGTCGGAAAATGTGGTGTAGTAGATAGTGTAGTAGTAGTAGTAGTAGTATAGAGAGAGGGAGAGGAGTGTAGTAAAAGTAGTAGTAGTGTGGGTTTTGGTTGTACAGGGGGAAGTTTGGGGGGGATTGGGGGGTAAAAGTTGTGGGGGTTGTGGAGTAAATAGTAGGGGGGAATGGTGGGGGTGTTAAAGGAGAGAAGGAAAAAAGGGAAATTTTTATTTGTAGTTCATAGTATAGTAGTGTAGTATAGTGTAGTATTTGATTTTATGTATTATACACAAGAGCGCGGGGGGTGTTTAAAAAAATATTTTTTTTTTGGTATAATAGTAGTAGTATGTATAAGTAGTTAAGTTTATAGTAGTTCCCCCTAGATAGTTCAGTATAGTCTCGTGGTGGGGTTTGGGGGGGGGGGTTAGTTGGGTTGGTTTGGGGGGGTTAAAATTGGGGGGGTGGTGGTAGTGGGTGGGGATGGGGTTTTTTGAGTTGGAAATGTATGAATTGGGTACGGGTGGAGTGGGGTTTTGGGTTTAAATTGGAGTGGGTTTTAAGAAAGGGAAAAGTAAAAAAGGGGGCAGTTTTTTTTGGGGTTTTAGTTTGGGGGGAAGTAGGGGAATAGGAATGAAAAGGAAAAATGCAATAAAACAATGACGTTTTGGTGGAAAATTGGACTAAATTGGTTAGAAGGGTTTTTAATTTAATGGGGTATTAAAATTTTGGGGTTTTGAAAAATTTTAAAAAAAAGGGGAAAAAAAAAATAAAAATTTGGGAAAAGGTAAAATTCCTTTCCAAAACAGGGTTTCTTCCCAGGGAAAAGGCAAAAAATTTTTCCGGGAAAAAAATTTTTAAAAAAAAAGGGGATAGGGGAAGGAAAAAAGTGGGGAAAAAGGGGGACGGGCCCCGGTTTTGTTGTTTTTCGAAAAGGGAAAAAGCTTTTGGGGTCAAGAAAGGGGGGTTTATCTAACGGCAGAAAAAACGGGGCGGAAAAGGGGAAGATTACCCCTTCCTTGCAAATCGCCCCCCCCCCCCCCCCCTCTATTTACGGGTCAACAAAAGCAAAACAAAAAAAATTTAGGAAATAATCGATTGGGATTGATGTATTAAAAAAGGAGTTTAACCCCCGTTTTTTCGTTTTTTTTTTTGAGAATGTTTTGATTGGGGGGGCAGTTTTTAGGGTTACCAACCCCATCTGTCCCAGGAAAACACGGGGGTTTTAACCAAAACGGTTTTCCCTTGGGTTTAACGCATTGAAACAATTTATGGGAAAAAAAACAACCAGAAAAAAAACAACATCTTGGAAATAGGGAAAAGGGGAAAAAAATTTTTTAAAAGAAATTTAAAAGGAAAAAAAAAAAAAAAAACCAAAAAAACCAAGGCAAAAAAAAATTTTTCCCAAAAAAAAATTTTAAAAAAAAAATTTTAAACAAAAAAAAGTGGGGGAAAAAAAAAATACTTAAAACCCGGAATTGTTTAAAAAAAAACCCCCCCCTAAAACTTAGAAAAATTTAAACAAAAAAAACCAAGCCATGACCCACACCCATCTGTTTGAACGATTTCAATCCCAGGGAAATGCCATTAACCGCTTTCTGGCTTACATAGTTTAGGGTGAAAGTAATGGGCAATATGAGATGAAAAATAAAAAGCAGTCAGCATAAGTAAGAAGTTTCACAGTTTCACGAACAGAAGGCTACAGTAGTGACGATAGTGATAGTTGGCAAAGAGCATAGTAATTACAGACGTTAAAAACAGCAGTTACCACTGAACACACGTCATGATTAGTGAAATTAACATAACAGGCGTGTTCTAGAAAAATATTTTTTTTTTAAAAAGAAGAAAAAAAAAGAAAATCAGGGGAAGATAACGTCCGGCTCTCCGTTGCAAATACAGTCTCCCCCCCCCCCCCCCCCCCTCCTCAGTTTACGGGTCAAGCAAATAGTTCAAGAGAGTTCAAAATATTTAATTTGAAGCGCACGTCAGAATAGCGATCGGGATGTTGACTGGCTGCATTAGAGAGGCACCGTTTCACACCCACGTTTTAACGTTTGTTTTTTTCTGATTGAACTGTTAAACTGACTAATGGGGACACAGTTGCGTTTAGGCGTGCTCACCACCGCATCTGTCCCATGAAAACAGCGGGGTCACTCTCGCTGAACGCGAGCTTTATAACGGATTACCTCCCTTGCAGATTTCCGCACATCGTTCATTACGTAAAGCAGTATTTTACTGAAAAGGAAAAAAATCAACAACAGCAACAACAACAACAACAATCATTAGAGAACATATTCGGTATTAGGGAATATAAGAAAATGTAAATGAAGCAGTAATTGTAGTGGTAAAAAGCAGCTGAAATTGATCGTGAACATAGTCATGATTGGTGAGAGTAGTTTTGATTAGTTAAAGTAATTATAAAGCAAAATACAACGATCAGTAGTTATCAATAATGGAAACAACGGTTATATAATCAAAACCGTAATTACATTGGATAAAGCAGCAATTGATAATTACAATCAGTGGGAAAATTAGTAAGCAGAGCAGTTAATGGTAAAAACAAGTCATCACTGTGAATATAGTCCCAGTGAACTGTAAGAATTTAAAAGACCAACAAACCCACACTCATTAAGTCATCATTAGTGAAAATATAACGATTCGTTAAAGCAATAACTATAGAGATTAAAACAGCAATCGAGAGTGAAACACAAACATTGTCGTTTTCAAGACGAAGATGGATGTGGTGTTTTTTTCACACGAAAACCAGTACTTGAGGAAGGGGAGTAGAGAGAAGGAGGAGGGGGGGGGGGGGGGGGAGGGAGGGGGGAGGGAGGGGGAGGTAACTACCTTCTATTGTTCGTGGAGTGGCACTGATGGGTATTCAGTCCACAGCAGTTTAGGTTCCAGATTGCTTTCGCTAGTCACGCAGTTACAACATCTGTTTCCCTGACAGAGATTATTTTGATAACGCTTACGTAGTCTGCAAATGTCTGTTGGCACCGCTGCATTATTATTATTATCATCATTATTATTATTATTATT
>CM031618.1:52744989-52747489 GCA_018398815.1 Conus ventricosus | reverse complement strand
GTCATAGAGCAGCCCCACCGGAGGAGGCCCTGCGCTGCCACGTTGTACTCCTGTGGTGTTCAGTGGTCCTTGTTCTAACCCAACGTACGCAGAACACCACCTGCTGTTTGCAAAGTGAGGCGATTGCTGCAAGTGCAAATCTAAAAAAAAAAAAAAGTTTAGATAATACATCCGCCAAACATGAACAAACGAATCACAAGACAAAACCGCCGCTCTCCTAAGGTACGCACAGGCGTATGTTAGAAATAACACTGCGCAATGCATACGCGGCACACACATTCCCCACCCCCACCCCCCCCCACCCCTCTATTTCTCTCTGAGCATGCACAAGTGCGCGCACACACTGTCTGTCTATCTGTCTGTCTCTGTTCTCTGTCTCTGTCTCTCTCTCTCTCTTCTCTCTCTCTCTCTCTCTCTCTCTCTTCTCTCTCTCATGAACGATCGCCCGTGACAAGAGCTGCAGTTCAGAAACCGAATTTCATTGGGGAAGAATTGTTGTTGGTGTTGTTGCTCTATTTCGGTCAGCTTTCCGTTTCACTGTCCGATATTGTCTTCCAGAAGATTGATTGATTTTTTTTTTCTGTCTTAACCTTTGCGCCACCTCAGAGGCAATGCACCCACGCCGCTCATTCCGACACCCCGTCAACAGCCACAGCGCGGTCGGCCCCGCCGCAGCCCCGGCACCGGCAATCCACAGGGAGCAGTGAATGGCAAGTCATCAAGAGGCAACCCACCGGAGGAGACACTGCACTGCTGCCGAGTCACTTCGGTGGTGTTCAGTGGCGCCTGTTCTGATCTAACATACGCAGGACACCACCCACTAAGCTCCCTACTGACGACAATACTTGCTGAGTCGCGGAGCCGGCGCGAGTGAGCTCTCCCTCGGAGGGCGCCACCACGTCCGTCCAACGACAGCCCCATGGACTCGCCAATACCGTTAACCGCGATGGAAGCAAACCAAGGCCACAGACGTGGAGAAGACATCGAAATATTATTGAGGTCACCATGAGAGCAGGGCATGAAGAGCCACAGAATTTGATACCTTTTTTATGCTGATCGATGAGAATGAGGATGATTAAGACGATGCTACGGATTTCCATTTCGGTCTGAGACTACATGACAGGGCTGTACTCTACGCTTCCTTTCAAAACATATACTGGCGTCAGCCAGGCCCGAGAGATACAGACGCCTGCAGTGTTAGTCAGGAAATTTGAGCAGCACTCTCTGAGACGCATCCATTTAGCGGATGAAACTCGACTGTGTGGTCCCAGTCTTTCCAACTGAGCCCACAGCAAACTCTACTCTGGGTAGGAACCGGTCGAGGCAGAAAAAATCCCACATGACTTGATGGGAATCGAACACGTCTCCAGCCGGAGTCCGCGAGAAGATTGATATTTAATCAGATGTATTAGCACATGGATGACTGTCATTACAAGCGTCTTCCTAGCTTCGCGTGTCACACCACATTTGTACAACTCACTGTCTTCCTAGCTTGGCGTGTCACACCACATTTGTACAACTCACTGTCTTCCTAGCTTGGCGTGTCACACCACATTTGTACAACTCACTGTCTTCCTAGCTTGGCGTGTCACACCACATTTGTACAACTCACTGTCTTCCTAGCTACGCGTGTCACACCACATTTGTACAACTCAGTCAGGCTCTTATGTCTTTCGCCAATAGTCTTTCTTCCTACATCCACAAGAATATTCTCACAGTTTACATTCAAGCCAGCAATACCGAACAACAACAACAACAATAAAGGAAGTTACAACAGATTTTAGGAAGCAAGAATGAAACGATTTGATAATCATACCAATACTGACATGAAAAGATCGAAGCTTCCGCAAACTGTACAACGTGCTTTGACATATCTTATTGATATAATCAACGTGTAGCTTTAAAGTTAATTTATTGTCTTAGTTTGTATTTAAGTATTTACAAACATCAAAACGCTCTACTTCGACACCTTTCGGTATCCGTTTTGCCTTTTTCACATTCAAATCAAAGCTCATTCCGATGACACAGTTAGCAAGTCTTAGGCCTTAATTAACAAGATTTGAGTCGTAGAGATCTTGCATTGCTGAGTCATCAGAGTATATGATTAAGAGAGTTGACCCGCTTCATTTACAGTCGTTTGCACTGGATAAACAAAAGAGGACAGAAGACAGTACCTTGGGGTACGCCAGCTGTATATATGCGAGGGATAAAACAGCAGCTCGATATCGTACTCGCTGAGTCTGCTGAATTGGAAAGCCGACAACCCACAGAATGAACTTGCTATTTACATTGAAAGTGTGTCGTTTTGCGACCTTTAGATACGTTGGTATAGTATCAAAAGCTGAAGAAAAATCAATAGAAAGAATCCGCACAAAAGAGGCAGGGTTTTCCAAGTGTGAATAGAAATGATGGAGGATTGCGAGTGTGGCGTCATCTGTAGATCTGACCTGCTTGCGTGGAAACTGGAATGAGTTCAGACATGGTCTGGTGTGATTAAAAA
>CM031618.1:52729989-52742489 GCA_018398815.1 Conus ventricosus | reverse complement strand
GGACGACCCCGTCAACGGGGTCAACTTGACTTCACTTCAGTGCAGAGCCGAGACCATCTCAAGAGTGCAGCAGTTCAATGCGGCCTTGAACTTTGGCCTCAAAACACAGTGAACCCACAACAGACGTTGCGAGTCCCGTGTGTGTGGGTGACTGTTACTTCAGAGCTTTACCTGGCTTCTTTGGGGATTTACACAGAGAAACAGTCCCAACTATACGACGACACCAAGTTCAAAACAAATAGTCTTCCAACGACGCGTCTCAAGAGACAGCGCGGTCGTTCTATTTTACGCAAAGCGGGCTTGAGTCTTCGGTGGCCTTGCAGCTCGCATGTGTTGATCCAGCGCGGCGCATTGTGGGAAGCGAGTGTGTGTGCGTGCGTGTGAGCCGTGAAGCTAGGCTAGCCTAGCAGGAGTCCTGATATTTTTGTGTGATTGCGGGACGGTCAGTTGTGCGATTGGCGAAGTCCCCGTGTCTGACGGAGACTATCATAGTTTCAGTACAATTTGGTCATGGACAGATCAGACATGGGTGAGTACAAAGAAAATATCTACGTATTTTCCGGGTTAGCCAGCGTAATAGTGTCGAATGGCATGGGCAACACCTATTTTTAACAAAATCATAGATCTATCCAAAGTGGCCGCCGCCATGTTGCCTAATAGAATTTCTCTTGAGCTGTGTTCGGTCGAGAACGGCTCTGGGTAGGCCTTTTTTTTTCTGAAGCAGTGTGCAGCAAGATTTAATGCTTTTGTCTTCAAAAGCAAGGAAGAGATTGAACGGTTGTCTGCGTATGATTGATTTCGTGGTTGTACTTCATCGTCGAAGCAGATGGATGAAGCACCACTTTCGCTGTTAGATTGAGCTATTTTTTTTGTGCTTGTGCAAAACGTGTTCAGCGTTGACCTGCAAAACGTACAGGAAACTGGAACTGTGAAAGTAGGCTAGGTCTCAACCTAGATCAACACGAGAGGTCTTTCAGTACTTTCTTGGGTGTTGTCCTCATTTACTATTTAGACTGCTGTTGATAGCTTGAGCCAGTTTCTGGTGATATAAACAGGACCAGTAGGCAGTACTGAGTAAGATAGAAGCACATTGGTTTGTAATTTTTAAACGATGAATATTCTGATAAAATGAAAAGAGTTAAAGACTTTCGCTACAATTTTAAAAACTGCTTTCATCATGTGCTTGAAGTTGTAGACTTTAAAAAGTTCTTACTATTATTGTATTAATAAATAAAAGCATAATAAAGAATACCTGACATGTTGATTTTTTTTTTTAGGCCAATGCAGTAGAAACTTATCCATCCATTTGGTACTACATGTTTCCACCAGATTAAAAAAAAAAATAACATAAGGACTGCTTTGTGCCTGAAATAAGCATTCGTTTAGACTTCTTTGATGTGTTTTTAAATGACATTTTGAAAGACATGTCCCATTCAAGGTTTCCTGTTGTAACTTAAAAAGGAGTACCTCAGATATATTTCTGAGCATTTTTCACATGCTCAAATAATTTTGCAAAGTGTGTAGGGGGTTGGGAGGAGGTTGCCGGCTCAGATTATGCCATATTTCATATCAAAAAGTAAGTTTTTAAAATTCAGCAAATGTATCAGCTTCCACAGTATTCAAAGAGGCCTGAAGTTTGAAATAACTTAAACTCTGATGTAATGATGTGAATTAAATGGTTCTGAGAGGTACGTCCAGTTAAGAAACTTTTAGTAAAGAGAGCTATTACTAGTTATAGCAACAGTCTTTGTAATTTTTTGAAACAAGTTGCAATTAAAGAAAAAATTAAATGTACTGCGCTGGTGACCTACTCGTTTTTGAGTGAACCAATTTTTAGGAAGAAGAAGAAGACAGTTGGTGAGCAAAATTATAAACTATGATTTGCAGACCTCCCTGAGGTAAATGTGTTACAAACTGAGAACAAAAAATCATTTAAATCAGTTGAAACACGGTGAAACCTCAAACTGAAAGAAGGAACTTTTCACTATGCATGAAAGAAAGTTGACACCATGGAATGTATCATCATGTCTCCCTAATCTGATTCTGTCTGTCCATCTTTGTGTTTGTGTGTGTGTGTGCGCGCCAGAGTGTGAGTGTTTACTGTGTGTGTGTGCACGCGCAAGGGTGTGAGTGTGTGTATTTCTCAGTGTGTGCGTGTGTTGACTCTGTGAGTGTGTGTGTGTGTGTTGGAAATTAATTAAACTTGCTGACATTTTTAATTAGAATTTTTAACACGTAATACAAAATTACTCAACTTACTGGCACATTTAGAGCGGCTTTATTTTCTAGAGTACAGGATGAGGATACCAACATTATTGGACCAAAGGTCACCTGCAGTGTTAGTACATGTGTCGGCTTGTACGGCTTGCCAATATAATATACCTGTACAGGGGAAATCAGTATTTCAGACCATCAGTCCTCATTGTTGATGGGAAAACAACATTATTAGAACAGAGGTCACCAGTTAGTATTAAGTGTCACAGTGATCAATTTATGTCCGCGCCTTGCGCCATTGGCGCATAAATTTTTAAAAAAATGACCCATAAAAATCTTAAGCTGTGTGCCGATCGGCGCATTGTTATGAAGTTTCGACACAGAATGCTGTGGGCTCACAGTCTGTAGACTCCCCAACAAAATTCGTCTGCTACTCAGCAACAGCTAATGTGCCGTAAAATGTCATTAGATGAGACTACAATCAGGCGGTCTGTTCCGCCCGATCAGAAGCAATCTTTCGTTCACCCCAGAGCCTCGTTTTGGAGCGCTTTTCATCACGAAGAGTTGTGTGTGTTTTCAGTTGTTGTGTGCTTTTTCATCTGTTTGGTTCCGTTTTAGAATGACCCGTAAAATTTGGAAATGGCCCATAGAAGTTGGTCACAGTGGGCCATTTGAGCCATAGATTTTCAACACAAAATGGTCACTGGTGTCGGCGTGTAAGGTTTGCTGGTGTACCCGTACAGGAAAATCAGTATTTCTGACCATACAATCATTGTTTGTGTACTAGGAAAATCAGTTTGTAAATGGTTTATGAAAAAGAACATTAGAAAAAAAAGGAGAAAAAAACACCTAACCTAATGAGAAATTTGTCAAATCTCATAAGTTGAAATCTTGTACTGAAGATTGAAGCTCACCAGAAGACAGCCCCTCTCACAAATTGACCATGTTGGTACACATGTATACTGTGTTCTTGCCTCTGATGAAATGTCATTTAACTGCTTGTTGAGTGATGAATGGATGTTTACTCAGGTAGTGCATGCACAAGCGCAGTTTTCATCTTTTGAGCAGAATTATGCGAAGGGTTTGTATTCTGTTGACGTTTGTTTGGTTTATTTATAAGTCTTTGTCAGTCAGTGGTGGAATGTGTAAGTACATGGCTGGTTTTCAAAGGCAGGAAGATGTAACCGTAAGACTCCAGAGTGGTTAAGATGGGTGTGTTTTGATTATTTTTCCCAGTTTTCATTTGGAAATGATAATGAAGTTGTTTTCATCGATCTCAGCGTATTTCACTTCAGCGCACTGTACAGATCTCCACCAACCCCACCCCACTACCTTCCCCTCACCTGGCCAGTGTTTCTCTTCCATTTGATTTCATTTTCATTTCATATATATTCATTTGCTTTAAACATAAAATTTGAGTGTTTACACATGTATAAGTACTGTTTTATTTGAAAGGGAGTCAGTAATTTAATACTTGATAGACATCCATCCAGAGCTACTTTTTTGATCAAGCGGAAGTGAAAAGCAGCATACTTGAGGCAAGGAAAGAGAGTGGGCTGGGGCCAGAAATAGGTTAACCACTTGTAGGTAAACTCTTTTCCTGCTCTGCCACGGCCGACATAACAGGGTCATGTGGTATGATACACTGGCAACAAGCTTTGGCCGGAAAGGGAGTTCATGGGACAGAAGTGTTGGCATACATGTGTGCTGAATCTGTGGCACATGCTCACTCTGAGGTGTGGAACATATATTGTATGTGATGTGTGACCCAGTTTGTCCCACAGATAAATATGATGTGTGACCCAATTTGTCCCACCGATAAATAGTGCATCTGTGTGGGCTGAATGATGGGGGCCACAGTGGGTGGTTTGGATGGGAGGGGGGGGGGGGGGGGGGGGGGGGGGATCTTCTTGGAACACGTGGAGTTAAGTATAATAGGACATACATCCAGCTGCTAGAAATATGGAAGATTGTTGATCTGAAGATGGGGGGGGGGGGGGGGGGGGGGGGGGGGGGGGGTGTCGAGATCTGTAGATGATGATTTGAGAGGAGAACTGCAGTAAAACAATGATATTCTTAATTGCGGTGATGGGAGTGGGATGGTGGTTTCTTTTAATGTTGTAGAGGGTTCAGAGTTCATGTCAGGCGTTGTGTGATCTGCTTGGTTAAAATATGCTGCAGAAAGTATTATGGAAGGGAGGCAACCAAAGTAGATGATGGCCACAATCAGCACCAACAGGGGATCCCACATTTATATCGCACACATAGGTGATGATGATTAACCAATGAAGGGCTTGATGGTCGCATGGATGTTTATATGTGAATTCAAAGTTTTAGTTCACAACATGACGTAAAAGGTCCTAAATTTCAATCATTGATCTTTCAACGATGTTGAAGCATGGGTAATGATAGATTACTAGTATTTTGACATATGAAATATGATTGAAGATTTCATTATTCTATTTTTTTTTATAATGCAAGGGATTGGCAAAACTAGCCTTGTAATGGAATTTTCATTTCAAAATGTTCAGAGATAAAACTTCTGGTATCTAGTGGGCTATAAAAAGGGAGAGAAAGCAAACTTTTCAGATAGACCTCTGTGTGTGTGTGTGCTGTATGTGTGTGTATGCGTGTGTGTATGGTATACGTGTGTGTACATGCTTTCAGAACATTTAAGGGTAATTTGATATTAAACTGGTGTCTGTGTGTGTGTCTTCGTAATTCTTTTTCTTTGAATCTTAATTTTAGGAACTTGATAACACTGTGCATACTTGAGAAATAACGTCAGTTTATTTGGCAGTTGCACTTTAAAGTTCACCATGTGACTTAAAGCCCAGGATGCTGTTGGGGATCAGCATTGCTAATTGCTAAGTCTTGCTGTTTAGAAATGGGATGACACCAGATTCAGACAGAACTGAACTCAAGAGTTCTTCTCATGGGGACTGTTGTCTCCAGTAGGTCTTCACAGATCCACGAAACACCTGACAGTTCAGCGGCAAAAAGGTTGATTCTGGAGATTATTTTCTGTCAAGAGGACCACAGACATCATATTTCTTGATTGAGACGGACATGGTTTTCACGTCAGCAGCAGGTGAACAGAAATTAATTGGGTATACAGCATGTGCAGAAATATTTCTGATTTGAAGGAAAAGTTTGCCAGCAAACAGGTGACTGACTGCTGCCTCTTCCGTACAATGTCAGCAATTTACTAGACCTGTGTAGTGTTAGTTCCAGTTTCTAGCCACTGTTCTGAAAATTGGAAAAAAAAAGTTTTTCACATTCCAGGCATGATGAAGTGTACTATGAATAGAATTTGGGCAGTTTCCAACAACATATTATCTGGCCTTAAGTGTTTCATCTTTTTCCCCCCTGTTGTAAGTTCTGTATTTTTCATTATTAACCCAGTCACTGGACAGGCAAATGAATGAATATAGTATGAAGTTTCACAGATTCACTGTTTCCAAACTGGTTGACATTCAGATGCCAGGTGCCCAGGGTGACTGAAGGTTGTCAACCGACACACGCCGTACTGGGTGAAAAAAGTATCACCCTAGTTTTCTATTATTATCATGACTGTGTTGTTGAACATGAAAATAACATGACTGATAGTCTGACAATAGTATCATAGTATCAAGTGCTGTCAGTCAGATTACTGATTTACTACATTTCATTTTTTTTGCACACATGTCTAGGTTATATGCTTGATGGGTGAAAGAGTCAAACGAGGACCATCTCACAAATGCTGATAATGTATTCAAAAGAAATCTGGCATATTAGACATGATTGAATTTGGGAACTGGATTTTTAGAGGGGTAAATGAAGAAATATAGCAATAGTAATAATCTGATCTACATGCACAGTTAGGTAGCACTTCAGATGCCTACATATAACTTGTTCGTCAATGCATTTTGCAGTATTATGTTCAGATTGCTTATGACGCGCTTTATTTTCAAATCTTCTAATTCACTTTATTTGCGAGAGAGAGAGAGAGAGAGAGAGAGAGTGTGTGTGTGTGTGTGTGTGTGTGTGTGTGTGTGTGTGTGTGTTACTGCTTATAGTTTCAAGAATGTGCAGGGCTAATTTAAACTTGGAAAGATTTCAAGTTTTGTGTGTGTTTGTGTCGGGCCCTACTGTGTATTTGTGTGTGCGCCAGTGTTTGCTCACTTGGATAGTGTGTGTGTGTGTGTGTGTGTGTGTGTGTGTGTGTGTGTGTGTGTTCCTCAATGCATTTTTTTCACCTGAGCATTTGTTATAAGATCATTAAGATTTGTGTTACTCATTCATGCTTGCGACACTTGTCTTGGACCCCCCTTTTCGCTTTAATTTTAGATATCAGTGACATTTTCACTGTAAGTGTAATGAAATATGCCCATGTATGTGCTTGCACATGGGTATTCGAGGCATACACAGAAGAAATGTACAGTTTCCAGTTTGTCAGCTTTCTCTCTAAGCAAGTTTCTCACCGTTTATTACGTGGGACAGTTCCTCTGCTTTCTATAAGACTGTAAACAGATAATTACGCCTACTCTGTGCTCAAGATTCAGTTGTTTGTGAACTGGCTGGCTGTTTCTTTAAATGCACACACTTGCTTGCACACGCACACACGCATGCACACTCACATTCGGAGTGACACGCACGCGCGTGCGCACACACACACGCACATGTATACACACGCACACAGAGTGTACAGCAGTTGCACACTCACAATATATAAAGACTTTGTTTGGCATTCAACCCCTTTGTCATTTTGCTTGTTTTTGTGGGAACACATGATGAATGCGCAAACGCAGAGCACTCAAGTACTTCTGGGTCATCACATAGAACACCTGATATAACACTGTGGAAGTCAGGTCAAGGCCGTAAGAATGCAGAGAAGAATCCAACAGGTTTTTTGTTTGTTTTTGTTCCTCCACCCCAGTATGATTTCTCAAAAATAGGCTTAGATGTCCATTCTTCTCTGTAATGAATTAAAGGAATACAACTAAAAGTTTCAGGATTGTTGCTTTTGATTACTGACTGTGCTGGAATATGTTTGGAAACTGCACACTTTGTGACCCAGTGTTAATTCAGTTTCACAGACATGTCAAACACAGAACCTGTTGATCTTTCCTCGGGTGAAATTGTCTGTTAATGTTGGTTTGCCTGGGTTTGAAAACGCCTATGATTATGTGACATTCTGTGGAAAGATGTCTAGAATCAATATGTGTATGGGGCATGAATGCCAGACGTTGTTTGCCCTCAGTGTTATGCCTGTGTGGATTAGGGAAATGGAATTTTGTTTCTGATGAGCTGATGAGCAGATTCAGGCCATTGCATCCCAGGCAAAGAAAACACAACATTTGGGAAGATGTATTCTAAGGAGGTTGTTTTCCTTTATATTCTTTGCAAATTCTAAAAGTAAAACAAATACAAAATTGACATAAACTTTCGAGATTGATGTCCCTTAAGTCGAGTTATCCCAGACCCAGATACTGTGAAACCTGCCATTACAGGTGTGTGTGTTTTTTTGTTTTTTTTTTAACCTTTGGGATAATAT
Organism: Conus ventricosus; assembly: GCA_018398815.1. NCBI lineage: Eukaryota > Metazoa > Mollusca > Gastropoda > Neogastropoda > Conidae > Conus > Conus ventricosus. The sequence continues at coordinate 52,734,739 of CM031618.1, read as the reverse complement.
GTGACACTGCTTGAAATTGTACCAGAATATGATTAGTTTTTCACATTTTTTATATGCAACTTCAATATTGTTTATGATTTAATGACTTAGATGCTGGAAAGTAGGAGAATCCTCTCCTCTGGTTCTTGGTGATGAGGTGGAGACATGATTCTTCACTTTTATACATGTTTGCAGCCATCTAGCATCTCCCATTGAATCCCACTTCTCTCTTTCCCTCCTCTCCTCTCCTCTCCTCTCTGTCTGTCTCTCTCTCTCTTTCCCTCCTCTCCTCTCCTCTCTGTCTGTCTCTCTCTCTCTCTCTTTCCCTCCTCTCCTCTCCTCTCTGTCTGTCTCTCTCTCTCTCTCTTTCCCTCCTCTCCTCTCCTCTCTGTCTGTCTCTCTCTTTTTCCTCCTCTCCTCTCTCTCTGTCTGTCTCTCTCTCTCTCTTTCCCTCCTCTCCTCTCATCTCTGTCTGTCTGTCTCTCTCTTTTCCTCCTCTCCTCTCTCTCTCTCTTTCCCTCCTCTCCTCTCTCTCTCTCTTTCCCTCCTCTCCTCTCTCTCTCTCTCTCTCTCTCTTTCCCTCCTCTCCTCTCTCTCTCTCTCTCTCTGGGCAAGGTTAGATGGCTGAAAAAAAAGAAGGCGAAAACAAGCACTACTCCAAAAATAGTTGGACATACTGAGATCAATTCAAGTTCCTGTCGTTTGGTCAACAACCAGTTTGCTGTCTCTTCCTGTCGTTCTGTTCAACAACATGCTGTCTCTTCCTGTCGTTCTGTTCAACAACCAGTTTGCTGTCTCTTCCTGTCGTTCTGTTCAACAACCAGTTTGCTGTCTCTTCCTGTCGTTCTGTTCAACAACATGCTGTCTCTTCCTGTCGTTCTGTTCAACAACCAGTTTGCTGTCTCTTCCTGTCGTTCTGTTCAACAACCAGTTTGCTGTCTCTTCCTGTCGTTCTGTTCAACAACCAGTTTGCTGTCTCTTCCTGTCGTTCTGTTCAACAACATGTTGTCTCTTCCTGTCGTTCTGTTCAACAACCAGTTTGCTGTCTCTTCCTGTCGTTTTGTTCAACAACCAGTTTGCTGTCTGTTCCTGTCATTCTGTTCAACAACATGCTGTCTCTTCCTGTCATTCTGTTCAACAACATGTCTCTTCCTGTCGTTCTGTTCAACAACCAGTTTGCTGTCTCTTCCTGTTGTTCTGTTCAACAACCAGTTTGCTGTCTCTTCCTGTCGTTCTGTTCAACAACCAGTTTGCTGTCTCTGCCTGTCGTTCTGTTCAACAACCAGTTTGCTGTCTCTTCCTGTCGTTCTGTTCAACAACATGTCTCTTCCTGTCGTTCTGTTCAACAACCAGTTTGCTGTCTCTTCCTGTTGTTCTGTTCAACAACCAGTTTGCTGTCTCTTCCTGTCGTTCTGTTCAACAACATGTCTTTTTCCTGTCGTTCTGTTCAACAACCAGTTTGCTGTCTCTTCCTGTCGTTCTGTTTAACAACCAGTTTGCTGTCTCTTCCTGTCGTTCTGGTCAACAACCAGTTTGCTGTCTCTTCCTGTCGTTCTGGTCAACAACCAGTTTGCTGTCTCTTCCTGTCATTCTGGTCAACAACATGCTGTCTCTTCCTGTCGTTCTGTTCAACAACATGCTGTCTCTTCCTGTTGTGCTGTTCAACAACATGCTGTCTCTTCCTGTTGTGCTGTTCAACAACCAGTTTGCTGTCTCTTCCTGTCGTTCTGTTCAACAACATGCTGTCTCTTCCTGTCGTTCTGTTCAACAACCAGTTTGCTGTCTCTTCCTGTCATGTGTTCAACAACATGCTGTCTCTTCCTGTCGTTCTGTTCAACAACCAGTTTGCTGTCTCTTCCTGTCATTCTGTTCAACAACATGCTGTCTCTTCCTGTCGTTCTGTTCAACAACATGCTGTCTCTTCCTGTCATTCTGGTCAACAACATGCTGTCTCTTCCTGTCGTTCTGTTCAACAACCAGTTTGCTGTCTCTTCCTGTCGTTCTGTTCAACAACATGCTGTCTCTTCCTGTCATTCTGGTCAACAACATGCTGTCTCTTCCTGTCATTCTGTTCAACAACCAGTTTGCTGTCTCTTCCTGTCATTCTGGTCAACAACATGCTGTCTCTTCCTGTCGTTCTGTTCAACAACCAGTTTGCTGTCTCTTCCTGTCATTCTGTTCAACAACATGCTGTCTCTTCCAGTCATTCTGTTCAACAACCAGTTTGCTGTCTCTTCCTGTCGTTCTGTTCAACAACCAGTTTGCTGTCTCTTCCTGTCATTCTGTTCAACAACATGCTGTCTCTTCCTGTCGTTCTGTTCAACAACCAGATTGCTGTCTCTTCCTGTCATTCTGGTCAACAACATGCCGTCTCTTCCTGTCGTTCTGTTCAACAACATGCTGTCTCTTCCTGTCGTTCTGGTCAACAACATGCTGTCTCTTCCTGTCGTTCTGTTCAACAACATGCTGTCTCTTCCTGTCATTCTGTTCAACAACATGCTGTCTCTTCCGGGTCATTCTGTTCAACAACATGCTGTCTCTTCCTGTCATTCTGGTCAACAACCAGTTTGCTGTCTCTTCCTGTCGGTCTGTTCAACAACATGCTGTCTCTTCCTGTCGTTCTGTTCAACAACCAGTTTGCTGTCTCTTCCTGTCATTCTGTTCAACAACATGCTGTCTCTTCCTGTCGTTCTGTTCAACAACTAGTTTGCTGTCTCTTCCTGTCGTTCTGTTCAACAACATGTCTCTTCCTGTCATTCTGTTCAACAACATGCTGTCTCTTCCTGTCGTTCTGTTCAACAACCAGTTTGCTGTCTCTTCCTGTCATTCTGTTCAACAACATGCTGTCTCTTCCTGTCATTCTGTTCAACAACATGCTGTCTCTTCCTGTCATTCTGTTCAACAACATGCTGTCTCTTCCTGTCATTCTGTTCAACATGCTGTCTCTTCCTGTCATTCTGTTCAAACAACCAGTTTGCTGTCTCTTCCTGTCGTTCTGTTCAACAACATGCTGTCTCTTCCTGTCATTCTGTTCAACATGCTGTCTCTTCCTGTCATTCTGTTCAACATGCTGTCTCTTCCTGTCATTCTATTCAACAACCAGTTTGCTGTCTCTTCCTGTCATTCTGTTCAACAACATGCTGTCTCTTCCTGTCGTTCTATTCAACAACATGCTGTCTCTTCCTGTCATTCTGTTCAACAACATGCTGTCTCTTCCTGTCGTTCTGTTCAACAACCAGTTTGCTGTCTCTTCCTGTCGTTCTGTTCAACAACATGCTGTCTCTTCCTGTCGTTCTGTTCAACAACCAGTTTGCTGTCTCTTCCTGTCATTTTGTTCAACAACATGCTGTCTCTTCCTGTCATTCTGTTCAACAACATGCTGTCTCTTCCTGTCATTCTGTTCAACAACCAGTTTGCTGTCTCTTCCTGTCATTCTGTTCAATAACCAGTTTGCTGTCTCTTCCTGTCGTGTTCAACAACCAGTTTGCTGTCTCTTCCTGTCATTCTGTTCAACAACCAGTTTGCTGTCTCTTCCTGTCATTCTGTTCAACAACCAGTTTGCTGTCTCTTCCTGTCATGTTTAACAACCAGTTTGCTGTCTCTTCCTGTCATTCTGTTCAACAACCAGTTTGCTGTCTCTTCCTGTCGTTCTGTTCAACAACATGCTGTCTCTTCCTGTCGTTCTGTTCAACAACCAGTTTGCTGTCTCTTCCTGTCGTTCTGTTCAACAACATGCTGTCTCTTCCTGTCATTCTGTTCAACAACCAGTTTGCTGTCTCTTCCTGTCATTCTGTTCCACAACCAGTTTGCTGTCTCTTCCTGTCGTTCTGTTCAACAACATGCTGTCTCTTCCTGTCGTTCTGTTCAACAACCAGTTTGCTGTCTCTTCCTGTCATTTTGTTCAACAACATGCTGTCTCTTCCTGTCATTCTGTTCAACAACATGCTGTCTCTTCCTGTCATTCTGTTCAACAACCAGTTTGCTGTTCTCTTCCTGTCATTCTGTTCAATAACCAGTTTGCTGTCTCTTCCTGTCGTGTTCAACAACCAGTTTGCTGTCTCTTCCTGTCATTCTGTTCAACAACCAGTTTGCTGTCTCTTCCTGTCGTTCTGTTCAACAACATGCTGTCTCTTCCTGTCGTTCTGTTCAACAACCAGTTTGCTGTCTCTTCCTGTCGTTCTGTTCAAACAACATGCTGTCTCTTCCTGTCATTCTGTTCAACAACCAGTTTGCTGTCTCTTCCTGTCATTCTGTTCCACAACCAGTTTGCTGTCTCTTCCTGTCGTTCTGTTCAACAACCATTTTGCTGTCTCTTCCTGTCATTGATTCTGTTCAACAACCAGTTTGCTGTCTCTTCCTGTTGTTCTGTTCAACAACCAGTTTGCTGTCTCTTCCTGTTGTTCTGTTCAACAACCAGTTTGCTGTCTCTTCCTGTCGTTCTGTTCAACAACCAGTTTGCTGTCTCTTCCTGTTGTGTTCAACAACCAGTTTGCTGTCTCTTCCTGTCATTCTGTTCAACAACATGCTGTCTTTTCCTGTCATTCTGTTCAACAACCAGTTTGCTGTCTCTTTCTGTTCTGTTCAACAACCAGTTTGCTGTCTCTTCCTGTCATTCTGGTCAACAACATGCTGTCTTTTCCTGTCATTCTGTTCAACAACATGCTGTCTCTTCCTGTCATTCTGTTCAACAACATGCTGTCTCTTCCTGTCATTCTGTTCAACAACATGCTGTCTCTTCCTGTCGTTCTGGTCACCAACATGCTGTCTCTTC
>CM031618.1:52687489-52724989 GCA_018398815.1 Conus ventricosus | reverse complement strand
TTCAAGTCGTTTTTAGTGAAGGACTTGAGGAGAAATATACCTTGTGCTTTGGTGTTTTCTCCTTTAAAGTTGATTTGAGAGAAATAACTTCATGCATAATAATTGCGAAAGTAACCAAAAGATTTAAATGAACATCATATAATAATGTTATATAGGTCTTACAAAATACTGTCACAGACTAACAAAAATATTTCATTTCCCTTCAGGTATGATAATTATTATCATTATTAAAACAATAGACAACCACTTACGTTTTAATTAAAGTTTTTTTTACTGGTGAAAAAATCTCCAGAAATAGTGAGCACACACATCAGCCGTCGTGCATGGTCAGCTCATGAATTTTTCACATTTAGCAAATTGTAAAAAGTCCTAACTTAGGATGCATTTTTGTCGTTTTATCTTCAGTATAAAATTGTCACAAAACTTATAGATTTTTCAGCTGTTGTTTGTCCGTTTCACGAAAACTTTGTTATATTATTCTGTGTTTGTCATCAACATTCCAGTGGCCGGAATTGTACAGATCAGTTGACCTAAAAGTTCTTATAATCTTAGAACGTTTAAAGCAAAACGCCTTGACTCCAGTGTCAATTTATGCTACATTTTTGTCAGAAATTCGGACAGTGGGCTGTGTTTAAGCTTGACAGAACTTGACCAGACTGATTTGTGTGTTCAGAGCATTGTGTCTGTGAAATGCCGACCTGAGTCTTGCAATCAGCAAAGAGAGAAAAAAAAAACCTGATGCAAATTCTGATTTAAAAAAAAAAAAAAAAAAAAAGAGAAATCATCATCGCTTTTTGGTCTGCATGGTGGCTTGTTTCTCAGGAAACAGAAAGTAATCCTAGTTGATAAGCCAATAGCATTTGAGAACACAGAATGATGATGATCTGTGCGTGGTTGGTTTCAAAGTTAAGGGTTTTGATTGGCCTGGGATGCATTTCTTTTCTGCAGCCTCAAGCTGAGTATGTCCACAGATCAGATCTCTTGGCCAATCCTTTTATCTGTATCTGAAGTGTCTAGGCAATGACATTGAATCATTGCTGTTGATGTTAGTAGAAAAACAGAGGAATATGTTATTATTATACACGAGTAATGCTAATGATTGTATTGGGCACAAAAAAGTGAGAAGTGAATGCAATGATTGTCTGAATTGAGCAGAAAAAGTGAGATTGTACACGATGATTGTCTGTATTGAGCAGAAAAAATGAGAAGTGTACGCAGTGATTGTCTGTATTGAAAAAAATGAGAAGTATACGTATATATATTTATGTTGTTAAATGTTTAGACAGATACGGGGTTTGGCGCTAAAACTAAAAGTGCTCAGTTTTCAGTGGTGTGGTCTGAAGTGAGACTGGCTTTCATTGTGTCGGATTATGGGAAACAAAACAAAATGAAAACCCTGTGTTTCAGCTGTGAAGGATGCAAAGGGTTTTTCAAAAGAACTGTACGCAAAGACCTGAGCTACGCCTGCCGGGATGACAAGAACTGCATGATAGACAAGCGACAACGAAACCGGTGTCAGTACTGTCGCTACATGAAGTGCCTGGCACAGGGCATGAAGAGGGAAGGTAAGTGTGGAACGCACGTTGGCAGACTGCCAGTAGTGTGTATGTTTTATGGGTTTTTTTGCAGATTGCCCATTATTTTATTTTTATCATTTGTATTGCCTGCTTTGGGTTGCCAGGAGCTCTCTGAATATGATTTGAGTCCTTTTTTTTTTTTTTTTTTTAATTCAGTGATAGAAATTTCCCCTTTTTTTTTTACTGCTCTCCGGCTCTGCATTTTTATCTCCCCTTACTGTTGTGTTTTGTTTTCTATAAGGTATTACCTTCATGTTACGTTATTCATCTGCTTTCTGTCAGGTGTTGCCTTCATGTTTTGTTAATTATCAGTTTTCTGTAAGGTATTGCCATCATGTTACGTTATTCATCTGTTTTCTGTCAGGTGTTGCCTTCATGTTTTGTTATTCATCTGTTTTCTATGAGAAATAGCCGTCATGTTGCATTATTCATTTGTTTTCTATGAGGTATTGCCTTGATTTTAAGTTATTCATCTGTTTTCTATGAGATACAGCAGTCATGTTTTGTTATTCATCTGTTTTCTGTCAGGTGTTGCCTTTATCTTAAGTTATTCATCCATTTTATTCGAGACATACATCATATAGCCCCATGCTGTGCTTTTCATTGGCTTTCTGTGAGATGTAGCATTCATGTTATTCATTTGTTTTCTGTGAGGTGTAGCATTCATGTTATTCATTTGTTTTCTGTGAGGTGTAGCATTCATGTTATTCATTTGTTTTCTGTGAGGTGTAGCATTCATGTTATTCATTTGTTTTCTGTGAGGTGTAGCATTCATGTTCATTTGCTTTCTGTGAGGTGTAGCATTCATGTTATTCATTTGCTTTCTGTGAGGTGTAGCATTCATGTTATTCATTTGCTTTCTGTGAGGTGTAGCATTCATGTTATTTGCTTTCTGTGAGGTGTAGCATTCATGTTATTCATTTGTTTTCTATGAGATGTAGCATTCATGTTATTCATTTGTTTTCTGTGAGGTGTAGCATTCATGTTATTCATTTGTTTTCTGTGAGGTGTAGCATTCATGTTATTCATTTGTTTTCTATGAGATGTAGCATTCATGTTATTCATTTGTTTTCTGTGAGGTGTAGCATTCATGTTATTCATTTGTTTTCTGTGAGGTGTAGCATTCATGTTATTCATTTGTTTTCTATGAGATGTAGCATTCATGTTATTCATTTGTTTTCTGTGAGGTGTAGCATTCATGTTAATTTTTTCTGTGAGGTGTAGCATTCATGTTATTCATTGTTTCTGTGAGGTGTAGCATTCATGTTATTCGTTTGTTTTCTGTGAGGTGTAGCATTCATGTTATTCATTTGTTTTCTATGAAGTGTAGCATTCATGTTATTCATTTGTTTTCTGTGAAGTACACAATCAGTTTCCACTCATGCTTCTTTAAATTTGAGTTGCGCCGACAGGAAAACGGTGACAGCTGGTGAGATTTGCTGAAACACTGTTTGAAAGCAGTTGGGGTTTTTCCCCCCACCTTACCTTTAAAGTGGATGTTTTTGATGTTAATGATGATGATTGATTCAACTGTGTGGACTAATGAACAAAAATGTGATGAATTTATCAACGCACCCTGTTTCCCGAACTTGAGGAGACCTTTAAGTGCTTTTCAGGTACCAGAATGTTTACTCTTCACTTGTAAAGCTGCTAACAGTGCCAGCATTTTAGAGCAGAGTTCTTCATTATTCTGAAAACAATCCTGTAGTTGTAATCGAAGGGCAGGTAATAAGCAACAGTGCGGATGACCTGTCGGTGACTGACCTGTCAGTGTCAGCCAATGAATTCAAATTGATATATGGCAAACATTTCATTAACATTAGAAAATAAGTTATGATAATGAATAGGGTATTGCATAAATGTCAACTCTTAAAACTGCAGCCCCCCCCCCCCCACTCACTGTTGCTTTCTGCCCTCCTCCCACCCCTGTTAAAAGAGAAATGCATGCAGATTTTTTTCTTTGGAAAAGATGTTTTGAAAAACACTGCTTTTGAAAACGAAAAAGTAATATGGATATCTACTGTTCAGATGCTTGAATGATTTCTGTGACCATAAGTATACTTACAGTGGTATGTGAACTGCACCTTTCCCAGTCCTCCTTTCCAGTAATGAATAGTGGCCCATACTGGTCTTCCGGACGTGTTGTTTGTTTCATTCTCTCTCTCTCAACATTTTTTCTCTTCTTTCTATCTCATCCTCTGTCTTCTTTCTTTCTTTCTCTGTAGTGTTGTTTTTCACTGTTTTGTGTGCATGCCCTCGCCCCCCCCCCCCCCCCCTCCTCAAACCTTCAGCACAGACTGTTAGTGGAGGGCATTTCAGTTGGCAGGAAATTTTACCAGCAGCGCTGGTTTAGCCTCTGGTGTAGCCTGGGTCTATAATCAGCATGACTTGACTTGCCCACCTAAAGTGCTATGAAACAGTCTTAACTTGGAATGTCTATCCAATGGGAAGATGTCATGGCACGCAAACCTGACACGGTGGAATCCACTCTTCCAGTCCTGCGCCTAGTTCTTGGTGCACAGAGGTCAGGCCTGACCCATGTCCATCCAGTAGGGCACCCTGGCGGCAGGTGCCCTGGTTGCAGTGCTTATCACAGGGCTGTGGCTGTATGACAATTAACCTTTCACAGGGAAGGCATTCTGGTGGAATTCCAAGACAAGCTGCAGCTGATAAGGGCTGGGGTTTTTTTTCCAGGCAGGAGGTTTGCCCTGCTTGTTACTGTGTGAAGGGTTTTATCACCAGGAGAGGGAGAAAGAAGAGAACAGTTGTGCTGTTGAGAGTCCCTCTGCAGACCTTTAGCACTGGTGTGTGGGTCCCAGGGGCCTTGCACTTGGCTAATGTTTAATGAAGGGAGACTTGAATGTGTTAAGTGTGTGTGTGTGTGTGTGCAAGAGAGAGAGGGAAGGAGGATGTGTTTAATAGTATAAGAGAGAGTGTTTGTATGTGAGAGAAAGAGAGCAAGAGATTATGTCATGCAAATTCACAGCCATTCCCCCCCACCCCCCACCCCCGTTCTCTCTCTCTCTCTCTCTCTCTCTCTCTCTATCTCTCTCTTTTAATGTGTAGATGTGGCCTCTTACGGTTCGCTAGGATTTATAGACTGAACATGAACATTAACCCCTTCGCTGCTATCATATTTTGCTAAGTCCCATGCTAAGAAATTTTTTAGAAAAACACAAAAATCACGCCTATGCTTTTCATTTGCTTATAATTCAGAAGATATTGAACATAGCTACATAAAAGTATACATCAAATGAAAGGAAATTGAATGAAGAGTCTGTTTGTGACAATAACATAATGGAATGATATGCTAGAATGACACATGAACTCCTTGAAATGCGATACAAAAAAATGAAAAAAATCAATCATGACGTTATTAGGTGATGCTGGAGCTCACAGCAGTTCATAGCACATTTTGTATTGACCATTTACAGTGTACAATGATCCAGGAAGCAGTGTCCAGTCACAACATAGCACAGTCTAGCCACACAAAGAATGAAAGGCGTTTATCTCCCAGTTTCTGTCACCTGTAGAATTCCGAAAAACACAAAAATCACGCCTATGACTTTCATTTGCTTATAGTTCAGAAGATATTGAAGATAGCTACATAAAAGTTAAATCATATGAAAGGAAAATGAATGAAAAATCTGTTTGTAACAAAAATATAATGAAATGGTATGCCGGAATGTCACATGAACTCCTTGAAACGCAATATAAAGAAATGAAGACATCAATCATGATATAATCAGATGATGCTGACCTCACAGCAGTTATAGCAAACTTTGTGTTGGAGTTATACAGTGTACAAAGACCCATGAAGCAGTGTCCAGCCACACCACACCACAGCCTAGCCACACAAAGAACGAAAGGTGTGTAGATCTCCCAGTTTCTATCGCCAGTAGAAACACTGAGTGTGATAGTTCCAGAAGCAGTCTTCCAAACACAATCCTGGTTTGCTGGGGCAGTCTGGGCAGTAATACCTGTGTCTTTCCTCTGCCCTTTCTTCCAGCAGACACGGCACCTCTTTGATGGCCGTGCATTATGCGGGGTAGGGGGCAGCACACCGATGAAGTGTCGAGCACACAACCTGACAGCATGGTCGTCCTCAGCATTAGCTGGATCTTTGTCGCCAAAAATCATCTCATTCATGGCTTCTTTCTGGACGTCAAGGAAGAAGCTGCTGTGACCATCCTTCCTGAACACAATGTGTTCATTCTGCATCCAGCACCAGCAGGTCCAGCAACAGGCCCAGCACCAGCAGGTCCAGGCTGAACATCATCTCCATGCTGCATCAGCCTAGCTGTAACACATTGAAAGCAAGAGTTCAATTTTCTACAGAAATATTTCATGAAATAAAAAGAAAATGTACCACACACACACACACACACACACACACACACACACACACACACATATGAACACACACACACACACACACACACACACACACACACACACACACACAGTGTAAACAAGCCACACCCCCTTCTGTTAGTCCATTAAAACTCAAATAAACAGCATACAAAATCACTTCAAAATGATAACATTTTTTTGTATCTACTCTTGCTTTCAGTTTATGAAAATATTCACAAACACATACACACTATAAGCGAACAAACATACACAAACTGAAATTGGGTCATTAGCATGCCACGCCCCCTTTCATTTTCATCAAGCAAACGCTGCAAACAATCCAATGAGTTATGCTTCTGAACAAGTAACTTCACTGCAACATTGTTTAGATCAGTGTTATTTATCACTGTGTGCTTTCTGTTTTCTAGAAAAAGTATCAACACACACACACACACACACACACACACACACACACACACACACACACACTTTCCCACGCACACACACACATTTCCCCCTACTCCACCCTGCCCCTCATACGAACACACACAGGCCATAGGGAAGAGTTGGGCACACATCGGAAAGAAACATTTGTAAACCACAAGCAAACCAAACACACGCAGCGTGACTGAGAGCGAGCGAGCGAGCGACTGACACACGAGCCCAACGCCTTGAAAGTCGGTAAAGCACACTGGTCATTGATGACCGGCTCGCTCGCTGACGCGGCCCCGATCAGCGGTACAGACATACAATACACACGCTGGTTGTTCTATTCATAATTATACTGAGAAGAAAAACAACACCATTATGTTATAAAATTGAATGAATCTCTCAAATACACTCACCTGCGTCTTGAATTATTGGATCTCCATGCTCTGAGTCTGACTCAGACGACGAGTCACTCAAAGCTTCTTCCACTTCCAGATCAAACTCTGGGTCGTTAGCATCAACTTCACGAAGTTCGATGCCAGCTGGATCAAAATCTTCATCTCCACTATCTTCATCTCGGTAAATTTCGTAAATAACCTCTGCAACTGTGTAGCTTCGTCGTGGGCCAGCCATGGCTTCGAATACTGAAAGTAGGACTTCACAGTACCTTGCTTATCGATCGTCATAAATTATGTAAATGAACCAATTACCTTGAACAAATGGTACACCAAAAGCAAAGAGTGGTCAAGGGAGCTTATCAAATCATAAATAGAGGGATTTTCGGCAATGCTGGACGAAACAGAAAGAGTGTTGAATCATGACGGACAATGTTCGTCAACAGCGCATTGCAGGCGGCACTTTTCATGACGGACGCTGTACGTCAACAGCGCAGTGAAGAGGTTAATAAGCATGGAAGAAATTTACCACATTACCAGTAGCACTTATAAAAATATACCTATTCACATAAGGCGTGATAATTCAATGATCCAATTTTTGAGCTAAGCAGTTTCTTTTGAAAAAGAAAAAAGAATTGATACTTGCGTCAAACTCTTGCTTGTGCAACATCGACACACAACCAGACAGATGAACAGAAGAGAATTCACTTGTAATTGATGCCCATGAATTTGTACATTATTTACATAAAACACTTTACTGTGGTTCCACATGATCAATTGACACAAAATGTTTTAGGTTTAAATAATACTCTTTTTTTATGGTTTCACATGATCACGTGCAACCTCAACCGACATGCAAATGCTTTTGTTGTAAAAGTTTGCCTCAAGAGCGCCATACATAAATCACTTATAGCAAAGAAACTTCCATTGGTCCTCGCAGACCTATAAAGCATCCCCCCCCCCCCTCCCCCTGGGTTTGGCCTCGACAAAGACAAAATCTTTCAAATCTCACCTCAAGTCAGAGTACAGAATACCACACTGCCTGTGCAGCGTGTCCCTCTCAGACTGTGTCCTAAGATTGTCAGGGAAAAAAGTTTCAGGAGGTTTGATAAACCTGCCGCAGCTTTGATATACAGCTCTTTAACTCGGATACTTCCCGTGTCATTTTGAAATAGCTGTGAGGCATGCATCTTCACCATTACCTCCTCGTTTGACGTCTCTGTCCAGGCTGTCCGTGGAGACAGCTGACCATCCAACAGGTGATAAAAGTCATAACTGACACCCTGAGACTGCGGCAGGAGCCCAGGTGTAGTGTGGAGGTGAAAGCTGGAACGAGGGGCATGGAAGTGATGCTTTAAGAGAGCAGAAAAGATGCATCGAAAGAGAAATTATCAGGAGGCATCAGCGTTTGGTCTGCTGATTGTTGAACGTCACAACTCCAAATGCCCAGCAGATGAGTGTAGAAGGAACCCTGTTCTCAGGAGCCTTGTTCTTATTTGTCATGCAAGAGCAGCCCCTTTTCCTGATTGCACTCCGAATTCATTCACGTCAGTGAAGTGGGTATAGGAGCTTTGAAGCAAAGAACTTAAAAAAGAAAGATTTTAAAAGAGGAAGACTTGCTTGTCTGGCTTTCTTGCTAAAGAATTTTGATGGTCATTTGAAGATCAGTCAAGAAGCTTTGGAAGAAAGAGATGCTGTGGAGGAAAAAAGAAAAACGAAGAAAGCCAGTCTGGCTTTCTTTCCATGAGAAAAGAAAAGACAAAAGCTTGAAAAAAGGTTTGATTGCTGTTTGAAGATCTGAGTGTTTTATTCTACTGTTGACAGCAAACGGGCAAATTTACCGTTTGCCTTTCTTGCCAGCAGAGGAAAAAAAAAAAAGGGGGGTGGAGGGGGGTTGATTGCTGTTTGAAGATCTGAGCTTTTTGTTCCGCTGGTGGCGCAGGAATGAAGCGGCTAACTGTGTGCAGCCTGTCTGTCAACAGCGGTGCAAGAGAGCGGCAGCGGGTGAAGGAGAAGGGGGACGGGGAGGTGGAGAGCACCTCCGGCGCCAACAGCGACATGCCCACAGAGCAGATCCATGAAGCAGAGCTGGCCGTGGAGCCCAAGATCGACACCTACATCGATGTGCAGGTGTGTGTGTGTGTGTGTGTGCTTTTTGTGTGAGTGTGTGTGTGTGTGTGTGTGCATTTGTGTGAGTGTGTGCGTGCATCTGTCTTTGTCTTTGTGTGTGTGTGTGTTTATTATGCCTTTATATCTTCAAGGAATGAATGTCCATCGTCTTTTTTTTTCTTTTTTTAATTGTTTACTTTCGGTGATAGGTTTGTTGATAATTATTTTCCTTTTTTTGTTTTTGTTTTTTGTTTATCTGCGCATGTATATCTGGTAAGTCGTTTACAATTTCTGTAAGGACCTTTCTCTATGAAGCGAGACTGCTCTTTAGGTCTTGGACTCCCAACCACTGATATACTGCGGTTCAGTGAATATGGGAAAAGTGCGGAAACCAGAAACACATGCATGACAGGAAGGATTTTTGTGTATTGATTTTTTTTCTTTTATTTTTTTTAAAGAGTGAATTGAACCAATCATTCAGTAAAAATGAATCAAAAGTTAAAGCATTACAGATTATAGACAGCATGTCAGACTGAAAGGTTTTGAAAATTTCGATCAAGTCAAGAGAGGCAAAAGAGTTAAAGACTTGTTTTTAGGGAACACTTTCCGTTTTCTTAAGACAGATTCCCCACTCCACCCTTTTTCAGTTATAAAATCCTCTCCCATCTAGGGCCCATCTCTGAAGGATTTCTAGGGTGTTTATAGAAAACTTCTGCTTAATTCTCGCTTTCATCTCGGTTTTATTTCTGGCAATTAGTTTTCATTCTGTGTTTGTTCTGTTCTGTTCATTGTCTGAAGGAGTGTGTTAACGTTGTCCATGATTGAAAGCGTTTCAGACCCGAATAAAAGGGAAAAATTAATACAGACTCAACGTTAAAGTAGTGGATTACTATGTCCCCTTTATTAACCCTCTTGACAGCGGAGCGCCCGCTAGCGCCCAACCGGAAATCACACAGCCAAAACGCTGAGCGCCTGCCAGCGCCCGGTAAAACACGTGGCAACAATGGGCGCCGCCATATTTCTCGTAGAAAAGGAAGTCTCGCGAGAACGTGACTTCCTTCTTCCTGTGGCCATTTACTTCCGTTTGCAAAAAACCGCGAGTCGATACGTGCCGTAGTTCTCGAGTTACGAATTTTTAAGTTTTGTGGTCGAAATGCTGTTTTTCGCCATCGCTAACATTGATTTCTGCCGTTCTATAACGAGATCTAGTGATGAAGATACTGTGATTTTGTAGGATTTAGGGCATAACACTTAGTGAAAGTGCTGGGTAATGAAGCTTAGAGTGACCTAGATTTCGACTGGGATGATGTTCCAGGTATGATTCGGAAGAAAGTTCTGAAGAAGATTTTTTTTTTTTTTTTCCCCCGAGTAAATGGCTCATGTGATATTCTTCAAACTTATGATGTAGCAACATATATATTCGTAGGACTTTTAAAAATTATTTTCATTTGACTATTTCCTTTCCTCTCTTTTAAATTAATTTTTTAATTGGGTAACCATGTTCAAATTACGGAGTTACTTACCTTGCCGACGGTTTTTCGGCGTAACTAAGCTAAGGTAAGTGCATGCAAAAGAGGGTTAATTAACAATACGTTTACTTTGCAGAAACGGTCTGAACATAATGTACTGGATGGCACAAAGATATTTTTTGAAAGTCATCCTAATTGTAATGTCACCATTGCCAACATCTTTATTGAAATATTGATAATGGTGTTGCTGTTTATTGCTGCAATATACTTCCTAACTACTTGTAAGTTTCTTGAAGTGTTTACAAAGTTTCAAGACAGACATGATGACCTCTTTCTGATGATGGTGACCATGACATTCAGTTCTTTTGTTGTAAGCAGTATGCGTGTTGCAGAAAGGTCCAACATCATCTTTCCAATGATAGCAATGTTCATTCCTTTAATTGTAAGGACTGCGTGTCTTGTAGAAAGGCCTGATGAAATTTTTCTGACGGTAGTGATAATAACGATGTTCAATTTTCTGTTTTAAGTACTGTATGTCTTGCAGGAAAAACACTGAAATTTTTCTGATAGTGGTGACGATAATGATGTTCATTTCTTGTATTTTAACTCTCCTACTGCTTTGACGGGTAGAACCGCCGACGATCTCTGCTATACACAGGAACCGTGGGCAGGTACAGCCCACAGATGCCTGCGGCCATATCGGTGTCTTCCTTCCGTCCTTTTTTTTTTTTGGCAACTTACATCACACTTTCCGTTAATACACGCGCGCATGTGCTGTCGATTTCTGATGGACTGGCTTTGCAAATGGTGGTTTGTTTTGGTATGAGCTGAGGAAAAAGTCGTGTTTTTGAGCAGTTTTGGCAATGGACATGAAAGAAGACTTCCGGCGAGAGCTGCTGCAAGATGGAGATATCGACGACAAAAACTTTCAGCTTTTATTGCAGAAGAAATTAGTGAAAGTGAACTTCAAACGCATCAAAAAAGATCGCGAAGTGGCAGAACTTACAAGAAACAAGGAGAATTTTGATTCGAATTAGAAGCTAATGTTGATTACAGGGATCTTTCTAGTGATTCTGAGGATGAAGATGCAAGTAACGATGCGAATCCATCTGTGTGTGCCTATAATTTTTGATCATTGGCTGAGAGATTTTAAAATGGACAACATCAGAAAAACTCGTATGTCCCAATTTTTTTCATTTCATATTTTTATTCATCCATTTCTGCACAGAACGCAAAATTTCATGCACATCCATGCATAACTCTAATCTTTAAAGATTTTTTAATGAAAGCTAAAGATTTTTAAATGAAAGCTAGTGAAAATTTTCACAAACTTTAAAGAATTACTTGGTTTACAACAGTAAGTAAGCAGCAGAAAGCCTTGGTAGTAGGAGAGTTGAGCACTGTGTACCATGCAGAAAGATACCAACTTGTTCTGATGATGCTGACGTTCCTTTGTGACGTGCGACGCGCTGTGTCCTTGCAGAAAGATCCAGTGACCAACATCTGTCAGGCGGCAGACAAACAGCTGTTCACCCTGGTGGAGTGGGCTAAGAGAATCCCCCACTTCAGTGAGCTGCCCTTGGACGACCAGGTCATCCTCCTGCGAGCTGGTGAGTTGGCCCCACAGATCGTCCACATCCCACTGAAGACAGAACACGACAGCTGCAACAGGAGGCAGACATGGTCCTATCTGTTGTTGCGTTCCCAGACATTGTGCCAAAAATGTGTACAGTGCTACTTTGCATCCAGTGTTTATATCCCATTTTCTGTTGTTTGTCATAATTTCTCATTTCAGGTGTAGTAATACGCCTTCATTTGTTGATGTTAAACTCGAGTTGTATTATAGAAACGTTTTGTTGTCAATGGCAGACAAAAATAGTACCCAGACATGTCTAGTATAACAGACTCGCCACTGCATTTGTAGCAGTTGAAAACCCCAAGATTTTTTTCTTGACTGTAATTTAACACTTATTGCAGACAAAAGTCACACAACATGCATTGTATCCATCTTTTAGTTTTAAATTCAACTGTTTGCGGTGAGATTCCCAACGAACATTGACATATCTTTTCAGTGTCATCACTTTGTTTTCAAACCCCCCCCCCCCCCCCCCCCCCCCCCAGACACAATAAAAAAGAAAAGAAGAAGAAAGACCGATTTCATACTGTATGAAAGTTCTTTTGCGGTCTGTCATTTTTGCCTAAAACAACAGTAAGTGATTGTTTATATATATAATATATTAACTCGCCACTGGTAGGTACTCAAGGTCTGACCAGCACGTTGGGCTAATGCATAGGTCAGATATCTGCTAAGTCGTAGTCAAGAGACCCTCTTCTTAATATCTCATCTTAGTCATCGATTCATTAATCCATCAGCGCTTTACATCATGTGTAGTATGGTCTCAAAACTTAACGGATGTTGTGTAGCATATGAGGACTAGCCAGCGCGCAGCGACACCTTGATGAAACTGAAACTCTCCTGTCTGTGTGCGTCTCTCTCTCTGCAGGCTGGAACGAGCTGTTGATTGCGGGCTTCTCCCACCGCTCCATACAGGTGAAGGACGGCATTCTGCTGGCCACAGGACTGCACGTGCACCGCAGCTCCGCTCACCAGGCGGGCGTGGGCACCATCTTTGACCGTGTGCTGACAGAACTGGTGGCCAAGATGAGGGAGATGAAGATGGACAAGACGGAGCTGGGCTGCCTGCGTGCCATCGTCCTGTTCAATCCAGGTGAGTAGACCAAGCTGGTTTGCTGCTGTGACTCTGGGTTGTTTTCCCCCGTTTCCTCTCCTTTCAACCTCTGTCTAACCATAGATGCTATGTAGATGATGGCTTGCTATGCTTGGGCGGTACTTTTTCAATTTGTGGAGATAGATGACATTGAAGATTGGCGTTTTGTGTCCGTTTTCTTTCTGAGAATGAAGTAAATGTTGGATTAGAATTTTTTTAGAATTCTGTTAATTCTATAATACATATACAGCAGATTGTGAAGGCAAATAGGTGGATCAAAACCGTGGTCAGGTCATAGCAATTATTTCAAATCGAGTGCATGGATGCAGCAACCCACTTTCCCACCACCACGACATTGAGTTTGTATGCAATATTAATAGACAGATTGGCATTTCATCATCTAAGCTGTGAAACACCAATGATTATGTTGAACTTAGGTATACTCCTTCCTGCACTTCCACCTGCCCTAATCATTTGCATGATGTACATGTATTCAACACTGCTGACGCCATTGAATCCATTGACTCTGAGCTTGCATCACAACTCGGGGGTTGCAACACCGTTTAAGGAAAAAAAAAATGCAGTTTGCTCCGTGGTGTGATCAAAGCAAAGAAATCGCTCAACTTATTGGAGCATTTCACATCAGCTGTTTGTTCTAATAAAACTTAGATGCCAAGTTTTGTTCAGTGATGGGAATAATGGCGTCTCGCCCACAAGGACCCACTTTGTCTTTTGTAGGCTCTGGAAATGATACTTGAGGATCGTTTCGAGGAGGAATGTGATGTAGACAGTTGTGGAGAAGATACAGGAGCAGCTTGACACATACGTGTGAACATTTGACCTGTGAATGTCTGGATAGATGAGACATGCTGTTTTCTAGTGATGTCCCTCAGCTTTTTCTTGTATGAATAATTTAACACAATTTTCTAGGAAGACGCATAGAAGCTGCATACCCAGGAAATAGGTTGCCAGTTGCAGGCCAGATGAAGCGAATTCAGGCTACAGGCTGCTAAGCGTGTTTACAGGAAGTACCCTCTCTGCTTTCAGATTCCAAAGGTCTGTCGGCAGTGCAGGAGGTCGAGCAACTTCGCGAGAAAGTCTACGCCTCCTTAGAAGAGTACTGCAAGACTCACTACCCCGACGAGCCCGGCCGCTTCGCCAAGCTGTTGCTACGACTGCCTGCCTTGCGCTCCATTGGCCTCAAGTGTTTGGAACACCTGTTCTTTTTCAAGTTGATCGGTGATACACCTATCGATACCTTCCTGATGGAGATGCTGGAGAACCCGTCACCCTAAGCCTCGTAGAGTGGACACTGCATCACTGTGTACAGTTTTTGACCTCACTGTCGGTGTTGGCGCATAGTCTGGGTCTCGAATGAGAAGAAGTACCACTTCCAGCAGGAGGATGGTCTGAATGTATGCAAGGAGCGCGAAATGCAGTCTGCGTTGCTGTGAATGGTTGGTCTACAGAGCTACGGACTATAGCTTGTCCTGAAGGGGGAAAGGTACTATTTGTGTAAGAGGATGGGATGCAAACGCAAGTATTGGTACTTTTTAAGTGTTGAAAAAAGTTGCAGTCTTTTATCGTGAACATTTCAGCTAGTCGAGAAAGTAAGTTTTTTTATCCATGAAATACCTAGGGTCAAGAAGCTGAAGTGTTATGGAGGGAAATTACTGCCTTTAAAAGTGTTTTAACAGCATTCATTGGCCTTTTTAGGAGAGAAAAACAACATGGATGTCGTAACTGCAAGTGGTATATTCACAGACTGCGTGGATAGTTGGTTTGCTATCCTGGATTTTAACATGGAACAATGTAATGCTCTTGGCGGTTGACTTCCCTTTCTTCAGCCAAGGGCAGTTTTCTTCATAGGTCGATGGTTTTTTTGGTTGTATGCAAGCTTTGTATGCCCCACCCAGTGAAATGTGTCGGCCTTGGAAGGGGTGTGGTATAACCATCCTTGGAGCTAGTGGTCAACATCTTGAAAGAAAATGCACATGACCGTAAGTTTTGAAAGGTCAGTGGCCTGTTCATTTGGTTTGGGTTTTTGTTTCAAGTCCTGATTCTGGATTGTCCACATACCCGGTTTCACATTCTCATCCCATTGTATTTTTGTCATCTTCATGCTACGGGTCCTGTGTCATCATTGTTGTCCCATGTTCACCTGCAAATGCTGCAGTGAGGTTGCCCCAGAAAACCATGTGGAGAAGAAAGCAGAACATTAGGCGTCGTGTGTAGGCCTAATCTTTCTGGCTCTTGCAGCATTCGCAGGCGTTCCATCTTGGGACCTTGCATCTACCCAGGTTCATCATGCAGTCCCATCAACATCAGATCTTTCATCTACCCAAGTTCATCCTACAGTTCCAGCATTCAGCTGGGATCTGCAGTCACTATTGGGTAGCCCATCATCAAGCCATACCCCTGTCGGTCAGGATCCTCACTGTTGGTTGGCCATACACCCAAACTGCCAACATGGCGTCTGTCCAGGATCCTCGCTGTTGGTTGGCCATACACCCAAACTGCCAACATGGCGTCTGTCAGGATCCTGTCAACATGACGTCTGTCAGGATCCTCACTGTTGGTTGGCCATACACCCAAACTGCCAACATGGCGTCTGTCAGGATCCTCACTGTTGGTTGGCCATACACCCAAACTGGCCAACATGGCGTCTGTCGGGATCGTGTCAACATGACGTCTGTCAGGATCCTCACTGTTGGTTGGCCATACACCCAAACGCCAACCTGCAGTCACTGTTGGTTGGCCATACACCCAAACTGCAGTCACTGTTGGTTGGCCATACACCCAAACTGCCAACATGGCATCTGTTGGGAGGGATCCTCCCTGTTGGTTGGCCATACACCCAAACTGCCAACCTGCAGTCACTGTTGGTTGGCCATACACCCAAACTGCCAACCTGCAGTCACTGTTGGTTGGCCATACACCCAAACTGCAGCCACTCTTGTTGGCCCATACACCCAAACTCCAGCCACTCTTGGTTGGCCATACACCCAAACTGCCAACTTGGTCTGTTGGGACTCCTGCAGTCACTGTTGGTTGGCCATACACCCAAACTGCAGTCATGTTTGGTTTGGCCATACACCCAAACTGCAGTCACTGTTGGTTGGGCCATACACCCAAACTGCCAACATGGCATCTGTTGGGATCCTCCCTGTTGGTTGGCCATACACCCAAACTAGTCGCGTTTGGTAGGCCATACACCCAAACTGCCAACTTGGTCTGTTGGACTCCTGCATTTTACCGTTGGTTGGCCATACACCCAGACTGCCAACCTGCAGTCACCGTTGTTGGCCATACACCCAGACTGCCAACCTGCAGTCACCGTTGTTGGCCATACACCCAAACTGCAGTCACTGTTGTTGGCCATACACCCAAACTGCCAACCTGCAGTCACTGTTGGTTGGATACCCAAACTGCCAACTAGGTGTCTTTATGCTGGGGGGTTTTGACTTCTTGCTGGATTGGGTAGTTGATATCCTCCCACATAGTGATGGAAGTTGAAGGCCATGCATTACTTCAAATGTTGGAGGTTTTCTTTTTTTTTTTTTAATATGTCTTTAATTTCTATGGAGATGTGACACAACACACATTTTGATGCAGAGTTGTCGCAGTAAGCGTTCAGGCAATAATGGATAGGGGAGAAAGAACTGCATGGACCAGTGACATTTACAACTCGCCCCTCCCCCTCCCCCCTCTGAACAGTGCAACTTTTTTTCCTGTGGCTGTGTTGATGCCTTTTTAACATGAATTATGAGGATGTGAAGTTGGTGATAATGTGCTTGTGTAGTTCATGGTTTTTTGTTAGAAAATGCTAGTGCTGTACCGTTTTGTCCTATTGCACTGAACCTGTACTCGCTTGTGTACTATACCAGATTTTATGAGCAGGAAATTTTACATTCGATTTTGCACTGTCTACTAGATTTTTAAGTACAGGGATCTAGCTCCCCCCCCCCCCCCTTCTTTTCCAAGCTACATTGTGAAAACCTGCTTCCTGTATCTTGTTGGCTCATGAAGATGATGGGTTTTCAGCACAATGCGCGTGTGGTGGCTTCTGGTTTCATTTTGTTTTCGTTTGCACAAGCTACGCCTGCAAACTCTTCGCATCCACGAACCCAGTCCCTGGTTTGGCACATATGAACCTGTATGTCTGCCTGCATCCAGAGTTGGAGGTCGATCATCTCCTTTCACATCAAGCACAAAAACCGCAGAGTTTTGAAACTTACTTCCTTAACTTGTGAACAATGGATAAAAGGGAGTTTTGAAGCGACCATGTTCTCCAATGATGTGACACCCCCCAGGTTTTCCACCCACACCTGACCGGGGTGAAGCATGGGTTGTGGGCTCTCTTGGTTAAACAACCTAAGCATGGGTTGTGGGCTCTCTGGGTTAAAACAACCTACCAGATAAGAAGGGTAAACACAACCTGGGCTGAAGCATGGGTCGTGGGCTCTTGTTAAACAACCTAAGCATGGGTTGTGGGCTCTTGGTTAAACAACCTATCGGAATAAGAAGGGTAAACACAACCTGGGCTGAAGCATGGGTCGTGGGTCTCTGGGTTAAACAACCTGTCGGAAGATGGGGTGGGGGGGAAAGGGGTTGACGAACACAACAGTGTGTAGAATGTTGTCATTTTCTGAACCACTTCAGTGGCATCACTCATTCCGGCTGTCCCTTTACTGCCACGCCCCGGTCACCTTCCATTGCAGACCCCAACATCAGCAGAGGAGTGGCTGCACTGCTGCCCAGTCATTTGAGTGGTGCCCCAGTGGTGCCCCTTTCAATTTAACATATGCAGGACACCGCATCTATCCAGCGCTGGTCCTTATGGCCAACACACTGTTGGTCACCACTAGCAATTTTAGAGTGAACAGGTCTGGCTCTGTCAGAGCCAGTATGCTACAACACTGTACTCTGTGCTTCCTTTTCTAATAGATTTGGGGGAAACCAGGGCTGTACTCTATGCTTTCCGTTCATAACGTATCCTGGCAGAGGGGGTACACACCAGGACGAGAGAGTTTCACACATGTCCTGTTCGGACTCGACTTTGGTCCCAGTTTTCCCCATTAGGACTCAAAGCTGATTTTCTTATCTCTGGGTAGCAGCAGCTGGCTGGGGCTGCTGACAAAGCCCGCGTTTTGCTCTGAAAGGAACTCGAGAGCTTCCAGCCTACCATCTACCAGGGTGGCTGGTGTTTTCCACAACAGGTTACCTTTCCAGAGTTAAGCACAGTCAAAACGTGCCACCCTGGGAAGGTTACTCGGCTACTTTTGGAAGGGATTAAGGAACGTTTAGCTTACAAGAGGCATTTTTCAATTTTTTTTTTCTTTGATAATGGTGAGCAATCAGAATGCTGAGTTTGCTTAGTGCAGATGGCTACCATGTTAAAATATGAAGGAAAGCAAGAGCGTTTTCAGTCATTTGACTCCCAATTTTTTTCTCTCCGGTTTTTTGTTTGTTGACAAAATGTACACCAGACTGTCGAGGTCAGCGATAGTGGACATTCATCTTTTGTCAACATTTAGGGATTCTTCATCTGCTGTCAACATTTAGGGATTCTTCATCTGCTGTCAACATTTAGGGATTCTTCATCTACTGTCAACATTATCTTTCTTGATCTTTGTTTGTGATGTTCTTTTTTTTCCGTTTTCTAAATGGTCCGACTTCCTGACTTCCGTTCTTTTGTGTGCGAGAGTTCTACAACCCTGAAAAAGCTAATAGTGTTTAGGTGACGAGGATAACCAGGATGGTTTGGTCAATATTAACATGACCAGATGGAATACCTTGGATCAGGTTTTAAAAATTCTCTTTTTTTCAAAAACAGCTAAAGGTGAAAAATAAAAGTCCGACCTTGATCTTTCTGCCCCAGCGGTGGTTATTCTTCATACTTTGTGGGAATTGGTACATGGCTTTTCCACAGCAGGTCGACATGGCATGCACATTCATGCATAGTCCTGGCCCGATACGGATGACACCCAACACACCCAATTTGGATAAACAGCCACAGGTCGACCAGCTCCCTTCGTACCTCGCTGCGATATCCAGAACACTGCTATTGGTCTGTTGCATGCCAGCTTGTGATCGGGTTTTCTGAAGGAGTGGCCTAAAATCGACATTGTACAGTTTTTTTGTGAAATGTGCTGGGAGTTAGTGGCCCCTGTAAATCCACAGAAGTTGTTTTACACACAGCACCCAGCCACGTGAGCCCAGTGAAAGAGTTCCCATTATTGTTCTAAGTGATCCGAGTCTCGCAATCACAGCTCCTTTTCTCTAGTATTGGTTTTCACTGTTGAAACTTTACACATGCCACAATGGACACAGCTCGGTCATGTCGGACAGTGGTTTCAGTTGATGGTTTTGCTATGCACTGCACACTACACAATAATTACTTCCCTTTAAGGCTGAGCCCAGTGGGGATAGTGGTTTTTAGCAAACCTGGTGAAGCTGCAGATTCAGAAATGCAGGAGGTTGCTTCCGTGTATCCTGCAGTTTTGCCAGTTTGGTCTGCCTGCTTTTTTTTGCTTTTTTTCCCCATGTACATGTTTGTACCAAGTAACTCCAAGCGTGTGTAATGGGATGGGTGTGACTGTCTTTGTTTGAATTTTATTGAAGGTAGCACTCGCAGGTCGATTTTTGCCTTCTTCAGATTATGAACCAACACGGTCACAGTGGTTATGTACTCGGAAGTGGTTTAGGAAAGTAAGCTTTTATGCAAGTGTCCGTTTCCGGAGGTGTAAGGGAGAAATCGTTTTTTCTTTCCGCCAAACAAGAAGAAAATGACCTCTTTAAAAATGGTTTTATAGACATGTTCAGCAGTAGAATGCCAGCTGACCGGGTCTACAGACAGTTTCCCTGCCATATTTCTACAGGTGAAAACGGCTGCTTCTCTGGGCCTTCTGCCTTCCTGGCCCATTGTGTGAACTCGCCAATGTGGGGTCCAGTGAAGAAACCTTGCTCGGCCTTCTGACTTTATCAGCTTCCTCTAGGTGCTTCCGTCACAAGACTTGGTTCTGCTTTCACAGTTGCAGCCATCGTGGCCTCGCCTCCACAGTGGGCCGGGCTGTACTACAATAGGGCGGTTGCTGTCTGCAGCAAGTGGGGTCGTTTTGGTTAGCTTCTTGCGTCTCATTCTTTTAGTTCACAACACCTCACTTCTGAATTTTTTCCCAATCATGTGCTTAAGAATTATCGACGATTGATTTTTATACATACATGTAAATAAAAATTAATGTGAAACTATTATTCTGTGTGACTGGACTGTTGAATATGTATTGTATCAGTGGGTGGGCATATCCCCCATGCTTTCCTATGTGCTGTGACTAATGCTTGCAGTACGAAACATGAAATCACCCATGGAAGTCTCAAAGGCTAGGACTGTTCAGATTAGAACTTTGTGTCAGCTCTGACCCATCCTATCTGTCCCTGCCCCCAACCCCTTCCTCCACCACCACACTCTCCAACTACACTCACATGTTTTCATTGCAGTAAAAGCACAGCACATAAAATAAATTAATTGCTACAACCAGAGGGACAAGCTATAGCACTCGCCCATCTCTTGGAACCCCAAGCCATGGCAGCAAACAGCACTGCAAAGTGAAGAGCTAAAACCCAGTCCAGAGGTCGAACCCTCGGACGCTAGTTGCCGGTTTGTGGTATTGTTCAACACTAGCATGATGTAAACTGAACCAAAAGAAAAATTACAATTTCTACAGCAAGTGCAGTTGATCTTAAGATAATATTCTTACTCTCTTCGATTTACACCCCTGGAACTCTTGATTTACATCCCTGAACTGTGCTTGATTCCTCAAGTTCTGTGCTAGAGCCCATTTCGTTCTGCCGACTTGGTTAAGCTTCAATGACAACCAACCCTTATTCCCTGCTCCATGAAAGCTTTACCGATGTTTCTTTGCTACACCAGTCACAACAGTCGCCTGCCTCCAACATTTCCTTGAAAGTACATCGACCTGAAATCACTGATGACCAGCACCCAACTGCAGTTATTAAAGGTCTACTTTAGAGATTTTCGATAATTTGTTAAAACAGGTCTACAAGTCATATAACTACAGCATGGTATTCATTTTTCAAAAAAAGTCACCGGAAGAATTTAATAGATAAAAAACGATTTTGCACACCTGTTCAAACCCCGCGCGGTAGACCGAAAACCGTGACGTCACTTGATGGACTGGCCGTCAGCCACGACCTACAAAACAAGCCAAAGCCAAGTGAAATCAACACGAGTTGCGACCCCCCACAGCCAAAAAAGTCACGGGGGGGGCAAATTTTGGTCCTTAGGCGTGTGCACAGCTCAGCAGGAAAAGGGATTTTCTTTGCACCCCTTTCCCTCTGACCCAGATACTCGAAAAAATGGTTTCCGGTTGGGCAACCTTTCCCGGGTAAAAAAATTTTTTTTAAACCAAACTTTTTTCCAGCGGGACCAGGGAAAACAGCGTCCGACAATTGCCGACCCCTTTGGGCGGAAAAAAAACTTCGGTCGCATTGTGCGCGTAATTTTTAAAGGGCCCGGAGTGGAAGCCGCCCGATGAGAAAACGATAGTCGCAACGTTTTTTTCCCTGTTCAAAATCTATGGACAATCACACTTGAAAAATTGAATGAACACGTTAAGGTTTTAAAGAAGGAAACCCTTCCGCTCGCCGTCCACGCGTAAATCGCATAAAGAAGTCAGTCGGTAGCCCCCCCCTCGAAACTTCGGTAAAGCCCCGTACGCCTTCGGAATGATGTTTCGGGCCCGTCCAGTTTGGAACTGAATACCCCTTTTCCCGTGCCCCAGCGGGGAACTGACGGGGTTTAAAAAAAATTTAGCGTTCAAACTGAAAAGGGTTTAAAGGCCTTGCAAAACATCCCCTATTACTTTGGCTGTCGCAATCATAGCCCCCACTCCCTTTTACATGAAAATTAAATCCCGATCGAGATTGCAAAAACCCCTCGGGAATTTTTCCCTGTCGCCCGTTGGCTTGTTTTTAAGGTCGGGGGCAAGGGCCCGCCAGTCCATCATGTGATTTCACATCCAAGAGTATTAACCAGCCAAGATTTAGGTTGATTACCTCCTTTTTCCTTTTTGGGGAATTTTTTTACGGGGGAAAATCCCACTTTCGCGATCGATTTGGGTGTGATGGGGAGCGAATGGGATTTTTAAATTTTAAAAAATTAACAAACATTTCATTTTTCCTGCATAAGCTGACCAATTATCGAAAACCCTAAAGTAAAACCTTTAAGAAAGGGAAAAAATAGGGGTCATACCATTATAGGGGCTTTTCCTCTCAATTGCAAAACCCAAACCCCCAAATTCCTTTTCCAATTCCCAGCTGAAAAAACTGAACGGACATTTCCTTCTTCCCAAACTTAAAGGGGCAATGAAAAAGGGCAGCATTTGACAAACTTTCTTTCGAGCCATTTTCCATGTTTAAAATCTGCCCGCCTTCAACTCGGCCTCATTCGTCAGAATCCCCCGCTTGCTATGAAAACCTGCACTTTCCCCTTTTCCCTTCTTATCCCGGGGCCTCGAAACATTCCCCCTTCTTGTCACCCCCGAACCCCTTAAAATTTTTTTTTTGTGGGAAAAAAGGGCAGGTGGTTCAAAATCTACTTCCAGACATGATTTGGTTGTTGGGAAAAGAAAGGTTGTCAAAATCAATATTTCCCAGATGATCCCCCTTTCAGCATGCTTCCCCCCCTGGCTCCCCTTTCAGCCCAAATTCTTTAGTGACGTGTTAGTTTTCCTGATTTTGCTTCACCCTTTTTCTAAAATTTTCAACAGACCCTGTCTATGCCCTCGGGGAACACTCAAATTTAGGTACCCCTCCTCGCCATTTGTTTTTTGGGCGACAGTCGAAATTTTTGCATCCCAACGGGTAAAAAACAAATCAAAAACCCTTTGGTGATCTCTTGCTTCTTTAAACCCTTTTGCCCAAAACCCAATTTTTCCTTGGGCCCATCAGACTATTCTGTTTCCAGGGAAAACGGGCGAGGGGGATAAACAGACCACTTCCACATGTACAAAAAATTGCCTTTTCAATGTAATAATGTTTACGGCCTTTTCCAAAATAAAGAGCAATGAAAAAGGGGGAGGGGGTAAAAAAAAACGAAATTTTACAATTTCAGGGAACCCAAATTTTTTTTGTTTTCTTTCCAAACATGGGCACACAAAAAAGGGGGCCACACACAAACAGGTCCCCTTTAAATTTAACAACAAAAATTTAAAGTTATACTTTTAACATACAGAAAATTTTTAAATTTATATTACAAACAATTTTTTTATGGCCCTTTGTGGCCCCGGCTGGGCTATAACAACTTTATCTTATCTTATCGCAAAATTTATTTCATGCACATTTTCAGTACAAAACAAATTAACCGGGCCTCACAACTAAAAGTTTTTTTTCCCTTTCCTTTTAAAAAACGGGCCTTAAACAGGGCTGTCGAAACATCTCACCATCTTTTTGAAAACCATACATAGATTTAAACAAAACAAACGGGCCTAAACAGGGCTGTCAAAACATCTAAACCCATCCTGCAACCATACAAACTTACAAAAAAAAACGGGCCCTTAAACGGGGCGTAAAAACATCTCACCATCTCTGCAAACCATACATAGACTTAAAAAACCCAAACGGGCCCTTTAAAAACAGGGCGTCAAAACATCTCACCATCTTTTTGAAACCCAACATAGACTTACAAAAAAAACCCGGGCCCTTTTAAACGGGGCGGGTCAAACATCCACCTTTTTCCGCAACCATACATAGACTTACAAAAAAAAACTTCCCCGTCCCCCTTTCGATTTAAAAAATTTTAAAGAAAAAGGAAAGGTAAACTGTGTTTCCTTGAAGTTGAAAATAAAATGAGGCAGGGAAAAGTAAACCAAAAAAAAAAAAAAAATGAAAAAATAGGGCAAGTCTTGCTCCCATAAGAAAACCAAAAACAGATCAAACCTTTTTTTCAAGCGGCACAGAATCAACCTTAAAAGGGAGGGGGGGGGGGGGGGGGGGGGGGGGGGAAAACCCACAAATCACCTCCCCCAAAAAGACAAAACCCCCCCAAAATCACTCTCCCAAAAAGGACAAAACCAAACCCCACACACTCTCCCAAACAGGCCCAAAAACCCCCACCACTCTCCCCAAAAAGGAAAACAACCCACATTTACTCCCCAGAACAGCCCCCACTTCACTTTCCCCCCAAAAGGACAACCCACACTCACTCTTTCCCCGAACGGGCAACCCACACCACTCTTTCCCCCAAAAAGGACAACCCCCCACTCACTTTTCAAAGAACAGGAAAAAACCCACACCACCCCCCAGAACAAAGGGCAACCCACACACACACTCCCAGAAAAGGCAACAACCCCACTCCTCTCCCAGAGCCGGAAAAACCCACACTTTACCCTCCCAGGGAAAACCCTAAAACCACACCCTTCCCAGAACAAAAAGATAACAACCCACACCACTCCCCCCCAGAACAGGCAACAACCCACACTCACTCCCCAAAAAGGACAACCCCCACTCACCTTTTCCCCGAACAGGACAACAACCCCCACTCACCTCCCAGAACCCGAACAACAACCCACACTCAAATCTCCCCGAACAGGACAAACAACCCACACTCCAAAAATTCCCCGAACAGGACCCAAAAGCCCACACCCCTTCCCCCCAAATAGGACCCAAAATCACACCCCACTCTTCCCCCGAACAGGACAAAAAACCCCCCCTCACTTTCCCAGAAAGGACCCCAAAAACTCCCCCACTCAAAACCCCTACTCAACTTCCCCCCAAACAGGGCCCAAAACCCACCCCAATCACTTTCCCCCGAGCCGGGCAAAAAAACCCCCACCCTCTCCCCAGACAGGGCCCCCCACACTCACTTTTCCCAGAGCAGGGGCAACAAAATCACAACCCCGCCCCACCCCCAAAAAAGGCCCCCAACCCACACTCACTTTTTCCCCAAAAAAAGGAAAAAACTCGCCCCCCCTCCCCCCTCCCCCCCCCCAGAAAAAGGAAAAACAACCCCCAAAAACCCCCTTTTCCCCCGAACAAGGCCCAAAAACCCCCCCCTCACTTTTCCCCAAAAAAAGGCCAACAACCCAAAACACTCTTTTTGGGTCATGCCGAAAAAAAAAAAAAAACAAATCCCCCGAAAAAAAAAAGGCAAAAATGCAGTCTCCCACAACCCGACCCAAAAAAAAACCCCTTCTGAAAAAAACACAAAAAAAACCTTTTCCCCCCAAACCCGGGCCAAATAAACCCCAAAAACACTCTCCAGAACAGGCCAACAAAACCCCCCTTCCCCCCAAAAAGCCAGCAAATTCGCTTTTTCAAAAGGGCAATCCACACCAAAAAAAACCCACATACTCCAGTAAAGGGCCCAAAAACTCACTTTGCCCCTAATTAACCAGCTGCCCCCCCCCCCCCCCCCCCCCCCCCCCCCCGCCACTTGCTAAAGGGTCAAAACAAACTACAACAGAGGCCCCCCAACACCTTAACCCCCACCAACCAATCTCCCACGCGTCCCCCCAAAAAGGGCCGGGCCCAGGCACAAAAAAAAAAAACCCCCCTCCAAAAAGAGACCAAAAAACCCCACACTTTTTTCCCTTTCCCCCAAAAAAAAGGGAAAAGCTTTTACACACACTCGCTCAAAAACCAACAAAACCCCCATTCTCCCCAAAACCCGGTTTTAATACAAAAAAGGCAGAAGTTACACCGAAAGCATTCCTTTTTTGTTAAAAATCCCCAGCTTCAACTCCCTGTAAAATTGGGAAAAAAATTGCAGGCTTTGATTTTTTGGGCGTCCAAATTTTAAAGAAAAAATTTATTTGGGCCCCCCACCCCCCCCCCCCCCACCACCACTTTTTTGGGTTTTTTTGTTTGAAAACTAATTTTTCAATGAATTGTTTTAAAAACATGTGTTGAACAGTTTCTCCTAAAGCGGAAAAATCGACTCAGTTTCCGTTCAGTCCCTATAAACAATTAATTTTTTTTATCATGCAGAAAAAAAGGCTTTGGGAGAAAAGGGAAAAACCCGGAATTTAAAAAAACCCAACGCAAGCGGGGAGAAAAAAGGGGACAGGGGAAAGCCCAGACTTTACAAAAAAACCAGATCGAAAAGGGTTTTCAAACTACATAAAATGTATTGATAAAAAAACAGCTTACATATGTACCGTCCCCGCAAGTGATGCAGTAATGCTTTTAATTTTTGTGGGTCAATTAATTTTTTAAAAAAAAATATTCTAGCTTCCAAGAGCTTTTCCCAGGCGGAATCCCCCAAAACAATTTAAAAAAGAGGCAACAATGTACAGGGTTTTTCCCCTTTTCAAGCTTGAATAGTTACTTAAATCGTTGAAACTTTTGGGGGAAAAAAAAAAAAAAAAAGCAAAAAAACGGTCAGACGAAGTGGGGCAAACCCAAAAATGGGCAACAAATAAGAGGTGAAAACGCGGAACGTTTTGGTTTTAATTCCAGCATAATTACCCTAGGCCACGCTTCTTTTCATAACATGGTCCGACCAAACATTCATTCAGAGACGGATTTGTCATAGGAAAGGGGATTGCACGGTGCTGCCGTTATGCCCCTGACAAACAGGACCAGACTAACTCGGCTTGTTTTCATATCAAAGTGAACGTCTCCTTGAAAGGGTTCTTTCCTGGGTTTGCGGGGGCCCCGCACCCGCTACTTCCCCAGCTAAGGGGTTTGTTCCGGGGGTGTCCTTCCCCCGGGCTAAAAGCTTACAGCGTGGCTCTGGATCTCAGTGCACCTGTCATTGGACATCAGGGTATTTTCAGTGGAATACCCAGCCCCCGTTAACCCCCCCCCCCCCTGTAGGGGGAAACGCCATTTTTTTTTTTTTGGGCCGGGACCGCTCATTGCCAGGCAAACCGACATTCACACTAACCATATATTTTGGGGGATCCCCTTACCGCCACCTGGGACCCTTGGGTTGGGGTGGTGCCCCCCTTTTGGGGGGACTAGACAAAATCCAACCCAAACCTGTGTTCCCGGGAAAGTGCTCTCCCTTCGGAAAAGCAACATAAAACCCCCGGGAGATGGAAGCCCCATTGCAGACACGCCCTTCCCTCCCTCAGATTCCGGTTTATCTGTCAGGGCCCAGTTTGTGGGGTGGGCCATGATGATCCCTCTTCAGCAAAACACACTGTGGTCAGCCAACCCCAACCCCCTCTTTTGTCGGTTGTCTCCCCTTTTGCAAGATTCTGAATTGTTTCCCCCCCCACCCCCCCCCCCCCCCCCCCTTCAATGAACCCCCCCCCCCCCCCAAAAAAAAAACCCCTGCCCCCCCCTCCCCCCCCCCCCCCCCCCCCGCCCCCCCCCCCCCCCCCCCCCCCCCCCCCCCCCCCCCCCCCCCCTTCAATAAAACCATCCCCCCCCCCCCCCCCCCCCTTCAATGAAAAACCCTCCTCCCCCCCCCCCCCTTCCCCCCCACCCCCCCCCCCCCCCCCCCCCCCCCAAAGAAAAAACCCTTCCCCCCCCTTCAAGAAAACCATCTGCCCCCCCCCCCCACCCCCTTCAATGAAAACCCTCCCCCCCCCCCCCCCCCCCCCCTCAATAAAACCCCCTCCCCCCCCCCCTTTAATGGAAAAACCCCCCCCCCCCCCACCCACCCCCCCCCCCCCCTTCAAAAGAAAACCCCCCTTTCCCCCCCCCCCCCCCCCTTATTTAAAAACCCTCTGCCCCCCCCCCCCCCCCCCACCTCCATCAGATTTGTTTTTGGGGAAAAAAATCTATTTGTTACCTTAGTATATATTCAAATGATCTTCAGAACTTTGCCTGATCAGCCTCGGCTGACTGAAAATCAGCGCTTTGTTACAAAGACCAGCAGGGAAAGAAATGTGTCTTCCCTTTTTTTGAAGTCATTTCCACCGAACTAAACCCCCCGCCGAGTTATACTTTGCAGGATTTGTTTGGAATCTTACACACACACACAAAAATTTCTGTTGGACATGAATTTTCGCTCTAAATTCAACTAAAACCCAATTTTTGATAATCTCAGGGCTGGAAAAATGTTTTTTATTTAACACAAAATGATGATACATTTATGCTGTCATTCATTAAAATATACTTACAAAAACAACAACAAAAGAAAAATTATTTAAACCCATGAAATCAAAAGTGATCCCCTGCAAAAGTAGCCACGTGTGCTAGGTTCGGATGGTTATTTCTGCATGTTTTTGTTATCTTGTTTATAAAAAAAACAACAACAACAACTTGGATTGCCCCCTGATCCACAAATGTTTTGATTGCATTATTGGGGGTTTCCTTCGAGTCAAACTTTAAAAGAAAAACGCTTGATAGACTTACCTGTCTCAACCCCCCGTCGTGGATAAGGCGTGTCCCCCTTGCTGGCTGAACCTTGTCCCCGGGCCCTGGGGTTTCTGTCATGTCCTTGTCCCTGGCTGCCCCGTTAGGACAGCGATGTTGAAGCCGTCTCATAGTTCAGATCTGCATAAAGAAACATTGGTTGAATGTGGTGGTAGTTTTTCTTTTTCTTTTTTCAAGAAATGTGCTATCAGAGAGAAAATGAACAGAATCCGTGTGTGGAGTGTGCATGTACAAATGTTAATGCATGTAAACAGTACCATTTTTTTTTTTCCTTTTTTTTTTTTTTTGCGTACGCAGGCTGGTACTCCTGCGGACACTCCCTGTATAGACAGGCAAGGATTAATCCCATCTTCTCGACAAAGGGAGTGGAATTTTGTGTGTATGACCATTTTTTTTTAAATCCCGCCATTAAGGCAGCCATACTCCATCTTCGGGGAAAGTGCATGCTATGTGAACGTGTCATCCATACCAACGGCCAAACTGGCCTTCTCTTCCGAAAGTTGGTGATGGGATCTGACGTGTGTGCAAGATGTTATGTGTGCGTTCACACACGGAACCTCGGTTTATAGTCTCATTCGAAGGACTGTATGGGAAATGGAGTCAGAACCAACGTTAACTCCGAGTGAAAAATCCCCCTGTACTGAAACGGCCCGGCGCAGATTCGAACTCGCAACCCCAAGATTACGAGTTCGGCGCTCTACCACTGAGCTATTCGGCGCCCAAACAGTACCATACAATTACTAATAAACAAAATTTACAGCAATTAGTTATTGCACAAACTAAAGAACATATAAAGCGCGTTTGTGCAGACATGCATTTTAATGTAAAATAAGTTCCAACGATTCCTTTGTAATGTAGTAGCATCAGTTCAGACATATTTCCTTCATCAAGTCTGCTTTGGGAAAAAAAAATTAGCGTTGCCAGACCTACAAAAATAGTTAAGTTATTCAGAGCAGTCCTCCAATGGCACAATGCATATGTTACAGCTGAGAAGTTGAAAATGATAGAAAGTAGACCCACTTCCCGCAATAAGCATCTGCATCTCCACTCTTGACCCCTGTCCGCTAAGCTCCTCCTCACCAACCCTCATTTCTCTCCCCTCTCAGCTTAAAAAATAAAAAAAAAATAAATAAAAAAGAAAAAGAGAAAGAGAAAACGAGAAAAAAAAGAAGTTACCACCGCACAATCGATCTGCGTAACAACCTTAATTCTACGGTGAAAATATTGATCTGAAACTGAAATAGAAAATTATCTTAAAGACGCTCACATTCAGAGCAGAACATTTTTTTTTTTTTTTTCACCAATTACATGCATGCTGGCAGCCGACATCAATGACAGGAACTTTTCAACATTTCTCAGTTTTTCTTCTTTCCAGTTCACCTGCAGCGAGAAAGTTCTCTAAACAAGGTTCAGGAAAGGGTCCTCGAGTGACTGGCAAGTGTCCACCAGTTCACCTGCAGCGAGAAAGTTCTAAGGTTCATGAAAGGGTCTTTGAGCGACTGGCAAGTGTCCACCAGTTCACCTGCTGCGAGAAAGTTCTCTTAACAAGGTTCATGAAAGGGTCTTTGAGCGACTGGCAAGTGTCCACCAGTTCACCTGCAGCGAGAAAGTTCTCTTAACAAGGTTCCAGTTCACCTGCAGCGAGAAAGTTCTCTTAACAAGGTTCAGGAAAGGGTCCTTGAGTGACTGGCAAGAGTCCAGCAGTTCACCTGCAGCGAGAAAGTTCTCTTAAGGTTCAGGAAAGGGTCCTTGAGCGACTGGCAAGAGTCCAGCATAGCAGGTTAACGCGAGTTTTTCATCCCTGAATTTTTGTCTTCTGATTCCCCCTGTTTAGATTCCCAGCCCCACCCCCTATCCAAACCAAACCCTCCATTTATTCACTGCCAAGTAACATTACTAATTCTTTCATATTGCTGTTCAGTATGTGCCAGTTCTTGCTTTTAACCAATGTATCCCACAGTTGCTGCCCCTTTTACTACCAGAAGCACAAGAGTCTCTCCTTTGGGAGGGGCAGTATTACTCACCTGACCAGTGTCAGCATGGAGTGATGCTTCTTGTCGATTGTTGCATACATCTCTTGTTGAGATCCCGACAACTGACCCAAATGAGTTGTGTCCCCTGAACATCTGGGTCACAGTCTCTGAACACCTGCACACAGCCCACGAAAACATCATGAGACTTGGAATGGTTTGTGGCTGCAAATGCCGGCTGAAAAGGCTCCAGACAAGCGAACGATAACTTAATCTTTAGCTGATGTACCTGGAGTTCATGTATTTATCCAGCAGGTTACAAATTGGGTGAACACACACACACACACACACACACACACACACACATATTAACAGAATAATACACTTATATATTGTAAAGCTGTTTTATATATTATATATATATATATATATATAATATTATATTCAATATAAACAAAGCTTGCTCTTATGTCTTAGATTGAAGAAATAGGGGGAGATAAGCATTCATATCTCGCAGTCATTGCAACACCAAGCTGCTCTGTAGTTGCTGGAATGGTGCTCAGTACTTATCCTTGGAATTTATTAGTTTTTTGTATATATATATATATATATATATATATATATATAATATATATATAGAATGCTGAACAATTAAGTAGTGGGGGAAAACAAGTGCAGGTTAACAATTCTTCAGTCGTTATAGTAATGACTTGGCAAAGATTTGAACTTTAAAAAAAAAAAAAAAATTGAAGATGAAGAAAATGGGGGAAATATATTATAACTATGAGAAGCCCTTCACTAGCTGCCTGAGGGAACCATCATAATCTCTCGAAGGCACATTTATTTGTATTGCCTGCTCCTAGGCCTTTCGTCCGCTGGATCGGACTCATCAGGGAGACATGGCTGGTTGTGTCTGTGCTCTTGGTGTCAAATAGAGACACACCACAGTTCATAATTCTGTGGTGTTTTCACCGCCAAGGGTTCAATACAGTTTTACAAATATAAATAAATGTACTATTCTGTTTTTAATAAGACAGACTTTGACGGTTCGTGTTCGGTGCTAGAGGAAGATTTAACATTTACACCATCATTCCTGCTTCTTCCTCCCCATTTTCTTTCTTCTCCCGTTCCCCCCGCCCACTATTCTTTGTCTACAAATCTTTTACTAAAACAATAACAGAGGAATTATTTGTCTGCTGGTGTGTTCCTCTTTTTTTTTTATAACCTGTTTGACATCTCTCTCTAAACACATCTCTCGCCGCTTATGTATCGAGTTCAATAACATGTGCTTGTCAGATTTTTTCCCTCTCTTTTTCTTTATGAACTTGGTCTTGTTCTGGTGTGACATGTACGCTTGGAACGTCTCACAAAAGCGAAAGCTGATGAAATGTGTATTTATTGTTTGGGTCTTGTTGTCACTGGGAAAACTTTGCGTGATGGTGTCTTTTTGCAATTGTGTCACCATTAGTCTTGTACAAAGATGAAGTGTGCAAGTTGTATGCTAATATTTTCCCCAAATATTTCCACTTTTTTTCATTTAAAACACTTTTTCAAATTTTAATGAATGCCTACAGTATGTCATTACTATGTCAACATTTCTCTTGAACTAAGCAAAGTGTGTATGCTTTGAACTCTGTCAGGTGGTGTGCTGGTTTGGTGTATGGGGATCATGTGAAAGCATGCGGTGTTAACAAGCTGTAAATCTGCTTTGCTGGCTGTGCTGTTCTCGCCCTACAGGGTGCGCCGTCTTGTTTGCCAGGTTTGGATTAAACACTTTCTTGCAAATACTTTTTTTTTTCTTCTTCTTTTTATTTTCTTTTGTTCATGAAAATGTTACAATGCCTTCCATGTATAGACTGGAAATGTTTTTGTTTTTTTTCCAACCTATACTTATTTAAGGTTTTTTTTTGCTTTGGTACTAAAGGTACAAATCACTTTTATTTATGTTTTAACTTTTGTGTGTTTGTTTAAGATGTCCACATATGTGACTTTCCACCACAAAATGAGTCGCTTGTCATAGTTAAGCGTTTCTAAGATGTACATATTTTCTAACAGTATTTTTTCTGCTCTTTTCAATGGAGAAAACCATTTTTTAACCTTTACCAGCCGAGTCGTGACAAAAGTGGACGACAGGATTTCTCTCCCTTGAGGCGAGTCGTCCAAGTCCGGATGACGGACAGACAGCAGTACATTCTGCCGTGTCGTCCACAATCAGACGACGGGAACATAAAAAATTCCTACACTTTCCATGAAATGGTCCAAGGGAATAACCTCTGTAACTAGTCTTGGGGATGTTGGAACGAGTTGTCGACAATACTTTCAGTGGCCTATTGTGAACTTGGCTGACCC
Organism: Conus ventricosus; assembly: GCA_018398815.1. Taxonomy (NCBI): domain Eukaryota; kingdom Metazoa; phylum Mollusca; class Gastropoda; order Neogastropoda; family Conidae; genus Conus; species Conus ventricosus. Next base: position 52,692,261 of record CM031618.1, on the reverse strand, counting down.
CAGGAGCTTTGAAACAAAGAAACTGACGGCACAGCCACGCGGCGCGCGGCACGTATTTCCTGTGCCAGAAAAAATGTCGGTCAGGCAAAGGGTGGTAGCAATTTCTCGCGCAATGAAGCGCTTGAAATCGTATTACAAAGTGGATCTGGTGATGATTGGAGTTGAGTGTTTGTTCTTTCCTGTGACACCTAACACAAGACCGTCAGTTGTTGTAGAGCTACCGTAAAATAAATTAAAAAGTGGCCAAATCTGTGCGTCGGCAGGGAATGAGCGCTGTGAGCGAGCATGCGGCAGCAGGGAATCCTGCCGTCGAGCCGCGCTCGGCTGGATAGTTAAATCGGGCTTTGAGTTGTCAAGATACAATGTTTTGAGGATGGTAACCCTCTGAGAAGTGCTTTTGAGAAAATGAACAAAAACAGATGCACATATTCAGCGTAAGATTAACATATTAGGTGTTTTAAAATGTCATTTTAATACAGAAAGCAGTCAAATGTAAACAAGTGACTTAGTGTATTTTGTGCAGCAAACATAGCATCAGCTAGGGTCAAAATCGACTTCTGACACCCCCCACTGACTGAAAACCCGGAGAGATGACAAGTGACTCATTCCGTGGTGGAAGGTCACATATACATTTATAATGCTGTCATGAATAAGTGAAGGACAACCAACAAGGAGGAATTGACAGAAGAGCACAAACAAAAACAAAGAAAATGGGGGAAAGGGGGAGGGGGGGTGGGGTTTTCTTTCTAAAGCCCCTTGACAGACGGGTCAATTTGTCATGTTTTATACCGGGGTTAGATCCATCGAAATCTTCAGTTTCCGGGTGTTTTCAGTCAACGATTTATCGTTCTTGCCTCAGGACCCTGCAGTTATGCGAACAAAGGAAAAAACGCAGTACCCAAAAAAAGGGAAATTTAATGCAGTATTCCACATGGGGAAATAAAATACATCGTTCGTTAGTTTTGTTGCTTTCCCCAAAAAATAAAACATGCTTTTGGTAATTTGGGTTGTTTTGACAGTCTTTCCGATGCAAATTGATATGACCCCTTCCCTATCAGTTCAAAATTGCAAGAAAAGGGCCTTCTGGTTTGTCTTTGTGTGTGTGTGGTGTGTGGTTTTGTGTGTGTGTGTGTGGGGGTTGTGTGTGTCACGTGTTTTTTCCCCAAAGAGTGAAAAATTTAAAAAGGAAAGTCTGGTGTTCACTTACAGTCTCTAAAAGATGATATTCAACTACTGCTTTTTTTTTTCCCCAATTTGTTGACTGCATGGGCGTTTTTTTTTCAGCTCTTTCAAGGTATATTTCCCTCTCCTTCACATTAACAGCCCCCCCCCCCCCCCCCCCCCCCCCCCCCCCTTTGGCCCACTTGCGGGTTTGGCTGGGCTTTTTTCCCAAAAAAAATGAAGCCTGGAGGGGTGAAGGTCAGATATTGAGAATGTGTCCATCCAAAAGCCCCATTTTTTTCTGTATAAAGGGAAATGACTTTTCATAGAGTCAAAATAAAACACGTATTTTTTAAAAAAAAAAAAAAAAAACAAAAAACAGGGCCCAACGTTTTAGGCCTGTGCCTAAAAAACCATTTACATCCCAAAATGATGTGCATAAGCATTTGTTTCCCAAACACGGACTTATTTTGGAACATTCGTCGCCATTTAGTTCAAGTTATCCCAAATCACAAATAAAAACGGGCCCTCTAGTGCCCTGAAGGACAGGTTTTGGGGGGGGGGGGGGGGGGGGGGGGGGGGGGGGGGGGGGGGGGGGGGGGGGGGGGGGGGGGGGGGTGGGGGGGGGGGGGGGGGGGGGGGGGGGGGGGGGAGGGACAGCATTTAAACAGCCCCAGAATCAGATAAAAAACGCAAAAAAAACAAAAAAAAAGCCTTTACAAGCGAATTTCATTTCGTACTGGCGAAGTTTTTTTATTTTATATTTTCATTCGATTCAAGTGAATATTCATGAAATGCATTTGTTTTGATTTTTTATGGTAAAAAAAAAATGCCCGTGCTATTTTTAATGGGTGTGCTTGTCTTTTTTCTTTTTTTAAACTGCAGAAAAAAGTGCTGAAAAGAATTGTGAACAGTTTTTACTTAGCTAGTTGGATGTGAATTTTTAAATTTGTTAATGTTTTTTGGCAGGAAAAAATGAGTGTGAGCAAATACTCTGTGTGTGTGTGTTGTGGTGTCGTGTGCGTTTGCCTGCGCGCGTGCAAATGGCGTGTATTTCACGTTATAAACAAGCATTGCACTTTTTTTGGGCCAAGCTTTAAAAAATTCCTTGCTTTCTTTGGCAAAACTTTTTTAAAAAATACCTTTTAGTCAAAAGTGCATTGCTGCGTTTGGCACCAGTCATTACAATGTGACATGTTTTATCTGCCGCTTGATATTGATCATGCTACAGAATTTGTTCGACGTGTCTCGACATGCTGTTCCCACTCACTCACCCTATTGCTTTCATGCCGCTGTTGCACATTGTCAATTACACGCTAGTCAAATAGGCAAAATGTCATTACACCTAGTCAAATAGGCAAAATTCATTACACTAGTCAAAGGCAAATGTATAACAGCTCTCATCCTATGATTACATGAAGCAGCTTGTGCATGCATGCATGATGCAGTGTTGGTAGACTGCAGATGTCACCCCTCGGTCACTACATGCGTGTAATTAAACAAAGGTTGTTTTTCAGACTTTACTAAGCGGCAGTAAAGACATCTTGAATATGGTCACGTTTTCTGCTGTCATTCAAAGCAACCACAGCAACAATTTATGTGCAAAGGAAAGTTGGTTAACAAGGCTTCTGGAAGGATGTCAGCTGCTCTTTTAGCACACACTGTGTGCCTGCTTTATGGAAAGTTCTGTGCAATAGTTCCCTCTTCTCTGCCATTATCACCGATATGGGTGTGTGGTGTGTGTGTGTGTGTGTGTGTGTGTTGTGTGTGTGTGTGTGGTGTGTGGTGGTGTGTGTGCGTGCGTGTGTGCGTGCGGTGTGTATACGTATGTTTGTGTGTGTTGTGTGTGCAGCGCCGGTGTGGTGTGTGTGTGTGTGTGGTGTGGGTGGTGTGTGTGTGTGTGTGTTGTGTTGTTGTGTGTGTTGTTGTGTGTGCGTCCGCGGCAGTGTTGTTTTTTTTGTTTTGTTTTAGCCGCATAAAATTCTTTCGAATTGCAGCCTAAAGCAGGACAGTATGTCGCCTTTTTCTTTCTACATAATTATGTATGTCACACCTGACAAGATGATTGTAACCAGTTGTATGAGCAACCCGTGAACCGCTGGAACCAGATATATGTGAATAAAAATATTACGTCTACCTATACTGCACTTATGTAAAAAATATTACGCCTGCCCGTTTTCCGTCAGTTAACTGGAGAAGATACACTACAATATAAGGATTTACGTGTCCAGTAAAACTACCAACGCACACGATGATGAGAAATTAAACAAGGTCATGCTGCTCCGAACTTATCTAATGATGCCACGGCGCGACGCAATCAAAGGGAAAGTATTGCGAACATTAGACCAAGGTAGCCAGATTGCTCTCCCCTTTCTCCATTACATTCACACGATAGAAACGGATAGGCACCCAATGGAAAAGTCGGGGACGGTAGGGATCGGAAATGGGGGACAGTGGGAGAAAGGTGTGAGTTAAGTAAAGGAAGGTGGGAGGTGTTATACTTGTCCACACATGCGCAGTAACTGAAAACGATTAAAGATGATACCACTGACCTTATTTTTCGAGCAATTTTTCAATTCAAATGATAAGCTTACTGTAACAATTATTTTACCGAGTTACAAGGTTCATTGAAAAAGAGGATTTTGTAATTGTAATCCCCCTACCTCTCTCCTCCCCTGCCTCCTCCATTTCCCCACCGTACACATTCAATGCTTCCCTCCGCTATACTACTCCCCCCCCCCCCCCCCCCACCCCCACCCCCGCTCCCTCCGTCCCGCTCCCTTCCCTGTCCATCCTCGGCAGACAGCAAGACTGACGATGTTCTTCAAGATCCGGAACAGCATCGTCCTGGCAGATCACCCAGGCTGCAGCCAGCTCCCCGCCGGCAGAGAATAGCTCGTGACTATCGCTTTTATTTCTTTAGGCTATCGATTTATTTTCAATTAAAAAAAAAAAGTACAGATAACGAAAGAGCGAAAACACACACACACACACACACACACACACACACACACACACTAAATAAAAAGTCAAATAAAATAAAATTAAATTAAATTAAATAAAAGAATAAGGTGCTAGTTAAGGTTTAACAACAACAAAAAAGTAGTAAGTGAGGAACATCCAGACATGAAATGTCCTGATTTTTTTTTTTTTTGAAAGTAAATATGAAATGAGGCAGGGAACAGTAAACAAACAAGGGGGTAACTCTTGCTCCCAGGATAAAATAAATACACGCCCGCCATAACTTTTTTGTTGTTGTTTGTTTTTGTTTTGTTTTGTTTTGTTAAATGTGGGGTGACGAGGAAGGGGAAGGGGGATGATCAGATACAGTTTTGAAACCCCAACGAATGCTCATCCATGACTTGTCTCCCCCATTCTGGTACATCGCCCTTCAGAGGTGTAAACAACAAGCAGCTATTGCAAAAAGCAGTTCCAGGTCGTATCAATACATATTTTTCCCATTTCATAGTTAAACAGCAAAAGAGTTCATGACTTGTCAAATACGGCTGCCTGCCAGCAGTGCCGCTTGCAGTATCGGCAAACTCCCCCCCTCCCTCTCTCCCCCCCCCCCCCCCCCCCCCCTCCCAAACCCTCAGGACGGGACTGAACAG
>CM031618.1:52669989-52682489 GCA_018398815.1 Conus ventricosus | reverse complement strand
TCATACTTAAAGTTTTCAGCGAGGATACAAGTCTGTTTGATGCTTTTGTATTGAAAGTGGACCCTTTGACGTCACTACAAAAACTGTCTAGACTTTTATTTATTTTTAAAAAGAAGAAAAAAAAAGCGTTTTAAGTTCTACGGTAGAATGTAAACCATTGTCTTGCCTTTAGAAAGTGTACTCGTACAGACAAACTATTGATCTAGTTTATAATCTGTTTCTAGTAGTAGCGTTGGTACATCTCTCTCTCTCTCTCTCTCTCTCCTCTCTCTCTCTCTCTCTCTCTCTCCTCCCCCCCCCCCCCCCTCTCTCTCTCTCTCTCTGACCACACAGTTAAAGATCGTCAGACTGAAAAATAACAGCGGGTGTTCCGAGAATGACAATGAATACACATGTTGAACTGTTTTGCTCGCAGGACGCTTATTGCGTGACTTAAAATCCTATTTAAAAAAAAACGAAAAAGAAAGAAAGATATATACAAGTATACTTGCGTACAACAAACACGAGCTAGCTTCACAAACGTCCACCTAAAACATACACGGGACATTTTCTTCTAGTCTCTAGCACAGAGTTCTCTACAATGCACAGAACATGCCAATGATTACACATCAAGGAAAAGTACACAACACTAAGACAAAGAGAGAGAGAGAGAGAGAGAGAGAGAGAGAGAGAGAGAGAGAGAGAGAGAGAGAGAGAGAGAGAGAGAGAGGAGGAATGGGGAGAAGACGGAGGTGGGATGAGTGGGGTAGGATGGACAGAGCATGTCAAAATTCACAACCAGTGTTTCGTCGGCATTTAATCAAAAAAAAAAAAAAAAAAAAAAAAAAAAAAGAAAAAGTTGGTACAATTCAGCCTTCTTTTGCCAGATGTGGAAGAGTATATACACGCTGGACATAGTCATGATACTCATGTGTGTGTGTGTGTGTGTGTGTGTGTGTGTGTGTGTGTGTGTGTGTGTGTGTGTGTGTGTGTGTGCATGTGCATGCGCGCGCGCTCGCGCTGGTATAAAAGGGCCCGCCGTTGACAGTACTGAACTGTAGTTTTCATCTACGAGTGAATGATCCAAAATTGCCATCAACTGATCCCAAATTGCCATCAACTGATCCCAAATTGCCATCACATCTATCAATCAGCATTGAGATGTATCCGCTCTTTGTGAGCACACGCCCCGCGAGCACCGAATCAGCATTAATGAATCTGTTAGTTACTTTCAGTTAAAGTGCCAAGAATCATCAGCTAATTCACACTCAACTCTTATCTGTTACCTATAACGGAAAAAAAAGAGAAAAGACAAATGCAGCCAGTTACTAAGCATGAATTAAACCCAATCAGTCCAAGCGCTCAACCGAGAAAGAAGAAAACACCGCAAAGTCAGCACGCGCACGTGCATGATATCCTGTTCCAACACCTTCCAGGTGATACAGAATGTCGCGCCGCCGAAATGGTCGACAGGTGGTGGTTGAAGGGAATGTACAAAGACATCGCTAGAACGCCAAACCATCCGCAGTCAGCAAGGACAGAAAATCAAAGACGGGGTTACAGGTAATCGAAGAGGTTTGCATGCAATTGTAAAAAGGGTAAACTAACAAGCAAATGCAGTGAGTTGCAAAATGAGCTAAGCGTCTGCAGGCGGAAATCTAAACAAATGTTAAATGGTGTTTGAAATTACTCCTCCGAACAACGTGGATAAACGAATCGCATTATGAAAAAAAAAACAACAACAAAAAAACCACGACGCATTTCGACCTCTCAGGTCTTTTTCAGGCAAGATAAACACCACTCGGGACAACGACAATGAAGAGCGAGCGATCGCTTCTCTTTGTCAAATTCGGCGCAAGATGGGCGTTGACGCATCGAATTTGACAAACAGAAGTGATCGCTCGTTCTTCATTTTCGTTGGTCTGAGTGGTTGTTTCTCTTGCCTGGAGAAGACCTAAGAGGTCGAAACGCGACGTGTTTTGTCTTGTGAGTCGTTTGTCCATGTTGTTCGGCGAAGTAATTTTAAACACTTTTTTAAAGATTTGTTAAAAATAAAAATTCAGGCTCCTATCAATATGGCTGGCGTTCTAAAAAAAATTGCCCCCCCTCCCCACCCCCACCCCTCCTCCTCCACTTCCCGCCCTCTCCTCCTCCCAGCCCCCTACTCCCTTCCCTAACTCCATCCTGTTCTAATGAGTGGCGAATAGAAAGGGTCAAAGCTATCAGCATTTCTCACGCCTAGCGCTAGTATTCAGAAGTATAACTATACAGTATTAATACACTGTGTGTTTGTTATTTTATTGATGAGTTGGCAGGTTCCGTGCAGTGACTTATAATCGGTGACCTACTAAGTGACCTTAGCTGTGACCTATGGTTTTGTGGTCCGGTGGATCGCTGTAAATTGATTATTATGCCTGGCTAGCTCGTGAAAACCTCTCCTGAAATGTGTGTGTGTCTGTAGTACAGAGAGAGAGAGAGAGAGAGAGAGAGAGAGAGAGAGAGAGAGAGAGAGAGAGAGAGACAGACAGACAGACAGACAGACAGAGAAACAGACACAGAGAGAGACAGACGGACAGACAGACACAGAGAGAGAGAGCCAGCCAGCCAGCCAGAAACACAGAGCGAGACAAAGAGAGAGCGTGGCTGTACTGTTTTGGTCACTGTAGAAAAAAGACTACTGCTGTGCTTCACATCAATTTGTTCATCCGGTCTCCAAACTAACCCCACGGACAACGGACAACAAGGCGGGGGGGGGGGGGGGGGGGAGTTATCCCGTATTATAATCAACTTCATGATGCTTTGTGAAGGGCGAAAAACAAAAAAATTCAGAATTGTTCTACACTACATCACCGCCAAATTTACATACAGAAGAGTTCCACCTGAAAAAGAAAAAAAAAAAAAACAAAAAAAAACGAGGAAGAAGACATTTTGCACATCGAACTGAAGGAGGTACACAGAATTGCTGTTCAACAAGTCTGGAACACAATGGGAAAGAAATACACACACTTAGTGCACAATGACATTCTGGGGTTCAGACTCCAAAGAAACAACTGACCATCCAGCACACCCTGAGGAGAGGACAGACCTTGGCTCTATCTTGAAGAGAAACAACTGACCATCCAGCACACCCTGAGGAGAGGACAGACCTTGGCTCTATCTTGAAGAGAAACAACTGACCATCCAGCACACCCTGAGGAGAGGACAGACCTTGGCTCTATCTTGAAGAGTGTGTGGTATTGAGGGGCAAAGGTCTAGAAACGAAGAGTTAAAGACCACAACTATGGGCGGGGCCACTAACCTAGGTACGAGTCTACACGCTGTAGAGGTTAGGACATTTAGATGACTGACTTACAGAGTAAAGAGAAGCGTTAACAGGCGTGACGATGGTCCCAACGGGACTTGAACTGCCACTCTGGCAAAGCTCCGGTCCTCTGTCGTTGGGGGCTACATCTCTACTTTCAGAACGTCAGACCACTGACCACAAAGTGACAGAACCGTGTCAGGCGTGACGAAGGCCAAAGGGAAAGGTCATTCGCTTGGATCTATTAATTCCGATCTCAAAGGCTCTGTCTGGTCTTGTCCTCCACTTGGATCTATTAATTCCGATCTCAAAGGCTCTGTCTGGTCTTGTCCTCCACTTGGATCTATTAATTCCGATCTCAAAGGCTGTCTGGTCTTGTCCTCCACTTGGATCTATTAATTCCGATCTCAAAGGCTCTGTCTTGTCTTATCCTCCACTTATGTACCATGAATTTCTGTCCTGAACTCGTAATCAACGTATGCTTCCACTCTGACCAATGTTATGACGTGTCCTCTGCTTCTGAGACACGCATTTTCACCCTGACCACGTGTCACGCTGGAATCTATCCCACGTGTCTTTCCTCCCGAGCTATTACCATGTCTTTCCTCTATCTCTTCGACATGAATGTCTGTCCTGAAAAAAAACGTGATCGGCGTGTGCTTCCACTCTGGCTAATGCGTTGACCTGTCTTTTACTTCTGAGACTTGGATCTTCATCCTGAACACGTGTTGGTGTGGAATCAGTACCACGTGTGTTTCCTCCCCAACAAGTGCCACGTCGTTTCCTGTACCTCTTCGACACGAATCCCCCCCCCCCCCGCCCCCCCCCCCGCCCCCCCCCCCCCCCCCCCAAACACAGGGTGCTGTAATGAGTGGGGCGTATGCTTCCACGAATGCTACGTCCCTTCCTCTACAACGCGGATTTCCGAATCCATTCTGAAAACCTGACGTGCTATGATCAGCTGGGCATTTACTGCCCCCCCCCCCCCCCCCAGTCACTTGCAATGGCCTCTGGTAGTCTCTGGGCATTTATTTCTATCCTGGAAAAAAGGTGGAGTCGTCTAACGAGTCAGACTTGAATGCAGTCTTCCTCCCTGACAAACGCATTGTCTTCTGCCTCTAGCCTCTGGTGTTTCCATCGTATTTTAACAAAAAAATTCTGTCGTGATAATAAATTTCTGTTGTAATGTTTGGTTTCCGTTTGATATTTGGTTTACATCGTGATATTTGGTATGTATTGTTATTTGATTTCCATCGTGATCTCTGGTTTACATCGTGATATTTGGTATGTATTGTTATTTGATTTCCATCGTGATCTCTGGTTTACATCGTGATATTTGGTATGTATTGTTATTTGATTTCCATCGTGATCTCTGGTTTACATCGTGATATTTGGTATGTATTGTTATTTGATTTCCATCGTGATCTCTGGTTTATATCGTGATATTTGATTTCCATCGTTATATTTGGTTTATACCGTGATATTTCATTTCAATCGTGATTTTTGGTTTGCATGGTTGGTTTCATCGTGATGTCTGGTTTACATGGTAATATTTCATATAAGATACCTTAGAAATGTAAAAAAAAAATCAAAGCTACGACAATTTCGAAAAAGAAAGGCAGTATAGTACTAGTTGATATAATCTTCTCCTACGACTACAGGGCGATAATAAAACAATGTAAAAAAACCTAACGCGATGCTTTCTTGTTTGTTCTCTGCCAAAAATCTCCGTATTAACCCCCTAACATGGTGATCCTGACAAACGCATCGTCCTCTGTCTGTAGGACAGAATCCCCGTCCTCGAACTGAAAACATAAAGGTCTTAGATTAGCTGGCCATGGATGGCTTTCCTGTAGAATACAATGTCCCTTACCATGATGACATGTGGCGTTCCACACTGACGAACGCGGTGTGTTCTCCTCAGCGCAATAACAAGGGCAACGACTCTGATGATACTCTTGACAAACTGTGGAACTGACGTCAGGCTCATGAAAAATAGCAAATCACGAACAAATAGGATAACTCTTGCTCCCACGATGGGATAACTACGCGCCCATAACTCAAAACGAACACTGCTTACAAGACCAAATCGCCGAGCAGAAATGCCAAATTTGATGTATCGTACGCAGGATTCAATTGGAGGTAAAGGCGTGCAAGTATCTCATCATTACTTGTTCGTTATTCATTGTTCACTGCTCCCTGCCTCATTTAATTTTTTTTCTCACAAAATTAGTTAGCTCCACTGCACAAATTCGCAGGTGTTGCCATAATTTCTTTTGAAAAATAAACAAATGAGAAAACCAACAAACGCCCTCACCCTTTTCCCTGTGTGAAGGCTTCAGCGTACCTATCATAGTAAACCTTTTTTTCTCAAACAACTAAGGTCTCACCAGGAGCTAAACCACCACAGGAAAAGGAGGCAGAAGAACCGAAGCCTTGATATACATTATCTTAGGATGCCCTCACTAATCACGATTTTGCATAGTTAAGTGACTGGATGTGGATTTCTGTCAAGCCCGGCTGTATGGTTCTAACGACATTTTATTTAAAAAAAAAAAAAAAAAAAAAAAAAAAAAACTTCATTAAGCTAGACAACATCCGAGTTTTGAATCTGCATTATTTTAGTGCTCCCAAAAGGGTTCAATCATGCAAAGGTGCTTACAGGGGAGACAACTGATTTCATGGTGGAACATCGAACACATTCGCTACGGTGCTCTCAGCAAAGCAAACTGTCTACTGTGGTTGTAACATTTGTTTTCCCCTGGAAGAGCTGTAACGAGGACAGAGACTGCTGCCAATGATATTTCCAAAGAGAAGGAAGCAAAATACACAAATCTACCCACCCTTCCACTCTCCCCCGCCTTCCACTCAATGCCTACGTCTTCCACTCAACGCCTACGTCTTCCATATTTCAAAGGAGATCCATTTTCTGAAAGGTTCATCTGAACCGTACACAAAAGCAAACCAACCCATATCATGCAAGGGACTGAATCCAGACTGGGGCAGCCAAAGAACCGACAGTCGTCTCCCCTGTCCATAAGAGAGCACGTGAAGATGGCAGACACACTGGGTACAGAGTCTGACTTTGGCGAAAGGGCGTCGACATATTTTCAACTCCCGCCCACCCCCCCACATCCTCCTCGAGAAAAAAAAAAATTCAAAAAAAGGGAGGGGAAAGGTTCATATTGTTTCCGGAGAAGATCGTCCGGATCCCAACCTTGGCGTGGAGGGTGTCCAGTGAGATACAGCAGGTCGGGTAATTGACTAAAACCCCGAGAAGCCCAGTCCTACGATGTCCTTAACCACAGGCACTGGCCTCAAAACGGAAACAGCGTGTTGTGTCCCAACTCAGACCACGCACACGTGACATAAAACCTACCAGAAAACTACAAGAACTCGATCAAATCTTCATTGACCTGAACACCTCTCTCTTCAGGCTAAGGACACGACAGCTAGGCCACCCTCCCTTACACCAAAACAGTCATCGTCTCCCCTTAGGACAACTCTGGCGGAAGCCGCTGTGCCGGAAGTTCCGGACCGGCGGAAGGGCGTCCGGCTCACCGGTAGTAGCGGTACGTCAGGGACTGCTCCTCGTACGGCTTCCACAGCTTCCGGAAGAGGGGGTGACGGGATCGCACACACCGGGGCTGCTCCTCCGGCCTCCATCGGCCGTTGATGCAGGCCGCGCCGCGCGGCCCCTGCAGCTTGTAGTTGCGGTCGCAGTCGTACTCGATGCGCACGCCGTGCTTGATGGTGGAGATGAAGCCGTGGAAGAAGAACTTGCCCACCGTGCCCTTCTTATACACCTTGCCGTTGGCGATCTGGCCCGGGTTGGGACAGTAGTCTGCAAAACACAGGAGCATCGGGTCATGCTTTTGAGCATCTCTCTTTTCTGGCTGGGGACATGACAGCTAGGCCACCCTCCCGCACGCCAAAACGTTCGTCTTGTCCCCAGAAAATTCCGGCTGCGGTGGAAGTTTCGGACTGAAGGCAGGACGTCCTTCGGTCCGGACATCTATCTATCTGTCCATTGTGTGTGTAGGGTCACTCACTGAAATCGTGGTCACGTCGTCGGGTTTTTTTTCCTGTAAGTCCGTCCACTGTCCATGGGAGGATTACACGCAGTTGTTTGGTTACCCTTAATGTTGTTTGTACCCCAGCAGCCAGGGTGGGCCATATCAGGGCTTATTCCTCCTGTTGAAAGCTAACGGTTAATAGTCTATGGAAGGGTTAGAAGCTGTCAGCATGGTAATGTATTTGTCCGGTCTAAATCTAACGGTCCATTGTTTATGGAGGGATTATAAGCAGTTAACATGATTATGTATTTGTCCCATTTCAGTCTAATTATCCACTATATGGGGATTACAAAGTACAGGTACTCATGTATTTGCCTGTTTCAGTCTAATTGTCCACTATATAGGATTACAATCAGTCCGCGTGTTCATGTATTTGTCCTCTTTCAATCAAACAGTCCACCACATTGGGATCATACACTCTCTGCAGGGTCATGTATTTGTCCTGTCTGAATCTAACGGTTCATTTGTCCATGTAGCCATTATAAAGCGATCTAGTATGGTCGTGTATTTGTCCAAATTCTAACGGCCTGTTGTCAATGTAAGGAGTATAAGCGGTCAACATGGTCATGTTTACAGTCCAACCAACTGGACGGGTCCATATGAGGGCTCATCTCTTCTGTTTCAATCTAACGGTCCATTGCCTAGGCAGGAATTTTAAGTAGTCAACATAGTCATGGATTTGACCGGTCTAAATCCAGTGTCCATTGTCTACTGGAAATATAAACTGTCCACGTGGTCATGGATTTGTCCTGCCTATTTATAACAGTCCAGTTAGAGCCACTGTCTATGTAGGGGTCATAAGTATTCACCGAGGTTATGGATGTTTCCTGTCTAAGTTCAAAGGTCCATTGTCTATGTAGGGATTATAAACTGTCAGCGTGGTCATGGATTTGTCCGGTCTAACGGCTAAATGTCTGTGAAGTGGTAATGCTAGGTTCACACGAGAGCAACTTTTACTGCCAACAAATAGACCCCAAAAGTTGCCAACTCGATGTGCAACAAATCAAAAATAGATTTTGGCCAAAGTTGCTTCGTCATATGTGAACGCAAGAGGCAACTATATGGCAACTCCGTAGCTCCGCCCCTTTTTTTTGCTGGCTTGGCCTACGTGCGCGACCTACTTTCCTTGTAGTTGCCACGTAGGTTGCAACTTTTGCAAGCAACTTCTGGAAAAGTTGCCAGCTTTGTTGGCTCGGTTGAAAACATGCATGCATGTTGCCGACACGCACAACAAAAAGTTGTCATGCAAGCAACAAAATTCGTGCTTGCATGCGTGTGGAAAAAAGCGAGAAAAGCGTGGCGGCACGTGCCGCTTTTTGTCGCACGCATGCACTTCGCTCCGCCCCTTTTTTGTTGCCTACCGGATATACTTGTGTTGCCAAGCTGTTCACACAAAAGCAACTTGAAGTTGTCATGCAAAAGTTGCCAACCCCACCAAAAGTTATATCTCCCGACGTTCAACTTTTGGCTGTGACAACTTCATAGGCAACTTTTATTGGGAAAATCCAATGGGGTCTAATTGGTTTATAATGAGTTGCTGTAGTGACAACTTTTGAAGCAACAATGTAGCAACACATAGGCAACTTGGAGTTGCCACCCATTGTTGCCTCATTGTTGCACTCGTGTGAACCAGGCATTAGAAACAGTCAACGTGGTCATGCGGTTGTGCTGTGTCTGTCTAACGGTCCACTGTTTAGAGACTACACGCAACTCGCATGCTCATGTATCTGTCCTGTCTTGATCAAAAGGTCAAGTATCTACGTAGGTATTATCAGCTGTCAGCGTGGTCATGCATTTATCCCAACTCTAATGACCTTTCTTTCTTGTTGAAATCCCGGAACACTTTCCGTTAAATCCTCCGTCCATACTTAACCAACTGGATGGGTGTGTATCTTCTGACAACATTGGTCGTCACGCACTGCCCGAGCAGCGGGAGAAAGGCACTAAGGGAGACAATCCCTCTCCCCTATCTTGTGAATCTGGCTGACTTCTTTCCCCTGACAAACGAGCTCGCTACGAAAGCGGTTGATTCACTCACTCACTCACACTCTCTCTCTCTCTCTCTCTCTCTCTCTCTCTCTCTCTCTCTCTCTCTCTCTCTCTCCTCCCCTAATCCAGTGCTCTGTCCTCCTTCCAGGCGAAGACAGAGGAGTGACGATGTCTTATGTCTAGACGGCTGAGCGTCAAGAATAACTTAAGTTTCCCAGGAGGGGGTGAAAATACTCCCGTTTCCTTTTTCTCTCCCCCCCCCCCCCCCCCCCCCCCCCCCCCACACACACACATCTCGAGACCGTTCAGAACCAGATGGGAGGATTACGACTGGGGGGGGAAAAGATGGGAGAAACAACAGCACGCCAAGAAACGCTTGCGCTACTCAGACGGTCGTCTCTCCCCCCTCCCCCTCCCCCAGTCTTCTCCCCCCCCTCCCCCACCAAAGTGTTCCCCTTTCCTCCGTCCCCTCAGACGCATGTGGTGCTAGACTAGACTATCTGCTTTGACTGAAAATAATTCTAAGGCGTGTCCACGTCCTGAGCAGTCAACATGTCCGTCCCGTAGACGATGAATGAACAAGCGACGGATGACCGACTATCGATCTGCTTTAATTCAAGCGGTACATGCCGTCGACCCCCCCCCCCCCCCCCCCCCCAAGAAGATTGGGAAGAAGGTCGTCGTTTCGCAACCCCATCAGAGGCACATCATAGCGGCTTTTTCTTGTTCTTTTTTAATTTGTGAGAATTTTGTTTTTGTTTTTCTTCTTCGATTTTTTTTTCTTTCTTCTTTTGCGTTTTTTTGTCGTTGTTGTTGTTATTATTATCATTCTTGTTTGTTTTTTCCTTTTTTTTTTTCCTTTTTTTTTTTTTTTTTTGCTCGCTCATATCCAAAGTTGAGAATGTCAAGGTCTAAACCAGGAAGAAGATGGGAGCTTCACAGTCTAGTCGAGTATCGTCGTCTTCACTGATGGCTTCGGCTATTCGTCGACTCTTCTTTTTTTTTTTTTTTTTTTTTTTTAAATTTCAAACCACCGTTGCTGATGGTCTGTGTCTCGGGTCTGCCTGGGTTTCTTCCCTTTCCTTTCTTCTGGGCTACAGACATCTTCGATGGCGAGTCCAGGGAAGGCTCTAAGCCGCATAGTGGCCCTGCCGATCCCCACCATTTTTTTTTTCTTTCTTGTTTTCGTTTTTGTTACTGACCTGGCGATAAGTTCATGTTCAATGCCCCCCCCCCCCCCCCTCCCCAGGGAAGCGTGGGCTGCAGCAGAGCATATCATTACCCCCCCCCCCCCCCACCCCGCCCTGCTCGATACTTCCCCTACTTGTCGCTGGTCGATACTCTCCCAGCTCTATACTTTCCCTGCTCGATACTCTCCCTGCTCTATACTCTCCATGCTCTATACTCTCCCTGCTCTATACTCTCCCTACTCGATACTCTCTCTCTATACTCTCCCTGCTCTATGCTTTCCCTGCTCGATACTCTCCCTGCTCTATACTCTCCCTGCTCTATACTCTCCCTACTCGATACTCTCTCTCTATACTCTCCCTGCTCTATGCTTTCCCTGCTCGATACTCTCCCTGCTCTATACTCTCCCTGCTCTATACTCTCCCTACTCGATACTCTCTCTCTATACTCTCCCTGCTCTATGCTTTCCCTGCTCGATACTCTCCATGCTCTATACTCTCCCTGCTCGATACTCTCCCCCCCTGCTCGATACTCTCCCTGGGCGATACTCTCCCTCCCTATACTCTCCCTGGGCGATACTCCCCCTGCTCGTTACTCTCTCTGCTCGTTACTCTTCCCTTGCTCTATACCTTCCTCGATACTCTCCCTCCCTATACTCTCCCTGGGCGATACTCTCCCTCCCTGTACTCTTTCTACTCTATAATCTCCCGCTCTATACTCTCCCTGCTCGACACTGATGTAAAAAAGCAGATATGCTGCTTATTCAATGTTTCCATCTCTAAATAAAATTTTGACTTTGACTTTGACACTCTCCCCCAGCTCTATACTCTCCCTGGGCGATACTCTCCCTGGGCGATACTCTCCCTGGGCGATACTCTCCCTTTCTATACTCTCCCTGGTCGATACTCTCTATGCTCTCCCTGCTCTACACTCTACCTGCTCGATACTCTCCCTGCTCTATACTCTACCTGCTCGATATTCTCCCTTTCTATACTCTCTCTGGTCGATACTCTCTCTCTATGCTCTCCCTACTCTATACTCTCCCTGCTCGATACTCTCCTTGCTCTATACTCTCCCTGCTCGATATTCTCCCTTTCTATACTCTCCCTGGTCGATACTCTCTCTCCATGCTCGTCCGGCTCTATGCTCTCCCTGCTCGATACTCTCCCTGCTCGATACTCTCCCTGCTCGATACTCTCCCTGCTCGATACTCTACCTGCTCGATACTCTCCCTGCTCGCCCAGGAGGTGTATTGAGTAGAGTGGGGTGGGGGTGATTCTAACAGGGGGCCTTCAGAGAACTCCAGGGAGTCCTCCTGCGTCTCCTCCATGGTCACCATGAACATGGAAAGGTGAGGCGCAAATAGTTTAGTTCCTTCACGCTACACTCTCAAAATAACCTCGGCTCCCATTTTCTTTCTATCTTCTCGCACGTGTGTGCATTTTGTATTGTCTGTCTGTAAACACCCACACCCACACACACACACAGAGGCACACAAACGCGCGCGCGCACACGCACACACAGACACACAGAGATACGCACGCAGCACGCACGCGCGCGCGCACGCACACATACACACGGTACACGACACACACACACACACACAACACACCACACACAACACACCTTACACACACACACGCACTCATACATACAATGCCGCGTGCGCGCGCGCACACACCACTCTGTCTCTCTTCCCCTCCCTCCCTCTCTCTCCCCTCTCTCTGTCTTCCTCTCCCCCTCCCTCCCCTCTCTTCCCCTCTCCCCCCTCACTCCCCCTCTATCTCCCTGCCTCCCTCCCAATCTCTCCTCCCCATCTCTTTCTTCCCCACCCCCCACCCCTCCTCTCTCTCTCTCTGTCCTGATACTCACTTTCCTCACAGCGAGTTCGGGTTCTCCAGCGCCATATCTCTCCCTCCCTCTCCCTCTCTCCACCCCCCTCTCTCTCCTTCTCCCCCTCCACCCCC
>CM031618.1:52654989-52662489 GCA_018398815.1 Conus ventricosus | reverse complement strand
GCGTAATCAGTCGCGGTTGCCCCAGGTCCTATATATTTTGATGGGTCGCACATGACCCACGCCGTCGGGTGAGGAATAAGTTGCTGAACCGCCCTTTATCAGGTGTGGGTCTTACCAGACCCACGCGATGAGCTTTACAAAATGTGTGGGTCTAGGGCGACCCGCACGATCGGGTCTGCGTAATCAAAAACGTCATCCGGTAAAGGTTAGATTAAAAACTAGCACCTAAAACAGCCGCGCACATTGACTTGCAATGAAGTACACAAGATCGCGATAGCACAAAGCCGTGTCAGAATGCTAGTAGATCCTTCTCAGCAATTAAAGAAAATAGTGCTTGTTAAGAGGAATGCTTGACCAACACATTTTCATGAAGTACTGGTCAAGCGTGGAGGTGAAACTAATGAGATCTACCTTCCAGTTCCCCCAACACTTCGTCTAACTCACCACAAACACACCCTTCTTCCCAACACGGCAAATCCGGGAGAGAAAAAAAAAGAGGTGTACCTACCCAGGCAGAGAGGAGGGGGGTAGGACCACTGGCCGTTCTCCAGACACTGGGTGGAGAACGACTCTCCTTGGAACTTGGATCTGATGTTGCACCTTCACAGGAGAAAGCGCACGACACATGGTCAAGTTCCAGTTCAAGTAACACACTCAGGAACATCAGCATGTTAAAACCTTTCCCGTACTCCGTGGGTGTGAAATCACCCAGACACGTGTTTTTTGCTCTGTAACTCTAGTAATTTTGAAGCCACTTCCACTTAATTTCATGACTTTGTCCCTAATATATTATACTACATATCAACTGAAAATTATTTTGTTTTATACATAAACAAAGAAATAATTAAACAATTAATGTCCCAGTACGTCGTGGGTGTGAGAACACCCATACTACCAAAGAATAAACTTGCACGCCGTACGCCGTGGGTGTGGGGCCACCCATACTTACAAAGCTTGCGCGCCACACGCTATGGATGTGACGTCACGCGTGCTTGCTACAGAGAGATAAGAGTCGCGTTGGTAAGAAATTCCTTGCGGCTTTCTTCCTGAGCGGGGCGCGTACTGCCAAGTGTGGGCAATGTACGTCATAATGAAAATGATGCAAAGTGACATTTACGTATTTAAAAAAAAAAAACAAACAAAAAAAAACACGTAGGCCTTGGTATGTTGCACATTCTAGGAAACGTCATACTGACAGAGGATCAAGTATTTCTAATGTTTTACCAATGCACACACACACACACGCGCGGGGCCCGTGCGCGTGTACTATATAGCATAGCTCACACACATATATATATATATATATATATATATATATATATATTATATATATATATATATATATATATATATATATATATCTTTCCATGCATGCACACACACACACACACACACACACACTTTCTCTCTCTCTCTCTCTCTCTCTGTTTCTCTTTCTCTCTCGCACAAACATGCAATAATGCTCACATGCACACATAGATAAACGCACATTCATGCGGCCGCCTGTGCACAGTTATTCACCGAGAAACAAAACAACGAACAACCGTTTGACGCAAGTAGCAAGACTCTCATCTCATAGAAGTCAAATTTGCATGACGTACGGCAAGGTCTTACTTCCTCGAGAAAAACCATGGGTTACTGTACACCCACGGCGTACGGCGAGGGGTTAGCTCCTACACAAAAACAATGGGTTACTGTACACCCACGGCGTACCGCGAGGGGTTAGCTCCTATACAAAAACCATGGGTTACTGTACACCCACGGCGTACGGCGAGGGGGTATTCCTTCTTAGAAAGCATGGGTTTCTGCACACCCACGAAGTACAGCGCGCAAAATTTTAGGCGACGTACGGGAAAGGTTAAACAAACACTCACTCTCCGAATCCAAACTCACGCGTCAATGAAAGAACAAAATCACCTCATCAATTCTGATTGACGAAGTACAAGGGCAAACGCACAAACACATACGTAACCTCTGTGCATTCACACAGAATATGATTTGGGGTTGTCAGGTCTGTTCAAGTGATGAAAATTCCGTGGGGAGGATATGGGTAGTACATATGTGCGCGCAAACGCGTGCGTGCGTGCATGGTGTGTGTGTGTGTGTGTGTGTGTGTGTGTGTGTGTGTGTGTGTGTGTGCGTTGCGTGCGTGCGTGCGTGCGTGCGTGCGTGCGTGTGGGTGGGTGGGTGCGTGCGTGCGTGCGTGCGTGTGTGTGTGTGCGTGTGTGTGAGATAGAGAGAGACAGGCAGACAGACAGACAAAGAGATAGACAGACAGACAGACACAGAAAGACAAAGATACAGAGAGGGTTGGATGGATGGAGAGAGATGCAGATGCGGAAAATTTATCCTAAAAGGCCATAGCCCCTCTTGAAGGGGGATGGAGAGAGAGAGAGAGAGAGAGAGAGAGAGAGAGAGAGAGAGAGAGAGAGAGAGAGAGACCCAGCCAGCCAGCCAGCCACCCAGAAGTCCAACAACACACATACCCGCCATACAACACAATCACCCCACACCTGAACACACACCCTGCAAACACGCCGCGATACCTTTCCAACATGTCAACATGCTGCTACTACTGTCACCGCCCACATCCTTCCAACATGTGCGCACACACACACACAGACACAGACACACACACACACACTCGCTAACACTGCCACCCGCACTTTTTCAAAACCATGTGCACGTGCCCGCTAACCTTGCCGCTCTCATAATCATCTTCCACCTGCAAAACTTGGGAAAGAGCAGAACTATCGCATGAGCCTTGTCTCGCACGTCCACATGCAAGTTTCGGGCTTCAGTCTTGATGTTATTTTATGTCACACATCGCGCCGGGGCTATACAGCGTATAGGCGCATCCCCTGGATGGTGGATTGGGAATCCCTCAAGCTTTGCTCTTGGGGGTGCACTGGATAATACGGAAGACGGTGCCGCGAACCAACATGGCCTAAGAGAAGGAAAACTTGAAAGAGTCCAAACCCGCACTGTCCGGTGTACGTTAGCCCCGTGTTACCAGGGTAACCAGACAACCACGAGCTGCATGCTCTGAAGTGGGAACATGTCGGCTGAGGCCAGCGGGCAGACCTCCTGCAGAGTCACAGGCCACAGGAGAAGACCAGACACTACTGATTTCACCCATTATGCCTCCCCCCCCCCCCCCCCCCCCCGCCCTCCCCTCCCATTTTATGTCACTCATTCCCACTGACTGCTAGGATGTTCGATACCTGTAGAAGTACACGGCGCCCACAGTCGTGCGATGTCCGTCCAGGTACCCGTTCCAGATGGGACCCGGCACCCCACAGTTGATCTCTGCGTAGACAATACACCAACATATCCATTGCTACACCATTCGCAAAAGGCTCCCAACGCCCGTCTCCCGTCACATTTATAAAGATAAGTGTGCTAATCGTCTGGGAAGGAAGGGGACAGAGAGATTGAGAGAGAGAGAGAGAGAGAGGGAGAGATAAGTGTGCTAATCGTCTGGGAAGGAAGGGGACAGAGAGATTGAGAGAGGGGGGGGGGGAGAGAGAGGAGAGAGAGGGAGAGAGAGAGAGAGGGGGGGGGGGGGAGAGGGATCGAGGGAGGGAGGGGTGATGAAAGAGAGAGAAGGAAGGAGGGGTGGGGGTGGGGGAGAGTTGACAAATAATCAGTGAATCACCTGATAAAGGCACACATTTTTAGATTTCATTATCAAATTTTCATCAGGCCAGTCACTGAGACGAGCAATGAAACAATTAAGAGATACCAAAAAAAAAAAAAAAAAAAAAAGTAAAAAGAAAGGACGTCAAAAATAGCCACAGACAAACACAGACAGTCAAACACTCGCTAAATGAAGAACAATAAACACCCGAATTATCAAACAAACTAAAACTACATAAAGCTTTAATTTCACAGACTATCATACTAACAAATTGCACCACAAGCTAACCAGCGACCAACCAGCCAAGAGACTGACCGACAGGAACGCAGTTTGGGACCCTTGAGAGAGAGAGAGAGAGAGAGAGAGAGAGAACACGACTCGTTCAGGCGAAGGAAAAAAAAAAATCACCGAAAAGCGTCAACATCGCAAGCCCGAAACTGAAGAGCAGGCCACAGCGTCAAGCATAAAACACACGTCAGTATTCTTTCTCCCCCCCCCCCCCTCCTCTCCACCCTCCATCCCCCTCACCTTCACAGTACGCCTCCTGTCCACTCCACGTGCGGTCAGCCTGGCACGTGCGCTCGGCGGAGCCCACCACCTTGAAGCCGTCATTGCACACGAAACGGATCACGGAGCCGTACGTGGTGCCGGAGCCGATCATCGTGCCGTGTAGAGGAGGCCTTAGCTCCAGACAGTGGATAGCTGCAAGAGGAACGTACGGTAAGGTGAGGTTATGTTGCTTACAACCCAGCCGACCGCAACGGGCCATATTAGGGCTGTCGCTAAACTACAAGATTACCCTGTCAGGCTGTCATTGCGGTGAAGAAGGTGGAACGTACATTCCGTTCGACGTTGAACCAACGTTTTGATCGCGAACCTGATTTGTCTGGATCGCGATCTTGGCGGCCATCTTGTTTTTGCTCTTAATATGTTACCGGATCTTTCGGTTCGAGATTCAAGATCGGTGCGGTTTGCAATTTCGCCGATCCTAGCTTCTCGGACAGAAAAAGAAAATTGCTTACTATTTTCTGGGAATTGTTCATCTTCTTGCCAAGGTGCGTAACCCTATGAAAACTTTCTGGCAATAGAAATCAACTGAAGACTAGCTGACAAACTCTCCTGTGATGGAATTCAGTTGAGGTCGGTTGACCTTGAATCGTTGACCTAAATTATTATCCGCAAGTCAACGTTTTAATTCGATGTTGAAACTTCACGATGTGTTGGCGATATGGAAGTCAAATTTTGGACGAAAAGGTTGTTTACAACGATTGCAGTTTCTGTTCGAAACAGTTCCAAGCTGATAAGAGCTAACAACATCTCTCAGACGAGAATTAGCGAGCAGGATTTTTTTTGGGGGGCGGATTGAGTTCCCTCCCTTGTGAAAAGATCGTTCAAAATTTAATTCAGAATCAGTCTGTACGTAGTTTGTCATATTCACCGGTATTTGCGAATTGGGTCGTAGGATCGAAGGCTTCAGTTAAGAGTTGAACTATGGCTCGTCATGAATTTGTAATCTACGTATGCCAACCAAATTGGATCGTTCGGTAAAGAATGGCCTCCAAGCGATCTTCACAAAATGAGTGCCGTTGATGTCTCGATCAGCGGTCATTTCCAACAGCCAGTGCGGTCTAGCTCACAGATCAAGCCACTCTGGGGAAACTGGTACAACGGAAAAATGTTTTATATAGAATCGTATAGTATTAGACAAAAAAAAAGTCCACGGACAGACACCAAGGCATGTATGTCTAATTACATATGCACATGCACGCGCGCGTGCGCTCGCACACACACACACACACACACACACACACACACACAGACACACACATGCATGCACACACGCACGCACGTACACACACACACACACACACACACACACACACACACACACACACACACACACACACACTGACACCAAACCACACTACCTTCCCTCACTTAGTTCACAGATGAGCAGCTATCTCACTCTCTGTGAGTTTGCACACATGCACACGCGCACCGCATGCACGGGCACACACACATGGGCCCCTGCCAACACACACACACACACACACACACACACACACACACACACACACACACACACACACACACACGTGTACAGTCACCACAACACACACACAGACACACACACACACAGACACACACACACACACACACACACACACACACACACACACACACACACACACACACACACACACACACACACATGTGCACACTTACGTCTAATATCACTCAAAGTGAACAGACGTTAAACAGAAGAACGAACATGTGTACACTCACCACACACACAGACAATGGATGATAATGGCACAACCAATCTTAGGTAGGGTACTCAAGGTCTGACCAGCGCGTTGGGCGAAAGTGTAGGTCAGACATTTGCTAACTTTCAAGCCACAAAACCCTCTTCAAATTCTTCTCATCCTAGTCATGAATTCATTAATCCATCAGCTTTAAACCGTACGCAGTGTGGTCTCAAAACTTAGCGAATGGGGTGTAGCGTATATGGACTAGTCTGCACGCAGTGGCACCTCCTTGATGAAACTGAAACTGAACTCTGTGAGAGTTTGGCACACTCCGAATAATAGCCCCTGCCTCTAATAAACTCCACTCTCCGTCCACCCCCCCCCCCCCCCCCCCCCCCCAGTGCCAGACTCACGTTCACAGTTGGGCAGCACTCCAGACCACTCTCCGTTGGCCTGGCATTCTCTGTAGCCTCTGCCCTGCAGTTCGTAGCCCTCGTTGCAGTGGTAGGTGACTCGTGTGGGATAGGTGAAGCGGTACCCCGGGTCACGCCACCCGTTGTTGATCTCGCCCGGAGCGCCGCAGTCCCTGGCTGAAATGGGGAATGACAACAACAACAAAAAGTGTAAAGAGAATGTCTCGAATTTGAAAATACTTGTCATCTTTTAATGAAGGACTGTCGATTAGGGGAATGGAAGTTAGAAAGGTGAGAAATTGTTTTGAGGGGGAGCATGAATATTAGTTGTCAGAGACAGATAGTAGGAAGATGGAAGATTGGGAAGCAGGGATGGCGTATGGGGAATAGAGAATAGAAAGATGGAAGATTGGGGAGCAGGGATGGCGTATGGGGAATAGAGAATAGAAAGATGGAAGACTGGGAAGCAGGGATGGCGTATGGGGAATAGAGAATAGAAAGATGGAAGATTGGGAAGCAGGGAGGGACGGTACCTTGGGATCAGGGAGAAGGAAGACTGTATGGAATAGCGGGAAGTGGGCCTGGGAACATGAAATATTGGGGGAAAAAAAGAAAGACTGGATGCTGAAAAGTGAGAGTGGGAATAGGAAAACTGGATTTTTGAGAATTGGGAGTTGGGAGGATTGGAGATTGAAAAGTGGAAGTAGGACAAAGGGGTATTGGGAAATGCGGCTGGGAAGATGGAATATTGGGACAATGGAGTAGAAAGCTAGGATATTGGGACAAGGGAGTAGAAGGATGGGATAGTGGGACAAGGGAGTAGAAAGATGGGATATTGGGACAAAGGAGTAAAAAGATGGGATAGTGGGACAAAGGACTAGAAAGATGGGGTATTGGGACAAGGGAGTAGAAAGATGGGATAGTGGGACAAGGGAGTAGAAAGATGGAACACTGGGACAAGGGAGTAGAAAGATGGGATATTGGGACAAAGGAGTAAAAAGATGGGATAGTGGGACAAAGGACTAGAAAGATGGGGTATTGGGACAAGGGAGTAGAAAGATGGGATAGTGGGACAAGGGAGTAGAAAGATGGGATAGTGGGACAAGGGAGTAGAAAGATGGGATAGTGGGACAAGGGAGTAGAAAGATGGGATATTGGGACAAAGGAGTAAAAAGATGGGATAGTGGGACAAAGGACT
>CM031618.1:52639989-52647489 GCA_018398815.1 Conus ventricosus | reverse complement strand
GCATTGTTTTTTTTTGAAATTCCAGTAGTTTCCATTTTGTACTTTCCCCCCTTTGGGCAAAACAAAAGGGCCCTTGGACCCCTGAACAAAAAAAACCAATCAGGCATTTTTTCTGTTAAATTTTTAAACAGGTTTTTAAACCGGTCTTGCAAAGCTCGTCCTCCTCTCCCCCTCTTCTCTCCTCTCTCCCCTTTTTCTCTCTCTCTCTCTCTCTCCTCTCTCTCTCCCCTCTCTCTCTTCTCTCTCTCTCTCTCTCTCTCTCTCCCCTCTCTCCTTTTCTCTCTCTCTCTCTCTTTTCTCTCTCCCCTCTCTCTCCCTCTTCTCTTTTTCCCCCTTCTCTCTTCTTTTTGGTTTTTTTTTGTTTTCTTGCTTTCCCCACAAGCTTGATGACCTTATTAAGACAAGGTTTTTTTTTCCCCTGCACGGGTTAGAATTTTGTTTAAGCGGGGGTTGTTTTATAGATGTGCGTCCCGGGAAAGATTTATAACGTAATAAATGTGTGCCGGGGTTGAGGCATTTTGTGTTTTTGACCCTTTTTTGGATTTTTAAAAAAAAAATTTACAATTTTCTTTTTGGGGGACGAAAAAGCACGACATTTTTTTCTTTTTCTTCTACTTGGCTTCGAGCCTCATCATGAACTTTTTACGAAATCCTTTTGAAATTTATGCTTTTTTGTATTTTAAAGATGAAACTTTACGAAATTCCGTTGGGAAATTTTTTAATTTTTTTTGTATCTAAATTTTCCCTTTTTTTGGGGCGCTGCAAATTAATTTCCCCCATTTTTTTAATAACCCTTGACAAAAAGGCTATGTGGGCCCCTTTTGTCAATAAAAACGAAATTTAAAAGGTCCTCTCATCTCTCTTCTCTTCTCCCCCTCTCTCTCCCCTCTCTCTCCTTCATTTCCTCTCTCCCCTTCTCTCTTTTCTCTCTTACTTTTTTCACTACCTTCCCCTGTCTTTTACTATCCATTTCAGACAAGCCCCAAAAATTTACCCTTTGGTTTTCTCTCCCTCATTTTTTTGTGGGTAAAAAGGAAACTGAGGGGCAAGGGCATACGCCCCGGCGCCCCGAAAGAAACGCCACGCCCCGCCCCGCAGGGCACAAAAGCAACACACACACACCCACACACACCAAAACCCACACACCCCCCAAAACCAAAAAAATGCTCCCTTCTGCCTCTCTTTTCTCTTTAAATTTTTGGGCGGTTTTTTTTTTACTGCTTTTCTGAGTAAAAGAAACCTTGATTTTTTTTGTGCGCGAGGAAAAATGTACGTTTTCCAGCTCCCTTTCAATTTAATGCCCCTTTATTTTTGGGGTTTGTCTTTCTTCGTTTTGGGGGTTTTTTTTTTTCCCTTTTTTTAAATTATATTTGAAATTCCCTTCCCTTTCGGTTTTGTTTTTTCCGGGGAAAGAGTGGAAAAAAAACTTAGGGTTTAAAAAAGCTTTTCCACTTTACCTTAAAAAAAACATTTTTTAAAACGCGTCTCTCTCCCCTCTCTCCCCTTCTTTTTCTCTCTTCCCCTCTCCTTTTCTTTTCTCTCTCTCTCTCTTCTCTCTCCCTCGCAAAAAATTTTTTTTCCCCATTCACGATTTGCATATCAATAAATGTTTTAAAACTTTTTTGGGATTTGGTTTTGGGGGCTTTGGGGGTAAAAAAGAAAGTCCAGGTTTTTAACCATTTCGCCCCACTAAAAACATTAATTTTTAAATTTTTCCTTCCCCCCCACCCCCCCCCCCCCCCCCCCCCCCCCCCCCCCCCTTACCTTGTCTTTCTCCCTTTCCCCACCCCCCCCCCCCTCCCCACTACCCCCCGCCCCTAAATCCCCCCCCCCCTCGCCCCCCCACCCTTTACTGTCTTGGAAAGACCCCCGCCCTTTTGCATCCGGTGCGGGTGGGGCCCCCCCCGGGCTGCCCCTTTTTACAAGCTCACAGGAAAACCTTACGCCGCACTTCCGCGCGCGCGCGCCGGGGCACACGCACCAACACCACCACCCACACACACACACACACAACCCCACACACACACAACCCCATAAAACACAGTTTTACAAAGCACGCGCCGGGGGCCCCCCTACCACCTTTCGTTCCCTTTTTAACCCCTTCTTCCCCCCCCCCCCCCTCCTCTGTCCTCTTTTGCATAACCCTTCCCCCCCTTTTTTTCCCCCCCCCCCACCCCCCCCTCCCTTTTCCCCAAAAATTTTTTCCTTCCCCCCCCGCCCCAAATCTCTAGCTACTATCCCCCCCCCCCTCCCCACCCCCCCCCCCCACCCCCCCCCCAAGCCCATCTAAACTTACCCCTGTCCCTCTCCCCCTCTCTTTTTTTTTTTGTCTTTTAAACTTTCGCATTTATTTTTAGAAAACCCCCCAGGTTTCTCTTGGGGGGGTGGGTGTTTGATGGGGTAATGTTTTTGGAAACCCAAAAACGCAGAAAAGACAGACAGAGGAACCCCCAAAAAAGACCCCGACAGGCAGAAGGACAGACAGCCCCGACCACGGGACAACCCCCCAAAACATCACTTTTCCCCCCACTCACCCCACACACCTCCCCCTCTTTTTTCTGTCTCCCCCTCCCCCCCCCCCCCCCCCCCCCCCACATCTCTCTATGTTTCCCCTCTTTCCCCCCCATTCCCCCTATGGGGAATTTTCCCGGGTTTCCGCGCCCTCTTCCCCCCTTTTCCCCTTTCACTCTCTTTTTCCCCCCTCCCTCCTCCCTCTCTCCTTCCTTTTTTCCCCCCTTTCTGTCTCTTTCTCCCTCCCCCCCCCTCCCTCTTTTTTTTCCATCCCCCCCCTCCCTCTTTCTCCATTTTCTCTTTTTTTTCCCCTTTCTCCCCCCACCCCCTCTCTCTCTCCACCTCTCCCCCCTTCCCTCCCCCCTTCCCCCCCTTTCTCTCTCTCATCTTTTCCCCTTTCCCCTCCCTCCCCGCCCCCTCTCTCTCCCCCCCTCCTTTTTCCCCCCTCTCTCTCTCGCTCTCCCCCTTCTCCCTCCCTCCCCCCCCCTTTCTTTCTTTTCCCCCACCCTCACCCTCTCTCCCTCTCCCCCCCCTCTCTCTCTACCCCCCCTTTCACCCCCCCCCCCCCCCCCCCCCCCCCCCACTCCACATCTCACTCACCCCTTTTCAGGGGAAAGGGGGGCCCCACCCAGTTGCCCTTGGGTCCACTTTTCAAAATGGCTCGGGGGGTCCCCTTTCCCCGGGAGTTTTCCGAACTTCAGGCGTAGGACGCGTGGTTTCCGGTGGGCCCAAAACCGGGGTTTTTTTTTGCCGGGGTCGGCGGGGGTGTCCGCCCTGTTCCCCGTGCGGGGGGGCCCCCACCCAAAAGGGGGTTTGGGGCCGAAATGAGGAAAAAAAGGTTTGAATTTTCCCCCCCGCTATGCTTTTCCACCTTTTTGGGTGTTTGTTTGGGAGGCAGTGGGGGGGGGGGGGGGGGGGGGGGGGGGGGGGGGGGGGGGGGGGGGGGGGGGGGGGGGGGGGGGGGGGGGGGGGGAAAGGGGGGGGGGGGGGGGTTTTTTTAAACCGTTTCGAGAGGGAACGTTCCCCACGGATCTCTCTCGTTCCCCCTTCTCTCTCTCTCTCTCTCCTCTTTTCTCCTCTCTTTTCTCCCTCTCTCTCTCCTCTCTCCCCTCTCTTTCTCTCTCTCTTTACCAACCAGAAAGGGTGGTTTGTAATTTTGGGGGGGGAGGTTTGGGGGGAAGGGGGAAATTTTTTTTTAAAAAAAAACAAAAAAAAGGCCCAGGGATTTTTGAAAAGATTTCCTTTTTTGGGGTTCTCGTTCTTACGACAAGTTGGGATTGTGGGTTTTTTTTGTTAAATGGGGGGAAAAAAAGGAAGAAGGGAGAAGGAAAAAAAAAAAAGGAGCTGAATGAGAAATTAACTTTTTTTTTTTCAAAAAAAAAAATTTTTTAAAATACATCCGCCATTTTTAAAAAAAGGGGCGAAAAAAATTAAAAAAAAAAAAGAAAAAAAAAAAAACGAAGGTTTCGGGCACCCCTTAGACTACCTTCAGGTTTTTTTCTTCAGGGGAAAAAAAATTTAAAACAAAAAACCCAGGAAAAGCCAAAAAAAAAAAAAAAGGAAAAAAAACGGAAACAATCACTTCTCTTCTCACCCTTCGGGATTTTAAAGGTTTTATGAAAAAAGAGGGCCGTTGGGGGAAAGGGGACACGGGAAAAAAGACAATTTTTCTTTAATTTAACGCTTTTGAAATTTTTTTTTAATTTTCCGGGCCCGAAATCACTTTAGTTTTTGAAAACTAAATGGACGTGTTGACCCCCTTTTGGGTTGGGTTTTGTCCCTCTCTTGTCTCCCAATAATTTTAAATGTCAATGTAGGGGTTTGGGGGGTGGGGGGGGGGGACCTTTAACCGAATTTTTCCCGTTTTTTAAAATTTTTCCCTTTGCCCAAAATTGGGGGGGGCCCCCCCCGGAGGGAAACGGGGGCCCGGGGGAATTAAAATTTTATTTCCCGATTCTTGTGTAACTTGTCCCTGTTTGGGTGTGTTTTTTTCCCCCCAATAGGGCCCGCGAAAAAATATATGTTTCGCACAGACACAGACACGGGGACAGACCCATCGGGACCCACCGGGACGCCGGGGGACACACACACCCACACACGTACACACACACACACACAACACACAACCCACAACACACACACACAACACACACACACAAGAACACACACAAACACACGTACAAAACCCCCACACAAGAACACCACCCCCAAAACCCCACAAAACACACAAAAACACACACACCCCAAAACACACACAAGAACCACACACACACACACAACACAACACACACACACAAAAACACCAACACACACCACACACACACACAAAAAAACACACACACACCACACACACACCCACAAAACACAACCCCACAAAAAGAACACCCACACACACACCACAAGAAACACACACACAAACCCACAACACAACCCCCACACACACAACACCCCAACCCCAAAAACACACCACACACCACCAAAACCCCAAACACCACAAAGAAAAAACCCACAAAACAAACACACACCCCACACAAACCCCAAAAACCCCCCACCAACAAAACACACCCCCATACCCACAAAACACCACAAAAAAAACACACACACACACAACACACAACACACACACACACACACAAAACCACACAAAACACCAACACTGTGAAATACCTTCCTCTCTCTCCCGTTCCTCCATCTCTTGTCTCACCCTCTGTTTTCAAATCTCTCTCTGTGTCTCACTTCTCTCGTGTCTCCCCTCTCTTTTCTCACTCTCTCTGTGTCTCACTTTTCTCTTGTTCTCACTCTCTCTGTGTGTTTTAACTCTCTCTCTCTCTCTCTCCTCTCCTGTTTTTTCTCACTCTCTTTTCTTTTTGTCTCACTCCTCTCCCCCTCACTCACTCTCTCTCTCTCTCTTTTCTCTCTCTGTGTTCACTCTCTCTGTCTCTTCCCCCTCTCTCACTCTTCTCAATCTCTCTCTCTCTCTCTTCCTCCTTTTCCTCTCTCCCTCTCTCTCTCTCCTCTCTCTCTTTTTTGGCGTCTTCTTTCCCTTTTTTCCCCCGGGGCCGCTACCTACAAAACCAGAGGTTTTTGTTTTTTGGGGAAGCGTTTTTGTAGTTTTTTTGTCTGTCCCTTTTGTTTTTGTCTGTCCACAAGATCAGGTTTTTTTTGTTTTTTCTGTCTTGTCGACAAGATCACCCCCAAAAAAGACCGAAACCCAATCGCAAGTTTCCCAAAAACCTTCCCGGAAAAAAGGGGAAAAAAAAGACCCAAAACCCAAACCCAAATATATGTTGGGGAAGATCTTTAAATTCCCAAAATTCCCCATCCTTTTTTTCTTGGCTTTTTTTTTTTTTCTTTTGGGAAAGGGCCGGGTTTTATGTTTCCTTCTTGTTCTTTTTGTTTTTTTGTTTTGTTGTTGTTGTTGTTTTTTGTTGTCCTCTATGCCGGCCCGCAACCCCTGGCCATTGGGATTTTTACTAATTTCAACCTCTTTTTAAAAAGTTGGGAAAAAGCTCCGTGGGGCAAATTTCCCTGTCATGTGCCATCACGGAACCTATTCTTTTTGGTGTTGGGACTTTTTCATAGGGGAGGGGCACAAACCCTTTTCGCCCGATTCCATGAAAAACCTTTTTCAGAATGTTTCCCCCTGAAGCGAAACTTGAATTCTTGAAAAAGATAAAAATTTTTTTTTTAAAAAGGATCGGATTTTTTTGTGGGGCAGATTTTTTTAAAAAAAATTCGGGGGCGGTTTTTAGGGGAAAAGGGTTTTTTTAAAGGGGGTTGTTTTAATGGGAAAGCTTGTTGTTGACTTCAACGTGGTGGGCAGCCCTGATATGGCCCTTTCCCACGGTTTAGCCTTTTAAGCAAATTTCCTTTCCTTTTCCTTATCCTTCTTCCTTTTTCTTGTTCTACTTGTTTTCCCCTTCGAATCCCTTTCCCTTTTCTTCCCTTTTTTCATTCTTTATTCTTCATTTTTTCATCGCGACAGAGGGGTTTTTAATTTTTGCTTTTTTGGCCCAGATTGTTTCAGAAAGACACCACGGAATCAAGGGGGCCACTCAGGCCCACAGGGTACCGTTCCGGGGAACACAAATGGTGTGATCTGCAGATTGCGCACACGCACACACCAACACACACACACACCCACACACACACAACCAACATACACACAGATGTACACGCACGCGCGCGCGACCACCTACCACACTACGTCTTTAACTCTTCTCTCCCCCCCCCCCCCCTCCTCTGTCCTCTTTTGCATACTTCCCTCTCTTATCCCCCCCCCCCCCACCTCCTTCTCTTCCACCACTTTCTCCTTCACCCCGCAACTCTCTAGCTAGCTATCCCCCCCCCCCTCCCCACGTCCCTATCAAGCCATCTTACCCCTGTCTCCTCTCCTCCCTCTCTTTTTTTCTGTCTTCTTATCTTTTCGCATCATGTAGAAACCCACCCAGGTGCTCTTGGGAGTGCTGTAGATGGTTGTAATGATAAGACCGATACAGACAGACAGACAGACAGAGACACACAGACAGACAGGCAGAGAGACAGACCAGACAGACACACGCACACCCATCATACATCACATTTCCACACTCACCTACACACCCTCCCACTCTTTCTCTGTCTCCTCTCCTCCTCCCCCCCCCCCCCCTCCCACATCTCTCTATGTCTCTCTCTTCCCCCATTCCTCCCTATGTGTCTCTCGTTCCGCGTCTCTCTCCCCTTTCTCTCTTTCACTCTCTTTTCCTCCCTCCTCCTCCTCTCTCTCCTTCCTTTTTTCCCCTCTTTCTGTCTCTTTCTCCCTCCCCCTCCCTCCCTCTTTGTTTCCATCCCTCCCTCCCTCTTTCTCCATCTCTCTCTTTCTCCCCTTACTCCCTCCACCCCCTCTCTCTCTCCACCTCTCCCTTCCTCCTCCCCCCTTCCCTCCTCTTCTCTCTCTCTCTCTTTCTCCCCTTCTCCCTCTCCCTCCCTCCCCTCTCTCTCCCTCCCTCC
>CM031618.1:52610555-52629889 GCA_018398815.1 Conus ventricosus | reverse complement strand
TTTAAAATGATCTGGCAACGAGAAGTTATCGACATCTTTTTTTCTATACAGGCTCAATAATGATGTTTTTTTCATACATGTCAACAGTTCAAAACAAATTCTAACAAGGAGTTCAAACAAACACACCTATTTATGTCACCAGCCGCCGTGGTACAACGGACAGCGTCGCAGAATGTGGGCTGGGGGATCGTGCGTTCAAGTCCCAGCATAGACATTTATTAGTGGGGATTCTCCGACCCTGGCACCCCGAGCTGCCGAGTATGCTGTAGTATATAGTCTTCAATGAAAAGTCTGCAGCCACACGGTCGAGTTTCATCCACTGCTTCTCTGACAGCGTGAACGCCAAACCTTCCTGACCAACACAGCAGGGGCTGTAATTCTCGGGCCTGGTTGAAATTCGGAGAAAGTGTGAAAGGAAGGGCCAGTGACAGCCGTTTTTTGCGATCTCCACCCCCAATCAGAGTTCCATAGTATCAGCTTTCATTATTCTCCCCAACACTGACATCATAATTGTTCCTGGTCCATTTTATCCCAAGGCGATATAAGGTGTGTGTGTGTGTGTGTGTGTGTGTGTGTGTGTGTGTGTGTGTGTGTGTGTGTGTGTGTGTGTGTGCGTGCGTGCGTGCGTGCGTGCGTGCGTGCGTGCGTGTGTGTGTGTGTGTGTGTGTGTGTGTGTGTGTGTGTGTGTGTGTGTGTGTGTGTGTGTGTGTGTGTGTGTGTGTGTGTGTGTGGAGGGAGGGGGAGGGACGGGCAGACAGCCCAAAGAATCAGGAACCTCAAACAGAGGAGTCCAATCTCCCTGACAATGATCGCACCGATCAGCTCTCGAGCGAAGCAGGCGCACAAACCTGGCATTTCTCTCGCAGACATGCAGTCGCGCCGCTATGCCTTCAACAGCTTGGATGTACACACTGCTCTCATTTTAAAGCCTTTCTGGATCCAGAGAATAAACTCGAAATTTAGTTATTCTAAAGTGACCAAACATAGGTGGAAACATTGTAGTTTAACATAGGCTTGGATATGTCGTGTTGTGATCCAAGCCTCAAAACATGGCGTGGGACGTAGTCCTAGAAAAAAACAACAACAACAAAACAAAACTGCCGTGTCACGAAAATATGGCAGCACCGTGGTGTGACAGACTCTGGCGTGTGACACGGGTCTGAAAACGCTGTCGTGAAGCAGCCGTGACACACTCTGCTGTGAACTAGACTTGACATACCCGGAGCCGGAATAGCGCAGTTGGTAGAGCGCCTGACTCGTAATCTTGGTGATCCTGGGGTTGCGGGTTCGAACCACCGCCGGGGCGTTTCGGTACAGGGGGATTTTTCCCTCGGAGTTAACATTGGTTCTGACTCCATTTCCCATACAGTCCTTCGAATGTGACTATAAACCGAGGTTCCGTGTGTGAACGCACGCAGAACATCTTGCACACACGTAAAATCTCATCACCAACTTTCGGAAGAGTAGGCCAGTTTGGCCGTTGGTATGGATGACACGTTACACATAGCATGCACCCTGCGTGAGAAACGGAAAGAATGAAGGAAG
Source organism: Conus ventricosus (assembly GCA_018398815.1). NCBI lineage: Eukaryota > Metazoa > Mollusca > Gastropoda > Neogastropoda > Conidae > Conus > Conus ventricosus. The sequence continues at coordinate 52,628,344 of CM031618.1, read as the reverse complement.
GAAAATCAGTGAACGATACTGACTGGATGACTCGGGAAACGACTGAATGAAGCGCCAGCTGGCAGCTCTTCAGTCGGCACTACCCAGGTAGGCAGCCCGCTGTGTAAACGAGTGTTGATTGTAAAGCGCTTAGAGCTTGGCCTCTAGCCGGGAATAGGCGCTATACAAGTATTCATTATTATTATTATTATTACCCTCAACTCATTAAACTCCTCCCTCTCAGTCGTGAAGCAGCCGTGACACACTCTGCTGTGAACTTGACTTGACATACCCTCAACTCACTAAACTCCCACTCTCAGTAGATTACCATTTCAAACACACCATCGTGAGTTCACAGTTTAAACATTGAAGAAGAAGAAGAAGAAGAAGCTCCAAGTACTTGCAGAGCAAGTTTATCCTGAATCGCAGTGCGGTTTCCGTGCCAACAGATCCACTATAGATATGATCTTCTCCCTTAAACAACTTCAGGAGAAATGTAGGGAGCAAAGGCAGCCACTCTTCATTGCCTTCATAGATCTTACAAAGGCTTTCGATCTGGTCAGCAGGGATGGCCTCTTCAAGATCATCCTCAAGATTGGATGTCCACCCAAACTTCTCAGCATCATCAGATCCCTTCAACGAAGACATGAAGGGCACCGTCGTCTTTGACGGCTCAGCATCAGCTGCCTTCAACATACGGAGCGGAGTGAAACAGGGTTGCGTCCTGGCTCCCACCCTGTTTGGAACCTTCTTTGCTGTGATGCTGAAACACGCATTGGGTCCTGCAGCTGAAGGTATCTACCTCCGAACCAGGACAGACGGAAAGCTCTTGAACCTCTCCAGACTAAGAGCCAAGACTAAAGTCAAGCTGAGGTGCCTGCGTGACTTCCTCTTTGCAGACGACGCAGCAGTAACCGCCCACTCAGCCGAGGACCTACAGCAGCTCATGACGCGCTTCAGCGACGCCTGCCAAGACTTCGGGCTTACCATTAGCTTGAAGAAAACACAGGTCATGGGACAGGATGTTGACTCTCCCTCAGTCATCAGCATCAGTGACCATGAACTGGATGTCGTCCATGACTTTGTTTATCTGGGCTCAACTATCTTAGACACCCTCTCACTTGACGCAGAGCTCAACAGGCACATCGGCAAGGCAGCCACCACCATGACCAGACTGACAAAGAAAACATGGAATAACAGCAAGCTGACCGAGCACACAAAGATCCAGATCTACAGAGCCTGCGTCGTGAGCACCCTCCTGTATGGCAGCGAGTCTTAGACTTTGCGTGCCCGACAAGAGCGAAAGCTCAGTGCTTTTCATATGCGTAGCCTCCGACGCATTCTGAACATCACCTGGCAGGACAAGGTCCCAAACAACACTGTCCTGGAAAGAGCCGGATGCACCAGCATGTGCACGCTGTTGAAACAGAGACGTATGCGCTGGCTCGGCCATGTCGTGCGCATGGATGACGGACGGATCCCTAAAGACCTCCTCTATGGAGAACTTGTGCAGGGAAAACGTCCCACAGGCAGACCACAGCTGCGATTCAAAGATGTGTGCAAGAGGGACCTAAAGGCCTTGAACATCGACCAGAACAACTGGGAAGCAACAGCCCTCGAACGGTCAGCCTGGAGACAGACTGTGCAGAAAGGTCTCTCTAAGTTCGAAGAGACACTCGCTCAGCAGCACGGGGAAAAGAGAATGAGAAGAAAGGCTGCAGCCCAGGCAGACAGACCAGCGTCAGACTTCATCTGTGCCCTCTGCCACAGGGACTGTCATTCCCGCGTCGGACTGGCCAGCCACACCCGTCGCTGTACCAGAATAGACACCTAGAGCGCAACTCCATAGTCTTCCGAGACTGAAGGATGCCTACTTATCGTGAGTTCACAGTTTAAACATTGAAGAAGAAGAAGAAGAAGAAGAAGGAAAAAGGAGAAAAAGAAGTAGTAGAAGAACAAGAACAAGAACAAGAAAATAACTAAACGACCCCCCCCCCCCGCTTCCCCGTCCTTCCTTCACCCTCTCTTGACCCATTCCTCCCCTCCCTCCAACCCCCCCCACCCACACACACACACACACACACACACCCTCTCCCTCTTCTCCCAGCCAAGGGAGCATACTCACTGACGCAGGTCATGTTGGGCCCCACCCAGATGCCTCCGCCCACGCACCAGGCTCGGTCCACGCTGTTCTTGCGCGGCACGTACCCGGGATCGCACTGGTAGCGGAGCAGGGAACCCAGCTCGTACTTGCTGCCTTCCTGCTGCGACCCCGGATGGTGCGCGTGGTGCACGATTGGGGGACTCGAACACGTCTGGGTGGTGTCCGCTGGACCACAACGCCACAGAAAGATCAGTTTGAAAAAAAAAAGGAAATAAAAACAAGATGCAAAGCATATAAACGTGCTCCCAGTATGTAGTATATACATACATATATACATATATATATATATATATATATATATATATATATGTGTGTGTGTGTGTGTGTGTGTGTGTGTGTGTGTGAATCAGTCACTATAGCACTTTCTTCCCTTTTGGTGGTAGAAATTTTGTATGTAAGAGAAAAGAAAAAGAAAACTACTCTCCTCGGCGGGGAAATGAACCAGGGTCTCCCGCGTGACAGGCGGGGACACTATTCACTATACTACCGAGGTGCTTACAAACTTCGGTTACACTTCAGTTTATAAACCGTTATTGCTTAAACTGTACATTAACAAAATTACCATTTATAGCCGTTAGTAACGGCTGTTCTGGTACAATAAAACATCGGGCATCATCCGTGACCCATAATGAACATACCTACACATTTTCAGAAAGATCGGTCCAGCAGTTTCGTCTGGAGCGAGTGGAACACAGTTTGAACACGGACGGACAGACAGACAGGCAGACAGACAGACAGACAGACAGACAGACAGACAGACAGACAGACAGACAGACAGACAGACAGACAGACAGACAGACAGACAGACAGACAGACAGACAGACAGACAGACAGACAGACAGACAGACAGACAGACACACCACACACACACACACACACACACACACACACACACACACACACACACACAGCATTTCTCTCGTTCCCATTGTAAAGTACTCCCTGTTCTATAAGAACTGGGAGTACCAAAAAGGGGAAAAAAGAAAAAAAAAAAAAGAAAAAAAAAAAAATCAGCCATCCGTTTCAGGTAATGTCTTGCGTTTGCCACGGTGAAGAGCTCCTTGTACAGCATCAAGCTCCTTAGTCCTGTCCTGCTCTGTGGGGGTCTAGACCCATGCATGAGCAAATAAAGTCCTGTAGTGTTTGCTTTATTGATGGTGTACAAGATTATCTTTGTATTCCCCTGCAAAACTTTAACCAAGAATACTCTATTTACGGGCTGTAAAAACCCATATGAAGAAGAAGAAGAAGAAGAAGAAGAAGAAGAAGAAGACGAAAGAGAAGAAGAAGAAGACGAAGACGAAGAAGAAGACGAAGACGAAGAAGAAGAAGAGAAAGAAGAAGAAGAAGAAGACGAAGAAGAGAAGAAGAAGAGAAAGAAGAAGAAGAAGAAGAAGAAGAAGAAGAAGAAGAAGAAGAGAAAGAAGAAGAAGAGAAAGAAGAAGAAGAGAAAGAAGAAGAATGTTTATAATACACTCGTGCATGATGGAAATCAACCCGTGACACATCATCTAGGTTATGCAGACTGTGTGGGGATAAATGTAAACCAGTAACATCAACACCGATTCCTCCACCACCTGAAACACCACATCCTCTCCTGTACCCTCCAGTCTCTCCAACCATCACCCCCACCATCGCAGAGAAGATGACAGCAGCATAAACATCGCAGCCTCTCCTGTACCCTCCAGTCTCTCCAACCATCACCACCACCATCGCCAGAGAAGATGACAGCAGCATAACATCGCAGCCTCTCCTGTACCCTCCAGTCTCTCCAACCATCACCACCACCATCGCCAGAGAAGATGACAGCAGCATAAACATCGCAGCCTCTCCTGTACCCTCCAGTCTCTCCAACCATCACCACCACCATCGCCAGAGAAGATGACAGCAGCATAAACATCGCAGCCTCTCCTGTACCCTCAAGTCTCTCCAACCATCACCACCACCATCGCCAGAGAAGATGACAGCAGCATAAACATCGCAGCCTCTCCTGTACCCTCCAGTCTCTCCAACTATCACCACCACCATCGCCAGAGAAGATGACAGCAGCATAAACATCGCAACTCTCCTGTACCCTCCAGTCTCTCCAACCATCACCACCACCATCGCCAGAGAAGATGACAGCAGCATAAACATCGCAGCCTCTCCTGTACCCTCCAGTCTCTCCAACCATCACCACCACCATCGCCAGAGAAGACGACAGCAGCATAAACATCGCAGCCTCTCCTGTACCCTCCAGTCTCTCCAACCATCACCACCACCATCGCCAGAGAAGATGACAGCAGCATAAAACATCGCAGCCTCTCCTGTACCTCCAGTCTCTCCAACCATCACCACCACCATCGCCAGAGAAGATGACAGCAGCATAAACATCGCAGCCTCTCCTGTACCCTCCAGTCTCTCCAACCATCACCACCACCATCGTCAGAGAAGATGACAGCAGCATAAACATCGCAGCCTCTCCTGTACCCTCCAGTCTCTCCAACCATCACCACCACCATCGCCAGAGAAGATGACAGCAGCATAAACACCACATCCTCTCCTGTACCCTCCAGTCTCTCCAACCATCACCACCACCATCGCCAGAGAAGATGACAGCAGCATAAACATCGCAGCCTCTCCTGTACCCTCCAGTCTCTCCAACCATCACCACCACCATCGCCAGAGAAGATGACAGCAGCATAAACATCGCAGCCTCTCCTGTACCCTCCAGTCTCTCCAACCATCACCACCACCATCGCAGAGAAGATGACAGCAGCATAAACTCGCAGCCTCTCCTGTACCATCCAGTCTCTCCAACCATCACCACCACCATCGCCAGAGAAGATGACAGCAGCATAAACACCACATCCTCTCCTGTACCTCCAGTCTCTCCAACCATCACCACCACCATCGCCAGAGAAGATGACAGCAGCATAAACATCGCAGCCTCTCCTGTACCCTCCAGTCTCTCCAACCATCACCACCACCATCGCCAGAGAAGATGACAGCAGCATAAACATCGCAGCCTCTCCTGTACCTCCAGTCTCTCCAACCATCACCACCACCATCGCCAGAGAAGATGACAGCAGCATAAACATCGCAGCCTCTCCTGTACCTCCAGTCTCTCCAACCATCACCACCACCATCGCCAGAGAAGATGACAGCAGCATAAACATCGCAGCCTCTCCTGTACCCTCCAGTCTCTCCAACCATCACCACCACCATCGACAGAGAAGATGACAGCAGCATAAACACCACATCCTCTCCTGTACCCTCCAGTCTCTCCAACCATCACCACCACCATCGCCAGAGAAGATGACAGCAGCATAAACATCGCAGCCTCTCCTGTACCCTCCAGTCTCTCCAACCATCACCACCACCATCGCCAGAGAAGATGACAGCAGCATAAACATCGCAGCCTCTCCTGTACCTCCAGTCTCTCCAACCATCACCCCCACCATCGCAGAGAAGATGACAGCAGCATAAACATCGCAGCCTCTCCTGTACCCTCCAGTCTCTCCAACCATCACACCACCATCGCCAGAGAAGGTGACAGCAGCATAAACATCGCAGCCTCTCTGTACCCTCCAGTCTCTCCAACCATCACCACCACCATCGCCAGAGAAGATGACAGCAGCATAAACATCGCAGCCTCTCCTGTACCCTCCAGTCTCTCCAACCATCACCACACCATCGCCAGAGAAGATGACAGCAGCATAAACACCACATCCTCTCCTGTACCCTCCAGTCTCTCCAACCATCACCCCCACCATCGCCAGAGAAGATGACAGCAGCATAAACATCGCAGCCTCTCCTGTACCCTCCAGTCTCTCCAACCATCACCACCACCATCGCCAGAGAAGATGACAGCAGCATAAACATCGCAGCCTCTCCTGTACCCTCCAGTCTCTCCAACCATCACCACCACCATCGCCAGAGAAGATGACAGCAGCATAAACACCACATCCTCTCCTGTACCCTCCAGTCTCTCCAACCATCACCCCCACCATCGCCAGAGAAGATGACAGCAGCATAAACATCGCAGCCTCTCCTGTACCCTCCAGTCTCTCCAACCATCACACCACCATCGCCAGAGACGATGACAGCAGCATAAACATCGCAGCCTCTCCTGTACCCTCCAGTCTCTCCAACCATCACCACCACCATCGCCAGAGAAGATGACAGCAGCATAAACATCGCAGCCTCTCCTGTACCTCCAGTCTCTCTCAACCATCACCACCACCACCGCCAGAGAAGATGACAGCAGCATAAACACCACATCCTCTCCTGTACCCTCCAGTCTCTCCAACCATCACCACCACCATCGCCAGAGAAGATGACAGCAGCATAAACATCGCAGCCTCTCCTGTACCCTCCAGTCTCTCCAACCATCACCACCACCATCGCCAGAGAAGATGACAGCAGCATAAACATCGCAGCCTCTCCTGTACCCTCCAGTCTCTCCAACCATCACCACCACCATCGCCAGAGAAGATGACAGCAGCATAACATCGCAGCCTCTCCTGTACCCTCCAGTCTCTCCAACCATCACCACCACCATCGCCAGAGAAGATGACAGCAGCATAAACACCACATCCTCTCCTGTACCCTCCAGTCTCTCCAACCATCACCACCACCATCGCCAGAGAAGATGACAGCAGCATAAACATCGCAGCCTCTCCTGTACCCTCCAGTCTCTCCACCATCACCACCACATCGCCAGAGAAGATGACAGCAGCATAAACATCGCAGCCTCTCCTGTACCCTCCAGTCTCTCCAACCATCACCACCACCATCGCCAGAGAAGATGACAGCAGCATAAACATCGCAGGCCTCTCCTGTACCCTCCAGTCTCTCCAACCATCACACCACCATCGCCAGAGAAGATGACAGCAGCATAAACATCGCAGCCTCTCCTGTACCCTCCAGTCTCTCCAACCATCACCACCACCATCGCCAGAGAAGATGACAGCAGCATAAACACCACAATCCTCTCCTGTACCCCCAGTCTCTCCAACCATCACCACCACCATCGCCAGAGAAGATGACAGCAGCATAAACATCGCAGCCTCTCCTGTACCCTCCAGTCTCTCCAACCATCACCACCACCATCGCCAGAGAAGATGACAGCAGCATAAACATCGCAGCCTCTCCTGTACCCTCCAGTCTCTCCAACCATCACCCCACCATCGCCAGAGAAGATGACAGCATCATAAACATCGCAGCTCTCCTGTACCCTCCAGTCTCTCCAACCATCACCACCACCATCGCCAGAGAAGATGACAGCAGCATAAACATCGCAGCCTCTCCTGTACCCTCCAGTCTCTCCACCATCACCACCACCATCGCCAGAGAAGATGACAGCAGCATAAACTCGCAGCCTCTCCTGTACCTCCAGTCTCTCCAACCATCACCACCACCATCGCCAGAGAAGATGACAGCAGCATAAACATCGCAGCCTCTCCTGTACCTCCAGTCTCTCCAACCATCACCACCACCATCGCCAGAGAAGATGACAGCAGCATAAACATCGCAGCCTCTCCTGTACCCTCCAGTCTCTCCAACCATCACCACCACCATCGCAGAGAAGATGACAGCAGCATAAACATCGCAGCCTCTCCTGTACCCTCCAGTCTCTCCAACCATCACCACCACCATCGCCAGAGAAGATGACAGCAGCATAAAACATCGCAGCCTCTCCTGTACCCTCCAGTCTCTCCAACCATCACCACCACATCGCCAGAGAAGATGACAGCAGCATAAACATCGCAGCCTCTCCTGTACCCTCCAGTCTCTCCAACCATCACCACCACCATCGCCAGAGAAGATGACAGCAGCATAAACATCGCAGCCTCTCCTGTACCCTCAGTCTCTCCAACCATCACCACCACCATCGCCAGAGAAGATGACAGCAGCATAAACATCGCAGCCTCTCCTGTACCCTCCAGTCTCTCCAACCATCACCACCACCATCGCCAGAGAAGATGACAGCAGCATAAACATCGCAGCCTCTCCGCTCCCCCCTCCCCTCCCCCAGCCACACGTCCCTTAAATCATCACCACTACCACCACTACCGTCACCATGTCCCTTCCAGTCACCATCATCATCATCATTGTCATCGTCATCATCAATCATCATCACTGTCACATCATCGTCATCGTCATCATCTATCATCATCATCGTCATCGTCATCATCATTCATCATCATCATCATCATCATCTTCATCACTGTAGCACTTCCTCTCTGTCATGTCACTTCAACCATCACAGTCAACGTCACTTCCAAAGCTCCTCTCGTCACTGTCGTCAACGTGACCCCCCCTCCCCTCATGCCCTTCAACCAACACGACCACCATAACCATCGCTCCCACCACCATCATCACCATCGCCCTTTCTCTAACCCCTCCCCCTGCTGCACACCACACACACACACACACACACACACACACACACACACACACACACACACACACACACCACGCACACACACACACACGCACGCACACACAGGACCATGCCCACACACCCATACACACATGTGTACACTCGTACACATATATACAGTGACAGTAATGGCACAACCAATGTTAGTAGGTACTCGAGGTCTGACCGGCACGTGGGTCTAATGCGTAGGTCAGACATCTGCTAAGTTTGTAGCCACGAGACCCTCTTCTTCAATTCTCTCATCTCAGTCATTTATTCATCTGCTTGAAATCCTGCGTAGTGTGGTCTCAACATTTAGCGGATGTGTGTAGCGTATATGGACTGGTCCGTACGCAGTGACGCCTCCTTGATGAAACTGAAACTGAAACTACCCACACGCCCTCCCAACCACCTTAATCAACACTACCACACCTCTCCCTTCTACCACCATAATCTTTACCACCATAACCCTTCCTCACTCCCCTCCCCTCCAACTACCACCATCACCACAACCCCCCCTTCCCACCACCATCAGCATTATAGCCCCCTTTTCTCCCGTCGCGTCGCTCCAACCGCCAGCCACCACAATAATACCCACCCACCCACTGTCACTCCCTTCCTCAACACTGCAACCTTTCCATTGCAGAGAACTTTGTGGTGGAAACATTAACGCGAGGATTGCTCCCTCTCGCAGTTGTACTGCCCCGCCCTATCACCGCCATCACGACCAATATGATCTTTCCCCTCCCGCCCTACTCCTCTATCCGGCCTATAACACACACACACACACACACACACACAACACTAACACACACAGAAGCACACCACACACACCAAACACACCACACACACACACACACACACACACACACACACACACACACACACACACACACACACACACACACACACACACACACATTCCCCAGTGTTTCCGCAGTGTTTGATATCAGGTTGAAACTGGGGTTTGGTACCCTTTGAAGCTAAAATTTAATGTCACGTGGACAAAAAGTGATGTAAAGTATGACACGGGTAAGCATTCCATTATGTCTCACAGCTGTCATCATAATATACGGGTCACGGCTGTGGAGGTAATAGGTTTGAACGAAATTTCAGGTCCATTACACTTACAAGATTTGAACTGTTTTTTTTACAACTGGTCACGAAACGGTCAGTTTACGAGTCATTACAACCACCAAAATACTGACTCAATGACAGAAAAAACCTGTTTGACCTCGACACTTTCCTACCAAATGACCATGTCCAGTACCACGAGAGTTCGTTCTCTTTCAAAGCCTTGTCTAATATCACATAGTTTGTGAAAAGACATAAAATTAAAGTACTACTACTACTACTACTACTGCTACTACTACTACTACTACTACTACTCTTTCAAAGCTTCTGACTTTAATTCAAAGTCACACTCGTCTAAGAGTTATAGCGTCGAAGTTATATTTCGGTCATCTTAAGAAAAAAATTCATATAAGTCTCAAAACGTCTGAAAACTATTAGCTCTAGGTATGACTACCCCCCCTCCCCTCCCCCCCCCCCCCGCCCCCTCCCTTCCCTCCTGTACGCCTATTTTCTAGAAAAGGTGTGAATGCACCTTTTTTTTCTCTCTGAGTTGGATTTGAAGAAACACTCCTTTTAACCCCCCCCCCCAACTCCCCACCTCCTTCCCCCCTCTCTCCCTTCCTTCCCCCCTCTTCCCCTTGCCACCCCCCCCTCTCCGTCTCTCTCTCTCCCTCCCTCCTCCCACCCTCCTCTCTCTCTCTCTCTCTCTCTCTCTCGATCCTTCCCTCCCCCTCTCTCTCTCTCTTCCTCCTTCCCTCCCCCCTCTCTCTCTCTCCTTCTCTCTCCCTCCTCCGGTCTCTCCCTCTCTCTGTCCCTCCCTCCCTCTCCTCTCCCCTCTCTCTCTCTCCCCACTTTCTATCTCTCTCTCCCATCTCTCTCTGTCTCCCCCCATCTCTCTCTCCCCCTCTCCCCCGTCTCTCTCTTTCCCTCCCCCTCTCTTCCTCCCCCTTCCTCCCTCTCCCTCTTCCCCCTCTCTCTCTCTGTCTCTCTCTGTCTCTCTCTCTCTTCTCTCTCTGTCTCTGTCTCTCTGTGTCTCTCTCTCTTCTCTCTCTGTCTGTCTGTCTGTCTGTCTGTCTGTCTGTCTGTCTGTCTGTCTGTCTGTCTGTCTGTCTGTCTGTCTGTCTGTCTGTCTGTCTGTCTGTCTCTCTCTCTCTCTCTCTCTCTCTCTCTCTCTCTCTCTCTCTCTCTCCTCTCTCTCTCATCTCTCTCTCTGTGTCTCAGTACACATTATGTTGAGTTCGCAGCGCGGCTCGTCCCCGTTCCAGGTTTCGTCCCCCTGGCAGACGCGGGCGGGCAGGCCCACCAGGTCGTAGCCGTCCTGGCAGGTGTAGCGGGCCACCGCCCCGAAGCGGTTGTAGGGCAGAATGTCCACCTTGCCGTTCAGGATGGGCTGAGGCACCGGCAGGCAGCGTAGGTCTGTGGGCAGAGAGATGGAGAGATGGAAAGATAGACAGATATATATATATATTTGCTTCTTAGGTGGCTCCTTTGGTTGGTTTTTTGAAAACTCAACAAACATACTACGGTATTGCACACCAGCCTTTTCTGGGATTGCATTCTTCTTAAAACTGAAAAGGCAGAGGAGTCAAATTACCACTTTCCGCGGTCACTGAGGAGAAACCACCAAGTTTCGAAATATCGGTATATGACCAGGAGTTATATGTTAGTGAGTTTCCCTCCCTATTGGAGGTGTCTCCCCCTTGGAGACTATAAGCTTGCTGAAGGATCATTGTGAGAAACATTTATTTTATTTTTTCCCCATTCACCCACTCAAGCACATACTGTTAGTTAGGCAGAATCATCTACCACTACAGATATGAATGCTTATCTCCCTCTATTTCTTCAATCTAAGACATAAGAGCAAGCTTTGTTTATAATTGAATATTTCTTGCAGTCATTGCAACACCAAGCTGTTCTGTAAGTTGCTCGAACGGTGCGCGGTACTTATCCTTGGAATTTATTAGTTTGTTGTATATATATATATATATATATATATATATATATATATAATATATATATATATATATATATATATCAGTATATTTAAAATGCCTAAAACAATTTTTTAAGTGCTCAACCCCTTGGGGAGCAACATTAGTTAAAACAAGTTAAAAGAGGAATCTTAAAATTATCTACAAATTTGTTTCAAGCGTGTTGCGCTGTCATCAGGATGACAGCGCAACACGCTTGAAACAAATTTGTATATAGATAGTTTTAAGATTCCTCTTTTAACTTGTTTTAACTATATATATATATATATATATATATATATATATATATATATATATATATATATATATTATATATATATATATAATATATATATGCTCTTATGTCTTAGATTGAAGAAATAGGGGGAGATAAGCATTCATATCTGCTTATCTCCCCCTATTTCTTCAATCTAAGACATAAGAGCAAGCTTTGTTTATAATTGAATATTTCTTGCAGTCATTGCAACACCAAGCTGCTCTGTAAGTTGCTGGAATGGTGCTCAGTACTTTATCCTTGGAAATTTACTAGTTTTATATATATATATATATATATATATATATATATATATATATTATATATATATATATATATATATATATGAACAATTTAAAAGTGTTCTTTAAAAATCTGAAGGTGCTCAACCCCTTGGGGAGCAACATCTGTTAAGATTATTTTTAAAAATATTCTTAACAAATATATATATATATATATATATATATATATATATATATATATATATATATATATAATATATATATATATATATATATATATATATCAATGTGATTAAAATTCCTAAAATGATTTTCAGAGTGCTCAACCCATTGGGGAGCAACATTTGTTAAAATAAGGTTTTTGAAAGTCAATCATCTGCAAATTTGTTTCAAGCTGTTCGCTGTCGTCAGGATGATTTTGGTTTGCCCACCGCCGGTGTTATATAGCGTGTGGGCTCCAGTTTGCGGTTGTTGGCTGCACTTTTTGTTTGAGGTTTTCAGGTTTTTGCTTTGGGTGTATTCACTAACAACGATTTCCATTTATGCCTGCAGTTGTTTACTATTTCTGTTTTGGTGTTTAGAGTTGCTAAGTGTGGTTTGCATAGTATTAACCATTTTTCAGTTAAACATAGGTTGCACCTTTTTGAAATGTTGCTGTATGATGATGCTCTTTTTATGATTTTCCAGGATATATTGTAGTTTGTTTTTGCGTCTTTAAGTTTCCAGATATATTTACTCAGTTCTGTTTGGTTTTTGTATTTTTCTTTATTAAATGACTGTTTGTGGTTTGCATATCTGGTTTTGAAGTGGTTTTCAGTGATCCCTATGTATGTTTCTTTTTCATTTTCTGATGTCACAGTGGCTTGGTATACAATGTTGTTATAAAGGCATTTATTGCTTAGGGGGCACTGCTCTTTTTTGATGCAATTACAAGATTTCCTTTCTTCACCCTTCTTTGCTGTGTTGGTTTTCATTTTGTTAGATGGGTCAATTAAATTTTTGAGGTTGGGCATACATGAATATGATAGTTTGACGGTGTTTTTGTTGGATATTTTATGTAGTTTGTGTTCTTTTGGGAACGAAGTTTTTAAAATTTTAAAGAATTCTTTCCCTATGCTTGTTTTGAGTTTCCCTTCGTATGGTGGGTTATACCATATGATTTTTCTTTTCCTGTTTTTCTTATTTCTATTTGTGTTGTTGTCTGGGTTGTATTGTAGTTTGTAGCTGTACCCACTTTTTTGCAGTGCTTCTTGGTATTCAACTGCTGCATTGTTGAATACTCTTTCATTGCATGACAGGTTTGATAGTCTCTTGTTTATGCCATTGGGTATGGCTTTTAATACAGATGGTGGGTGGTTGCTTTTGATGTTTACATAGATAGGTGTGTCATTGGGCTTTTTGTATGGTTTATATATGTGGTTGTTGAGATCAAGTGTTATGTCTAAGTAGTTAAAATTACTACCTTTTTGTTTGCTTCAATGGTGATTTTTAAGTTGTGGCTTTGGAAGATTTTACATAGTTCTTTCTTCTTGTTTTCAATGGTTCTTGGGTTGTTGGTTTGTGCAGCCAGGCCGTCGTCTCTATATAATCCAACTTGTTTTCCAAGATTTTTCTTGATGTTGGATAGCATAAATAGTCCGACCAGTTCGCATGTTTCTGCGCCGTCATATGATCCCATGGTTACATCAAATGTTGAGTTTTTGTTCGTTTTCTTGATCCAGGTTTCATTTTTGCTGTACAGTAACGTTTTCTTGGTGTGGAATATGATTTCCATTTCTGACCCTGTTATGTCTGTATGGTTGCTAGCAAATTTCAGGGCTTTGGTGAGTAGTTCCTCATCTATGGATGGGTAGAAATCCACTTTGTCGAATGTGATGAATACTGTATTGCTTTTGTGAGTTTTTTGAACCATTGGATAACTTCATTTGTGTTCTTCCAGAGATTGTATTCAGAGTTTGATTTTACATTCTTTATTTGTTTTTTCTAGGATTTTCTTACTTATTTTGCCTAGTTCAGATTTAGATGGATTTATTAGTCTACATATTGGGTTGTTGTGAAAGTTAGGCTTGTGGTCCTTGAGCGTTATGAATGCTTCTTTTGTTGCTGTCGCTTCTACCCTGTCACTTAGGTCCATGCGATGTGCAAGTTCTTTTTCTTTAGTGCGAATATTGTCATGTGTATTTTTTGTCGTTTTTTTTTGTAGTTTTTTCTGAATATTTTTGTCAATGAGTTGGGAATATTCTTTTGGTTCCATTTTGTAGTAGTTGCTGGTTTTGTCAGCCTTCACAAATATTTTTTTGTCGTTTTGTATTTGTTTTATTTGGTTTTTTAATGTTGTTTGGAAATCGTTGTTAGATTTTTTGAATTGAATGTTGGCTATCATTCTTTTCATTTTGTCCTCAAACGGTTTCATTTCGTCTATGGCTGGTGGTGATCGCCATGATTTGAAGTCGTAGGTGTTTTGTCCTCTTTTTTGCATTTGGATTCAGAAAAAAAGAACGCTTTCCATCTCATATTGTGTATGAACTTTTCAGTTTGTTCTATTATTTTTTTTTAGGTAGGATTCTGGATTGGAAAATGGTATGTTTTTTGTTGACTGTCTAAAATTGATTTCTTCCATTTTAAAATCTTTTAGATCACAGTGCTCAACGTGAGGAGCGATTAAGATCAATGTGATTAAAATTCCTAAAATGATTTTCAGAGTGCTCAACCCCTTGGGGAGCAACATTTGTTAAAATAAGGTTTTTAAAAGTCAATCATCTACAAATTTGTTTCAAGCTGTTCGCTGTCGTCAGGATGATTTTGGTTTGCCCACCGCCGGTGTTATATAGCGTGTGGGCTCCAGTTTGCGGTTGTTTGCACGTGCGGGTTAGCTGCACGTGTTTTTTGAGGTTTTCAGGTTTTTGCTTTGGGTGTATTCACTAACAACGATTTCCATTTATGCCTGCAGTTGTTTACTATTTCTGTTTTGGTGTTTAGAGTTGCTAAGTGTGGTTTGCATAGTATTAACCATTTTTCAGTTAAACATAGGTTGCACCTTTTTGAAATGTTGCTGTATGATGATGCTCTTTTTATGATTTTCCAGAGATATATTGTAGTTTGTTTTTGCGTCTTTAAGTTTCCAGATATATTTACTCAGTTCTGTTTGGTTTTTGTATTTTTCTTTATTAAATGACTGTTTGTGGTTTGCATATCTGGTTTTGAAGTGGTTGAGCCTTTTCAGATTTTAAGGACGTTTTTATACTGTTTATGATAATTGCTCCTCACGTTGAGCACTGTGACCTGACAAAATCTAAAATGGAGAAAATCAACTTTAGGCAATCTACTAAGATGAATTTTAGCACTTCATTTTAATAATATTTTAACAAATGTTGCTCCCCAAGGGGTTGAGCTTTTTCAGATTTTTTAAGGACGTTTTTATACTGTTTATGATAATTGCTCCTCACGTTGAGCACTGTGACCTGACAAAATCTAAAATGGAGAAAATCAACTTTGTGTGTGTGTGTGTGTGTGTGTGTGTGTGTGTGTGTGTGTGTGTGTGTGTGTGTGTGTGTGTGTGTGTGTGCGCGCGTGTGTTAGCGTTACTCTGTGTGTGTGTGTGTGTGTGTGTGTGTGTGTGTTGTGTGTGTGTCTGTGCGCGCGTGTTAGCGTTACTCTGTGTGTGTGTGTGTGTGTGTGTGTGTGTGTGTGTGTGTGTGCGTGTGTGCGTGCGTGTTAGCGTTACTGTGTGTGTGTGTGTGTGTGTGTGTGTGTGTGTGTGTGTGTGTGTGTGTGTGTGTGAGAGTAAGGGGGGAGGGGGGGGGGAGATCCTGAACAGAGAAGTGAACAACTCTAGATGAATGCATACACATACACGCGCACACGCTGGCACACAAATGTACATACATATACCTATATATATATATATATATATATATATATATATATATATATATATATATATATATATATATATATATATATATATATATATATATATATATAAACACTGTCAAACTATCGTACTCATGTATGCCCAACCTCAAAAACCTAATTGACGCATCCAACAAAATGAAAATCAACACAGCAAAGAAGGGTGAAGAAAGGAAATCTTGCAATTGCACCAGAAAGGAGCAGTGCCCACTAAACAATAAATGTCTTCACAACAACATTGTATACCAGGCTACTGTGACATCAGAAAATGAAAAGGAAAAATACATAGGGATCACTGAAAACCACTTCAAAACCAGATATGCAAACCACAAACAGTCATTTAATAAAGAAAAATATAAAAACCAAACAGAACTGAGCAAATATATCTGGAAACTTAAAGACGCAAAAACAAGCTACAATATATCCTGGAAAATCATAAAAAGAGCATCATCATACAGCAACATTTCAAAAAGGTGCAACCTATGTTTAACTGAAAAATGGTTAATACTATGCAAACCACACTTAGCAACTTTAAACACCAAAACAGAAATAGTAAACAACTGCAGGCATAAATGGAAATCGTTGTTAGTGAACACACCCAAAACAAAAACCTGAAAGCCCCCCCAAAAACACGTGCAGCCAACCCGCACGTGCAAACAACCGCAAACGGGTGCCCACACGCTATATAACATCGGCGGTGGGCAAACCAAAAACCATCCTGATGACAGCGCAACACGCTCGAAACAAATTTGTAGATAGTTTTAAGATTCCTCTTTTAACTTGTTTTAACTATATATATATATATATATATATATATATATATATATATATATATAGAGAGAGAGAGAGAGAGAGAGAGAGAGAGAGAGAGAGAGAGAGAGACAGAGAAGAGAGTGAGATATATATATATATATATATATATATATATATATATATTTTATATATATATATATATATATATATATAAGATTCCTCTTTTAACTTGTTTTATATATATATATATATGGCAGAAGCGGCAGAAGCGGCAGAGAGGTGTTCAAGCTGGATCTGGTCAAGGAGGAACAAAAGTGAACTTCATAAGGCTTAATTTCCCTACAAATATCAGGTGTCCCTGTGGCTCAGTGGTTAAAGCGCGAGTCATTAAGTAGAAAATGAGCATGTCCAGAGGGTCATGGGTTCGAATCCCAGCCATGGCTCGCCCCAAGATGGGGAAAAAAAAGGGGCAGCAGAGGGACATCCGGAGTCATGAACCGGGTGTGGCCCAACCCCCCTAGAGTGTCAGGAGATAAGGGCCGAAACACTTGCTTGAAGGGGCTTCTCTTCTGAGGACTCTCTGCTGCCACGCTCTCCACGAGTTTCTTTCTACTCTACATATATATATATATACATATATATATATATATATATATATATATATATATATATATATATATATATATAAAACAAGTTATATATAGATATAGATATATATGTACACACATACGTAGGAAGATAGATAGATGCATAGATATTGGGAGCCAACACCCACGATAAATAACTCTCCAGACTGTTCTAACTTCAAGGGCAAGAGTTGCTCATCTCTCTCTCTCTCTCTCTCTCTCTCTCCCCTCCGCCAGGGCGGTTCCACTGGGAACTTACTTGGATTGACGCAGCTGCGGCCGCAGACCCCGTCACACTCGCACTGCTTTTTCTTGGACTTGCAGTCGGCGTCCTTGTCGCAGCGCTTGGCGCACTTCCGGTTGCCCACGAAATCATGACGTTCACAGTC